>CM029664.1:3856610-4544110 GCA_017311315.1 Dendrocalamus latiflorus
ACTAGACCTTGAAAGCTTGTGTGGCAATGATGTATCATTTTTAGCCAGCTCACATTGGAGATGCTCTTAGAGGCGTAGAGTATATAAATCAGAGTGGAGATTACCATGTCAGAAAAGATGTCAATGAAGTTAGCAAAAGATAAACCGCACGGTAGGGGTGAAAAAGGGTCGAGTTAATCCCGACCGATCCGGCACCGAATCCGATTGGTACCGAATCCGACTAGTACCGAATCCGGAGAAAAAAATATGGGTTAGGATATGGTAACAGTAATATCCGTCCGAATCCGAATATCCGTCCGAATCCGATACGTCTTCAAGTATGATTTCAGGTTAGTGCTACTATTTGACGTTTCATTTTCTTTTGTAATGGTAAAATAAAATCTTCCACATCAGCTATTAAATAGTAACATCAAGTCAGTGCATCCTACTTCATTTACTGCACTGTATACATTCCTTACAAACAAGTAGGGGTGCAAACGAAATGGGTTAATCCCGACCGATCCGACACCGAATCCGATTGGTACCGAATCCGATTGATACCGAATCCGGAGAAAAAAAATATGGGTTAGGATATGGTAACAGCAATATCCGTCCGAATCCGATCCGTTTTCACCCCTACCGCACGGTAGACTAAACATTGCTTTGGAACGGCATCAAAACACACCATGCATTCCTCTCAAAACACACACACACACACAGACACCATGCATAAGAGGCACAGCAGCATATTGCATTAGAGGGACGACTTTTTAAAAATAATCTATTTTTATTCTAAATTACAATAATATATTTGTATTTTTTATTTTATATTAACAATCATCTGTCATTACACCGTTAAGTGACTTAGAGCAAGTATTATAAGAGGCTGTATGCTGAGGTGGAGGGGAGAGAGGAGGAGAGAGAAGAGAGGTGGGCTGTAAGCTTACAGCCAGCTGAAGCACAAGAACTAAGAAACTTTGTGAGAGGAAGGGGTAGGTCATACAGCCTTCAGCTGGCTATAACTACTATATATGAGTAAGCTGAAAAGTGAGCTGTAAGTATTCATACAGCCAGCTGAAGGCTGTATTATAAGACTTGCTCTTAGGTTAGTTATCCAACCGTTGCACACCAAGTATCCAAATTGTTGGTGCGTCTTGCGGACAGCTTTGCCTAGCATGCTTGCCATCATCGGATAAAGGGAGAAAAGAAGGACAGTTATAGGATAAAATGTAACAAACGGGCCTTCAGTGCACTTATTGAGAAACCTTCACCCGTTAACCTCGGCATCCGCTCGTCGGAGCTCGCTTGCCCTCCGACCGTCAGCGTCCATTTGCTTGCCGCCGAGACCATGGTCCATGCAGAAGGTGAAAACAAATGTAATACAAAATAATTAAAGGGTTCATTTTGCAAACATTCCCTCTACGCTACTTTTGTCCCTCAAACTAGGCATTGAAATCTTAATCGAATGGCCAAGACGGACCATGACGGCTTAAACAAAATGTGGAATGATATCCAAGGCATCTCATTCATTTTGAGGCAAAAAAAAATCCTATAATAATCCTAAAAACTACCAAAAATTCATTGCTTCACAAGGAAGGAGGATCTCGACCATACACAACTTTGAAGGGCATTGTACAAAGGGATGAATGATATGAAGTATTATAACAATACTCAGCCCACGGAAGCCACTGTAGCCACTGATGGGGATGATCACCGGATAGGCAGAGTATATACATTGTGATGACTTTATTAACCACCTCGGATTGACCATCCAACTATTGGTGAAACGTTGTACTCCTATTGAGTTGAACACCTGCCAAACCAAAGAGATCCTCCCAAAATCTACTAGTAAAAATAGGTTCCCTATCACTTACAATGGAGAGAGGAATGCCATGCAAACAGACTATTTCATCGAAGAACACCCTGGCAACCGAAGTGGCAGTATACGGATGTGCAAGTGGAAGGAAACGCGCATATTTGGAGAATCTATCGACCACAGTGAGAATAACGGATTTCCCATTCACCCGGGGCATGCTCTCAATAAAATCCATTGTAATGTCTTGCCAGATATAAGTGGGAGCTGGTAAAGGCTGGAGAAGACCTGCTGGATGTAAATGAGTAGTCTTGTTGCGTTGACAAGTTTGGCTAGATTGCACAAATGCTTGAACCACTCGGCAAGCATGCGGCACATGGAAGTCAGTATGCAAACGATGCAAAGTTTTTTGAATACCTTCATGCCCAGCGGTATGTGTTGCTGCCAAAACCGTTTGAACGTGTAGAGAGGACTCAGAAACACAAACCTTGACCAGATGTGGCTGTACCACCTAGAATCTAATCCTTGAGTTCTTGCAACTCGGAAGAAGTCCAGATATTTTGGCGAAGCTCATCAAAAATAGCAAACTGTGGGATAGACAGGGCTGATAAGGAGGCCAGGTCAGCATCACATCTGGAGAGAGCATCAGCCACCATATTTTGATGCCCCAAATGATACTTCACCCAAAAATCAAAGCCGAGTAGTTTGCTGACCCAATGATGTTGTGGAATAGTGGCCAAACGCTGATCAAGCAAGAATTTCAAGTTGTAACGATCGGTGCGCATGACAAATGACCTACCCCATAGATAAGGACACCAGTGTCAAATGGCTTGAACTAATTCAATAAGCTCTTTTTCATATGCCGCCAAATTCCCATGGCAGGAAGCCATTGGATGACTGAAGAAAGCAATTAATCCCGCACCTGGTGAAGAATAGTTCCAATACCCACTCTTGAAGCGTCGCACTCCACAATGAAATCTTGTGTAAAATCTGGCAGGTGTAGAACAAGAGCTGAGGAAATGGTATGCTTCAAAACTTCAAAAGCGCTCGTTGTCTGGTCTGTCCACACAAAGCTTTCTTTCTTCAAAAGTTTGGTGAGCGGGGCAGTCAATACCCCAAAATCCTTAATGAAACACTGGTACTAACCAGCCAATCCCAAAAAACCAGAGAAGCTGATTCTTTATTGCCTTTTCTAAATTACACCCCTAGTCCTTATATATCGGATAAAGCAAAGACTATTTAGACTCAATTCGGAACTGAAATCAGACTCTAACTCCTAATATCTTATCTATTACTAATACATACTCCTCTTACCAAACCGAGGGACTATTCCTCAATTATTTGTTGTCAGTTACTGCAACCGATGGAGTATCTTCAATCAGCGATGGAAGTAGGTCTTGCCCCACACGATATGTGCATTGTCTTTCGTGCTATACTGATGCATGTAAAGTTACATGTTTCAATGAAAAAATAGAACATGGATTTAAATTAGATCTTAGTTGAATGGATTGTCAGTGATCATTGGAGAATTAATATTAAGAGATTGATCTAGTAAAGATGGAAATTAAAAGATTAAGAAGTTGGATTGCCATAAACAATTCAAGACATCAGTTTTGGGTGATTTGGTTGAATCATGTAGAGTGGGCGAATTTTGTGGAGTTACTTGACTATCAAAGTTCAGTGGATTTACTGATGAGTGAATACTAGTGGAATTTTGGAAGGTAATATACCCTTGAGAATTTTGTTGGATTAATCTTATCATTGAAGAGTGAATTTTGATATGTTGATTTGAAACTTGTGGATTTATCATATCATTGCTAGATAATTAGATTTTAACTTATGCGATCGACTTGATCATTTAAGGACATTCAAGTGTCTAACTTGGTGGATTTAAATTAATTAAGGAAGATAGCTTGTCAGATAAGAATTAATTGAGGTACTTAGATTTATTCAAATTTGGTGGAACCAAAAAGATGATTATCGAGAGATTGATGTTGGTGGATTAACAAATATTGAAGTATTACTTAGATGATATTAAAATCAATTGATGATCAATAGAAGGATGGATTAATATTATCTTATGCGAATAATGGATCGGTTGGATTAAACAGTGATCATAAAGCAATTGGTGGGAATCACAAATTACAATGCTATTGGATTTTTGTTGGAAAAATTTTAAGGTTTGTCGTTGATTTGAATTAGTGCAGAGAATAAAAGTTTGTGGGATTATTCGTGGGAATCGATAAAAAATCAATGAGGTCATTGGTAGTATATGATTTTGGAATCAAGCACCTTTGAAAAGTTGAAACAATTATGTCTCACTCGGATGAATACTTGTGGAAGTTAAGCCCTCTTTGGTGGAATTCTAAATTAAGCAATATGATAAGGGCAAAGGAAGTTAGCGCAGAGATTGTAGGTAATTAAAAATGGACTATTCCAATTTGTTGTTGTCTTCCATATATCTCAGTTAAAGGAATGGTTCAGAATACCAAAGAACAAGTCAGAATCAGGGAGCAAGCTAAACGTCGCACAAGAGGTAAGACTATCGAGTTCTGCAAGGTACGGTGGAGCAACCACTTGGAGTTAGAAGCAACTTGGGAGCGTGAAGAGGACCTAGCCGACTTTCCCTCTCCTTTCTTTATCCTAGTCCATCCGAATCTCAGGGACAAGATTCTTTCTAAGGGGGTACATTTGTAACATCCCAAAAATTCACTTTCCTTAAAAAATTAATTTCAAATTAATTATTTATAAATGTTTGGATTTCATTTGAATTATTTGTGTAATATTGGAAGAAAATCTCAAATTCTATTTCCAACCCAAAATTTCGAATTTGAATTCAAATTCAATCTCCAAAAAAATGCTCATTCTAATTTTTCTAGGTCC
The DNA here is from genome assembly GCA_017311315.1 of Dendrocalamus latiflorus. Classification (NCBI taxonomy): domain Eukaryota; kingdom Viridiplantae; phylum Streptophyta; class Magnoliopsida; order Poales; family Poaceae; genus Dendrocalamus; species Dendrocalamus latiflorus. Next base: position 3,861,286 of record CM029664.1, read on the forward strand.
TACCTCTTTTTTTCCTTGGCCCGTCTCTCTTTTTCTTTTTCTTCTCCTTGCCTTTCTCTTTCCTTTTCTTTTCCTCCCTTCCTTCTTTTTTGCTTTCTTCTTGACCGTTGCTTCTTCCTGGATGAACACTATTCATGCTGCTTGTCTCTCTCCTCTATTGCTTCTCCTTCAACCGAGCACCATCACAAAGCATTGCCACTCAAGCCAAAAATCAATTCCCTTCCATTGAGTAAGTTTTAGGTGGCAAGAAACATCTCCCATCACTGCTAGTAATCGATCCAATTCAGTTTCTTACCCATTTAAACTTCAGTTTTCAGTTTCTTTGCTTTCAAAGTTGGAAAAAAACGACATTGCTTTAAGTGGGCTGTTTCAATTTCGTTTCTCTTGTTTTTTCCCTATAAAATGGAGAAATTTTATAGCATTATACCCCTTCCCACTCTCCCCAAACCCCAAAACCACTTGTGCAACTTCGTAGCTGTGAGCAACGTCTTCCCTAGCATCGGCTGTCATCTCGACTGTAACACCCCAATCCTCTGGGCCTGAAATGCTACCACCATTGTATACTTTGACCATTTTCATCAACTGCTAGTAATTTTAAGCAAACACTACTTTATTTATATTACAATGACTAGATAAACACCATACCATTTCAGTCTAACTTTAACATGACATACCAATAGAATCTAAAACTTGTTTACAAAAGATGATACATGAAGTGCTGCTGGTAGGTGAAATTATTCATGTGCTACTCCCACCCATGCATGACGTCCTCAACAATCACCTAAAAAACAAACAAAGCAAGGATGAGTCCAGAGACACAGCAAGCACACAATAAAATAGTGGTGTTAATACACCACTTTAATAACTTTTATTTCTGTGAAGTGTACATCACTATATCTGTAACTGTTTTACTGTTGTCACTTTTATGTGATGCAATGCATCTGTAACTGTATCACTGTTCTGTTTTGTTTTCATGCAATGCGATGCGATGCATCTGTAACTGTAGCTTATACCGATATAGCAGAGTGTTCACCTGTCGATGAACCACTCAATCCCTGTCCTCTTTTATACAGGAATCCAAACTCCATTCCCGTGGAGTACCTACCGAAGTAGGTCCTATTGTCTATGTATAAATACAATGCAACATGCTTTCAATGCTAGCGTTTAATCATAAGCAGCACTTATCAAAGTATGATTAACGTGTAATCAAAAGTACTATAAAACATGGCATGGAAGACACAAAATACCAATCATTCACCACAATCCATTGTTCTACCATGCACTTGCCTGATTAACCTCGGTGACGATGCATAGATGGCTCCGACCCGGGACCTCCACTTGTACAACGTCAATCCGACTCAACACATCATATCTAAACTAGGTGCTTAAGCGAGCAGCGATGACTCTACATATGCATACCCTGACTCTGGCATAAAAACGCCCGGGGTTAAGGACCCGTCGCGTAGGTACCAAACCTCTATTTTTTTTCTTTTTCTCCACTTTTTTTCTTTTTTCCCTCTCTTTCTTCTTTCTTCTTTCTTTTTTTCCTTTTCTTATTCAGTCGAACAACTCTCTCTCTCTCGCCTCCTTATCTCTTCCCCTTATCTCTGTTTCTCCTTCTTACCCAGGTAGCACGGCAAATACTGGCGACACTTGACATACTGGCTCCAAGGCTACCGCCAGCCTTCGGCCGCTGAGACCCCCCAATCAGATCCCCCTCTGCGCTGCCCCCTCATCTCTCCATCCTCCACTGCTCTCTCTAGTGTGACTCCATTGTTGTGGGCGTGGCTCCATTTGGTGCCGCCTCCCGTGGATCCTTACCACTCAGCACTAACTCCTAGCTCCAACTCCAGGCTGTCATTGCTCCCCTCCAGCTCGCCATACCATGCAGAAAGGTTGAGGGAACAAAATTGTGAGACCATGTGGATGTTACCCTATGGTTGTGATGAGTAATTAACTTTTAGATTAGAGTTTGTGTAGAGGGCCTCTTCTTCCTGTCCTTGAGCAGTGGTACGGGTATTTATACCCCTCACCAACCAAAACTAGCCGTTTGGAATAAATTCCAGAAAAATCAGGGTGAGCGGAACTACCGCTGGCCAGAGGCCGGTAGTTCCACTCCCCTTTCTGGCGTGGCAGAACGGCTATGTTAAAGGCGCACGGTACTACCGCCGTTGTAAAATCTGGTACTACCGCTCTGCAGTAGTTCCGCAAAGTCAGCGTGGTACTACCGCTTGGGCCGAAATCCCAAACTCCCCAAACTTGGTGCTCTATGGAAAAAAGGTTCCGCTCTGCCTCCGGAGATTTTGAGCTCCGGAAGTACCGCTCCAAACAGCGGAACTACCGCACCCTGCAGTAGTTTCGGCGTTAAAATCACCGATACTTCTGTTCCCGCAAAATCTCAAATGCATCCGGAGGGTGCTCTCTGGAAAAAAAAGGCTCCGCTCGGATTTCGGAGCTTTCGGTTGCCGGTAGTACCGATTTTGCCTGCGGAACTTCTACTCTGCGGTAGTTCCGACGTTGAAATCTGCGGTACTACCGCTCTTCCAGACAAAGCACAGTTTCGGTTTTAAAACATATTTTTAAAGAATGCATGCTCCTAGTTAGATCCAAATGGCACATAAATTTTTCTATCAAGCTACTTGTCATTATCCCTCTTTAAGGTATGATTATTTACCCTATAATCCGGTCTTCCACCTTTTCTCCTAAGATCGGTAAAAACAAAAAGGGATCCTATTCTAAGTATACCTTTATGTTGAGCCATTTTTGGTCTTCACATTTATCCTTTGGCTTGTATCTTGTCAACCACATATGGACTTAACCTTTAAACACTCATTTAACACATTAGTCCCATATTCACATAAATTCATTAATTACCAAAACTATTTTTAGGGGCCTAGATGCTTTCACACATGTAAGTTTCTTTGAGAAGTGTGCGTGAGTAAAACCCGGTGTTCGGTGGGGTTAACATGTTATCCCCGGTTTGGACTAATTGTCGGATCCATTAGGTCTAGGGTTTGTTTGTGAGCCTATAAAAAGGGGAGAGAAGGCAAGAGTTAGTTGAGGCTTGAGGTAGACCGTGAGTAGGTATGGTGGTGGCTATCGCTTCCTCCCTCCATGGTTGTTAGGTTAGAGAGTGGGTGTTGTCTCTAGGGTTAGAGCTTGGTCCTCGTAAGGGAAGTGGCTGTAAAACCAATCATCAGAGCAATATATCAAGTTTTCATCAACTGCTTGTGTAGTCTTTATCGGATTGAGTTGGATTCGATTTGGTTCTTCCTCTGTTCTTCTGTTGTTTAGTTGTTTCTTTCCAGTCTTCATCTAAGAGGAAATTCTTGCTTGCCTTATTGATGATTTGACTTGCCTGATGTTGGGAAATCATACTCAAAGCCATCTTGGCTAGTCTATTCCCATGAGCATGGTCTGATTGTCTTTTCACCCTCTTGGCTTCGATTTTGTTCACGCTTGGAGAAATCGTAGAAAGATCTCTATTTGCTTGCTAAGTTTTTAATTAAAGTTTAGAGCAGTCTCTTGCGACCTGATGTGACCACGCCACCAACACATACAACTATAGCGCCCAATATCAAGATTGAACTAAAGATGAATTTGTTTCTTCAGCTTCAACATATTTTAAATGACAATATGATGCTACATAATGATGAAAATATATATTTTTGTAGCACCACATCAATTTTGCACCAATTCAAGCAAGAGTTCAAGTTGGACACGTTTTGGAATCCAATTCGGCCTCCAGATTAATTCGGATTCAGCTTGATAGGCCCAACTTCAAATGTACATAACTTTCACATACGAAGTCCGTTTGAGATCCACGAGTACTTGTTGGAAAGATTTTCTCATTCTATTTCTAATGGATCTAGCCTCAAATCCAAATTCCTTCTGTAAGCACCATAATCATCAAAAGAAGATGTTACATCACCTGTTTGGGCCAAATTGGGCCTTGTAATGCTTGGGCCCTAGGGGAAGGCGCCCCCTCTCTAGGCCTGTACTATTCATGGCCACACTATTCAGATGAACAGTATCATGAATAGTACCACCTCTTATTTCTTAGTTTTGTGCGGCTTTCCCTCCCCTATTTAAGGAGGCTGCACCCTTCTAGTTTTATTGGATTTTGTTTGCTTAGTTTTTCCATTGTGAAAACTCTTGTTCTTCGCTTGTGTCGACTAGACCAACCATAAAGATCCTCTACATAATCCCACCTTTTGAACTCAATATAAATATTTACAATTTTAGATTGCTTGTTATCTTGTTCTTGCGTGTTCTTCGGTTGCATGCAGGAATAGACCTTCGTGGTCAAGTCAACCGCGTTCTTGGTACGGTTGATAATGACTTGGAGTGTGGTTTAGCGATTGCTTGGTGTTCTGGTCATGTCCAGTTGGAACCCTTCATCGTCAAAGTCGTTCTCCTCTAAATCGAAATTATCATCCTATCGGAAGATCGGGACCCCATCGCCTCATCAAGACCTTAATCTAGTTGCGTACAAAGTATTACGGCCAGTTGATCTTTTAATCAAAAGTTCTTTGAAATCTGGATTTTATGGTCATGCACCTCACGGGCCTTTCTCTGTTCTTCCGAGAATGTTATGACCACTTCCAGTTATGACCACGGTCAAGTCTCTCACCACGGCACTTTACTTTTCAACCATGTTCACTCTTTCGATTGCTGCGTGTTCTTTAGTTTTCTTTCCGAACTGATTCAATCGGCAGCGCTGTTCGCTTTCTAGAACTCGATCGACTTTACGATCACATTGGTTTCGACCATGGTCGAGTTCTAGACTGAAGAACATTGCTCTCGACTTTCTTCAGTCTTTCGGGTGCTTCGCTCTATATTCTCGCACAACCACGTTCAGATCTATTGTTTCTTCGTGTTCTTCTGTTGAATCTGAACTGAAGCAATCGGTAGTTAATGCACGCTCTGGAACGTCGATCGGTTTTACGACCACGGTCAAGTTCCAGATGGCATTGCACCGGTGTCGAGCACATTCATTCTTCCGACCACTTTGCTTTTTTCTAACGCATGGGGTTTCCGACCACTCACGGATCCTCCTTTTCTTTGGTTAGTTTTTGAGTTGAATCGATCACGCTGGTTGCAGATCGTTCATTGGCTTTCGACCTTGTTAGTTGTTCGACCACCTGTTGGTTTACGACCACGTTGATCTTTTGAGTTGCAGTCTGGTTTCGACCACGTTGGTTGTTCGACCATCTCATTGGCTTACGACCACATTGCCGGTTGGTTTCGACCACGTTGGTTGCTTGACCACTCGTTGGCTTACGACCACGGTGCCGACTGATTATGACAACATTGATTGTTCGACCACTAATTGGCAATCGATCACGTTGTCTACGACTACGTCAGTTTCGACTGTAACCATTTTTGATCACGATGTTTCTAGTCTTGGTGGTTATTGATTATAGAGTTCGGTAGTCGATTTCCGACCATATTGTACTTCTGTCTAGTAGTCGGTTTCACGATCACTCTGTCAACTCACGACCATGTTATCGAACTTATGACTACGTTGTAAGTATTCGACCAGGTTGCCAATTTCCGACCACGGTCTATTTTCTACAGTGTTCTCTCGGTTGCTCTAGTTTTCCAAGAGTGTTTTCAACCCTAGTCTTCATAGCTTAGTAGCTATCAGACAAAAGGGTTAAATGAATATTTGGAGAGAATTTGAAGGCACCATTCACCCCCCTCCCCTTTGTTGCCTATCCGGTCCTACAAAAATAGTTGAACAAAGCAGCTGCTTGACTAGTCTCACCAAGCTGAGTCAATGGCTCTAGCCGACTTTCCCTCTCCTTTCTTTATCCTAGTCCATCCGAATCTCAGGGACAAGATTCTTTCTAAGGGGGTATATTTGTAACATCCCAAAAATTCACTTTCCTTAACATTTTAATTTCAAATTAATTATTTATAAATGTTTGGATTTCATTTGAATTATTTGTGTAATACTGGAAGAAAATCTCAAATTCTATTTCCAACCCGAAATTCTGAATTTGAATTCAAATTCAATCTCCAAAAAAATGCCCGTTCTAATTTTTCTAGGTCCAACCTATTTTTTTTCCTTGGCCCGTCTCTCTTTTTCTTATTCTTCTCCTTGCCTTTCCCTTTCCTTTTCTTTTCCTCCCTTCTTTTTTCTTTCTTCTTGACCGTTGCTTCTTCCTGGATGAACACTATTCCTGCTGCTTGTCTCTCTCCTCTATTGCTTCTCCTTCAACCGAGCACCATCACAAAGCATTGCCACTCAAGCCAAAAATCAATTCCCTTCCATTGAGGAAGTTTTAGGTGGCAAGAAACATCTCCCATCACTGCTAGCAATCGATCCAATTCAGTTTCTTACCCATTTAAACTTCAGTTTTCAGTTTCTTTGCTTTCAAAGTTGGAAAAAAACAACATTGCATTAAGTGGGCCGTTTCAATTCCGTTTCTCTTGTTTTTTCCCTATAAAATGGAGAAATTTTATAGCATTATACCCCTTCCCACTCTCCCCAAACCCCAAAACCACCTGTGCCGTGAGCAACGTCTTCCCTAGCGTCGGCTGTCATCTCGACTGTAACACCCCCCATCCTCTGGGCTTGAAATGCTACCACCATTGTATACTTTGACTATTTTCATCAACTGCTAGTAATTTTAAGCAAACACTACTTTATTTATATTACAGTGACTAGATAAACATCATACCATTTCAGTCTAACTTTAACATGACATACCAATAGAATCTAAAACTTGTTTACAAAAGATGATACATGAAGTGCTGCTGGTAAGTGAAATTATTCATGTGCTACTCCCACCCATGCATGACGTCCTCAACAATCACCTAAAAAACAAACAAAGCAAGGATGAGTCCAGAGACACAGCAAGCACACAATAAAATAGTGGTGTTAATACACCACTTTAATAACTTTTATTTCTGTGAAGTGTACATCACTATATCTGTACTTTTATGTGATGCAATGCATCTGTAACTGTATCACTGTTTTGTTTTGTTTTCATGCAATGCGATGCGATGCATCTGTAACTGTAGCTTATACCGATATAGCGGAGTGTTCACCCGTCGATGAACCACTCAATCCCTGTCCTCTTTTATACGGGAATCCAAACTCCATTCTCGTGGAGTGCCTACCGAAGTAGGTCCTATGGTCTGTGTATAAGTACAATGCAACATGCTTTCAATGTTAGCGTTTAATCATAAGCAGCACTTATCAAAGTATGATTAACATGTAATCAAAAGTGATATAAAACATGGCATGGAAGACACAAAATACCAATCATTCACCACAATCCATTGTTCTACCATGCACTTGCCTGATTAACCTCGGTGACGATGCGTAGATGGCTCCGACCCGGGACCTCCACTTGTACAAACGTCAATCCAACTCAACACATCATATCTAAACCAGGTGCTTAAGCGAGCAGCGACGACTCTACATATGCATAACCTGACTCTGGCGTAAAAACGCCCGGGGTTAAGGACCCGTCGCGCAGGTACCAAACCTCTATTTTTTTCTTTTTCTCCACTTTTTTTCTTTTTTCCCTCTCTTTCTTCTTTTTTTTCCTTTTCTTATTCGGTCGAACAACTCTCTCTCTCTCTCTCTCTCGCCTCCTTATCTCTTCCCCTCATCTCTGTTTCTCCTTCTTACCCAGGCAGCACGGCAAATTCTGGCGGCACTTGACATATTGGCTCCAAGGCTACCGCCAGCCTTCGGCCGCCGAGACCCCCCAATCGGATCCCCATCTGTGCTGCCCCCTCCTCTCTCCATCCTCCACTGCTCTCTCTAGTGTGACTCCATTGTTGTGGGCGTGGCTCCATTTGGTGCCGCCTCCCGTGGATCCTTACCACTCAACACTAACTCCTAGCTCCAACTCCAGGCAGTCATAGCTCCCCTCCAGCTCGCCATACCATGCAAAAAGGTTGAGGGAACAAAATTGTGAGACCATGTGTAACATCCTGATTTTCAGAGCCTTTCTGAAGCTTTTAAAATAAAATTCACCATTTGAATTTTTCTGGAATTAATTAAAGCTTAAATGAGATTTTCCTGAATTAAAAGATTTACTATGATTAAGTTAAACATTAATATTTTCCAAAATTATTTTATTTGAGTCCCCGAGTCTCAAGGTATTTTCTAGAATTTTCTGGGTTTTTTCTGGATTTATCTGCTATTTTCTAGAGCTCCAAAGCATTTAAATGAATTTCTGGAAAAAGAAAAAGAAAACAAATCCTAAACAGGCCAGTGGGCCGAAACCCACCAGGCGGCCGGCCCAGCTTGCCCGCCTTCGTGCCGGCCTGCCTCGCCCCGCGCCACGCGTCGCCGATCCGGCGCTCCCCGCGCCCGCCTTGCCCCTTCGGATGTGTGCCGCGTGTCACCCATCCACCCGCTACCGCTCGCGCTCGCGCGCATCGCTGCCGCCCGCTCGCCCGCGCCACCGACAGGTGGGGCCCACCTGTCAGGTTCGTCCCCGACCTGGACTCTTCCCCGTCTCCGATTCGAACTCCGCCGCCGCCTTCCTTTCCGCCGCCGTCTCCGTCCCGGACTCCGCGCTTGCCGTGGATTCGCCCTCGCCGCCCGGGTATAAATACGGAACCCCGCCCCCTCGACTTCCTCGTCCCGCAGCCGCCGCTTCCGCCGCCGCTAGCCACCGCCGTGCGCCGTGCGCCTCGCCGCCGGAGCTCGGAGCCGCCGCCGTCGCCGTTATCCACCGCCGCCGGTGAGTCCCACCGCCGTCCCGAGTCGCCGCCGTCCCGGACACCCCGCCACCCAAGCCCGGCCGCCCCGCCCGTGCCGCGACGCCTCGCGCCCCGCGCCGCCAACTGGACCGCACCCGCGTCCCTTCGCCTTCCGGTGGAACCAGCCCACCGTGCACCGAGCCGCCGCCAGTGGGACCCACCGGTCAGCCGTACAAGTCGTAGACCCGTGCGCCATTAGCCGAGTCAGCCGCCACGCAAGCTAGCCACGCCAGCCCTAAGCCGACGTGTCACGCCACGTCATGCCAACTGTCAGCCACGTCAGCCACCGAGGCCACCCCAATGCCACGTCAGCATGCCACGTCACCCCGCCTCGTCAGCTGCCATGTCAGCCGCCACGTCAGCCTCGGGCGCACACGTGTCGCCACGTGTCTGCCACGTCAGCCCTAGCTGCTTGCGCCAGCAGCCCGCCGCCCGCACTGTTTCGTGCGCCGCGTCCACCGTGGACTCAGCTCCCCGTGCGCTCGGTCCACAGCACAGTGTAATTTCTTAATTTCCCGAATTTTCCTTAGATCCAATTTTTCCAAGAGCCCGTTCTCCCTCGTCCTAGCTCCGATTGACCCGATTCTTTTCCCTAAATTCATCTAAAATTGAGCTCTACCTTTTGGTTCAGGTTTGAAAGATTTTGGAGTTCATTTGAATTTTATTTGATTTTATTTTGTCTTTTCGATTCGCTTTCTCTCTCGTTAGATCACGTGTTCGAGGGAGCGGAAGTTGGATTTGAAGATCAAGAGCCCTCAGCTGAGCAAGGCCAAGGCAAGTCGTGTCCTTTGATCATGTTGAACCCAGTTTTCAAATCTATTATGTATTATGTTGCTTTAAATTATCATGCATTGCTACTTTATTATAAAACTCTTGTATTGGTAGTTAATGACCTAATTGATTATTCCCCCTTGATAATTTGAATGCCCTGATTCCATTGTCACCATAGAATGGGAAATTACTTAGTGATGCAATATTAGTTGTCACATGGGTTGTGCGTTTAATTGCTTAGCCATGCTTATCACTAGTACGTTGGGTTTGTCATCACATGTGGTTAATTAATCTTGACTTAATGATATACTTGAATGTGGTGGTTAACCACGGTTATAAAACTTGTTGCCATGGCATGGGTAGTGTCATTGGTGTTGGTTATACAAAATTGGTTTTCACTTGGGCGATTGATCGTGCAGTAAAGGGGGTGCGAGAGGCACATGGGATGTGGAAGTTTCGCCTGGGAAATATTTAGGGACTTAACTTTGTGTGCCATTGATCTGAGTCTTACCGTGCAAACCACATGTCTAGTATGGGATAGACCTAGCTGATTAACTTGCAAAGGTTTAGTTCAGATATCATCATTGGTAAGTGAGTACCAGGGGTACTGGTTTGCTCACAGTGAGGAACAGGGTTACTGTGCTCATACGGCGCAAGAGGGGGCTTCTGACTGTGGTGGTTAACCCTTCAGCGGTGAAACCTTAGCGGATATGTCTAACTAGATTGGAGTGAGGTAAAGGCTTTGTGATAATTTATCTGGGTCTCATGCCTAAGGAAGCATGCTGGCTATTAAGATGATTTATCTCTTGTGGGTAAAGTTGTGCAACCTCTGCAGAGTGTAAAACTATTCGAATAGCCGTGTCCTCGGTCATGGACAATGCTCGGTGATTTCACACGAGGTATAGTTATTTCTAAAAAGTTTTGGACAGTGGATGGTTAATTCACTGTTGGTTTAGCTTAGGGATGGGAGATCCATAAGCGATTGGTTTAGCTTGTGGCTGGGAGATCCATAAGTGGTTACTTCAATTCCTTGATTATTATTTATTATTGTTTTACTTCAAATGCGCCTTCAATCTATTTATTGTATTTTCAAATGTCGTTTTATGCAAATTAACCTTTTAGGCTTCCATTGGTAAGCCTTGCATATTATATTGCATTCATTTGTTAAAAACGGCTTGCTGAGTACCAATGTACTCACGGCTTTATGCCCCTGTTGCTCAGTTGAGGAGGAGGAGGAGTATCACCAGCAGGAGGTTCCAGAAGGAGAGTACTTCGACGTCTTCGCGGATTAGACTTCGTTCTCCACTCGATAGCCTGTGGGCGTGTCGATTGGCTGCTGCGCTTTCTTTTGGATTTCCGCTGCTAGTTTTTGTTAAGCCCTTCGGGCTAGTCTATTATAAGCTTGGCCATAAGGTCGTACTCTGATGATTATCAATATAATTTGGTTTTTCCTTAGAATATCGTGATATGGATGATATTTATCTTTGTTCACACTGTGTGCACTAGCGTGATCCTGGACTAGTGCAGAATACACAGGAGAGTCCGGATTTGTATATTCGGGTCTCTACAGAGATGGTATCAGAGCTATATCGACTGTAGGACGGAGCCCTAGTTAGAATGGTCGAATTAGTCAAGTTTTCAAAATTTATTTTCTAAACCAAATCAACCAAATGATTGTCTAGTAATTCTTGATTCTTACCTCATTCTTAGGATTCTTGCTCCTTGTCTCCTCTGAGAACTTGCTTTCAAAACTAAATTTGACTTCTTATCCCCATAATGTCCATAGATGTCTCGAGTGTCCCTCGATAAAAGTGAAAGCTGGCATGGAATTCTTCAAGCTGTGCTGTGAAGTCTGGATCAAGCAAGCACCCAATATTTCAAGAAAAGATTGGAGATTTCCGTTAAGATTAGAAGCTATTAGATTTGAACCTTGTTATAGTTTTTAGTATCGTGTAGATCGTTTTGCTTCTTATTTGCTGTTGGGTGTGATGTGAGCTGCAGTTTTGCTTCTAGCATTATGATGCAGTCATGTCAAAAGTCTTTTTGTGGAGTTTATTGCTTCTTTTGTTAGCCTTTTTGGCTAAGTGTTTGCTTAGTTTAGGAATGCCACTAGTTATTCCCCTTAGACGAGTTTACCGCTTACCTTTGCTGTTCCCTCTTACCTATTGAGCCTTGAAGAGATTCGTCATGAGATGGAAAAGAGTCTCGAAAGTGGAACATGATTCACCAAGGAGTTCAGTTACAACAATCACAAAGAGCCAGATTCAACACATACCAGCCAGCTCGGGTACCGCAACAGTCCGATTTCAGGACTCTAGCTCCAATGCCTCACCATGATGGTTCGGGACCACGCCCTATCAATGTCAGCAATCAGTCTCAGAGGGACAGAAGCCCAGTAATTCCATTTAGTTGATTCAAGTGCCAAGAGCTAGGTCATTTCGCTTGCAAGTGTCCGCAGAAGCGTCAAGCAATCACGCCAATTCCGTTCAACCTTGGAAGTATCCCTGCCAAGATTCCAGAAGAAAGCCGTAGAACATCATCAGGACAAGGAAACCAAATACCTCAAAGCGTTGCAAGGGGAAGCCTCAACAAAATCGTCTTCGAAGTCGCACCTGGTAACCTATTCTTTTAGTGAGCCTGAATCTCGGGGTCGAGATTCCGTTTAAGGGGGGAGGTTTGTAACATCCTGATTTTCAGAGCCTTTCTGAAGCTTTTAAAATAAAATTCACCATTTGAATTTTTCTGGAATTAATTAAAGCTTAAATGAGATTTTCCTGAATTAAAGGATTTAATATGATTAAGTTAAATATTAATATTTGCCAAAATTATTTTATTTGAGTTCCCCGAGTCTCAAGGTATTTTCTGGAATTTTCTCGGTTTTTTCTGGATTTATCTGCTATTTTCTAGAGCTCCAAAGCATTTAAATGAATTTCTGGAAAAAGAAAAAGAAAAGAAATCCTAAACTGGCCAGTGGGCCGAAACCCACCAGCCGGCCCAGCTCGCCCGCCTTCGGCCCGGCCTGCCTCGCCCCGCGCCACGCGTCGCCGATCCGGCGCACCCCGCGCCCGCCTTGCCCCTTCGGATGTGTGCCGCGTGTCACCCATCCACCCGCTGCCGCTCGCGCTCGCGCGCATCGCTGCCGCCCGCTCGCCCGCACCACCGACAGGTGGGGCCCACCTGTCAGGTTCGTCCCCGACCTGGACTCTTCCCCGTCTCCGATTCGAACTCCGCCGCCGCCTTCCTTTCCGCCGCCGTCTCCGTCCCGGACTCTGCGCTTGCCGTGGATTCGCCCTCGCCGCCCGGGTATAAATACGGAACCCCGCCCCCTCGACTTCCTCGTCCCGCAGCCGCCGCTAGCCACCGCCGTGCGCCTCGCCGCCGGAGCTCGGAGCCGCCGCTGTCGCCGACGTCGTCGTTTCGACTCCGCCGTGGTCGCCTCGCGTCGTCCGCCCTCGTCGCCGTTATCCACCGCCGCCGGTGAGTCCCGCCGCCGTCCCGAGTCGCCGCCGTCCCGGACACCCCGCCACCCAAGCCCGGCCGCCCCGCCCGTGCCGCGACGCCTCGCGCCCCGCGCCGCCAACTGGACCGCACCCGCGTCCCTTCGCCTTCCGGTGGAACCAGCCCACCGTGCACCGAGCCGCCGCCAGTGGGACCCACCGGTCAGCCGTACAAGTCGTAGACCCGTGCGCCATTAGCCGAGTCAGCCGCCACGCAAGCCAGCCACGCCAGCCCTAAGCCGACGTGTCACGCCACGTCATGCCACCTGTCAGCCACGTCAGCCACCGAGGCCGCCCCAATGCCACGTCAGCATGCCACGTCACCCCGCCTCGTCAGCTGCCATGTCAGCCGCCACGTCAGCCTCGGGCGCACACGTGTCGCCACGTGTCTGCCACGTCAGCCCTAGCTGCTTGCGCCAGCAGCCCGCCGCCCGCACTGTTTCGTGCGCCGCGTCCACCGTGGACTCAGCTCCCCGTGCGCTCGGTCCACAGCACAGTGCAATTTCTTAATTTCCCGAATTTTCTTTAGATCCAATTTTCCAAGAGCCCGTTCTCCCTCGTCCTAGCTCCGATTGACCCGATTCTTTTTCCTAAATTCATCTAAAATTGAGCTCTACCTTTTGGTTTATGTTTAAAAGAGTTTGGAGTTCATTTGAATTTTATTTGATTTTATTTTGTCTTTTCGATTCGCTTTCTCTCTCGTTAGATCACGTGTTCGAGGGAGCGGAAGTTGGATTTGAAGATCAAGAGCCCTCAGCTGAGCAAGGCCAAGGCAAGTCGTGTCCTTTGATCACGTTGAACCCAGTTTTCAAATCTATTATGTATTATGTTGCTTTAAATTATCATGCATTGCTACTTTATTATATAACCCTTGTATTGGTAGTTAATGACCTAATTGATTATTCTCCCTTGATAATTTGAATGCCCTGATTCCATTGTCACCATAGAATGGGAAATTACTTAGTGATGCAATATTAGTTGTCACATGGGTTGTGCGTTTAATTGCTTAGCCATGCTTATCACTAGTACGTTGGGTTTGTCATCACATGTGGTTAATTAATCTTGACTTAATGATATACTTGAATGTGGTGGTTAAGCACGGTTATAAAACTTGTTGCCATGGCATGTGTAGTGTCATTGGTGTTGGTTATACAAAATTGGTTTTCACTTGGGCGATTGATCGTGCAGTAAAGGGGGTGCGAGAGGCACACGAGGTATAGTTATTTCTAAAAAGTTTTGGACAGTGGATGGTTAATTCACTGTTGGTTTAGCTTAGGGATGGGAGGTCCATAAGCGATTGGTTTAGCTTGTGGCTGGGAGATCCATAAGTGGTTACTTCAATTCCTTGATTATTATTTATTATTGTTTTACTTCAAATGCGCCTTCAATCTATTTATTATATTTTCAAATGCCGTTTTATGCAAATTAACCTTTTAGGCTTCCATTGGTAAGCCTTGCATATTATATTGCATTCATTTGTTACAAACGGCTTGATGAGTACCAATGTACTCACGGCTTTATGCCCCTGTTGCTCAGTTGAGGAGGAGGAGGAGTATCACCAGCAGGAGGTTCCAGAAGGAGAGTACTTCGACGTCTTCGCGGATTAGGCTTCGTTCTCCACTCGATAGCCTGTGGGCTTGTCGATTGGCTGCTGCGCTTTCTTTTGGATTTCCGCTGCTAGTTTTTGTTAAGCCCTTCGGGCTAGTCTATTGTAAGCTTGGCCATAAGGTCGTACTCTGATGATTATCAATATAATTTGGTTTTTCCTTAGAATATCGTGATATGGATGATATTTATCTTTGTTCACACTGTGTGCACTAGCGTGATCCTGGACTAGTGCAGAATACACAGGAGAGTCCGGATTTGTATATTCGGGTCTCGACACCATGTGGATGTCACCCCATGGTTGTGATGAGTAATTAACTTTTAGATTAGAGTTTGTGTAGAGGTTGAGTTTGGTTTTGAGGAGTTTGCAAAAGATTGCTTCTTGGTCTGTCAACTTAATTGTCTGTCTCGAGTTAGTTTGGCTAATGACTTTGTGGTCTGTGAGTGCTTCTGTGTGAGTTGTGAAGCTATCGTTGTTTATGACTTGGTGGTCGGAAGGCTCTACGACTTCTGGTTTTATGACTTGGTGGTCGGTAGGAGCTCTTACGACTTGGTAGTCTGCACAGGCTTTTACAACTTGGTGGTCAGCAGAGGCTTTTACGACTTGGTGGTCAGCAGAGGCTTTTACGACTTGGTGGTCAGCAGAGGCTTCTACGACTTGGTGGTCGGGAGATGCTTTTATGACTTGGTGGTCGGTAGGAGTTCTTATGACTTGATGGTCATAGCTTCTGCTGGTTGTGATCGATAGTCGTAGCTCTGTCGGTCGTGATCAGTAGTCGTAGCTCTGCCTAGTCGTGATCGATAGCCATAGCGCCTAGTTGTAGCGACTGCTACATGGTCGTAGCATCTGTTCATGGTCGTAGCGACCTGTGTGATGGTCGTAACGACTTGCTGAGTGGTCGTAGACTGCTAGTAGGACCTCATGGGCTACGAGTACTACATGACTGGTGCATCAGAGTAGTCATAAGTTATATCAGACCAGTCATTGTGCTGAGGTTGTTCACTGGAATACTTTTTATTATGCAGATTAATGACCTTTGTGTATCGTGCGGCGCTATGTGATGGTTTGCTTGTTGGTGTTGGTTGCAGGATTTCGGAGCTAGGTCATGGTGAGGTGTAGGAGGATCGGGACTAGGCACAGGGAGGTGTTGAGGTCCAGAATGGTCAGGGAGATGCTGAAGATGGCCAAGGCTGGTGTGGTGGTTGCAA
Organism: Dendrocalamus latiflorus; assembly: GCA_017311315.1. Classification (NCBI taxonomy): domain Eukaryota; kingdom Viridiplantae; phylum Streptophyta; class Magnoliopsida; order Poales; family Poaceae; genus Dendrocalamus; species Dendrocalamus latiflorus. The sequence goes on from CM029664.1 coordinate 3,877,101, forward strand.
GCCAGGACAACAAGGAACCAAAGCAAGAGCTACCGGAGGTGGAAATGACGGGGAATGACGAGGTGGAACGGGACTAGGCTCAGGAAGGAGTCGAGGTCCAGACGGTCAAGGATGCCGAGTGCCATCATGCGTGAGGAGAAGCACGTGGTGCGCCAAGTGACATGGGTCGTTTGCAAGCGAGGACGGTTCGGTGGGATCCGAACACGTGAGAGACTTGACGACAAATCATTGGAGTCACATTGTAGGATCAAGGATACCGACTAGAGGGGGGTGAATAGGAGGTTTTTAATTTTTTCTTTTCTTCTAAATTAAGTCTCTACAATTTCAATAGCAAGAATGTAAAGTACTTAAGCCTACACAATTCTAGTCAAGAGATAAACAATGCTAGCTCTAAATCAAGCAAATGATCACAATAATGACAACAAATAAGAGCTAGATGAAAAACAAGTGAGAGATGTACACAATCGATATTTTACCGTGGTGATCGGAAACTTGCCGGTTTCCTCTAGTTCACGTTGAGGTTAGCCCGAACAAATCAGACTGGCTCTACGAATTAAGCTGAAGCACCTCGATCACTAGAGGTAGCTCTTCCCCGCTCCGGGTAGGTGAGCTCCGACCTCCACAAGAATACCGGGTCTTCTCACAATCCCCTTTGAGAAGATCACCGATCAATTCTCCGCCCAATCGTCTAGGTGCCGGCAAGCACCAAGAGCAATAAACCAGGCCTTCACTTGATTTGCAAATGAGTGCCAATGGATCAACTAATGAATGCAATGCACTATTTGCTCAACCACCTCAAATTTAATGCTCAATGTGTAAACAAGGGGTGGAGTGAATGCTCTATGCTCAAAAAATATTCAATGGGCCTCTTCTTCCTGTCCTTGAGCAGTGGTTCGGGTATTTATACCCCTCACCAACCAAAACTAGCCATTTGGAACAAATTCCAGAAAAATCAGGGCGAGCGGAACTACCGCCGGCCAGAGGCCGGTAGTTCCGCTCCCCTTTCTGGCGCGGCAAAACGGCTATGTCAAAGGCGCGCGGTACTACCGCCGTTGTAAAATCTGGTACTACAGCTCTGCGGTAGTTCCGCAAAGTCGGCGTGATACTACCTCTTGGGCCGAAATCCCAAACTCCCCGAACTTGGCGCACTTTGGAAAAAAGACTCCGCTCTGCCTCCGAAGCTTTCGGGCTCCAGAAGTACCACTCCAAACTGTGGAACTACCGCACCCTGCAGTAGTTCCGGCATTAAAATCGCCGGTTCTTCCGTTCCCGCGAAATCTCAAATGCATCCGGAGGGTGCTCTTTGGATAAAAGGCTCCGCTCGGATTTCAGAGCTTCCGGTTGCCGGTAGTACCGATTTTGCCTACGGAACTTCTGCTCTGCGGTAGTTCTGACGTTGAAATCTGCCGTACTACTGCTCTTCCAAACAGAGCACTGTTTTGGTTTTAAAACATATTTTTAACGAATGCATGCTCCTAGTTAGATCCAAATGGCACATAAATTTTGCTATCAAGCTACTTGCCATTATCCATCTTTATGGTACGATTATTTACCCTATAATCCGGTCTTCCACCTTTTCTCCTAAGACCGGTAAAAACAAAAAGGGATCATATTCTAAGTATACCTTTGTCTTGAGCCATTTTTGGTCTTCACATTTATCCTTTGGCTTGCATCTTGTCAACCACATATGGACTTAACCTTTAAACACTCATTTAACACATTAGTCCCTGTTGTGGTTACAGACCAAATAGAGAGTATGGTAGTGGAGAGTTAGGTGAGTAATAGCCTCTGCCCCTCCCGGTGGCCTATGCCATACATATATATCCAAATGGTGAGTGCTTGTACAGTTATACCCTTACATGTGAGTCTTCCCCTCAGGGGTACTCATGTCATTACATATGTCCCCTTTTGGACCTTACATCCTTCTAACAGGCCTACTGGGCTTAGGTGGGGGCCACCCCTACAACAGTCCCATATTCACATAAATTCATTAATTACCAAAACTATTTTTAGGGGCCTAGATGCTTTCACACATGTAAGCTGCTTTGAGAAGTGTGCGTGAGTAAAACCCGGTGTTAGGTGGGGTTAACGTGTTAACCCCGGTTTGGACTAATGGTCGAATCCATTAGGTCTAGGGTTTGTTTGTGAGCCTATAAAAAGGGAAGAGAAGGCAAGAGTTAGTTGAGGCTTGAGGCAGACCGTAAGTAGGTATGGTGGTGGCTAGCTCTTCCTCCCTCCATGGTTGTTAGGTTAGAGAGTGGGTGTTGTCTCTAGGGTTAGAGCTTGGTCCTCGTAAGGGAAGTGGCTGTAAAACCAATCATCAGAGCAATATATCAAGTTTTCATCAACTGCTTGTGTAGTCTTTATCTGATTGAGTTGGATTCGATTTTGTTCTTCCTCTGTTCTTCTTGTTCTTCTGTTGTTTAGTTGTTTCTTTTCTGTCTTCATCTGAGAGGAAATTCTTGCTTGCCTTATTGATGATTTGATTTGCCTGGTATTGGGAAATCATACTCAAAGCCATCTTGGCTAGTCTATTCCCATGAGCATGGTCTGATTGTCTTTTCACCTTCTTGGCTTCGATTTTGTGCACGCTTGGAGAAATCGTAGAAAGATCTCTATTTGCTTGCTGAGTTTTTAATTAAAGTTTAGAGCAGTCTCTTGAGACTTGATGTGACCACGCCACCAACACATACGACTATAGTGCCCAATATCAAGATTGAACTAAAGATGAATTTGTTTCTTCAGATTTAACATATTTTAAATGAGAATATGATGCTACATAATGATGAAAATATATATTTTTGTAGCACCACACCAATTTTGCACCAATTCAAGCAAGAGTTCAAGTTGGACACGTTTTGGAATCCAATTCGGCCTCTAGATTAATTCGGATTCGACCTGACAGGCCCAACTTCAAATGTGCATAACTTTCACATACGAAGTCCGTTTGAGATCCACGAGTACTTGTTGGAAAGCTTTTCTCGTTCTATTTCTAATGGATCTAGCCTCAAATCCAAATTCCTTCTGTAAGCACCATAATCATCAAAAGAAGGTGTTGCATCACCTGTTTAGGTCAAATTGGGCCTTGTAATGCTTAGACCCCGGGGAAGGCGCCCCCTCTCTAGGCCTGTACTATTCATGGCCGCACTATTCATGTGAACAGTATCATGAATAGTACCATCCCTTATTTATTAGTTTTGTGCTGTTTTTCCTCCCCTATTTAAGGAGGCTGCACCCTTCTAGTTTGCTTGGATTTTGTTTGCTTAGTTTTTCCATTGTGAAAACTCTTGTTCTTCGCTTGTGTCGACTAGACCAACCGTAAAGATCCTCTACAGAATCCCACCTTTTGAACTCAATATAAATATTTGCAATTTCAGATTGCTTGTTATCTTGTTCTTGCGTGTTCTTCGGTTGCGTGCAGGAATAGACCTTCGTGGTCAGGTCAACCGCGTTCTTGGCACGGTTGATAATGATTTGGAGTGTGGTTTAGCGATTGCTTGGTATTCTGGTCGTGGCCGGTTAGAACTCTTCATCATCAAAGTTGTTCTCCTCCAAATCGAAGTTATCATCCTATCGGAAGATTGGGACCCCATCGCCTCATCAAGACCTTAGTCTAGTTGCGTACAAAGTTTTACGGTTAGTTGATCTTTTAATCAAAAGTTCTTTGAAATCTAGATTTATGGTCATGCACCTCACAGGCCTTCCTCTGTTCTTCCGAGAATGTTATGACCACTTCCAGTCATGACCACGGTCAAGTCTCTCACCACGGCACTTTACTTTTCGACCATGTTCACTCTTTCGATTGCTGCGTGTTCTTTAGTTTTCTTTCTGAACCGATTCAATTGGTAGCGTTGTTCGCTATCTAGAACTCAATCGACTTTACGATCACGTTGGTTTCGACCATGGTTGAGTTCTAGATTGAAGAACATTGCTCTCAAGTTTGTTCAGTCTTTCGGGAGCTTCGCTCTATATTCTCGCACAACCACGTTCAGATCTATTATTTCTTCGTGTTCTTCTGTTGAATCTGAACTGAAGCAATCGGTAGTTGATGCACTCTCTGGAACATCGATCGGTTTTACGACCACGGTCAAGTTCCAGATGGCATTGCACCAGTATCGAGCACATTCATTCTTCCGACCGCTTTGCTTTTTTCTAACGCATGGGGTTCCCGACCACTCACGGATCCTCCTTTTCTCTGGTTGGTTTTTGAGTTGAATCGATCACGCTGGTTGCAGATCGTTCATTGGCTTTTGACCTTGTTAGTTGTTTGACCACCTGTTGGTTTACGACCACGTTGATCTTTTGAGTTGCAATCTGGTTTCAACCACGTTGGTTGTTCGACCATCTCATTGGCTTATGACCATGTTGGTTGTTCGACCACTCGTTGGCTTACGACCACGGTGCCGACTGATTATGACAACATTGATTGTTCGACCACTAGTTGGCATTCGATCACGTTGTCTACGACTACATCAATTTCAACTGTAACCATTTTCGATCACGTTGTTTCTAGTCTCGGTGGTTATTGACTATAGTCACTTCTGTTCGGTAGTCAATTTCCGACCATGTTGTACTTCTATCTAGTAGTCGGTTTTACGATCACTCTGTCAGCTCACGACCACGTTATCGAACTTACGACTACATTGTAAGTATTCAACCAGGTTGCCAATTTCCAACCACGGTCTATTTTCTGTAGTGTTCTCTCGATTGCTCTAGTTTTCCAAAAGTGTTTTCAACCCTAGTCTTCATAGCTCAATAGCTATCAGACAAAAGGGTTAAGTGAATACTTAGAGAAAATTTGAAGGCACCATTCACCACCCTCCCCTTTGTTGCCTATCCGGTCCTACAAAAATAGCTGAACAAAGCAGCTGCTTGACTAGTCTCACCAAGCAGAGTCCATGGCTCTGCTGAACAAAAATGACATATCACATCTCACACGGTGACACATCACAAATAACATTCACAATTTATATAGTAGCACACAGAAAAATAATTAAAAATTAAGCAAGGAGAGAGAATTGTACTAAACCAAGTAGGAAGATGAGGATGAAGTAGGTGAAGGAGGTTGGAGAAGAAGATGAGGCTGTCAGTGGTCAAGTAGAAGTAGTGGTCGCAGTAGAGAAAGAAGAGGCTAAGGACGATCCACTTGGCAGGGGCTAACCGGAGCCGAGGGGAGGGGTCGGAGTCACAGGAGGCGGCGGCGGCGATGGGATTCTAGCGGCGGTGCTTGGTGGGGCGAGCGGCAGCGTGATAGAGGTGGTGGTGCCGATTTGGTTGGCGTGGGTTTGTGGGAAGAAGAAGAAGACGGTGGTGGTGTGGACTTGGCGGCGCGGTGGAGGGATTAGGTAGATGGTGACCGGTAGTGAAGCAAAGAGGAGAGGTGGTGGTGGATTTGGAGGAGCAACAGAGGAGAAGAAGCTAGGCAGCACTAATGGTGTGGGAGTTGGCGCGGGCAGAGGGAGTAGTGGAGAAGGCGGCTACGAGGGAGAAGGTAGCGAGCGGTGGAGGGAGAGAGGGATCGACGGCAGGTGGAAGGAGGATGCAAAGTCGCAATGGCACGTCGGTAAGGTCACCTGCTCTTCTACTCCTTGACACGATGTGCACCAGACAGCCTGACTGTGCAACATATGGAGAGAGATCGAAGGGATAAGTAGTGGCATTTGCGGATAATATTCTCTAACTTCAATGGTTTTTCGTTTCTGGTGTATTGATTCCCCACGAGAATTCACCCTAAGGTCACTAGTTCATTTTCTATCCTGCTCCTCATGAGAATCAGAATCTAGTTATTTTGGAAGAAAGAAATAGAGTTTAAAAGCTGCAACACCCGTCCCAGTAGAGGTCACCTAAGGGATTCACACCAAAACAAGATTGAATATTTTTAAGGGGATTGAAAAGGCCCCAGTCGTGCCACGAACGGAATTCACCAGTGCCGTCAATTTCTACCCTAGAATTAAAGCTGCATGAGTTACCCAATCATGCAACAAATTTCCTGCGGAAGTGTCCTCAAGCATCAAGCAAGCACAGCTCAAGAATTTACTGGTGGAATTCCAACAGGAAATTAGGGATTTGGTTGAGGAGCAACTGAAGAGAAGCAAACAAAATAGTGCGATATAATGAAGGAAGACATCGCAGGCGAAAGGGACGGAACTAGGAAATGTTCCAAGCTGCGACGTGCTTTCACCGGCGTTTGAGCCGCTATGTCACACGGCACAGCGGCAGCGTGCGACGTCGGCATTTGGAATAGGACCCAGCTACATCCGGACAGGAGAATGACACTCCGTCCACGCGAGGGCGGAGACTGACTAACAAGTCAAGAGTGCGCCACCTTGCCAAGCAGCATCTGCTACCAAATAAACTGTCACTAGCCGACCCAGCCTCCCAGCGAATTGGAGGCTGGGTCGGCGACCAACATGGCAATAATGCGTTCAGCGAACTTGCCGTCCTGCTGCTGCTGCTGTCCTCCATCACGTCCATCTTGCCCAATAGTCTTCTTTTGCCAAATCACTATCTCAAAGCATCTGCCTCCAGCTCAAAGCAGCAGCTAGACCTGGAATTGAAGATAGAGAGGTCGACGGGTCTGTACATAGTTAACATAGTGGAATTATCACAGATGATTTTACTTCACAGACGGTTCTTGGTAAATACCATCTGTGATACTTCACAGGCGGTTTTCACCGTGAACCGTCTGTGATATTATCTCTTCATAGACAATTTTTTGGCGCTGACAGCAACACAGACGGTTTCTAAATAAAAATCGTCTGTACTTGTATTTAACACTGACGGTTTTGAGGAATTGTCTGTGATGTACCGTCTAATATTAGGATTCTTGTAGTAGTGTAATCTTATAGACAACCATGTCTAGCATACTCCTATGACGTTCTAGAGACCGCCAGGCCACAAAATAATGGGTGGATTCTTTTTAGCTATAGCTTATAGCTTATGTCTGTGGCTTATGGTTTTTGACTCTAGCGCGAGCGTTTGTGTGAACGAATCGAAAGCCGATAAGTCACTTCAAAAATGCTATCCCGATAAGATGTTTCGAAACGGCGGCGAAGAAGCCGTCCCATTTATTTATTTGAGAAAGGTATGAGCCATAAGCCGAAAAAATGGGGCAATATCTATTCTAGATGAAGTAGGCTATTGATTTTTTTTATATGTTTACATCAATGTCCACTAGAATATACCAGCTGCTCTATGGTCTCTTTGCTTCTGAAATATAGCAGTGGTCTCTTTGCTTTTGAAATATAGCAGGTATCAAGAAAGTTATGCATTTCACTGTCATAGATGGAGACATTAGTGTCCGAGAATGATTCATGTGATGATGTGAAACTTTGGTTTCGTCAACATGCTTTCAAAAGGTAAGCACCCTCTCGTTTGTAAATTACAAGATGTCAAAAACAATTTGTAATAAGTATAAGGTGTTAATGCGATCAAAAGCTTTGTCCTCAAAAAATGAATTGACTAATGGTGGATATTTGGTCATACCGTGCAGAAAGGATGAGGGAACAAAATATCTGAATAAAGCAGCTACTTGACTAGTCTCACCAAGCTGAGTCAATGGCTCTGCTGAACAAAAATCACATCTCACATCTCACACGGTGACACATCACAAATAACATTTACAATTCATATAGTAGCACACAGAACAATAATTAAAAAATTAAGCAAGGAGAGATAATTGTACTAAACCAAGTAGTAAGATGAGGATGAAGCAGGTGAAGGAGGTTGGAGAAGAAGGCGAGGCTGTCGGTGGTCAAGTAGAAGCAGTGGTCGCGGTAGAGGAAGAAGAGGCTGAGGACGATCCACTTGGCAGCGGCTAATCGGAGCCGAGGAGGGAGGGGTCGGAGTCATAGGAGGAGGCGGCGACGGTGGGATTCCAGCGGCGGTGCTTGGTGGGGCGAGCGGCAGCGTGGTGGATGTGGCAGTGGTGGTGCTGATTTGGGGGGAGAAGAAGACGACGGTGGTGGTGTGGACCTGGCAGCGCGGTGGAGGGATTAGGTGGATGGTGACTGATAGTGAAACAAAGCGGAGAGGTGGTGGTGGATTCAGAGGAGGAGAAGTTGGGCAGCACTAATGGTGTGGGAGGCAGCGCGGGTGGAGGGAGCAGTGGAGAAGGCGGCTGCGAGGGAGAAGGTGGCGGCCGGTGGAGGGAGAGAGGGATCGACGGCTGGTGGAAGAAGGCTGCGAAGTCGCAATGGCACTACGGTGAGGTCACCCGCTCTTCTGCTCCTCGACCCGATGAGCACCAGACAGCCTGACTATGCAATAAATGGGAGAGAGATCGAAGGGATAAGCAATGGCATTTGCATGTATTATTCCCTAACTTCTAGGGTTTTTCACTTCCGGTGTATTGACTCCCCCACGAGAATCCACCCTATGTAGGGATGGCAATCGGGCGCAGTGGGTACGGGTAGTGCTCGCCCATACCCGTACTCGTGACCCTGATTTACGCCCACGAGCATATCCGCAAAGGACGACGGATGAAGAGCATCGCCCATACCCGTCGCCCGCGGGTATAACCATTTACCCGCGAACTGAGAGTCACCATCTGAGAGAGTTAAACTAATGACAGGTACATATAAGCAGCAGCAGCTGTTACTAGAAAATATAATAGCTATCAAAAAAAGTTTATGACAATCAATAGCAATTAGAGATATTGCTATGGCTGCCAATCTATATCATGGGTAAACGAGCGAGGCGGGTACGGGTGGAGCTTACCCGTACCCGTTTACCTGACAGGTAGAATGTTCCCCCATTTCCATACCCGTGGGTAAAGAAAATATCTCATACCTAGGTCCATTAAGGTATTTACCCACGGGTAAATGGGCATAATTGTCATCCCTAACTCTAAGGTCTCTTCTCCTTACTAATTCATTTTATATCCTGCTCCTCATGAGAATCAGAGTCTAGTTATTTTGAAAGAAAGAAATAGAGTTTAAAAGCTGCAACACCCGTCCCAGTAGAGGTCACCTAAGAGCAAGGCTAATAATTTAGCCAGCTGAAGACTGTAAGACAATGCCATGTCATATACAGCCGGTTATACAACCAACTCATATTATAAGTTAGCTATTTGACTGGCTGCAGTAGAGATTGTGAGTATTTAATGCTTACATACGCTTACAATCTGTTGTGATCTACATCTTTGTGGCCATACATATGTGCTCATTCAATTAGATAACAGATATGCTCATCCATGCCATTTTACCAAACAACATAATTTGAGATGAACCATCAGTACATACTAAAATAAAAGAAACAGTACCAGATAAATGACAAATTTCAAGCAACGTGTTTACTGTTTACTAGAACAGTACTCTGAACAAAAATCTAAAGCACATAAATTACGCCTTCTACTAAAGGGACCATCTCTTTGATGCAGGTGTTCTCAACCACAGCAGCAGCCAACAAGGCAAAATGTCTTCAGCGGTACTGCAAGGAAATGAAGACAAGTTGAGAGTCTCTTCACTTGATGAAAGATTTAGTCTATAATTTTATAAGGATAGAGCCTATCAGTCTGACGTTAACACATCTACATACATGTATATATATGCAATCAATTATAGAGAACAAGTTTCAGTAGATAAAAATCAACATCAAAATACACAAAAGATATGCTTAGATACAGCACTGCCTGCTATGATTATACCTTGATGAAGCCAATATCCTTGGCGTTGCTGCGGAAAGAAATGCTAAAGAAAAGCTTACTGTTAGGCCATTTTGCACAGAGTCTGCATCAGTTCTGCTGTAATTCTGCAGTCTATGAAGCATACATAATTTTGCACAGAGTCTGCATCAGTTCTGCTGTAATTTTGCTACTACTACTTCACCAATGTGCAGGCTACTACTACTTCACCAATGTGCAGCCTCTAAGTGCCATTTGCTACTATATTCAACTAATTGACTCGGCCAAAATTTCAGATACATATTTTAGCAGAGAAATTTCCTTTACCTTTGAGCTCTGCCATCAAATGATGGCTGATTCTTGGTCAGATGTGTTAAAAATGGGAGCATCAACTAGTACCCTCAAGTTCAATCAAGAGCATTAGTATCTGATTTAAGTAAGTGAATACTCACGACTCATGAGAAGCTTTGGATTCCTAGTGAAATATTTAGGACACCCAAAATTTCAGATACATATTTTAGCAGAGAAATTTCAGCAGACTTGTACCTGAACTAGCGAAGTAACTCCGAGGCATGGCAAAAAAAAATTGCAGTTGTGCTTTCCTGCATGGTGACATGAAAACAACGAGGTGTCATACAAATTGATCATGCACAGTAACTAAAAAAACTTAGTTTCAGTAGGATGATACCTTAGTCATTTTTTTTAAATAAGCTCTCCCTCAAACACCTCAATGCCAACAAATGCTCAGATTTCACATCTTCAGGCATTCCCGTTGTGTTTTGCATCAATAACGATTGATATGTTTGTAGCATAACTACCTCCTTGCGCTCTTTTGCTGCAAGGTGAGCAAGCCTCCGAGATTCAAGCTTCTCACTTGACACACGCCTTTGTGTCTCTAACATCTCTTTACGCCCTTCATTTGCTGTTTTTTGAGCATCTAAAAAACTGTGAAGCTCATCTTCAATATCTATTATACATGCCTGGTCCTTTTTCTTTCTCTTGAGCTGCTCTTTAGCTTTCTTGCCCCCTATTGGTCGTTCATCTCTAGCATCATCTAGAGAGAACTGCTGCCCCACATCCTCAAAGCTGCTATTCTAGTTACTACTAGTGACACTTTACGGCCTTGAGCTTATTCTGTATTGGGCTTGAAAAGGCAAGTTTGATATGAGATAGTAATAATCCAAACTCAAAAAAACCCTCCACCGAGGGATGTGACTCTCAAACTAACTGTTACTAATATACACTACTGGTTCCTGCAAATGTCATAGCTAGGTAGTTGGAATTACATGCAGAGATTGTGCTGTTTCGGTATTACTGGTTCCTGCAAATCTCGATCGATCTGTGTTAATTCTTCCGGCATGAACTAGTTGATTCTTTTATTGCTGCTTATTTCCATGGTGCAACCCTAGGAAGCTAATTGAGAGATAGCTAGTGCAAGATTGCAAGGGATAGAGCTACAAGCAACAGAACACATACCATGCTTCCAGGTCAGTGTCATTGGCTTTCTCAACCATGGACCAAGGTGATGCAGAGGCTCCAATCCCGGGGGGCGGTGTCCACCAAGAAACTTGAGCCGAAGTACCCACCATGCCTGCTTGCTGTACCCCAGAGAACCAGCGTGATGCAGTGGAGGACGCCGAGGACTGCGGCGGACATGTGGGAAACCAGGCACCGGGGAACATGGAAGGGATGGCCGGTGGTGGAACGGAGTGTGCCCCCGGTGGCGGGATCTCCACAGGACCCGACGGCGGGATCTCCACAGGAGCGGGCGCAGATGTCCTCTTGGTTTGCCGACTCATCTCGGAGCAGCGCCGCCGTCTAGGGTTTGGGAGAGCGATTGGGTCTATTTGGGCGTGGATTTTGGGCTTTATGCCTCGATTTGGCGGGCGAGGATTTGATCTGGCGCGTGATGAATCGATTTGGCGCGGATTGGAGGGAGTGGCGGGGAGATTTGGCGCGCGCGGTGGAGGAAGAGGAACGGGAAGGCGGGAGGCGATGGAGGCGAGAAAGCGAGGGGCCGAGGGCGGCGCACTGGATCGGGTGGGGATGAAAACGCCGGTTGAGAGTCGCTCGCGTCGGCTGTAAACGGGCATTTTCGCCTCGTAGCATGCGATTCAGTCGGCGTCTCGCGAGGAGCCCGCTCCATACTCTCTCTCCTATTATTACACCTCTGATCTCATTTTTTGCTGACATGGAGCTCTTGTAGTCTGCTGACGAGGCATTACTATACTTGCTCTAAGGGATTCACACCAAAACAAGATTGAATATTTTGAAGGGGATTGAAAAGGCCCCAGTCGTGCCACAAAGAGAATTCACCAGTGCCGTCAATTTCTACCCTAGAATTAAAGCTGCATGAGTTACCCAATCACGCAACGAATTTCCCGTGGAAGTGTCCTCAAGCATCAAGCAAGCACAGCTCAAGAATTTACTGGTGGAATACCAACAGGAAATTAGGGATTTGATTGAGGAGCAACTGAAGAGAAGCAAACAAAATAGTGCGATATAATGAAGGAAGACATCGCAGGCGAAAGGGACGGAACTAGGAAATGTTCCAAGCTGCGACGTGCTTTCACCGGTGTTTGAGCCGCTATGTCATACGGCACAGCGGCAGCGTGCGACGTCGGCATTTGGAAAAGGACTCAGGTACATCCGGACATAAGTTTTCGACCAGGTTGCCAGTTTTCGACCACGGTCTATTTTCTGTAGTGTTCTCTCGGTTGCTCTGGTTTTCCAAGAGTGTTTTCAACCGTAGTCTTCATAGCTCAGTGGCTACCACTACCAGAGAAAAAGGTTAAGCGAATACTTTAATGAATTTGAAGGCATCATTCACCCCTCCCCCTGTTGCCTCTCCAGTCCTACAAAAAATAGCTGAACAAAGCAGCTGCTTGACTAGTCCCACCAAGCTAAGTCAATGGCTCTGCTGAACAAAAATCACATATCACATCTAACACGGTAACACATCACAAATAACATTCACAATTCATATAGTAGCACACAGAACATTAATTAAGAAATTAAGCAAGGAGAGAGAATTGTACTAAACCAGGTAGGAAGATGAGGATGACGTAGGTGAAGGAGGTTGGAGAAGAAGACGAGGCTGTCGGCGGTCAAGTAGAAGAGAGGGACATCGCAGGCGAAAGGGACGGAACTAGGAAATGTTCCAAGCTGCGACGCGCTTTCACCGGTGTTTGAGCCGCTATGTCGTGCGGCAGCGTGCGACGTCGGCATTTGGGCCGAATTTTTTGTATTTAAGCCCTTTTTTTGAAAAATATTTACATTTAGACCCCTGGTGGTTTTAATTCCGTTTTTGGACCCAGGGGGTCGGCGCCGTGGATCACGGCGCCGAGTTAACACGTCTCGGCGCCGTGGACCACGGCTCCGAGGTGCCAGGCCCGCGCCAGCGTGCCGACCCGCGTGGAGCCGACGTGGCAGGAGCTCGGCGCCGTGATCCACGGCGCCGAGCTCGGCGCCGTGACTCGTGGCTCCGACCTCGGAGCCGTCGATCTTGGCGCCGAGCTCCCTGCCACGTGGCGCCGAGCTCCCTGCCACGTCTGCAGACACTCGGCGTCTTTTGCACCGATCAGGCTTTAACGTTGTCGCAAAAAAATTACTAGTTGTATTTTGTTAATTTGAACTGTAATGATTATAAGTTTTGTTAATTTTGTAGTTGTGAATTACAAAACAATTTGAAAAAATTGTAAAACAAGTTTATGTTGATTGGCTCGTTGTAGATGCATAAAAAAATATGGTAATTTTTTTTAGGAACGATTGTGCGTAGAACGGTCGATATATAAAATGGTAAGTGTCTTTTAAGGTTTGATTCCCGTGGTTTTTGCAAGGTTTGTTATTTTGTAGTTGTAATATGGGAACTAATCTGATGAAGTCGTAATAAAAATTTATGTTCATTGCAGGTTGGACATGCAAACCAAATTAAGCTAAATTTTTTTGCCGAAGGATTGAGCGTAGAAATATCGATGCATATAGTGGTAAGTGATATTTCGAAGGTGAGTGATATTTTGACATGGCAGGCATGTGGCATGTGTGCAACTCTGTACTTCTAATGTTCAGAATTCCACCACTAGTCCTAACATGCATGCCTTAGGGAAAATAACTTGCTGGGTCTATTACATTTTGTCTATTGGGTGTAGCGTGGTTGTTTCCCCTTTTTGTCACGCCCTGAAGAAGGCTCCGCTGCATCCTTCTTCCTGTCACTCTTGGTCTTGAGAGCTGCCTCCCGAGCTTGGAGCTCCTCCTCCTGACGCTTGATGGCAGCTTCACGCAGACTTAACTGCTCCCGCCTCCTTTGCAGCTCATCCTCCTTGCCCTTCAGACGGATTTGGTCCACCCTCACGCGACGCTCTTGGTCAAGCCGCATCTGTCGTTCCACCTCGCAAGCCTGAGTCATCTTGACAAAGTATTGTGCTTTGTTTTCCACCTCCTCTGCCCGGTTATTTGGCCATGCCGGCGACACCCGATCCACCCATTCGATGAACCTGCAAGCCTATGTGTGGCGTGGTAGATGTCATCGATCAAGTTGAAAAAAGATAACGAGAAACAAATGATTTAGTTGTGGTCGTTACCACGAAGTCGTCATCCAGGTCAGGACATTTGAAGAACCTACGGCCGTATTTGGCTCGTTGTACTCGATCAGTCCAGACTCCCAACATCGTCCTAAAGCCGCAATGGCACTTCGGGCGCTCATGCCACTCCGGCACTCCAAATGGGTCGGACCTCCAGGAAGACATTGTTGTATAGTAGTATTGTGATGCCTTGAGGAGGAGATGTGGTATGGAAGACATAGTAGGGAGGCCTTTATGTAGGCAGGTTATCTGGTGCAGTGGGCATAGTCCATGGAGAGGATATTTTCGCTTTTCCTGGATTCCAGTGTAGCAATAAATGACCCTATGTAGGCTTTTCAGAGACTATAGTCTCCTAATTGCAGTGTAGCCTTTTCAGAGATTGGACCATTCAAAGCCTAGAAAGCTAAAGATCTACGCCCCTATATGTGTACAGGCCTACAGGCCTACTCCTGTAAAGGCTAAAGACCTACGCCCCTATATGTGTACAGGCCTACAGGCCTACTCCTGTAAAGGCTAAAGACCTACGCCCTATATGTGTACAGGCTAAAGGCCTACTCCGTCACTGCGCAAAGCTGGCATATGCTGCCTCGTTTTGTCATGTCACTGAGCAAAATCTGAACTCTTTTGTCATGTCACTGAGCAAAGCTGCCCTGTTTTGTCATCTCACTGAGGAAAAGCTGACCTCTTGTGTCATGTCCCTGAGCAAAGCAGGGGCGTGTTGTCATGTCCCTGAGCAAAAGCCTCTTTTTTTGGTGGTCACTGCATTAAGCTGCCCTGTTGGCTATAAGTAGCAGGGTTGGGGTCTCATGACATTGTGAATCGAACAAAGTAGTACCCTCTCTTTCGTGGTGAAACATACCATGTCTGAAGTCGAGGGGCCAGTGGGATTTGGGTCACCGAAGGACGACATTCCCTTAGAAACGAGGGATATGTTCGGTCCGCAGTACCGATTGATACCAAGCCGGCGTGCTCAACCACCGTGGCCGAAATGCAGACACAATGAGTACGCGGTCGTCCAGATCTTGGATTCCCCGAACGATGGCGGGCGACGTTTCTTCCGATGCTCACGCTCCGGGGTACAAATTAGTAATGTTACATTTTGTATTGCTTATGGACCCTCGAAGTTTACCGTCATTTTTTGTGCAGATGGCCAAATGCGACTTCTCCCACTGGATCGACCCTCCTCACGAACGGTATGTTGATCGTTATGTGGGTACATTATGGGCTCGAATATGGGACTTGGAGTACCGAATGGAGAATCTCACTGAGGAGAATAACGACCTCCGCGAACAGATGCAACGCGAGAGGGGCAACGAGGAGGTCGTGAATATAGGAAGCTCTTATGATCCCACATGTTGCTGCGCGAACCCGAGCTGCATATGTGCATGCCACTACCACGATGGACAACCACGTCCGAGGCGACCCCCTCAGCATTTCTCCATGTGGGTGCCACGTGGCTCGTTTGGCATGTAGGTAAGAAGGTGTATGGTTGTGTTGTGTTTTAGTTGTTGTGTTCGTTGGTGTGTTGATGGCTGTAGTACTTGGTTTTGTTGTCATTTTTTGGTACCCTCCATGTTTACCGTCGTTGCTGTGTTGATGGTTGTAGTACTTGCTATATTTTATGTACGTGCAATCTATGTGTTGTTTCGTGTTGTGACTGGGCAAAGCTGTTTTATTTTAGGTCGTTTGCCTTTTCAGCCGATTGTGCTTTTTCAGGAAGCATAAATTCATTGCAGGAATTATAGAACAACAAAGTACAGACTACGGATTCGAACACAAATATCACATGAATATAACATATACACATACATACAAACAAGTAGCTCATTACAACACGACCCACAAGCCTACACATAAATATCACTGCCTCCTAGCCTTACCCTTACCCTTACCAAGGGCGTCGGTGCCTGGAGTGTAACGGCTAGGCTCCCGGCGGCGTCTGCGTGGTACAGGCTGTGAAGGCTGAGTCTCAGGAGCGCCTACGAGCTGAGACGGGCCTATCTCATCGTAAGTCTGCTGCTCCACCTCGTCGTCGTCCTCACCCCCCTCGTCAGGGAAAGTGTCGCTCGTGGGGGATGAGCTCTGTGCCGTGTAAGACCCTCGCCGCGTCGGGTCTGAAAGTCGTGTCGTAGGCACGTCTACGTCCCTCCCCGCGCCGGTGCTGCACCCACAACGACTAGCCGCACGACGTAGCCGACCTGCTAGCCTCTGTCATCCAACATTTTGTTAACCAACAAGATACGAAGATATTACGTACTATTTTTGTAAGTGGCTTTGTCGAAGCATACCTCTAGGAAGGTAAGCATCCGGGCGTCGCCGACTGTCCTGGAGAAATGCTCTATGTCCTGTACGGACTGCTTCAGGGTGTTGCCCTGCAAACAAGCAAAATAATGGATAATTTACTATATGTAGTGATATTTATTGGAAAATAAGCAATGAGATTGAACATTACCACACGGTCCAGGACTGGTGCCGTCTCCACCTGCGTCCCAAGGCGAGTCGACTGGTCGTACGGCGTGTCTTCGTCACCCAAGGATGCAATGTCGGCGTAGTCATCCTGAGTCCATTGGCCCTTAAGCTTGGACCGCGTCGCACGCTGGTACCAAACTTGGTACCGCCGGAAGTTCTCGTTGCTGTGCGGCTCGTCGTTGTCGTCCACGTGGTCCTGAAAGTGTGCCCACTCCTCAACGTACACGTGGTGGTGCTGCTCGAAATCTGTGACCTTCTTCTGTCGCCGACGATCAAATCTGCATGTCACGTAAACCAAACGTTAAAAATAGAAAAAGCTCTGTGCAATTGGATTCCAAGGTTAGAATTGAAATTGCATGCCACTTACTTGTGCAAGGCCACAGACGTGGAGAACTGCGCTACTGGCCACATCTGCCTCATACCAAACTGGCGTGCAACTCTATGTGGCAGGTGATACTCAACAGCATAGAAACAGATAAGAGGGCACCTCTTCCTGTAGAGGGCCTCGTCTATGCTGCATAGTGCGCTAAACTGAATGGCCTGCACCTCCGGCTCGGCGTACGGCTCCCACTTAACCTGCATTGAAACAATTTAACGTTTAAGGTCATATACTAACAAATGAAAATCACGAAACCAAATGGAATTAACTTACACTGGAGGCCGTGAGCGCATCTAGCTCGTTCGTGTACTCTAGGTAGGCCCTCTTCGTCCGGGCAAAGGGCACTGAGACCTGGTCCCAAAGATATGCAAGTGTCGGACGTCGACGAGGAGGAACCTCTGCGAACCACGGACGAGGAGACGAAACTGTGGGACGACCAACTGGTAGACGACACCACATCCACAGCTGGAGGAGGTAGAGGCAACCACCTACTGTCGCGTTCGGCGAACTCCGACGACACGCCTCGCAGAGGTGGCGGTAAAGGAACGCCAACACCCCGGAAGCCCAGCTGTACTGCCCCGCCGTGTCCCAGTCGGTGAGGCAGTGGATGTACATCCACGACGCGCTGTCCCCCGTTCCGTCGGGGAAGAGAACGCAGCCAAACAAGTGCAGGATCTATGCCCTGCAATTATATGTGAAATGATATTAAATAAAACTATGTCAATTTAATCAAAAAAACTCGATTTGTACGACGAGTTGGCTCGATATCCACCCCTACCTGCAGTAGTACGCAACGGTCTGCTCGTCCGCGTGTGCAGGACACTCTGCGAAAGTCTGCCGGAGCCATGTGATCATAACTGCAGAACTGCGATGGACTGCCTCAGCAGGAAGCTCTGTCCCGAGGAAGGCCTCTACTCGGGCTCTCCAACCAGCAGGCACGCACGGTCCGATCACTGGACGACCGTGAATGGCGACACCAAGTATCTTCTGAGTGTCCTGGAGCGTAATAGTCATCTCACCGAAAGGGAGGTGGAAGCTGTGAGTCTCCGGCCTCCACCTACATGATACAAAAAAGAGGACTACATGTCAGAGAATTTGAGGCGCACATAGCCGACCAACAATGAACATGCAAGTGGAGCAATGGTTTAGGAGAATACCTGTCAATCAGTGCAGTGATGGCCGGGGGGTTCAAGGTGGGCAACCCACGGCGAACCTGGTAAGAGATGGCGTCTAGGCCAGCCCTCTCCAGGAAGGGAGTGTACCTCTCGTCGTACCGCATGTCCAGGAACCCGTCATGGGTTCGAGGACGAAGGATGGGCAGATCCTGTATAGAATAGACCAATTTATGTAGTTAATGCATCAATATAAACTCAAATTGTACAGGAAGTGATGAAGGCAATACCCCCCCCCCTCCGCGGTGAGCCGTCCTCGGTGGCTCTCCTCGTAGTACTGGTCTAGCAGGTGGAATTGCGCCATCCTACAAAAAAATTGAATTTGTCAGTCCAACATACAAGTAAACAAAAAATTGAACATGCATAAAATATGGAAAGAATAAGAAATTAAATAAGAAACATAACAAATTACATATGAAAAAATAACTAGACGAACTATGAAACATAACGAATAACAAGCACTCGCACCTGACTAAGTGGCCAAAGGAACCAACGTGTTGTCTGCGTCACACGAAATGGCTATCAGAAGTGTGCCCTGGTATTTGCCAAGAAGAAACGTACCGTCAATGGAGAAGACGGGACGACAATGCCGAAAGGCCTCGATGGACTGAGCAAAGCACCAGAAAGCACGGAAGAATATCTGCATCCCATCTTGAGTCCATTCGTTTGGTTTCGGGACGTACTCATAATGCATGCCTGGATTAACCGCTTTGATTGCATTGAAAAGTGCTGCCAACTGCAAGTACCCATCTTCCCAGTCCCCATATATCATCTTCCAGATGCGTTGCTTTGCCCTCCATGCTTTTCCATACCTTATCTCGTATCCAAATTTCTCCTTAACAATCCCAGCAAGCGTCTTCACCTTCATATTGGGTTCTCCCTTTACTATGTGACACAGTGACTTGGCAATAATGGTAGAGGTCAACTGCCGATGCTTCTGTTTGAGCTCTGCTTCGGCACAAGTGTGTGGGCCAACGATTCTTGTGATCTTGAACTTTCCCGTGTCCTTCTGTTTCCTAGCACAAACCCTCCATTCACATGTTTCCTTCTCGCACACAACTGTGTACCTCCGCTCCACATAAGAATGCCTCACCTTGAATGGCCTTTTACGAATCACTGAATACTCCTGCAGCCACCTTCTCAATGCAGACAAGTCCTCAAACATCATGCCCTTCTCAATTGTCATGCTTGAACCGGCCTCAGGAGCATCTAGCAGCTCGTCATCCCTTCCTTCTGCATAAGCCCCATGAGAATGCCTAAGATCGCTGAATTCATGAACTGATGGATCCCGGCCAGGGCAATAACGCCTGATCAGCTCAATATCACTTTCGGTCAGCTCTCCCCAAGGGCGGTCATCGTCAGAATCAACGGCCCTTGCGATCTCGTAAGGCTGCAGATCATCCACAATTTGAACATCCACACTGTTGGAGTCCCTACAGACTTCCCAAACGTTGCCAGATGGAGCAACGGGAGGAACACCAACATTATCAGGAATGTCTCCTGCATCATAAGCACGAAAACGGTGGGATTGAGACAAAAAAACAGCAATGACGGGAAAAGGCTAAAGTGTGGCTCGACACTTACTGGGATGATCCTGAGGGGCCGCCACAACATCATCAGTCCGACATTCAACTCGAACTGGTTGAGAAATCTGAACCTCGTTCGGGGCAGATAGAGCATCGGGCACCTCAGGCACTTCTTCCACATCCACCGCAAGATCCGGTAACGGAGGGTCAAAGGGTGCCTGATCACCTAGTTCTGGTGAATAACCGTGAGTGGTGGGATCAATGGACACCTTCCGCACAACAACGTCCAAACATTTTAACTCATTCCTCATAACCAATTTGACATATTCGTCCCACTCATCCTCTGAACCAATTAAGATCAACCGCCTGAGAATTGTGTCTTTCGAACCGAAGTGAAGTAACCCCTCAACTGTGATGCTCTCCTCGTTTGCATGACAATGTAGCTTCTCCCGAGCCCTAGCAACCAACTCACTAAACGACGGCCGATCACCGAATATCAGAGGCACCCTTTGCATTTCAACAAATTGAACATTTCCATAATCATCACTTGTCACACTGCCTCCATGATATAGGGTCACTAGGTTGTCCATCTAGTTCATATACAAAACCAAAATTAATACCTTTAAGCGAATTTTTGGATAAATCACATGCA
Source organism: Dendrocalamus latiflorus (assembly GCA_017311315.1). Taxonomy (NCBI): domain Eukaryota; kingdom Viridiplantae; phylum Streptophyta; class Magnoliopsida; order Poales; family Poaceae; genus Dendrocalamus; species Dendrocalamus latiflorus. The sequence continues at coordinate 3,897,501 of CM029664.1, forward strand.
TACTTGTTTAAGCAATAAAATATCTAAATGAACCCTTTCCCATTCAAACATCTATATAGTCACATGAGATTTTTATTTAATAGCATACTTGTCTAAATGAACCCTTTCCAGACGACATGAGATTTTTATATAGTCACATGACATTTTTATTTAATAGCATACATTGTCTTTTTTTGAAGTCAAACACATGCAGACGACAGACGACAGACAGATGCCCAGGCCAACAAATTAGGTCCGTGCACGTTCGATTACGAATGATTTCAATCAGCATTCAATCCTAGCCTGGCTTCTGGATACTACTCCATCATACTCTTCCAAATTTCTGGATACTAATCCTAGCCTGACAGACAGAAGAAGAAGACACAACGACGAACGAAACCACGAGACCCAAAAGGCATGGATAGTGCCCTGCCCGGCTGCCCCCCAACCCCAACGAGAGTTGCGTTCTTCATATATACTACTCCAGTACGTACGTATAGTATCTCTGTCCCTATGAGCTTGTTTCCCTCCCATCCATCACTAGCTTAATTAGCTACACACGCAGTCACACTCACTCCTGCTCCCATTTCTCTCCAACCAAACCAACGCCACGAGCCTCCCAACCATTCAATTCGTTCACTGCCCCTGCAGTCACCTCCTCGTTGCTCCATTGATTGTTTTGTTCGATCTCTCTCATCTGCTCGATTTCATTCTACTTCTAAGAGAAATAACAATACATCTTATTTGTCATTTGCTCCACGAATTGGCCATGCTCAGCAATCCAACAGTGTGTAACATATGTGGAAAAAAATTCACGATATACTAGAGATTCACCTTGAAGGCTTGCGGGGGCCGGGGAGGCGCTGGCGGCGCGCTGGCGGCCGGGGAGCCGGCGTGGGCCGGGGAGGCGCTGCGGCCCGGGGAGGCGGCGGGGAGGCGGCCGGGGCGGGGAGGCGGCGGGGGCCGGGGAGCCGGCGTGGGCCGGGGAGGCGCTGCGGCCCGGGGAGGCGACGGGGAGGCGGCCGGGGCGGGGAGGCGGCGGGGGCCGGGAAGGCGGTGGCGGGCGGGGAGGCGGTGGCGGGCGGCGAGGCGCCGTGGGCCGGGGAGGCGCTGCCGGCACGGGGAGGCGGCGGGGCCCGGGAAGGCGGCGGGGAGGCGGCCGGGCCGGGGAGGCGCTGGCGGCCGGAGGCGGGGAGGCGGTGGCGGCCGGGGAGGCGGTCACGGCAGGAGGCGGGGGCTGAGGGCAGACGCGACGCGACGAAATGAATGCTCGGCACGGCCGACTGGTAAATGCCGCTAGCTCGGCGCCAAGATCCACGGCTCCGAGGTCGGAGCCACAAGTCACGGCGCCGAGCTCGGCGCCGTGGATCACGGCGCCGAGCTCCTGCCACGTCGGCTCCACGCGGGTCGGCACGCTGGCGCGGGCCTGGCACCTCGGAGCCGTGGTCCACGGCGCCGAGACGTGTTACCTCGGCGCCGTGATCCACGGCGCCGACCCCCTGAGTCCAAAAACGGAATTAAAACCATCAGGGGTCTAAATGTGAATATTTTTCAAAAAAAGGGCTTAAATACAAAAAATTCGGGCATTTGGGAAAGGACCAAGCTACAACCGGACAGGAGAATGACATCCCTCCACGCGAGGGCGGAGACTGACTAACAAGTCAAGAGTAAAGTTGACGTCTGCTCTGCGCTACCTTGCCAAGCAGCATCTGCTACGTACCAAATAAAGAGGCTCCCAAATAAACGGTCACTAGCCGACCCAGCCTCCCAGCGAATTAGACAACCAACATGGCAATAATGCGTTCAGCGAGCTTGCCGCCCCTCCTCCTGCTGCTGCTGTCCTCCATCACGTCCATCTTGGCACTCGCGGCCGCGAGAGCCGACGACGGCGAGGCCGCCGCACTGCTCGCCTTCAAGGCCGCGGCGACACGCGGCAGCGGCTATGACGCGCTCGCCTCGTGGAACCGGAACGGCAGCACCGGGTTCTGCGGCTGGGAGGGCGTGACGTGCAGCAGCAACAGCAGCCTCCGGCGGGTGGTGGCGCTGAGCCTGCCCTCCCTGGGGCTCGCCGGGACCCTCTCCCCGGCCGTCGGCAACCTCTCGTCCCTGCGGACGCTCAACCTGAGCTCCAACTGGCTGCGCGGCGACATCCCTGCCAGCCTCGGCCTCCTGCGCCGCCTCCGGACCCTTGACCTCAGCATCAATACGTTCTCCGGCGCGCTCCCGGGCAACCTGACCTCCTGCATCAGCTTGACAAGCCTTGTCCTCGACGGCAACAAGCTCACCGGTCGCATACCTGTCGAGCTCGGCGACACACTGACAAGGCTCCAGCTGCTCTCGCTGGATAACAACAGCTTCACGGGGCCCATCCCGGCGTCTCTGGCCAACCTGACGTACCTGCGCATAATCAACCTCAGGATCAACGAGCTTGACGGCCCAATACCCCCTGGGTTCGGCAGCAATACTCCGCGCCTTCTGTCCATCGACCTCTGCAAAAACAACCTACACGGTGTGCTCCCACTGTCCCTGTACAATCTGTCATCGTTGAGGGTTCTTGACGTAGCAATGAACATGCTGCGTGGAAGTATTCCTGCCGATATCGACGAAAAGCTCCCGGCCATACAGTTTCTTGGATTGTTCTATAACCAGTTCAGTGGCGCCATCCCTTCCTCGCTCTCCAATCTCACTGACCTCGCAAGTCTGCAACTCTCAGGGAACGGATTCAGTGGCTACGTGCCTCGTGATTTGGGGATGTTGCAGGCTCTGGAGCTTCTGCTTCTGGATGATAATAGGCTTGAAGCAGGGAAGACGGGGCAGGGGTGGGATTTCATCACTTCATTGGCAAACTGCAGCCAGCTACAAGGTTTATCTCTCGGCGGCAACTATTTCACAGGACAGCTTCCTTCTTCAGTAGTGAACCTCTCGACGACCCTCCGTGAGCTTTACTTGGGTGATTCCTTGGGTGACAATGGGATCTCGGGAAGCATCCCCCATGACATTGGCAATTTGGTCGGTTTAAAGGTACTACAGGTTGTGGATACTCCAATATCAGGAGTAATTCCAGAGAGCATTGGGAAGCTGGCAAACCTGACTGAGCTAGCCCTGAACAACAACACCTTGTCAGGCCTAATACCATCATCTATCGGAAATCTCACCAAGCTTATTAAGCTATTCGCGCACAGCAACAACTTGGAAGGACCAATCCCTGCAAGTATCGGTAAGCTGAATAGTCTGATTGCTCTTGATCTATCAAGTAATCACCTCAATGGTTCGATTCCCAAGGAGACTTTGGAGCTAGCGTCCCTTACATGGTACTTGAATTTATCATACAACTCATTGTCTGGACCCCTTCCTTCTGAAGTTGGCAGCTTGGCTAACCTCAACGGGTTGAGCCTGTCAGGAAACCAGTTGTCTGGCCAGATACCCAGTAGTATCAGAAATTGCATAGTGCTGGAGGTACTGTTATTGGATAATAACTCGTTCCAAGGAAGTATACCTCAGTCTCTGGGGGACATCAAGGGGCTCCGCATACTGAACCTAACCACGAATAAGTTGTCTGGTAGGATACCTGATGCCCTCGGTAGCATCCACAACCTGCAAGAGTTGTATCTAGCATACAACAACTTGTCCGGGCCGATCCCAGCAGTTCTACAGAATTTGACGTTGTCTAAGTTGGATTTGTCATTCAACAATTTGCAAGGCGAAGTACCAAAAGAGGGCGTTTTCAAAAATTTAACTTACTCATCAATTGCTGGAAATAAGGAGTTGTGTGGTGGAATACCTCAGCTTCATTTAGCTGCATGTACCAACAGAAAAGGGTGGTCAAAGTCTCTCATCATAGCTGTTGCAACAGTAGGAGCAATATTGTTCGTAGTTTTGATTCTGGTTTTGATTTGGTTGGTGCCTAAGAAGCCGAAACAAAGGAAGACTGGTGAATTGTTAACCCTAGCAATCGAGGAACAATATGAGAGAGTTTCTTACCAGGCATTGTCATATGGAACAAAAGGATTTTCAGAGGACAATTTGCTTGGAAAAGGAAGCTATGGCACAGTCTATAAATGCACTTTCTATGATGAGGGAACCACTGTCGCTGTGAAGGTGTTTAACATTGAACAACCTGGATCTACTAGAAGTTTTGTGGCCGAATGCGAGGCACTGAGAAGGGTGCGTCACCGTTGTCTTGTAAAGATCATCACGTGTTGCTCAAGCATCAATCACGAAGGTCAAGAGTTCAAGGCACTGGTTTTTGAGTTCATGCCCAATGGTAGCTTATATGATTGGCTTCATCCAAAATCTGACATGCCCACTCTGAGCTTAGCTCAGAGAATAGGCATTGCTATTGATATCATGGATGCCTTGGACTATCTTCACAATCACTGCCAGCCACCAATCATTCATTGCGATCTTAAGCCAACCAACATCCTTCTTGCAGAAGACATGAGTGCCCAAGTTGGAGATTTCGGCATATCAAGAATCCTTCCTGAAGGTACAAGCAAAACCCTGCAGAATTCAAATAGCACAATTGGAATAAGAGGCTCCATTGGCTATGTTGCTCCAGGTAACTAAAAGTGGTGTTTGCTCTTTATTCCTGGTTGATACATAAATATGGCATGTTGATCAATCTAAAAAACTTTGCACAATTGTAGAGTATGGCGAAGGTTCTCCAATCTCAACTCTTGGCGATGTTTATAGCCTCGGGATATTGCTGCTCGAGATGTTTACAGGAAGGAGCCCAACAGAAGATATGTTCAGAGATTCATTGGATCTTCACAAGTTTTCAGAGGCTGCTCTTCCTGACAGAATCTTGGAGATAGCTGATCCGGCAATATGGGTGCACAAGGATGCCAATGATAGCATGACAAGAAGTATAATTGAAAAGTGTTTGGTTTCTGTCATTGGGCTCAGCTTGTCCTGCTCAAAACGGAAACCCAGCGAGCGAAAGCCGATACGGGATGCAGCCATGGAGATGCATGCAATCAGAGATGCATACTTCATGTTTGCCGGCCGGTTTGCTGATAGTGGAAAAGAGAAACAGAAGCCATCTCTCTGCAGTGATATGATACAACAATAAACAATTGGATCATATACCCTCCCCTTAGTTGGGAAATTCAAGATTTACCCTCCCACCTCAATGACATGTGGGGTCATCATAAGTCACTGACGTGTGAACTAGGAGGATAAATCCTGAATTTTCATCTAAGGGGAGGATATATGATGAATAAAACCTATGTAGAATGTATATATGTAGAATGTTGAATGATCAATCAAGTAATTTTCAAAGTACAAGGTTTCTTGCGTAGCGTTGGCAAATATTTCACAGACCAAACCCAGCCCAGGTACAGATTGCAGCAACAAATTGTCAACCTCTTGCTAAGAAATCAGCACAGAGCAGTGGCGGAACTAGATCTTGTGCTATCTGTTATGAATAGCGCTTGTATTCATATGAGGCCAATGGGCTAATATATATACACAAAGTACAGATGATAAATATGCAAAGAACCCCTCATAACAATGGGGAATAACAAACTATACATATATCTCTAACACCCCCCCCCCCCCTCAAACTCATGGTGGATCAACAACACTGAGTTTGGAGAGGTAGAAGCTGTGCTGTGCTCGAGTCTGGGCCTTCGTGAAGAAATCCGCTATCTGAAGCTCTGAAGGCACATACTGAAGAGTAATCACCTGATCATGCACACAAGACCTTATGAAAGAAGCATCAACACCAATATGCTTGGTGAGCTCATGCTTCACAGGATCACGAGCAATACTGATAGCACCTGTACTGTCTGACAAGAGAGAAGTCGGTGTAGTGACAGAAACACCAAAATGCTCAAGTAACCACCGTAGCCAAGTAATTTCTGCTGTCAAGAGAGCCATAGCTCGCAACTCAGCCTCTGCACTCGAACGGGACACTGCAGTCTGTTTCTTCGTCTTCCAGGCAATAAGAGAACCACCAAGAAAAACACAGTAAGCAGAGATAGACCGGCGATCAGAGGGATCGCTGGCCCAAGTAGCATCCGAATAGGCCTGAAGCTGTAACGAGCTGGAACGTGGAAAGAAGAGACGGCGAGAGATAGTCCCGCGAAGGTATCGCAGAACTCGAAGAAGGTGGCTGTAGTGGACCTGAGTAGGAGCTGAAACAAACTGACTCAGAATATGAACTGGATAAGTGATATCCGGACGAGTAACAGCAAGGTAGACAAGACTCCCAACAAGATGACGATAGCGAGTCGGATCAGAAAGAGGCTCGCCATCAGAGAGTCGGAGGTGAACATTGAGCTCCATGGGAGTCTCAACAGTACGCTGATCAGTGAGAGAGGCGCGATCAAGAAGATCCTGAATATATTTCTCTTGGGACATAAAGAAATCATCTGGAGTGGAAGTAACCTCAATCCCAAGGAAGTAACGAAGAGGACCAAGATCCGACATAAGGAACTGCTCACTAAGACGAGCCTTGACAAAGGCAATGTACTCAGAATCATCTCCCGTAATGATCATATCATCAACATACAGAAGAAGAAGAGTCCGACCACGAGACGAAGTGTGGACAAAGAGCGCAGGATCATGATCACTAGCTGAAAAGCCAGCAGCAGTGACCACAGAGGAGAAGCGCTCAAACCAAGCACGAGGGGCTTGCTTAAGGCCATAGAGAGAGCGACGAAGGCGACAGACCATGCCCTCAGGAACAGAATACCCAGGTGGCGGATGCATGTAGACCTCCTCACGCAACTCGCCATTAAGAAAGGCATTCTTGACATCAAGCTGAGAAACAGACCAGTGGCGAACAGACGCCACCGAAAGAAGAGTGCGAACAGTGGTCATGTGGGCCACAGGAGCAAAAGTCTCATCGTAGTCAACACCATGCTTCTGCTGGAAACCACGAGCAACAAGACGCGCCTTATAGCGCTCAAGAGAGCCATCAGAGCGAGTCTTAATCTTATAGACCCACTTACACGTGATGGGATGAGAATGAGATGGAAAAGGAACAAGATCCCAAGTACCAGTACGCTCGAGGGCAGCAATCTCCTCGGCCATGGCAAGCTGCCACTCAGGGTGAGTAACAGCATCCCGGTAGGAGACAGGCTCACGAGTAGCTGCGCCAGCAAAGGCAAAACGGGCAGGAGGCCGAATCGACTGGCGATCGCGGAGAGCGTAGCGAGGAGAAGATGACCCATCAGGGGAAGATGGAACATCAGGAGAAGATGGCTCATCTGGAAGATTCTCAATACGAGGTCGACGAGTGTAGAAGATAAGGGGAGAAGGTACTGTAGTGGGAGGAGCCTGTGGAGTCGTAGGAGACGACACAGGCGGCGACAACGGCGGAGAGGCCACAGGGGGAATATGTGGAGACTCAGTGGGACAGGTGGACGAGGGCAAAACAGATATAGGTGTATCTGGAAAGGTCAAGAAAGACAGAGACTCCACAGAGGAAGCTGAAGGAGAGGCAAGACGTGGGTAGAATGGACGAGACTCGTCGAAAGTCACATCCCGAGAAACCCGCATCCGACGACCAACAGGATCCCAGCACCGATAGCCCTTGTGCTCGGCACTGTATCCCAGAAAGACACACTCAACAGACTGAGCGGTCAGTTTGGTGCGTTCTCGAGGGGTGAGGAGAACGTAGCAAACGCAGCCAAACAGATGAAGGGTAGAGTAGTCAGGAAGAAGACCACAGAGACGCTCAACAGGGATCGCTCCCTGAAGAGTAGAAGAAGGCTGGATGTTGACGAGATAGGTGGCAGTGGAAACAGCCTCGGCCCAAAAGTGAGGTGGAATAGAGGCGGCGATCATCAGAGCACGAGCCGTCTCAAGGAGGTGACGATGCTTGCGCTCAGCGACACCATTCTGAGCATGAGCACCAGGACAAGAGAACTGAGCGAGAGTGCCCTGCTCAGCAAGGAAGCTGCGCAGGTAACGAGAGAGGTACTCGCCAGCAGAATCAGCACGAAAGACACGAATAGGAGTGGAGAACTGTGTGTGAATCATAGTGGCAAATTGTTTATAGATAGACAAGGCCTCACTACGAGAATACATGGAATATATCCAAGTGTGGCGAGAGAAATCATCTATAAAAATGAAATAATATCGATGACCCCCTTTCGAAACGAAGGGAGCCGGACCCCAAACATCTGAATGAACAAGATCAAAAGGGCGCTGAGACACAGACTCACTATGAGGATAAGGAAGCTGAATCTGTTTACCTAACTTACAGCCCTGACAATCTAAAGACACGTCTCCTGAGACAGACCCCAGAAAACCACGACGAACTAAGGACGACAGACGGGATCCACACAGATGGCCAAGACGGTGATGCCACTGCTGGAAAGAGCCGGTAGACGGAGTGGCAGAAGCGGAGAGACTGGCGGCGATGGTGGTAGCGGAAGGAAGGTGAAGCCAGTCAAGCTCCCAGAGACGCTGTGAGTCACGGCGCCGAGGGCCAGAACCAACCAGAGCTCCCGTGTGGCAGTCCTGAACACAACAAGAGTCAGAGTCGAGAATGACCCGATAACCAAGGTCAGTAATCTGCCCAGCAGAAAGAAGCTGCAAGGTAAGGCGAGGAACATGAGCAACAGAAGGAACATGAAAAGATGAGTTGCTAAGAGATCCTCGACCAGAGACAGAAAGAGATGTACCATCAGCAGTAAGAACACTGACAGGAGAATCAAGAGGTGTAATAGAAGACAGAGTGGAAGGATCAGGAGTCATGTGAAAAGATGCTCCAGAATCAAGAATCCACGGGGAGGTACCTGACTGTGTAGGAGGTGGTCTCTCAGTGCCCGAAGAGTCAGTAGCAGAACCTGCAGAACCTGTCGAGGGAGAACCTGAAGCGGCAAGTAGGCGTCGAAGTCTGGCTATCTCCTGCTCGGTGAGAGAAGCTGCTGAAGAAGTCGAGGCAGACGTCGTCGTAGAAGCACTAGTGCCAGTAGAAGAACGGCGTGAAAGATGCCGCTTCTTCTTATAGCACTGGGACTCAATGTGGCCGGCCTTGTCGCAGTAGGAACAGTGAGGACGGCCACCTCCAGACGGAGGACGGCCACCACCACCTGTGGTAGCCGCTGGAGGAGGCAGTGTAGCAGGCGGACGAGCGGCGAGCACAGAGGGGAGTGGCATCAGACCAGCACCACTCAGACGAGTCTCCTCCGCGCGTATCTCGGTAAGAGCCTCCAGGAGAGTGACACGAGGGTGACGTGCAAGGAGCTGGGCACGCCTTTGCTCGAACTCAGGACGAAGGCGAGTAAGGAACTCGTAAACCCGCTGAAACTCCAAGTCAGCATGTACATCCAGGCAGCACGGACAGGTACGACAGCCAGCAGTGCGAAGTGAGTCCAACTGACGCCAGACAGCAGAGCTCTGGGCGTAAAAAGCGTCAACAGTAGCATCACCCTGCTGAAGAGAGTGCTTCTGGCGGACCACGGACAGGTACAGGGCATCACCAGAGGGCTCGTAGCGCTGACGAAGATGAGTCCACATCTGGAAAGCCGAAGGGAGTCCCACAACCTCAGAGGAAAACTGAGGCTGAACACTGGCGATGAAGACAGCAGCAGCCCGAGCGTCGTCATCGTACCACTGAGTGTAGACGGTCAGACGATCCTTGTAGGAATCCAGAGCCTCCTGGTAGGTAGAGGCAGCTTCATCATCAGCAAGGGGAGCGGCCTCAGCAGCAGCCTTATCGGCTGTCGGGGGCAATGCAACAGGCGTAGGCTCCGTCGGAGAAATAGGGCAAGGTGGGCAGGTGACATCGCCAGAGAGGACGCCCCAGAGACGAAGACCACGCATGTGGATGCGCATGTGAGACACGAAGTCGGTGTAATTAACACCATCAAAAATCACCGGGCAGCGAGGGAGGGAAACGGTGCCCATTGGTAGGCGGCGCTGGACGGCGCGGCGACCAAGGCAACGAAGTCTAACAGGCGGCGCTGGACGGCGCGGCGGTTAGAACGACGTTTTTTTCTCGTTTTTTTTTCGAGTCAGTCGGTTTACAAACCGACCGAGCCGACCGAGCCCGAACGGGAAAACCCTAGAACGGGAGCGGGAGGCGGCCCTGCGCAGGCGGCGGCGGCCCGGCGCGGGCGGCGGCGGCCCAGCGAGGCGACGGCGGCGGGCGACGACGGTGACGGCGGCCTCGGGCGGAGTGGCGACCGACGGCCTCGGGGGCGGGCGGGCGCCAGGCAGGAGGCGGCCGGATGGGCGGGCGCCAGGCGGGAGGCGGAGGCGCCGAGGCTAGGCGAGCAGGCGCCGGGCGGAAGGCGGCCGGGGTCGGGCAGGCGGGCGCCGGGCGGAAGGCGGAGGCGCCGAGCCGAGGCCGGGCGAGCGGGGCGAGCGGGCGCCGGGCGGAAGGCGGCCGGGGCCGGGCTGGCGGGCGCCGGCGGGAGGCGAAGTCGGGCGGGGCCGACGGCGGCAGGGGAGTCGACGGCGGCGACGACGACGGGGGAGTCGGCGGGGCCAACGGGGGAGTCGACGGCGGTGGTGGCGAGGCGTCAAGCGGAGCGACGGGAAACCCTAAGTACACTCTGATACCATGTTATGAATAGCGCTTGTATTCATATGAGGCCAATGGGCCGGTATATATACACAAAGTACAGGTGGTAAATATGCAAAGAACCCCTCATAACAATGGGGAATAACAAACTATACATATATCTCTAACACTATCTAGGTTGTAGCTCGAGGCCTGACAACTAAAACCCATAAAAAATTCATAAAAGATAATAAACGAAACAGAGTTAGCTCAAGAGTCGATCCAAATACAGCAGATTGGACTGATTCTGCCCCTGGCGTAGAGGTTACCAAGTTGATAACAACTACGCAATTCCAAAAGGCCTAAAAGCAAGTGTGAAAGCGAAAACCCAAAAAACGAACAGATACAAAGGACTGCTCCGGAAAGCCTTGCACCCGCTGTTCCAAGTCACTAGAAATTCAGAATAGCCAATGTAATCTTCAGACCAAACCGAACAACCAATAGTTTTCTCAAGAATTTTCCCACGGACAATTTGTCGAGCGCCTAGTGGGCAAGAACGATACACACCCAATGACCCAAAGATCATCCGAGCCATCAGTCACTACTGCCATTAGAGGTCGGCAAGAGCGGGGTAGAGGGGCAGAGTCGACAACTGCTAGTGATTACCGCAGCTATTGGATGCAAACTGAGATCCTAAGAGGCGGCGAGCGTGCCGACGGTGTTGGTGGGTCTTGTGGACGCCGTGCCTGGCGAGCTCGCCGTCGCCGGAGGAAGGAAAATGAAGAAGAGGAGTTCAACATAGAGAAATTTGATGATTTGCCCCATCTTAATTTGCAAACAGCTCATTGCCTCATAGTTCATATTAATTGATTATTTACCCCATCTTTCAATCTCTAGTTAATCATTTGCCCTCTTTGTATTTTCAAACTATTTTTTATTCTGACAAAGATAAATTACTATGGAAAATAACCAAACTGCTTCTGCTTTGACCAAACTCTTGCTCGTGACTTAATCCCAAGCTCTTGGTGAACTCGGGGCTCGCCTTCGGTGCTTCTTTTTCGAAAATGTTTACATCAATTCCGGTGTCACTTCTGTCAGTTGCACTAGAGCAATTACCCTGGTGATCCAAAGAATCTAACCGATTGCCACCTCTTTGCAGTTCATTATCAAATGAGCTGGTGGTAGGGGTGCTTGACTTAACGTATGCTAGAAATGCAGACGGCTCAGCAACCCTCAAGTTAGTCTTTATTGGGCGTGAAAACATTCCTCCTAGGGATGCTGGAATAAAAAATAAACCTTAGAAACTAGATCTAGATAGTGAACTATAATAATAAATATTAGTATGGTAGGGGGGAAGCCAAATCAGCTAAAGGAGAAAAAAGGGTCAAGACTCAAGAAACTTATTGCAGGAGAGAACAAGTGTTTGTAATAGAACTGTAGATTCTCATTAATAATTTCTGTACATGTTGATATATATATATATGTAGATGATGAAAGGGTGGTATAAGAGGTGTCTGTTTATTGGGAAGACATCTGTATATTGAAGAGGCATCTGCACATTGGGCACCTGTTACTTTTTGTTTGTAACACTCCCCCTTGACCAATGTATCTTCATATGATCACCTTGATTCATCATCTTGAAAAAACTCCTCCAAAACCCTGTAGGAAAATATGAGAAGAACCGATAGAGTAGATATGCCATGAAAAACTCCTTTAAAACCCAGTGGGAAAATTTAAGAAGAAAAATGATATGGCATATATTTGATTATATCTCTTTAATAACCCTGTGGGAAAATAGAGATATATTTATGATTACGTTGTCATATTGCCTCATTAAAAACCTTGATGAGAAACCTTTATAGGAAAAACTCATAAAGGGAAAAAGAGTATAATATTTTTATTTGAACGGGTTAAGTCTTAGGAGATTTCTCCCCCTGACTTCTGTAAATCGCGTAGTCTTCGCATATCAATTCCATGAACACATTTTTGGAATGTGGAGGTTGGTAATGACTTGGTGAATAAGTCTACGAGATTATCACAAGACTTAGTTTGCAGAATATTTATTTCCCCACTCTCTTGCAATTCATGTGGGTAAAATAGTTTAGGAGCAATATGTTTTGTGATATTGCTCTTTATGTAACCCGTTTGCATTTGAACAACGCAAGCAGCATTATCTTCGTAGATAATGGTAGGTGATGCGATAGCATCTATACCACATGATTGTTGTATGTGGTTAATCATTCTACGAAGCCATGCACATTCGCGTGATGCTTCATATAATGCAATTATTTCAGAATGATTAGTGGATGTAGCCACTAGGGTCTGTTTCGAAGACTTCCAAAAGATGGATGTTCCACCATGTAAAAATACAAAGCCTGTTTGAGGTCTGGCATTATGGGGATCTGATAAATAGCCAGCATCTGTATATCCTAATAAATCCATATTTTTATTCTTTTGGAAGAATAGACCGAGATCTTTAGTGCCTTGAAGATATCTAAAGATATTCTTCACTCCTACCCAATGTCTTTTGGTTGGAGCAGCGCTATATCTAACAAGTAGATTTACCGCAAATGCAATATCCGGCCGGGTGCAATTTGCAAGGTACATAAGCGCTCCGATGGCACTGAGATATGGAACCTCGGGTCCCAATAGCTCTTCATTGTCATCTCGGGGTCTAAATGGATCTTTGTCCCTGTCGAGAGATCGAACAACCATGGGGGTTTTCGATGGATATGCTTTGTCCATATTGAATTTCTCCAATATTTTGTGGATATAGGCTGATTGATGCACTAGGATGCCTGAATGAAGGTGCTCAAGTTGTATACCTAAGCAAAATTTGGTTTTACCCAAATCCTTCATTTCAAATTCCGTCATAAGATGATTACGTGCTTCATCTATATCTTGTGTGTTACCAATGATATTAAGATCATCAACATACACAGATATAATACAAAATCCTGTTGAGGATCTTTTGATGAATACGCATGGACAATCATCATTGTTGGAGTATCCCTTTTTGGTTAGGAACTCACTTAGTCGGTTGTACCACATTCTACCCGACTGTTTCAAGCCATATAAAGACTTGTTTAATTTTACACAATACATATTGCGATTTGCGTTTGGATTCGGAATTGAAATTCCATCAGGAACTTTCATGTATATGTCCGAATCAAGTGACCCATAAAGATATGCGGTCACTACATCCATCAATTGGAAAGGTAGATGATTTTGTACTGCCAATGAGATTAAGTATCGGAATGTTATTCCACTCATTACTGGAGAATAAGTTTCATTGAAATCAATACCGGGTCTCTGCGTGAACCCTTGTGCTACAAGTCTTGCTTTGTATCTCACCACCTCATTGTTTTCATTCCGTTTGCGGACGAAAACCCATTTGAAACCGACAGGGAATACTTTGGGAGGTGTATGCATCACATTGGTGAATACATTTCTTTTCTTGAGCGAGGCTAACTCCGCTTGAATTGCATCCTTCCATTGATTCCAGTCCGAGCGCTGTTTGCACTCTGCCATGGTCTTGGGATCTGGATCATTTTGAAGGTTGTTTGCAATTGTTGTGGAGAAATAAATGTCGACAATTGTAGTCTTACGATCGTATGATTCTCCAGAATCATTACAGTTAGTGGAAATTTCTTGGACCCCTGGTGACTCAATGTTATTTCCCAAAATATTTGAGTCGGGGTATTCCGATGTCCCAGGATCAGTAATTGAGTGCACTGTTGATCTGGGTTCAAGGATCCTTTGGTGTCTATCAACTTGAGGTTGATCTGCATTTACATTCTTTTGTTTCCTTTGTCGCTTGTTAGAAAATGTATCCGCCATTTGTACCGTACTTCTCACCTCTTATTTTGAACTGGGAGTTGAGTGGTATTTTGCGGTACCTCCACTCTTTCAGGTACATTTCTGGCAGAATTATAGGATTTTGTGACACCCTTATAATCAGTAAATGCATCTGGCAGGTTATTTGCAATGTTTTGCAAATGAATGAGTTTCTGAACTTGAAGTTCAGTTTCTCTGGTACGTGGGTCTGAGGCAGGAATGCCTTGAACATTCCAATTAATTTTCTGGCATTCAGTTTGGTACTTGTTGTCTCCCCCTAATGCCGGGAAATGTTCCTCATTAAATATGCAATCAACGTACCGGACCGTAAACAGGTCCCCTGTTAGGGGCTCGAGGTATTTTATAATTGACGGAGATTTATACCCAACATAGATCCCAAGTTTCATGTGCGGTCCCATTGAGGTACGCTGCGGTGGTGAGATCGGTACGTATGTAGCGCAACCAAACTTTCGCAGATGGGAAATATCTGGTGGATTTCCACGTACTAATTGTAGCAGGGAAGTGCTATGATATGCAGTTGGACGCAATTGGATTAAATCAGCAGCGTATAAAACTGCATGACCCCAACATGATGTTGGTAAGTTGCAATTCTATAATAATGGTCTTGCAATGAGCTTGATTCTCTTGATAAGAGATTCTGCTAAACCATTTTGTGTATGGACATATGGAATAAAGTGTTGAACTTGTATCCCAAGAGCCATACAATCGTCATTGAAGGCATGGTATGAAAATTCAGCAGCATTATCCATTTGAATTGATTGAATTCGATATTAGGATAATGTGCTCGTAATTGGATAATTTGACCAATTAACTTAGCAAATGCATGATTTCGTGTGGATAAAAGACACACGTGTGACCATCTAGTAGATGCGTCAATTAGAACCATGAAGTACCTGAACGGTCCACACAATGGTTGTATAGGACCACATATATCTCCTTGATTGCGTTCAAGGAATTTAAGTGGTTCAGCTCTGATTTTAAGATAAGAGGGTCTTAAAATTAATTTTCCGGTGGCACAAGAAGTGCACACAAAATCTGAGGATTCCGGAAATTTTGTTTTGAGGTATGTATGACCAATTGAATTGCTAATAATTTTCCTCATCATTCCAATGTCTAGGTGGCCAAGGCGATCATGCCATGTTTGGAATGTGTTTGTGTTTTGGAAAATTACTTTGTACGCAATATGTTGAACATGCTTGATGTATGTATAGTACAATCCGGAGTTTAAAGATGGAATTTTTCTAGTAATTGTTTGCCATATCCGTTGTGTTTGGTTAAGAGGAGATATTCCTCTTTGTTGTCATTTCGGGTTTCAACATGGAAACCATTCTGACGGATATCTCTATAACTAAGTAGTAAGTAGGGTTCGTGTTGAATCGGGATACAAGAGTGCATCCTCAATTTCCAATTGTGTACCCGTAGGGAGAGTAATAGAGACGCGACCAGAGCCTACTATTGTAGCATCGCGTCTAGCGATGGTTAAAACATTTCCTTTCCTCCTAGTAAGAGTTAGAAAATATTTTGTGTCCCTAAGTATAGAGTTTGTGGTACCACTATCCACAAGGCATAATTCCTCCTCTATTGGATTGACTCCAAAATCTATATACACAAAAGAAGAATTTAATGAAATTCTTATAGTGGTATATATAGAATACATACAAACTTTATTGACAATATCGAATGTGTTCGATATATAATTGTAGCATACAAACTTACAATATAAATGACAACATTATTTATATTACAACACTATGGTACTTAGAAGCTATGGCACTAGGAGTCTATTGGAGATCTCCAAACATGTCTTGAGAAGTAAATTCTTCAAGTGTGTCCTCAATGCTCATAAGATCATCCTTCTTTGGAGAAGCACATGTGTCTTTGAGTTCTTGAATGAACTTTTGATAGCATCCGGCTTCATCATTGTTGGATGTGAGATTAAAGTGTGCTTCAAATCTCTTCTCTTGAGCGTTCTTGCCTTGAGCTAAAGACTGAAGGTAGAGGTTCACAAGGTGCTTCGGGGTGCGGTATTTCTTGGTAGGATGGTTGTAGCAACCACACTTTTGACAAATTGCAGTTTTGTCAACTCTCTTACCAGAATTGCCTTTACCTTTCTTGAATCCACTTGGTTTTTGCTTCTTGTTGCGTTTGTGTTTACCTTTAAAGTTCTTTGAGTGATTGTATGAACCACTGAACTTGTTGCTATTTTGATTAGCATGAACTTCAAGAAGTGGAGCAGCCCCAATGGGATGTTGCTGATTATTCTTTAAAAGAAGTTCATCATGCTTTTCTGCCTGAAGCATAGTATGCATAAGATCAAAATAAGTTTGGTAATTTGCAGCACGCCATTGTTGCTGTAGGACCCTGTCAGATGGGAGCGCATAGTCGAGAGTGTCTTCTCTATTTTGTCCGCATCTGTTGGTTCCTTTTCACAAAACGCAATTTGGAGCAAATAGTATGAAGGGCATGGTTATAGTCTCCAACAAATTTGAAATCTTGGAGTCTAAGATGTGCCCATTCATGATTAGCCTCAGGTAAGATAACAGCTCGCTGCTGTTCATATCTATTTTTTAGGGCTAACCATAAAGTGAGTGGATTCTCCTCATACAGATGTTCAGCCTTCAAATCCGGATGTATGTGACTCTGTATTATGTTCAAAATGGAATATTTCATAATATCCGGAGGAATTTGATCATCTGGAGGATCAAATATCACCCTTTGCAACCCACGTGTGGTAAGGTTGGTTTTGAGGTCCATAGCCTATGTAGGGTAGTTGGTACCATCGAGAGCGAGTGGCTCAAAATCTTTAGTAGCCATTTAAAAACCTACATGAAAAGTACACCATAAATAATTAATTTACATGAGGTAAATTAATGTGTATGGTAATGTTGTAATAAAATGCAAAATATGTGGAAAACAATATGAGTATTGTAATCCAAATGAATATATATACCCAAATTAAATATAACATGTGGTTATATTTATAATACCGTGTAATCACAATATTGGTGTTGAACACCAATTTATTGTATGGCATAGCGTACAAATAAATGTAGCAAAGTGCCATAAATTGTTATTTTATGGTATTTATGGTAGGCATAATATTTTGCAAAAAATTCCAAATTATTAAGTACAATGGTACTTACTAAATGGGAATTTTAAATTTAAAATTTGCGAAAGATAGCAAACTTAAATATGGTCGCAATTCCTATTGTAAATAAAGTGCAATAAATTAATCTTATATATGCAAAAATTATATAAATGTGTATCCACATTTATTTGAATAATTACATAATTTTCAGTTTCTGTAAGGACTGAAATGCTAATTTATAACAGTACATTTTGACGGGTACAATTATAAAGAAGCATAAGGACAATATTGCAAATATGACAATAGAAATTTATTTAATATAGAAATTCTGCATTTGCCATAAACTAGAGGGGGGAAATTGCAATTTTCCGAACACTTGGGCTGAAGCTCATTCGGCCTTTAGGCCCAAGGGAGGAGGTGGGATGAGTTGGGCCAAAGCCCATTTTGGGCTGCCATAATAAAAGAGGGAGGGGGAATTAGGGTTCCCCCCAAACCCTAGCCGCCGCCGCCTGCCGCCGACTCGGGCCGCCTCCTCCCGCGACGCCTCCTCGGGCTCCGTCTCCACCGCCGCCGGTCGCCACGGGCGCCGCCTCTCGGGAGCCGCGCCGACCTCACGCCGTCTCCGCCTCCGGGCGCCGCTTGCCGCGCCACCGCGCTGGGCGGGCCGCGCCGCCGCGCCTCCACCGCCCGGATCTTGGGCGCCACCGACGGCCACGGGTGCCGCGCCGGGCCGTGCCGGCCGCGCCTCGCGCCGTCTCGGACGCCGCCGTCCACGGGCGCTGCCGCCACGGGCTGCGTCGCCATCGGACGCCGCGCCGCCACGGGCGCTGCCGGGCCGCCTCAGCTTGGGCACCGTTGGCCGTGAGCCGGCTCGGGCGCCGCTCCGCCGGCCAGGCCAAGGGCTCGCCGGCAGCGGGTGCTGCACCGGCCGCAGGCCGCCGCGGGCGTCGTGCGCCAACGCTGCCTCGCTGCGCCGGGCTGGGCTGCGCGCCAGAAGGACGCGCCGTCTCGGGTGCTTGCGGCCGCGGGCGCCGCCGTCGTCGGGCTCCGCCGTGCCGGCCACGCCAAGCCGCCGCCTCCAAACCAGGAATAGTCATTACCTTTTGTTTTTTTCTCTGTTTCACTGTATGTGAATGTAAACCGTCGGAATGGCTTTGGCTTTCGTCCCGGTTCTGCGAGTGCACGCGTTGGCTCTCGTCTTGATTTTCACTTGTGAATGTCCGTGTGCTGATAACGTATTGCAGGAGAGAACAAGTGTTTGTAATAGAACTGTAGATTCTCATTAATAATTTCTGTACATGTTGATATATATATATATGTAGATGATGAAGGGGTGGTATAAGAGGTGTCTGTTTGTTGGGAAGACATCTGTATATTGAAGAGGCATCTGCACATTGGGCACCTGTTACTTTTTGTTTGTAACAAAACTTACGTGCTTGATCACCATCTTCTGTAGAGCCTGGTAAACCCTCCGATTTGTCTTTTTCGTTGGGCTCAGCGACAGAAGGATTAGACTGCAAACGTGCCAGAAATGTAAGCGCAAGTACAATAGTATAGCCAACTAGTGACTATAACAATTGTCCATTTCATCTATAGCCTTCAAAAAAATAGTTCATGCAATAAGGTAGCTATTACAATAACTATTTGGCCCCACGTGTAAGAGAGTGAAATGCATATTTTTACGTGCTATAGTTAGCTGTAATTTAGTAGCCAGCTTCCCTCTCTCTCTTCCTTTCTCTCTCTGCCACGTAAGATTTGGTTGATATTATATTTGCTATAGCCTGCTGACTAAGCCTTATTGTACCTGCTCTAAAGGCATTTAACAAGTAGCTTGATGCATACATGTCAACATCTATCATCATAGAGCATATGAGGCAAAACAGCTCAATTTAGCGGCAAGATCAAACACAAGATTGAAAAGCTACTCAAAATTGAAATTGCTTTGAGATGCGTCATCTACCGAGTGTCCCGACCCACCGTCGCGCACCGAAGGCGAGCCCTGAGTTCACCAAGAGCTTGGGATTAAGTCACAAGCAAGAGTTTGGTCAAAGCAGGGGCAATTTGGTCATTTCCTATAGTAATTTAACTTTGCCAAAATAGAAAATGGTCTGAAAATCAAAGAGGGTAAATGATCAACTGAAAATTGAAATATAGGGCAAATAATTAATTAATATAAACTGTAGAACAAATAAGCTATTTGCAAATAAAGGTGGGACAAATCATCAAATTTCTCTTCAACAAAAGTAGAGAAGCAAAGTCAGCCCCGTCATTTGGGCCGAAAAATGTGTCTGCTTCGTCGCCCAGCTGACTCCGCTGCTCGGCCCGTAAATTAGGCCCATTTATCGGCCCATCACGTAGCCCGCGCAGCACAGGCGAGTTCTCCTCCGACTAGAACATATCTGCAGAAGTTTGCTGAGGCGGCTCTTCCAGCTGGAGTCACAGAGTTGGTCCGATCCAACAATCTATCTAGCTGCACGAAGAAGCAAATGGCACAGACATCGCCAGGGCAAACATACAAACGCTGTTCCAATCGCTGCAAATTCACAATGGCAGGTGAAATCATGCACTATTTTATGTATCCTGGATTGCATTAAGCTATGGCCCAGTAGCAATCAGGTGCTGGTACTATCTCCTCAAGAATTGAAGGAAAGATGCAACTTTACACCGAGGAAGCCCAGAACATACGTGCAATATTACATGAAAGTCAAATCGTAAGAGCTGGGGAAAAAGATGGCGCTATTCGGGCAGGGGAACAAGAACCAAAACGATTCGCAGATTCTTGATCTGTGGGGCGCAACTGTGGGAAAACCGTTCGGCAACATCTCCAGCCGCCGCCCTCCGATCGTCGGCGTCCATCCCCTTGCCGCCAAGGCCGTGGCCCATGCAGAAGGCGAAAACAAGTATAATACGAAATAATGAAAGGGTTTGTTTTGCAAACACTTCCTCCATGCTACGTTTCTCCCTCAAAACTAGACCTTGAAAGCTTGTGTGGCAATGATGTATCATTTTTAGACAGCTCACATTGGAGATGCTCTTAGAGGCGTAGAGTATATAAATCGGAGTGGAGATTACCATGTCAGAAAAGATGTCATTGAAGTTAGCAAAAGATAAACCGCACAACAAATGACATACCCCACAGATAAGGATGCCAGTGTCAGATGGCTTGAACCAATCCAATAAGTTCTTGTTCATATGCCACCAAATTCCCTTGGTGTGAAACCATTGGATGATTGAAGAAAGCAATTGGTCGTGCACCCTGGTGAAGAACAGCTCCGATACCCACTCCTGAAGCATCGCACTCTACAATGAAATCTTGTGTAAAATCTGGCAGGTGTAGAACAAGAGCAAAGGAAATGGTATGCTTCAAAACTTCAAAAGCGCTCGTTGTCTGGTCTATCCACACAAAGCTTTCTTTCTTCAAAAGTTTGGTGTGCGGGGCAACCAATACCCCAAAATCCTTAATGAAGCGCCGATAATAACCAGCCAATTCCAAAAAAACTAGAGAAGTTATTGAGAAGTTGATTCTTTATTGCCTTTTTTGAATTACACCCCTAGTCCTTTTATATTGGACAAAGCAAAGACTATTTAGACTCAATTCCAAATCCTAATATCTTATCTATTACTAATAAAGACTCATCTTACCAAACTGAGGGACTATTCCTCAACTAGTTGTTGTCAGTTGCTGCAACCGATGGAGTATCTTCAATCAGCGGCGGAAGTAGGTCTTGCCCCACAAGATATGTGCACTAATCTTTCTTTCTATACTGATACACGTAAAGTTACACGTTTCAATGAATGGATTATCAGTGATCATTGGAGAATTAGTATTAAGAGATTGATCTAGTAAAGGTGAAAATTAAAAGATTAAGAAGTTGGATTATCATAAACAATTCATGACATCATTTTTGGGTGATTTGGTTGAATCATGTAGAGTGGGTGCATTTTGTGGAGTTACTTGACTATCAGAGTTCAGTGGATTTACTGATGAGTGAATACTAGTGGAATTTTGGAAGATAATACACCCTTGATAATTTTGTTGGATTAATCTTATCATTGAAGAGTGAATTTTGATATGTTGATTTGAAACTTGTGGATTTATCAGATTATTGCTAGATAATTGGATTTTAACTTATGCGGTTGACTTGTCATTTAAGGACATTCAAATGTCTAACTTGGTGGATTTAAATTAATTATGGAAGATAGCTTGTTAGATAAGAACTAATTGAGGTACTTGGATTCATTCAAATTTGTTGGAACCAAAATGATGATTATCAAGATATTGATGTTGGTAGATTAACAAATATTGAAGTATTGCTTAGATGATCTTAAAATCAATTGATGATCAATAGAAGGATGGATTAATATTATCTTATGGGAGTAATGGATCTGCTAGATTAGACAGTGGTCATAAAGCAATTGGTGGGAATCACAAATTACACTAGTATTGCATTTTTGTTGGAAAAATTTTAAGGTTTGTCGTTGATTTGAATTAGTGCAGAGAATAAAAGTTTGTGGGAATCAATAAAAAATCAGTGAGGTGCATTGGTAGTATATGATTTTGGAATCAAGCACCTTTGAAAAGTTGAAACAATTATGTCTCACTCGGATGAACACTTGTGGAAGTTAAGCCCTCTTTGGTGGAATTCTAAATTAAGCAATATGATAAGGGCAAAGGAAGTTAGCACAGAGATTGTAGGTAATTAAAAATGGACTACTCCGATTTGTTGTTGTCTTCCACATATCTCAATTAAAGGAATGGTTCAGAATACCAAAGAACAAGTCAGAATTAGGGAGCAAGCCGGACGTCGCTCATGAGGTAAGACTATCGAGTTCTACAAGATACAGTGGAGCAACCACTCGGAGTTTGAAGCAACTTAGGAGCGTGAAGAGGACCTAGCCGAGTTTCACTCTCCTTTCTTTATCCTAGTTCATCCGAATCTCAGGACAAGATTCTTTCTAAGGGGGTATATTTGTAACATCCCAAAAATTCGCTTTCCTTACATATTTAATTTCAAATTAATTATTTATAAATGTTTGGATTTTATTTGAATTATTTGTGTAATACTGAAAGAAAATCTCAATTTCTATTTCTAACCCAAAATTTTCAATTTGAATTCAAATTCAAATCTCCAAAAAAATGTTCGTTCTAATTTTTCTGAATCCAACCAATTTTTTTCTTGGCCCATCTCTCTTTTCCTTTCCTTTTCCTTCCTTCCTTCCTTCTTTTTTCTCTTTCTTCTAGATTGTTGCTTCTTCCTAGACGACCATTGTTCCAGTTGCTTGTCTCTCTCCTCTACTGCTTCTCCTAAAATCGAGCACAACCACAAAGCATTGCTATTCAAGCCAAAATCAATTCCCTTCCACTAAAGAAGTTTAAGGCAACAAGAAAAGTCTCCCATCACCACTAGCAATCAATCCAATTCAATTTCTTGCCTATTTAAACTTCAATTTTTATTTTCTTTGCATTCAAAGTTAAAAAAACTGACATTGCATTAATTGGGCCGTCTCAATTCCGTTTCTCTTGGTTTTGCCCTATAAAATGGAGCAATTTGACAGCATTCTACCCCTTCACACTCTCCACAACCCCCAGAACCACTTGTGCAACTTCATAGCCACGAGCAACGTCTTACCTAGCGTCGACTATTCTCTCGATCAGACCATCTCTATCTCTCCGATGATCCTTTTCGAAATTCTTTCGAGTCATATCATGTTCCAGCATATAAGCAACTCCTCCACCAATTTAATTTAATTTCCTTGCAGCCAATCAACGGGAATTGAGTTTTTCCCAAAGTTGGCCAAGATCATCTTCCGCCATCAATCCGTCATTTCCGATGAGCCCAGGACTCTTCGCGCATCGCCGCCACCGCCTCTGCCTTCACTGAGCCCGCACGACCAACCACTGGAACCCCTTCGTCATCGACGACCGAGCAATCTCTGCCACTCCTTCCTCGACATCGACCAACTTCTGACCTACTCGCAGTCCACGCCGAGGTGCCCCACTCTTTTCTCTGTATCTTTCGTTTACTGAAGTCTTCTCCAAACCCTCGGATCCCTCCGACCTCT
Organism: Dendrocalamus latiflorus; assembly: GCA_017311315.1. Lineage (NCBI taxonomy): Eukaryota > Viridiplantae > Streptophyta > Magnoliopsida > Poales > Poaceae > Dendrocalamus > Dendrocalamus latiflorus. The sequence goes on from CM029664.1 coordinate 3,920,951, forward strand.
CTGAACCCTACAATACCTCAAACCTCTTCGAACCCTCTGATCCCTCCGACCCCTCCCAACCCTCCGATCCCTCCGACCTCTCTGAACCCTCGGATCCCTCGACCTCTCCCAACCCTCCAATCCCTTCGACCTCTTTGAACCCTCCCATCACTTTCGACCACAGCCACCCTTGACCACGGCTTCCCTAACCACGGTCGCTCACGACCACAATCGCTCCAGACTACACAGTTGCTTTTGACCGCAGTGGCTTCTGACCTCGACCGCATCCAACCACGTCCGCTACAACTGTGACTGCTATAGTGTATCTACAGCCATGGTGCTACAATAACTCTACGACTTCGACCACCTCTTCTTTCGACCACATGCTTGTTTGACCACCGCTACAACTGTGACTGCTATAGTGTATCTACAATAACTCTACGACTTCGACAACCATGACCACTTCCAACTTTTTAACCACTCCTTCTAACCAGGTTTCGACCACCAACAACTCACAGCCACTTCGACCACCGATCATGTCTAAATTTTTGACCACATTTAGCCATCTGATCATGGTTGTTCGACCACCCAAAGCCTATCAACCTCTATATAGCTTTCAGACTGGTCCGAACATCTTCTTTTGCTGATCGGACCACTTCGAACATCTTCTTTTGCCGATCGGACTGCTCTGAACGTCTCCTCCTGCTGATTTTGACCACAAATCACTCTCTGTAGATCCAACCACTCTGACCACAACAAACACTTCCGGAAGCCCGTATTTCTTCATATTAACTCTGTTTAAACTCATTCAAATTTCTAAATTCATCTAAAATCATATGTTTCCTTCCGGTATATATCTATATTTTGTGTTTTTATTTGTATTTTTTTATTTATTTGGTTGTTTATTTTTCTTGTTTTACGTGTGTAGAATCCAACGTCGTCGACGCCAGTTTGGACCAACAGGAAGCGTTAAACTCCAACTTCAATGAAGGCAAGTTGTAGACCTTTGACCATGTTGAACCTATTTTATAAAATTATATTATTTTAAATTAATATGTATTAATAGTTTTATATTAAATGTTTCCTAGATTAGTTAAATACTTACTTGATAGTATGCCACATTGAATAATTGTGAATGAACATATATTCTTGAACACCATAGGAGGGGTAATTTTAGTTGGACATATTTTAATACAAACATGGGAATCGAAGTTATGCTTAGTCATGTTTTAGTTGTGCGAGGGGTTCCTTTACCATATTTATCATAAAATTTTGACTTAACCATATATGGAACTGTGGCAGATAGCCACTGTTAATTTAATTTTGTTGTGCCATGGCAGGTGATGCCATTGAGTTTGGTTAAACAAAAATTGGTTTCATACTCAGATGAATGATTGTACAGTAAAGGGGTGCGGGTAGCACATTTTGGATGAGGATGTTTTGCCTGAGTAGCCACTAAGGACTTAATCTTGTGCACCATTGATCTAGGCCCTATCATACAACCACATATTCAGTATGAGATTGATCTGGCTGATTAATTAGTAATATTTTGATTTAGTTCTGTTTGGATTGAAGTGTGTTTGGGATGGACATTCACACTAGGCGTAAGAGGGGGTCGGATGGAGGTAAAACCTTAGCAAGCAGAACTGGGTCAAAAATAGGGCTTTGTAAAGGTCTTGTCATAATCTCTCCGCCGCACACCCAAGAAAATGTGTTAATTGCGTGGCAATATGAGATGGTTATGTCATGTGAGTAAAGCAGTACAACCTCTGCAGAGTGTTAAAAACTATTCGAATAGTCGTGTCCCTGGTTATGATTTCACATGAAAGATAGATTATATCTAAAAATTGTGGTTAGTGGAATGGTTGGCAAGTGAACAAGTAGTCCATTAGTTGTTTCAAAGTATTTGTTTATTTATGTATGTAATCTTTTCAATTATGCATTTCAATCTATTTACCATAATTATTGTCAAAATTGCTTTCTGAAAAATACCCAAAAAGCTACTCTTGTTCAAGCCTTACATGAATACTATTTGCATACATTTCCCTACGACTTGTTGAGTACTTGGTGTACCCATGGCTTTACAACATTTGTTGATCAGTCGTCGAAGAAGACCCAGGGAACACCAAATTCTACGAGGAGTACTTTGAGGACTATGCGAACTAGGGTGTGTTCTCCACTCGATTACCTATGGGCATATCTGATGGCTACCACAAGAGTTTCTTCCCTAGAAGTTTATTTTATGTTGTTAAACCCCGCGTGGCAATAATTGTAAAACCTTGACCATAAGGTCCGTTGTTACTATTTAATTAAATTTGCTTATTCTTAGTTGTTTCGTTGCATGGATATGATTTTATCAATGTTGATACTGTGTGAACTAGCTACTGATCTTGAAACTGGTTCAGAATACACAGAGAGTTCAGATTTGCAGATCCAGGTCCCGGCAACTTTGCGATGGCCATGGTGCAAAAGGGAAAACAGACCACCTATGGGAAGGAGATGGAGGAGGAAGGAACAAGATAGTGGCCACGAAAACACCTAGGGTGTGTTTGGTTGCCTGTATCTCCTTCGTCCTGAATGGGTGGATCCGTATAATCTGAGAAAGAGCATGTTTGGTTGCCTGTATGAGCGGATACAGCCTGTATGAGCGGATGCAAAAATACGCCCTCATCCTGGATGGGTGGATACGCTCAAAATGAGCTTCACTAGCCATCCTGGATGAGTGGATGCAGTGTATCTTATGCGGTCCCACGTGTCAGCCTCTCAGGTTTGGTAGACTGCATCCGCTCATACAGGCAACCAAACAGCATCTCAGTTTTTTTGTATCCGCTCATGCAGCCTCACCAAACATCTTCTTTTTCTGAAATACGATTCCACTCAGTCTGCATCCACTCATCCAGGATATACGATGCAACCTCCATCCACGAACCAAACACACCCCTAAGGATCCGTCTTTCTATCCAGTGTACTTCAAACTCTGATACATAGCTGTTACAAAGGAAAACAGAACCCTGTGAAGAGTTCGAGTTTCAGTTTATACCAATGGATGGCATAGCATGCATCTTAGCATGAATTTTGAGACCAGGTTTCATCACCACAGGATCAACTCCCTCCACGCGGTATCCCCAAGTCTGAGCCACTGGATGGCTGGATCACCCTTATCTTAGCATGAATTTTGAGACCAGGTTTCATCACCACAGGATCAACTCTCTCCACGCGGTATCCCCAAGTCTGAGCCACTGGATGACTGGATGACCCTTACTGATATCACTGTCTTGCAGCTGGCCAGTACTGACGAATGGTCGCCAACTCTGGAAGCATACAAAATTCTGCAGGTTGGAGATTTGATTATGTCAAAAGAGGAATACCGTGGCAGAGGGGGGGGGGAGCAGGCGCTTGGCCTTTCCTAATGTTTCTATTTCCCTTAGTTAGCTATTAAGTATTTTAGTAATTATATTGTAAAGTATTTATTTAGCACCTCTTATGAATGAACAAAGTTCGCTTTTGATTAAATTATTAACATGTATGATCTTCTTGATAGATATAGAGTCAAATTTAAATTAATAGAAATGTAACTTCCTTCTATATTGTTATGTTATATTTTTTATATAATTGTCACTTTCTTGGCAAAAAAAACATTATCATCTGTTTGGCCTCTATCTATGTCCGAATCATGGCTTCCAAAAGTCATCCATGAAAACGAGCCAATATAAATAGGTCAACAAAGTCAGAAAAAAATGCACTGCTCCAAATTTGACAAGTTGAAACGCGCCAATACACAAGTCACACAGCATGACCATGCTACTTGGTAACAGCGTTCACGTACCAAACCAAGAAACAATATGGGCTTGGCAATGGGGGTCATGAGCTTGCTATCATCACTCATCGCCATCCTGACGATCGCCACGGTGAGCGCTGGCGACAGTGACGACAAGCCGGCGCTGCTTTCTTTCAAAGCGCAGGGCGGCCCTGGCACGCTAGCCTCCTGGAACGGCAGCACCAACTTTTGCAGCTGGGAGGGCGTGACGTGCAGCCGTCGGAGGCCGACGCGGGTGGTGGCGCTGAGCTTGTACGGCAGCGGGCTCACCGGAGAACTCTCCCCAGCCGTCGGAAATCTCACGTTCCTGCAGACCCTCAACCTGAGCTCCAACGGGCTCAACGGGGAGATCCCGGCGAGTCTCGGCCGCCTCCGCCGCCTGCAGACGCTCGACCTGAGCGACAACTCGTTCTCCGGCACGTTCCCTGTGAACCTGAGCTCCTGCATCAGCATGACCACCATGGTGCTGCATGGCAACAAGCTTGGCGGGCGCATCCCGGCTGAGCTCGGCAACACGCTGACGTCCCTGGCGACAATCTCGCTGGGAAACAACAGCTTCACAGGTCCCATCCCGGCATCACTGACCAATCTTTCCAATCTGCAATACCTCGATCTCTCCAAAAACCAGCTCGAGGGCTCGATCCCACCAGGGCTCGGCAGCATCCAGAGCATGTGGAAATTAGATCTCTACACCAACAACCTCTCTGGTATGCTTCCACTCTCTCTCTACAACTTGTCGTCACTGGCAAGCTTTGAGGTAGGGGGAAATATGCTGTATGGAAGCATTCCTGCAGATATCGGCAACAAGTTCCCCGGCATGCAAACCCTTAGCTTGTCTAATAACCAATTCACTGGAACCATCCCTTCTTCGCTATCCAATCTTTCTGATCTCACAACACTTCGCCTCTCTGGGAATAGATTGAGCGGGTATGTGCCTAGCACTTTGGGGAGGTTACAAGCTCTCCAAAAACTGCATTTGTCTTTAAATGGGCTTGAAGCAAACGACAACGAGGGGTGGGAATTCATCACTTCATTGGTGAACTGCAGCCAGCTACAGGATTTGATTCTCGGCAGCAACAACTTTACAGGACAGCTGCCGAATTCACTAGTGAACCTCTCAACGACTCTCCAGAAGCTTCGCTTAAATGACAACAGGATCTCTGGAGGTATCCCTGCAGACATTGGCAATCTGGTCGGTCTGAATTTACTACAGATAGTGAATACTTCCATGTCAGGAGTGATTCCAGAGAGCATTGGAAAACTAGAAAACTTGATTGACCTTGGCCTGTATAGTAATGGCTTGTCAGGCCTCATACCACCATCTATCGGAAATCTCACAAAGTTAACTAGGCTGGATGCATACTACAACTATTTCGAAGGACCAATACCAGCAAGTCTTGGGAAGCTAAAAAATCTAGTTCTTCTTGATTTGTCGACAAATTACCACCTAAACGGTTCAATACCCAAGGAAATTTTGAAGCTGCCTTCACTTTCATGGCACTTGGATTTATCATACAATTCTCTTTCCGGAGCCCTTCCGTCAGATGTTGGAACCATGACTAACCTCCATGAATTGATTCTCTCAGGAAACCAGTTGTCTGGCCAAATACCTAATAGTATCGGAAATTGCATAGTTCTAGAAAAGCTATTGCTGGATAACAACTCTTTTGAAGGAAGCATTCCTCAATCTCTGAAAAGCGTAAAAGGACTCAGCGTGTTGAATCTGACCATGAACAATTTGTCTGGTCGGATCCCTGATGCCATCGGTAGCATTGGAGCCCTACAACAGTTGTATCTAGCACACAACAACTTTTCAGGGTCAATCCCAGCAGTTCTACAGAATTTGACATCATTGTCCAAATTGGATGTATCTTTCAATAATTTGCAAGGCGAGGTGCCAGATGGAGGTGCTTTCAGAAACCTAACTTACATATTAGTTACTGGGAATAGCAAGTTGTGCGGCGGATCACCTCAACTTCACTTGGCTCCGTGCTCTACACGCCCCCTAAGCAAGAACAAGAAAAAGGAGTCTCTTAGAATTTGTCTAGCAACAACTGGAGCAATCCTATTGTCAGTTTCAGTTATTCTTCTTGTTTGGATGCTCCACAAGAAGCTCAAACAAAGGCAGAAGGGAAGAGTGCAAACTCCAATTGCTGAGGAGCAATATGAAAGAATTCCGTATCATGCATTATTCAGAATTCCGTATCATGCATTATTCAGAGGAACTAACGGGTTTTCAGAAGCTAACTTGCTTGGGAGAGGACGATATGGTGCGGAGTTTTTTGCTATTATGATACCCTCTAAGTTGGGCTTCGCTGAAACGGTACCTATACCGTGGGCTTCTCCCAAATAGTATCCTTGTTGTTAACACCTCTCCAAAATAGTATTCTCAGATATTTTAACTCAAATAATTTGATTTTCTCCATAGGACCCCTCTCCCTTTTTTCCTTCTGCAAATAGGAAAATACCTAAAACACCGTCAGGAGTCCAACAGCCATCTGCAGATGGTAGATTATCGAGCAAAGTATTGTAGGCAGTCGAATCCGTTCCGAAGCGAGCTGCACTGCGCCTTCCTGGCAAGCTAGCGCTTCCGCTTCCTCGCCATGCCCACAGGTCTTGAAGAACCTCCAAGCCAAAAGTAGCACACTGCCATGCAATCCCGAGCTACTATGCCAAGACTCGCTTCTCCTGTGGAAACAGAAAAAAGCTCCATCTATATATATTTTTACCTTCGTCAACGATGTGAAAAGAAGAAAATAAAAATGATTAAGGTTAAACAAAATGAGCAGGCCAGTTCAGTCAATTGGGGGAGTACAAATTCGAAAATCAAATTATTTGAGTTAAAATCCCTGAGAATACTATTTTGGAGAGGTGTTAACAACAAAGGTACTATTTGAGAGAAGCCCACGGTATAAGTACCGTTTCAGCGAAGCCCAACTTAGAGGGTATCATAATAGCAAAAAACTCTATGGTGCGGTTTATAAATGCATTTTGGACAATGAAGATAGAACCTTGGCTGTCAAGGTGTTTAACCTTCAGCAATCTGGATCTTCCAAGAGTTTTGAGGCTGAATGTGAGGCCATGAGAACGATAAGACACCGTTGTCTCATAAAGATCGTCACTTGTTGCTCGAGCATCGACCTACGAGGTCAAGAGTTCAAGGCATTGGTTTTCGAGTTCATGCCCAATGGTAGTTTAGATGGTTGGCTTCATCTAAAACCTGAAAAGCTTACTACAAGCAACACACTCAGCCTTGCCCAGAGGCTGGATATTGCTGTCGATATCATGGACGCAGTAGAATATCTTCACAACCACTGTCAACCGCAGGTAATCCATTGCGATCTTAAGCCCAGCAACATTCTTCTTACTGAAGACATGAGCGCCCGGGTTGGAGACTTTGGCATATCAAGAATACTTCCAGAAAATACAAGCAATATAATGGAAAATTCACATAGCTCAATTGGGATAAGAGGTTCCATAGGCTATGTTCCTCCAGGTAACTGAAATTCTTCTATCTTTATCTTCTACTTTTCACACAAATATGACATGCAAACCACTAAATTTTGCAAAATTGTAGAGTATGGGGAAGGCTCTGCAGTCTCAGCTCCTGGTGATATTTATAGTCTTGGCATATTGCTGCTTGAGATGTTTACCGGAAGGAGCCCGACAGACGACATGTTCAGAGATTCACTGAATCTGCATAAGTCTACCGAGGATGCTCTTCCAGATAGAACCTTGGAGATAGCTGACTCAACAATCTGGCTGCACACAGAACCACAGGATAACATTACAAGAAGTAGAATCCACGAGTGCTTGGATTCTGTCTTCAGGCTTGGCATATCCTGCTCAAAGCAACAGCCTCGAGAGCGAATGTTGATAAGAGATGCAGCGATAGAGATGCATGCAATTAGAGATGCGTACCTCATTTTTGCCGGTTAGCTTATAGGGGATTATGGAACAGAAAGAGAAGCCGCCACCCAGACATTCAGAAATCAGAACAGCAATGAACAAACAAGCTGGTATGACAAAATCCTGACATAACAGAAGCCATATATGGTGTTTCATTTAGAATTTGTTCTCGGAACTATGTTTCTTTGCAACAATATCAGACAAATGTAAGATGTAAAGCAAATTCCACCTCAGATTGTCATTTTGAAGAATCACAATAGCACTATAGCAATGGTCATACCATATACATAGGGTATGTTCTTTTTCAGCTTTTGGTTTCTGCTTTTGACTTTTATACAGTAACTAGCTTTTAAACGAATTATCTTTTCAAGATGGGGTCTACTAGTTAATTATAGTACATATTGTACCGACTTCATTTATATCGGCAAAAACCGCATGTGAGTTTGTGTTTCTCTGTAATCTTTCGCACGAATAGCCCAAAAACCACAAGTCGCGGCCAAAAGTCATAAACTCAGCTAAAAAGAACAGACCCATAGCTTATTAGTTCTTGCAAATTCTAAAGGTCCCTGAATCCAAATAATCCCTGAATTTAGCTTGCACATTCCCAAACCAGTACAACTGCAAGCAACACGAATTTATCCCCTTCAAGCAAATCAGTGGTCAGAAATAAGACTCCACACAAAATATTGTCCATTTCTAAAAAAATACAAATTTAAGATGCAGGAGCCACTATGCAATAGAAACCGTAATTACTCCTGAAATTTAGCATTTCCAATCACTATAGATGAGTATAGCAGCCAACACAACTAGCAAGCACATAACAGCATAGTTCCACAAAATTCCACCATCAAGAACTCCAGAATCACACAATTAAACCATCACAACAGAAATCACATAGTAGTAGAAAGGCATCATTACAAGAACATGCATGTTTCTCTTTGCAGCAGTATCAGACAAATGCAAAATGTAAAGCAAATTCCACCTTAGACTCAGATTCAGTTTGAAGAATCACAATAGCACTATAGCAGTGGTCACAACATATACATAACTTCTTAGTTCTTACAAATTCTAAAGATTTCAGAATCCAGATGCCCAAATTTAGCTTCCACAGCCCCAAACCAGTGCAGCTACAAGCAACATGGATTTATCCCCTTCAAGCAAATCAGTACAAAGATTTCAGACTCGACACAAAATATTGTGTAAGAACTACAAATTTTTGCAATAAAACTTTAATTACTGGTGAAATTTTCGCATTTCCAAATCATCACATGAATATACCAGACAACGCAACTAGCAAGCACATAACAACATAGCCGCATAGTAGTAGAAAGGGGTCACAAAGAACACCAGAATCACAAAATCAAACCATCACATAACAGGAATCGCATAGTAGTAGAAAGGGGTCATTACTATCCCAGATCCGTAATGCAACAGTTTCCCAAAAGCGTCACCAGATAATTCTTCTTACAACCACTCAACTGCACACTAACCATCAACCATTTTCATTAACTCCTACTACTACTACCACTACCAGATAACCAGAGTAAACAACAGCTAATACCAGCCAACTACCACCACTGCTACTAGATGCAACCTAAGAGGAGGTGAACTTGGTGACGGCCTTGGTGCCCTCGGAGACGGCGTGCTTGGCGAGCTCGCCGGGGAGGACGAGACGGACGGAGGTCTGGATCTCGCGGGAGGTGATGGTGGGCTTCTTGTTGTAGCGGGCGAGCTTCGCGGCCTCGCCGGCGAGCTTCTCGAAGATGTCGTTGATGAAGGAGTTCATGATGGACATGGCCTTGGAGGAGATGCCGATGTCGGGGTGCACCTGCTTCAGCACCTTAAAGATGTAGATCTTGTACGTCTCCACGCTCTTCGCCTTCTTCTTCTTCCCGGCGCCCTTCTTCCCCTCGCCGGTGCCCTTCTCGCCCTTCCCCGCGGGGAGCCGCTTCTCCGCCTTGGGCTTCTTCCCCGCCGGGGCCTTCTCCGCCTTCTCGGCGGGCTCCTCCTCTGCGGGCTTCTTCGCCGCCGGCTTCTTCTCCGCCTTGGGAGCCATCGGAGCTTTCCTGGTTTGGGGGGGAAAGGGTGGTTGAGGGTTTAGCTCGGTGGTGAACTGCGGGATTGGGGAAAGTTGCCAAGGCAATGTGTGGAGAGGAGGCGGCGGGGGCGACGACTTTATAAAGAGGGGGAGAGGTGGGCGCTGATTGGTGGATGGGTGGGTGCCGCGGATCGGTGACGTGGAGGGATACGAGGAGTCGTTTCGGCGCAGATCGCTGACGTGGCCAAAATGTGGGCGGGAACGGGAAGAGTGGATTGTTGGGGGTGGGGGCCTAAAATCTAGTTAATAAAAGGAATGTCGTTTGTACCGTGGTTAAACTCGTTACTAAAATTTTGATGAGCAACTCTTCTTACTTTTGAATTGTTTGTGTATAACATTGGATTTTATTAATGTTACCAAATTTTCATAAATGTTACTAAATATTGGTAGCAAGCTAAACAACAATCAATTTTCGATAATGTTACTAATATTTGGTTTTTGCTGGGTTTTTTTTACTGTCTTAAATTTATAGCTTATATTTTTGAATTCTGATTGTTTGTAAGAGGCAATACATAGAAAAAATAATTACATGCAATTTTGACCAATACAGCTGAACTCAGTACATATTTTACTATAATCTTTTTGTTAATCCTATCGTAAAAATATATTATTTAAAAATTAGTTACTATAATATAAACTATAAATAATAAGTAAAAAGGTAGAGAACATTTATTTGCAAGGATAGCGAACCAATCACCTTTATTTCTCTTTTTCTCGGTTCGTTTTGTCATGGGGCCTGCAGCCCCATCATAGGGCCTACTTGTCGGTGACCCCGAAAAGAAATGCCACAGCCCACAGATATGCCATGAGTGGGCCCACCTGTCATGAACGTACCACTTAGGACATTGGATATTGCAATGGGAAAATTCAGAGGCGTATAAAAGTCACTCCTATTCACTTTTCCCGATTTCAATTGTTTGTTAGTCCAACCTTACAGGATTTCAATTATTCACTTCGATCACTCATCCGATCATCACACCATACAGGCTGATGGCTTGATAAACAAAGATATAAACTTGTTTCATCTCGTGTCGAAGAGCACATTAACCGTGCCACGTGCAGACAGACAATGCGTACGCTTTTACGGCATAGCCGTCAAAGCGAGCTACAAGTATAGGGTCACAAAGAACAATAGAAGACATCTCAGTGCTGAAAAGCTCGTGGCTTATAGCTGAAAACACTGTAGTTAGCTGAAAAAAGCACTGTAGCTAACAGAGGCTTATTTAGCATAATTAAATTTAAAAATTTTTAAAAATAAAAAAATATGTTAGCCCATTACGTATAATACAAACAAATACGGGAAAAAAAGAACCAGAAAAAAAACTCAACAAAAAGCCAAAAGTTCAGAAAACGACGAAACTTATGAATAGTGAAAAATAAGCCAGAAGCCAGAAACCGAAGCCGAGTTGATCAGGGCCGCACGATCAACCAGCAACATCAGTCATCCTGCAAGAGTAAACGGAATCTCGGTATGGAAAAGGCCAAATCTCAAAGATCATAACCTTCCTGAAGAAATATGGATGATGCTCTTCAATATTCCAAACCATACATTCAACGAGATAACAGAACAGCTTCCAGAGATTTTCCAGTGACTTAAAAAGGCTTATCAAAGCATGCAGCATCAGAACCAGCATAAGAGAATACAGCAGCTCCCGTGCAAATCAACAAAAACGGGGGCAACTCAATGACCAAGAAATATAAACGAAAAAATAGAAGCCAAAACGGGGCGATTCAGACATAGGTGATCGTAGCACGCTCTTAGTTTCTACACGGCTAGAAAGCTCTTCCGCTAACATGACATCTACTGGGAGAATCCATCTGCTGTCATAGAAATCTTCCTAGTAGCGTGTTATCAAGAAGAAATCTTCCTAGTAGAAGAATCCCAGAACCTTCCCTCCCACATTTTTTCTCCTGGCCTCTTCATGATCCATGATACCGGCAGAGGTAGTAAGGACGATATAGCCAAACTGCAGAACGCAAAGTAAACTTCTCAGGAAACAATGGCAAAAGATTGAGCCACATTAAGTGGTATTTCCAGATGATGTGTTAGTGTATTTTTATGAACTAACCTGACGTGACGGAAGCAGCCTTGCAGTCCAAGACTCAATTTCCTTCACTCCAACATCAAAGCGTGGACTGATCACACCACACTTGTTCAATCTTCCATTCAGTTCAACAACGATTTTACCAGATCTGTGATCATCAACAAACTCAAATTCACCAATGTATCCTGCAGTCAGAAATGCAACACCATCAGTTTTGGCAATAGCACCACAGTAGTTTTACATTTTGAGATTACAAAATAGGGCATATAAGATGAATGATAGAACACTTACCATGCTTTTGCATGACAATGAGGAACTTGATGATGACCTTCGATGATGGCCTGATCATCACTTGTCTCTTACCACGCTTCTCAGCATTGTACATGCTCTTGAGGGCATCATTGAGGACACTAACTCTCACCATTTCCGCTGCAAAATATGAAGAGTATCGGATTACATGAAAACCTTGAAAGACTAAGCCTTGAAATAAAGCATAATCAACCCAGAGAATTGTGAGCACTGAACACATGGGCATGAAAATTAGAAGTTTCTAATAGTGCAAAGCACTAGCAAACAACCTCATTCTTAATTATTTTAGCAAATATATATAGCTCCAATCTGCCAACACTACTCAAGAATTCAAGCCCGTGCACCATGGGAGTATATATACAGTTCAAATTACCAAGCATCTTCTAGTCTTTTTCACGACTAGACAATCGCCTATTATCGTAAATTCGTATTAGAGGAAAATGGGTTGCTTGCCTATGACCACCTACTCCAAATGTGTCAACTAATGCAGCTTGCGTCTTTTGTGACAAACAAATATCAAATTTATGCAATTTCAACATAATCAGGGATCTCATGCATATAATTCCATTTTCATACAAAGGCTAGCATAGATTGCCAGTTGGACCAATAATTAAGTATTACCATCATATCATGATTATTATAACGTGAGGTAATTGCAGCTGTCAGGTGCTCCTTTTAGACAATAGCAATCAACATTAGCATGTCACTACTCCCCAGGGCCTAGGTACATAAGCATCTAGTTTCTAACAAAATGAACGTGTATTTATCAACAAAAAAAGATCAAGCTGCTGTAAAAAGGAAACACGTACTTTGTGAACAGGAGAGACAGATTTTATCACCAAAGGTAGTTGATTTTGGATAAACATTAAACAGGATTACAGGACGTTAACAGTTTACCACCTAAGCATATTTGGCCTTTAGAAGTGAGAGCGTGTATGGCTATCAGCTTTCTAATTACCCACCAGGCACCATCAAGGTAACAAGCAGTTGTTACACCCCACATTACAACTACTCTTCCATCTAATCTAGGATGACAAATTTCAATTGCTCAGTTCTATCCAACTATTACGATGGACTTGTCATCGTCTAGCAATCAGCACTTTATCGAAAAAATAATCTAGCATCAGCAATTCTATCTCACTGAATGTGGTCGAAATCAGAAATCATTAGCGTTTAACTCGCCTACTCAGACCACACAAAGCCAGCGCTCCAACTGGCTTCAGCAATAGGCTTATTTTTTTGGTTTTTTCGTCTGTTCTGGCTTTTTAGGCATTTTTTCCTTTTTTTTTCTTATTCCTTTTCCTTGCTGATATTATGTTTTTTCTCTGACACGTCGATAACTAATAGCAAAGAAATAAAATAAATCATTAGCAGCTACAGTATAATTTAAGCAATAAGCCATCACGCTGGTGCCAAAATGCAGCTTACAAACAAATCGACCAGGGGAGTCTTGGGAACCTTCTTAAGCGCAATCACAGGGATAAACATGAGAATGCTTCACTTGGGAGGGGAGAGAAACGCACCTGACGGCCAGAGATCGACGGCGGCGGGAGCGGCGGCGGCGGCGGCTAGGGTTTTAGCGGCAGAGAGATGAAGAAGCTGACTGGGCGTCGAGGAGAGAGACAGGCATTTATAGAGCGGAGGTTAGTACCGCATCGTTGTTGGATTGGACCCGATAAAGCCTTCCCTCAATTGGTGGGCTCGGGTAGTCTGGCCCATATTAAGCGGGTGAGCCCAGCCAAAAGCCGCAGTTACTGACGACTCCGCAGCACAAAATTTAAGGCCCCGCTTAGAAGCAGGGATTTTGCATGAATTCTGCACAAATTTCATAAATAAACAGTTCAATTTTTGCATGAATTAGGAAAAATTATCCATTCCAAACGGTGCCTAAAAGGCGAGCAGACACTGTCCATCTAAACCAAAAAAAAAATAGACGCTCTCACTGACGAAGGCCAAGCAAAAAATAAAATCTTTCACTAAAAAATCATAAATAAATTCTGAGATGATGATCTCAAAGAAAAAATACATGAAAAGCAGCAGCAAAAAGCATGGAGAAACATATTCAACAATTAGATTCGCTTGATGTATATTCAGCCACAGCCAACCATCATCCCGAACTGATGGGAGCACTCATTGGTCTGAAGCATCAAGAAAGCATAGGCTTGGACAACTTACGAACTGAAACATTGTTGCTTCCCGAAAGAAAATCGATTGCTCGATACTGTTGATGGCCTAGTAGGCTGGTACTACCAAGAAAATCAAATGGACGTAAAAAAGGGTTAACAGACGTCTTTTTTTCAAAAAAAAGGGTTAAAGCATATGAATGTTCATTGCTTTGTTTGCTCATATACAGATTACAGAACAATCTGGTGCTTGGTACAACCATGGTGGCGCAATCTGTACAAATAATGAATCTGTTTCAGAACAAGCTAACAGTTACATATGAACAAACGGTCAGGCAAAATTCACCCAACAGACGCTAGACATGTGCTGGAACTTCCCTTTGGATGGATGGACATAAACCACAATAAAACGATTGTATTATCAGTTCCAGGCTACCAGCAGAATTCCTGCAATTATGCAACAAACAAAAATTGTTCAATCAGATGAGACTGTATATTTGAACTGACTGCAACTGCAATTCACAAACAAAAGCAATTCTGAAATTGTGAGAAACAGGAAACCTTGTTCCCTAGTCCCTAACGAATAAATAATGCAGTGAGAACCAGCAAAACAGGCACCTGTGCAGATGACTATACCAATGTGTAGAAATTCGCATGGTCATGCCGTACAGACCAAGATGTACCATTCAAGGAAAGCCATGATCCTGTTATAATACACATTCAGTTTCCTTTCCATGGCAGATAATATACTAGCTTCTGCAGATGTCAAAGTTGCACTGACGGTCTGACAAGCATTAAAAAAAGGATGAATAGGATTTACCGCGCATATCGCTGCAAGACCATGGTTATGCCTGTTGAGCTTAGACCTTGAGAAACTGCATATCCTGGAATATATCCTGTGGAACTAATGCGTTGAAGCATGCAAACGAGGAACAACCGAACAAGGGCACAAGGCACATATCCTGCATGATCCAGATTCATCAACCACAACTCTAAGCATCCAAATTTTGTTTATTCCATTGATATACTCAGGGCCTCAGGCATGCCCTCTCAGTGTTGCAATTTTTTTTATGGCCATGTTACTCAATCAAAACAACACCATGTTTGTTTAGTCTTTTTTTCCCCCAAATAAGACTTTGCAAAAATGTAGATAGTTTTCGTTTATGCCAATACATATTGAGAATATGAAGTACAGATTTTATAGATTAACATTATCTTCCTTATTTCATTCCTTGCAGTTACACTTACAGGCAGCAATAAATTTTTCATTGAGATGAAGCTGCCCTGATCTGCCGGACATTGTGATTGTCCTCGATCAGCAAAAAGAGTATATAGCTCTTCGGGAATGTGCCATTTTGGGGATTCCTACTATTTCTTTAGTCCATACAAATTGTGACCCAGATCTCTTGAATATATCGATTCCAGCCAACGTTGATACTATGACTTCAATTCAATTGATTCTTAACAAATTAGTATTTGCAATTTGTGAGGGCCATTCTCTCTATATAAGAAAGATAATGTTTAATAGACCAAATCCCCACCAATGCAACAAAGGAACAAAAAACACTGAAAGCCGACTGAATGAAAAAAGAAAAAACAATTGCCAAAGCAATATAGCCAACGGGTTGTAACAGTAATACAGTTTTGTCAAAATAAAATATATTTGCTCAAATATGATAGGAAGTGCAACACCTAGAGTGAGATTATGGAAAATGAAAACTTGTTAGGAAAGTAATGGTCTCAGATTGCTTGCCTGAAAATCTTGAATTCATGAGCTCAAATATAGAAAAAGTTATGCAAATTGCATCATCCCTCAGTCCCTCTGCACCTGAAAGAAGCACTTGTATATTCTGGCAACCCGAGATTGTACATGCAGCAACTGTTCAGGGAACAATCAATCATGTCATCCCCATCCTCAGTGCAAGGAGTCAGCCTACTCCAGTAAAGGATAACATTAAAAACTGTTGCCCTAAACATCAGGTGATCAGCAGCAAAGTATCTCCCTTTCTGGTCATCAGAGAAGCTCCTAAGAAAAGAGCTCTGTATGTGTCCCAGTTCGGTTGCACCCCATTTTTAATCATATCACTGTATATTCCTAAACCCTTATCAAATTCACCATGAATATTGCACCACCGTATCAAAATATTGTATGCTACAATATCAGGCTTCAATCCCTTGTATAACATTTCATTCCAAAGCTCAAACGCTTTATTTGTATCACCCTTCTTACAGAGCTCATGTATTATTGTAGAATAGCTGATGCAATCAGGAAAGAAACCATTTTCAGAACTCTTTCTCATAAGGTCAATAGCATCTTGAATCTGCCCAACCTTACAGAACCCCTTGATCAATGTGTTACATGTCACTATGTTAGCTAAAGAGCCTCGAAGCATGGTTGAATGGATATTTTTAGCCTTCTCCAGGTCCCCTTCATTTGCAAAATAATCAAGAAAACAATTATAAGTATAACCGTTAGGAAGAAAGTGAGTGCCCAACATTTCTTTACAAAGGAGCTCTGCACTGCTCAAATACCCTGACTTGCAGAGATTATTTACTAAAGTTGTATACGTGACAGTATTTGGAAAGCAGCCATCAGCAATCATCTTATCCCAACAGTTTAAAGCTTTAGCCATATTTCCTTCCTTTGAATGCATGTTAATCATGCATGTATGAAACACATTGTCTGGCCTGACACCTTTTTCTTTCATCTCACTAAATAACACACATGACTTTTCCATATCATGCTGTTTCAGAGCTGCATACATGACAATAGTAAAGCTGGCAATATCAAGTTTGACTCCTCGTGTTGCCATCTCATTCCAAACATGGTTCGTTTCGGTTAACCTTCCTTCTTTGCAGAATCCATTCAAAAGCGTGGTCAGGCTAAATTTGTTTAGCACGGCATAATTATATTCTAGATCAGCAACGAATTCCTTTGCTTTCAACGCTCCACTGGTCAAGCATAATCCACTTATCAATGACCTATAAGTGTAATTATCAGGTGTGAGGCCCCTATCAACCATTTGATCATATAACTGGAATGCCTTTCTCATATTGCCTACCAGGCAATACCCTTCTATCATAACATTAAAAGTTACTTCGTTTGGTACGAGGTTGCTGCCAATCATCTTATTAAACAACTTATAAGCTTCATCCATCTTTTTATCCTTGCAGAAACCATTGATAAGTGCTGTGAATGTATAAGCATTACATGCAACATCCTTCTCAGCCATCTCCCTGTGGAGTTCCACAGCACTGGACAGATCCCCTTTCCTACATAAACCAGCTATGAGGGGAGAATATGATGCTGCATTCGGTGTCAATCCCTTCTCAACCATCTCGCTGAGAAAACCCCTTGCCCGGTCTAAATCATCCTGTTTGCAGTAACCATTAATTAAGGAATTGTATGGATAAACTGTCACTCTGACTCCCTTCTCCCTCATCCTATCAAACATACAAAGTGCATCCTCCATCATCCCCCTCTTGCACAGGGAATGTATCAATATAGCATGAGTCACCTCATTTGGCTCCAGACCCCTGTCTGACATCTCCATGAAGAGCCTATGTGCCTCAGCAAACCTTCCATTCTTGCAAAGATTATCAATCAATGCATTATATGCAAATAGGTTCGGCACCATGCCCAACTCACCCAACTGACAAGCTAACCTGAAAGCCTCCTCAACCATCCCCCTCTTCCGTAGCCCGTCAAGCATATATGAGCAATTGGCCTCTGATGGCACAAACCCCAACCTGACCATGCCATCTGTCATTTCCAATGCCAATTCCAGCTCCTCCGTCCGACAAAACCCATACACCAGTGTCCGGTAAGTCACTTCATCAGCTGTAACTCCTCTTGCCACCATGCCATTCTTTACCTCCAGGGCCTCATGGACACGCTGATACTTGCACAAGCCATACATCAATACATTGTATGGCACGGCGCTGGCCTTGACCCCCTCGTCTTGCATCCTTGCCACCAGCCCCCTCGCACCATCCAGATTCCTGGACTCGCAGTAAGCCCGAATCCCAGCCGTATAAACGTACTCATCCAGAAGAACACCAGACTGAAGCATTTTATCGAACAGGTCACGGGCAAGAGCGAACTGCCGAATCTTGACAAGAGAGAACAATATCTGGGAAGCAGTATATTGGCTCAGAGTAATGCCGGAAGAGAGGGAGAGGCGGAGAACGGCGGCGGCATCGCGGGCGCGGCGGAGGCGGAGGTAAGAGGAAGCAAGAAGCGTGGCAGCCGCGGCGGTGGCGCCAGGTGGGAAGGAGCTGAAGGAGGAAGCGTGGAAGAGGGACGAGAACGAGGAGGATGCAGAGGGGGAGGAGGATGCAACGGAGAGTAAGAGGGAGGAGGCGTGCGGGGAGGATGACGAGGAGGAGAGGAAGGTGAGGGCGAGTAGGGAGAGAGAGAGCAGGGAGACGAGGTGGGGAGGCAGGAGGAGGAGGAAGCGGTGGGAGAGGTCGGGGCGGGAGAGCGAGGCCGGGAGGAGGAGGAGTGAGGAGACGTGAGCGGCGGCGAGGCGGCTGCGGAGCAGCGGCGCGGCTAGGGCGGACGGCCAGGTGGAGGGCGGGGTGTGGTGAAGGAGGTCAGCGAGGAGCTTAACCATGCCGGAGTGGGAGGTAGTAGAAGTGGGGTTGGGATCGCCGGCGAGGTGCCGGCGCGGCGGAGGAGGCATCTGGCTGGCGGTGGGAATCGCCGGAGTACGTGCCTGCGGCCGGGTATGTCGGGTGTTGGGCGAGCTATGGAGCTGTAGCGTGTAAACGGGAAGGTCGTTTGTAAAAAGAAACCTCCAGTAAAAATGACTCCCGACTGTCCGTACAGCATGACAAATTGAAATTGAACTATAGGGATGTAAATAGTCGAATTCGAACTCGACAGGACATCAAACTATATTCAATTCATCATGTTTTGAACCTGATTCGAATATGAATGGGTGTGTTTAGTGGACAATAATTCTAACAAAATATTGAGCCAATCCGATTGGATTCAGATATTTTTATGTAATTTGTACATCAACTAGATAACTAGGCAATTACAACCTTATGCACTCACATGAACACAATAAACCATTGTATTTGTTGCATGAATCAAAGGAATCGTATTCAACACTAAAATGAAAAGTATTATTAGTAAATATTTTTACCGAATACGAACGTGGATTCATATAGAGAAAAGTATTATTTCAATGTGAAAATCAAAACCATATTCGCATCCACAAATTTAAGCCACGTTAAATACAAATCCGGATACATAAGGTACTGTTGCTTAGATGGAAAAACCTAAATAACATTCGCAATTTATCGAAATCGGTGATCAAATGTTTGGGATAATTCGGATCCGACGTGCAACTCTATTGACATATGGCCTATAGTTAAGTATACAATAAAATACAATATATATCAAGGCTTGCTGGGTTCATATCGAATAAATACCATGTAAATATGTGTCAACTGGGAAATATTGAACTAGAAAGCTAAGGAGTGAAGTTTTACAATCATTCGATTTGCTGATCCAACAAGTGTACATGCTACTTTCTTATCACTGTAATTGATTGGAGGCTGTCACGAGCTTTACGCATATAATTCTAATCCTTTCAATCAAAATTTAAATACACCTGAAGCTTGTTTGGAATACTAGATTTGAGAATCGCCTTGGTAGAAAATGGATAATATACTTAGACACTCCCAACAGTCATTCTAGCTTGTAGTTGTATCTAATCATATCCCACATCAGATTTATGGTGAGGTGAAAGAAAGAGAGTGGGGAGAGATATGGTGAGGCGAAACAAAGAGAGTGAGAAGAGTATGGGCCTGTTCTTTTTTGCTGCGGCTTGTGGCTTTTGGTTGCGGCTTGTGACTTTTAAGCTGTCTGTACAAGAGATTACAGAGTAACAGAAACTCACATACGGTTTTTGCCGATATAAATGAAGTCAGTAAAGTATGTACTACAATTAACTAGTAGACCATATCTTGAAAAAATACTCCGTTTAAAAGCTAGTTACTATAGAAAAGCTGAAAAGAACAGGGCCATAGATGCATGCTGGTTAATTGCACCAAGGTAATAGATAGAACAAAAAATGCATCGGGAGGGAGGTTGTATCTACACCACGCGGATTGAGGGAGAGAGAAGAGGTTAGGTGGGACTAGTGAGAGAAGATGAATGTGTGATTATGAATTCATACCAAGATATAAATTTGATGACATGTTCTATCTAAATGATATAGACGGTATAGATACAAGCTAGGGGAATGCCCTTGTCTAATAAGGCATAAATCCTTGCAATAATTATTCTCTAGTCTCTACATCTTGAAAACAGAGACATGATAAGAAAAAAAATTAAGGGTATAAGAAACTAGATTCATACAAATTAAACATAAAACCTACTACTAGATATATTGCTTAATTATGGATATGACCATCAAGATTATATATTTCGTTCGTAACCGTCTGTGCCTAATCGCGTGGCAAAGAAGAAGGAGAAGAACATCTAGACAAAAACATGATCTATCATGTACAAAAAATATAAAATTGTGAGACTATGTGAAGGTCACCATATGTTGTGTAATAAATATTTAACTTTGTCATGCTTCGTTGTCGAAGTTTGAGTTTGATTTTATGTATATTGCAACCTCTGGTTTTTGCTGTCAGGTGCTAAGCGGTCTGACCAGGGCGTGATCTAATTGGGCCATGATTGGCAGTCGGACCAGCCATGGGCGGTATTCTGTCTAGAGAACAGTTGTACCAGCCCAAAGTTGGTGGTACGTTTATTCCATAGAGGTGCTCGTCATGTGTGTGAGAGAAATTATGAGTGGTCCGACCGATCCTTGTAAGGGCGGTCCGACCATTGGCTTTGGTGTGGTGTAAGTTTGAGGAGACTGACTAGGGGTGAATAACCGCTTTTAAAATTCTCTTTAGATAAAATCGAGTTTACATGCGGAAGAGTAAATCAAAGTGGTTAGTTTTGCACAAATAAGGCCTAAATCAACTAGTCTTATTAACTACACTAACAACCTAAGTTTATGTCAAGATTTTCAATCCTAGAATGACAAACAAGCGATTCAATTCTGGGAATATAAATTGCAAAAATGTAAATTGAGCACAAGAAAGCAAATTACAATTGATACGGTCTCCTTTTACAGTAGTGTTCGAAGACTTGCCAGTCTCCTCTAATCCATATTGAAGTAAGCCCAAACGAATTGGATCAACTCTACAAATTAAGCTAACACCTCGAATCCACCAAAGTTGATGTTCCTCTACTCCGGAGATTACGAGCACCAAGCTACTCACAAACAACCGAGCCTTCTCACAAGCTCCTTTGATAAAATCACCAACACAACTCCTCCAAGTCAACATGGTATCGACAACCGTCAAGAGTAACAAGATAAGATAATCACTTGACTCCAACTAAGTGTCCAAAGCTCAATCTTGAATGCAATGCACTTCAATCTTGCCTCAACACACCTATTAGATGCAACACACGCACTTGAATCCTTTCCAAACCCTCACTAGGTGCAACACATGCACAAGAAAAGTGGGAGAACTTATCCTAGCTCAAGAATGTGCAATA
Organism: Dendrocalamus latiflorus; assembly: GCA_017311315.1. Taxonomy (NCBI): domain Eukaryota; kingdom Viridiplantae; phylum Streptophyta; class Magnoliopsida; order Poales; family Poaceae; genus Dendrocalamus; species Dendrocalamus latiflorus. The sequence goes on from CM029664.1 coordinate 3,942,807, forward strand.
GAGTGCCAAGAGTCTCTAAATGCCAGGCAAGAATGGATATTTATACCCCCCCATCATAACAAACTAACCGTTACAAGCCAAAAGAGCTGAAATCGACAAAGTTAGACGGTCAGATTTGCGTTACAACTGCTAGTTCAAATGTGATCATTGGAGAAAGTTGGTCAGTCAGACTTTAGGTTGCATAGTCAAATTTCACAAGTTCGCTAAAACAAACCTTCTATTTAGGTTCTGACAGTCTGACTTGCTTTTTCGACTATCAAACCTGGAAAATTGACCAATAGTGATGCGGGATGCCTAATCTTCACGATGTAGGATCGATAATGATAACTTAGATCCATGCAACGTCACGAACTGATGGCACCAACCACTGTCAAGACAGCAACCTACGACAAAAGAATTTGCCCAACCACACGCTCATGATCTCGTCTACCTGACCACAAAGCAGACGCATCGTAGCTCTTGAGAATCACAAGGGATCACAAGAACAATGATGTAGAGAAACGTCCAATTCCCCTCTAAGTTGCAATTAGATAACAAACTCTAAGAAGAACAAGCGTATAACTCCCTCTTGAAAATAATAGATTTAATCATGGTCTGCTAAAAAGTTACGTATTACAAAGCTTATATAACCCTTGTGAGGACGCAAGGTCTCCTACATAATTTCTTAGTGTTTAGACTCGGACACTCACAAAAAGAATATAAAAATAAAAATCCATAATACTTTTGAAGATAAATCCTCCTCCATTATGTAACCCTTGAAATAAACTTTTCCAACGAATCTAATATTATCTCAATCGGACCTCGTATGTGAAAGACCTTTATACGCCAGGTATATGGTAAAGATACGGTCATACTGCTCTGAACACTTTCAAGTCAATCGAGCGGTTGCAAATGTGCCCAGCCAATCCAATGGTGGGATCATTCAATCTGGTCTGAACATTACCATCAATATCGATTGTCCAAAGTTGATCAAATTACACAGAAGGGCGAACGCTCGGAGCGGTTCGAACATCACCATCGCTATCGACCATCTAAAACCGATCGAACGCCGTGGAATGAACAAATGATCGGAGCAGTCTGAATGTCTCCAAGGTAATCGGGTGATCCATTGAAGATCGGACGGTATGACTCATCGGAGTGGCCCGAACGTTTCCAAGGTGATCGGATAGTTCGTGGGAGATCAGATGGCGCGATCGTTTGGTGTGGTCTGAACATCTCTGAAACATCTAAACATCCAACGCTGATCGAACTGTTTGGACAGTCCAAACCATTCGGACTGGTCCGAACATTTCGAATGTCGTGTGAGCACCCAATGTGGATCGAACGATCCTGAACACTCCTGAGGTCAATCAGACCAATTCAAAGGTAGTTTTTGATATCAGTTGAAATCGTTTGAATGTCCCGAGCATCTTTGTGAGTTTGATTTAACTTGTGAATAATCCGACATGGTAATGAGGCCTTGAACATGTCTTCCTTTGCTTGGCTCCATGTACTTCTTCTCTGTTAGCTTCGCCTCCATGTTTTCAATTCTAGAAGCTTCACATCATTCAAACCTGAGCACGCACACAACATTTGCATGATGTAATATCTAGTTCTCTCATAAATTAAAACCAGATTCAATTAGGAGCAAGTTCACCTATTGATTAATCTTTCTAGCTCGTGCTTATATAATCGGTCTAGTTGGTGTATTCGGGACGTCCTCATCATCCTCCCCCTCTGGAAAGGAGTCGTCCTCGACTCTGATTCTTTCGGATTTAAAAATGGTGATAAATCAGTAACATTGAATGTAGAACTCACAGCATAATCATCACTTGGAAAGCTCGATCTTGTGTGCATTGTCATTGATCTTCTCAAGCACTCTGAATGGACCATCTTCTCGAGGCATTAGCTTGGAATTGCGCTTGTCCAAAAAATATTCTTTGTGTAGATGCACCCAAATTAAATCACGTGGTTCAAATAGCATATTCTTTTTGAACTTGTTCGCCTTCTCAGCGATGTATCGTGACTTCTTTTCAATTTCTTCTTTAGTGTTGACATGATTCTTCTTTACATATTCAGCTCGTTTTGATGTTGACATGTTCATACAGCGGTAAGCATAAGCCTCATACAGCAAACAGTAGAAAATATGGACTTCAAACACTTGCAAAACACATTTGCTATGTTTTTGATACCAATTGAAATTGTTTGAATGTACGGAGCATCTTTGTGAGTTAGATTGAACTTGTGGATGATCCGACGTGGTAATGAGGACTTGAACATGCATTCCCTTGCTTGGCTCCATGTACTTCTTTTCCATTAGCTTCGCCTCCATGTTTTTAATTCCAAAAACTTCACATTATTCAAACCTGAGCATGTACACAACATTTGCATGAGGTAATATCTAGTTCTCCCGTAAATTAAAACCAGATTCAATTAGGAGCGAGTTCACCTGTTAATTATTATTTTTAACTCATGCTCGTGTAATCGGTCTAGTTGGTATCTTCGAGATGTCCTCATCAGTTAGTTTTAATCAGCTTAGCAAGCACTTCATGACATGAAGTTTTCCAGTCCAACTTTTAACTCAAACAATCCAATAATGTGGATTTCAGCATTTTGACAAAAAGCAAACATGGTCTAACCAAATATGCAAAAACACATTTGCAAACAGTCGTTACAAGGTATGCAAGATTGAGCACTTAAGCACTTAACTAAATTCAAGCCACTAGCCAAGACCCATCTTAATAGTACAACAAAGCTAATTTAGCAATTCAGTTCTCCAACCAAATATTGAGACTAGTAAAAGACTAGAAACTCATACTTAGTATATGCTAATTATACATTTGCCTTTCACACCCACTTAGAGCCTTCACTTGATGATGAAGTCATGACCACGAGGCGGTTGGACGAAGTCACGGCTGCGACGTGGGCAGATGATGTCGGGAGTACGAGGTTGGATGAACGTCTACAACCATGAGGCGGTTGAACAGGGTCTCAACCACGAGGTGGTCAGACGAGGTCTCGACCATGACACGGTCGGACGAATGTGTACGACCACGAGTCGCTCACCCGAAGATGCGGAGGCCACACAAAGTCCGGCGACGGTGACATCTGCATGGTGTCCGGCGAAGGTCATGCAAAGTCTGACAAAGACTGCGTGAAGTCCAATGGAGATTGTGCAAAGTCCGGCGATGACCGCGTGAAGTCCGGTGGGGGCGACATCCACGCGGAGTCGGGCGAAGACCGTGCAAAGTTTTCAGAGGTCATACGATGTCCGGCGAAGACCGCATGAAGTCCGACAGGGGCGACATCCGCACGGAGTCCGGTGAAGACTGTGCAAAGTCCTGTGAAGATCGTGCGAAGTTTGGCGGAGATCATACGACATTCGCTTGGAGTGTCGCGGAGAGGAGCTTCGACGAGGACATGACCACAAGGGGGCTGGACGAGTGTTGACGATGTAATGACTCAGATGAGTGTCGATGTAGTTACGACCACCGAGTGATCGAATGAGTGTCGATGAAGTCGCGATCACGAAGTGGTCATCCGACAGTCATAGCCGGTGTATATCACACATGGAGGCCGACTCCCTGGTGTCATGATGACGACGACGAGAAGCGTTGCCCCACCTCTGTTGGTGTGATGGGGCAACCGTCGATAACATCCAGCACGGTAGGCCGTCGCCGGCAGCATCATTTTTTTGTTTTTTTTGAAAACTAGTAGAAGATGGGTGATATGTTGAGAAAAAATAGATCTAGTCATAACCGTGCATCCAGTCATATATCAAGAAAACAAAGTCAGTCTTATGGCAAGATGAACTTATCTGAGGTGCTCACGACATGAGTGGTCCGATGGTAGCCCTCTCTAGCGCTTTCCCTTATGTAGCTTCTTGCGGGAGTCCCCCACAGACGGCGCCAACTATTGTAGCCTTGATACAACCGGAAGTACATGGTACCCCTTTCTCTATACGAAGAGATAGAGCTAGAGAGAGCTAGAGGCAGGAGAGTTAGTGGTAAAAATGAGTGAATGTGACCCTCTCATATCCTCTTGGGGGCTTATATACATGAGTACAGTAAAATTGATAATAATTACAAGAGGCATATGTACATTAGTATATTTTTTATACTACTGGGCCTATGCTATTGAGTCTGCTGTAAGACCCAGTCGTTTAAGGCCGGACCAACTTCATAACAATACGTTTGTAGTTTTCATGTGTGTCTAAGGTGGTGATCATTTGGGCTTATTTTTGGTGGCTTATGGCTGCAAAGCACTGTAGCTGACTGAAAAAACACTGCAGCTGATAGAAACTTATTTAGCATAATTAAATTTAAAAAAATTTAAAAAAATATAAAAATATATGTTAGCCCATTACGTATAATACAAACAAATACGGGAAAAAAGAACCGGCAAACGCTCAACAAAAAGCCAAAAGTTTAGAAAAAGACAAAATTTATAAATAGTGAAAAATAAGCTGGAAACTAAAAGTTAAAGCCAAAACGATCACAGAAGTTTCTTGATTTACTACCGTGACCCAGCAATACAACCACTTCACAATCCGCACCAATAATATAATAGATGTGACGGAATAGTCATACACAGAACAACATACACCATTACGTGAGATATGTTCAATATGATCACGCAATGAAAAAATATTGGATGTTGGTTAAGCTACACTTAACAGATCGCTTCATCTACTACAAGTATACCAAGTCTCCTTATGTCAAACATAAATCAAGCTTCTAACCTTTTTACTAGTAATTCTGTTCATAGCAAATAGCAGGGGCATACTGTTGTTCCTGACTAATGGACTGTTGAATAATCTCAAATCATTTGCTTCAAATCTATCTCTTACCTAAAGTTGAAATCAAGATGAGCCTGTAAATTACACCATATCACTGAAAAGAATTACAACTATTTGATTTGATAGTATGATACTTATCCAATCATTTGAACATCTCGTGAGCTTGGACTGTTTACCCTCAAATACAAAACGATTAATCATTTGAATTTATTGTGTTATCCAAGAGAAACATGAACGCACACTAAATCTCTAAAAAATGTCCAACTAATTAAGACACTTCCACGAGATATGCATATTTCGTTAAGTTCGGATTCGGTATTAATAGTTTGGATACAAATATTTTGTTTGGAAAAATCTAAGCCATATTGGTGGCATTATTTTTACGCTGTGCCGAAAAAAAAAACATGGATAATTCGTTCTGACATTTGTTTTGAGACCTTCGACGTCCGTAGTATACAGTGCGATCAAATTTTACAACACTGACAACTGGGACCCAAGTGCAGATGCGGCAGACACTGATCGCTATGCCACCGACGAGCGGGTCCATACTGTCATCCACCTGATCGCGGCGCCTGATTAGGGATGGCAATCCTACGCGGCGGGTACGGGTAGTGCTCGTCCATACCTATACCCGCGACCCCGATTTACACCCACATGCATACCCGCGAAACACGATGGGTGAAGAATATCGCCCATACCTGTCACCCGTGGGCATACCCGTTTACCCGTAAACTGAGAGTTATCATCTAAGAGTTGAACTAATGACAGGTACATATAAGCAATAGTTGTTGCTAGAAAATATAATAACTATCAAAAAAGTTTATAACAATCAATAGCAATTAGAGATATACAAAAGTTTATAACAATCAATAGCAATTAGAGAAATTGCTATGGCTACGCCACTGTCAATCTATATGGGCGGGTACGTGTGGAGCTTACCTATACCCGTGCCCATTTATCCGACAGGTAGAGTATTCCCCTATTTTTATACCTGTGGGTAAAGAAAATATATTATACCTAACTTTATTAGAATATTTAACCATAAATATACGGATAAACAGGTATAATTGCTATCACTACGCCTGATTGATCCAACACCCCGAAAAAAGTTAAATTCCCGGCACATAGAAATCATCGTTGGCCCTTCGCCAACTCCATGGCGTGCGCGCGCCGAAACCCTCCGTTCCCTCCCGCCCACATTTTGGCCACGTCAGCGATCCGCGCTAGAACGCATCCCGCCCGTCCACCCAAACAGCGCGGAGCGCCTCGTATCCCTCCACGTCACCGATCCGCGGCAACCACCCATCCACCAATCAGCGCCAACCTCTCCCCCTCTATAAAGTCATCGCCCCCGCTCCCCTCCTTTCCCCACATTTCCTTGGCAACTTCCCCAATCCTGCAGCTAAATCCCCACTACCCTTTCTCCCAAACCCGGAAAGCTCCGATGGCTCCCAAGGCGGAGAAGAAGCCGGCGGCGAAGAAGCCCGCGGAGGAGGAGCCCGCGGAGAAGGCGGAGAAGGCCCCGGCGGGGAAGAAGCCCAAGGCGGAGAAGCGGCTCCCCGCGGGGAAGGGTGAGAAGGGCACCGGCGAGGGGAAGAAAGGCGCCGGGAAGAAGAAGAAGGCGAAGAGCGTGGAGACGTACAAGATCTACATCTTCAAGGTGCTGAAGCAGGTGCACCCCGACATCGGCATCTCCTCCAAGGCCATGTCCATCATGAACTCCTTCATCAACGACATCTTCGAGAAGCTCGCCGGCGAGGCCGCGAAGCTCGCCCGCTACAACAAGAAGCCCACCATCACCTCCCGCGAGATCCAGACCTCCGTCCGCCTCGTCCTCCCCGGCGAGCTCGCCAAGCACGCCGTCTCCGAGGGCACCAAGGCCGTCACCAAGTTCACCTCCTCGTAGGCTCTTCTAGGCTTCCGTGTATCTCTACCAAGCCCTGTTGCTTGGGGTAGTACTGCTAGTTTGGAGATTAGGCTGGTATGGTGTAGTTAGGTGTTGGGGTGGTTTCTGGCTGGGATCTTGTAAGAAGTACTATGCTTGTTTTTGAACAATATTGTTATCTGGATCTGGTGAAATAGTAATGGTAATGCTTTAATCCACTAGTACGTGCTTGTTCTTCGATTCTTGTTTTCCTCTTGTGATTTTGACGTGGTGATCCAGCAAGTGGTTTTTGCGGCGCCCAGTTTGTGCTTGATGGAAATTCTAAGATAATTGTAGAGATGAAGTTAATTGTTTATTTCGTCTTAAGAAACAGAAGTTGATGATTTTTGAAGTGATAGAGATGGGTCTTGTACGCCAATTCTTCGGAGTTCGCAGTTTATCACGTTAGGCATTTTTGGGGCTGGAACTAGTTACGTTTTGGAGTTCAGACTTTTGATTCGTGAATTTGGCAGTGGATCACGCGCGGTTTGATTTCTCGATCTCGAGTTCTTTTGTTCCAATGCTTTGTGCTTGCAGGATTGCTTGTCGGTTCGGTTTGTCGATCGCTTTGAGCGCGAGCTCTGTAAAAAAATCTCGGCCGCATCACGCTAATTTTTTTCCGTAACCGGTTCTTCTGCGTTTCGTGCTTCGAAAATTTGGTTTCTTTTCGGCGGCATCTGAATTTGGACGCACAATTTTTGAGTCAAACTACTACAATTTCGTGGCTTGCGGTGGCAGCGCGGTTAGAGTTTGGATTTAAATTTGGAGGAAGGAAGGTTCACTCACGAAATGTTTGGGCGGGATTTCAATTTAGAATTGAACATCTGCCAAATGATGAAATGAATTATGTTTTAGCGCCGCTTGAAAATTTCTGTACACGATTCATCCCGTTCGAACGCGAGGCGTATTCCAGCTGCGACCGCGTCAGTCTTCAAGGCGTAAACTTGTGCTGTAAAATTCGCGTCGGAGGATAAGGCCATCAGAACCCCATCCCTGCCGTTCTCTTCCTTCATTCCCAAACCTTCGGTTCATCTGCTTCCTTTGCGTCGTCTCCCATGGCTTCCTCTCTCCTCCGGGCTTCGCCCCTCTCCCTTCTCTCCCGCCTAAAGCCGCTCAACCCTGGGCCTCCGGCTTCGCACCTGCGCCGCATCCTGCTCTCCACCTCCACATCAGCCTCCGCCTCATGCTCCCCGTCTCTGCTCCGAACCCTAGCTGCTGCGGTGGCGGCCACCGATGCGGCGACCCCACCGGGGGAGGCGGCGCCCGCGGCGGAGGCGAAGCTGGAGAGGATGCAGCCACTGCAGTGGCCGCCGCGGGACGCGCTGTGCGGCGAGCTCGGCGCCGGCGACGCAGGGCGCCGTGTGCGGCTCTGCGGCTGGGTCGCCCTCCGTCGCACGCACGCTGGCCTCACCTTCCTCACGCTCCGCGACTGCTCCGGCATGGTCCAGGTGAGTCATTGCTAGTGTTATTGGATTTAGTGATAGATTGATAGTTTGCGGCTGTGGTAATTACGCTAGTAGTAGCTGCGACTGTAATTGTTACACGCAGGTATAGTGTTGTACGATCATCTGTTAGTCGTGATTATAATAATCTAGTTTGTAATGCTGTTGAGAATACTCTGTAATACTCTAATCGTTATCTCGAATGATTTGTTGCATTGACGAGTTAATGGCGTATTGATAATCGTAGCACTAACACTAGCTACTGTTTTGTTGAGAGATTTTTGCAAATGGTTATAGTTACCAAAGGGCAATGGAATAGCACATGTTTCTGAATGTTTTTTTTTCTGCAGAAAATGTTTGATGCTCATCAGCTCATGGCTACCTAACTGTTTTAGTGGACTAGCTACTTGTGTTGGCTGATTTACTAACTTCCTTATCCAAAAATAGTCATAAACATGTTAGCATTGTATTACTAGTAATTGTTATTCCCATTCTGTTTGTGGTTTATGGGAAAATTTTTCTCTGTAGTGACTGGTAGAGCGATAATTCTTACAATAGAACCTGCTCTGGTTGTTTATGTTTACTGTCATTATTGTTGACTATTGAGTTATCTAGGTTAATTTTCTCTTTGTTGTAGGTGACAACTTTGCCAGAATACCCTGAAGTTTACACTGTAGTGAACAAGCTGAGAGTGGAGTCAGTGGTTGCTGTTGAGGGGGTGGTGCGCCCGCGCCCGGCAGAAGCCATCAATGCAGAGATGAAGACTGGGGCTATAGAGGTGTTAACTGGTCACCGTGGTACTTTATTTTATGATTTTTAGGGAGGAAGGAGCTAGAGGTGACTTGTCATGGCTAGAATTTGAATTTTACACTATCTAGTATAGAAATGTTGCTCTTTAAAAGCTTGATGTTCTTGTATACCATATGTTTCTAACATAAATGATGTAGGAGAGCTATATATGGGATAAGGAATGGCATATGCAACATTATTCATAGTTAACACATTTTCCCCCTTTAATTGTCTTGAACTTTTCTGTCTTTATTTTGTGTTCCTCCAAACAGCAACATGCTTTTCTAACTATGATATCGTGTTCCCACTTAAAGGTTGCTGCAGATCGTATAATGGTGCTGAACTCGGTAACTCGTTCATTGCCTTTTCCAGTCACAACTGCTGATACTGTAAAAGAGAAATTTCCGGAAGAAATTAGATTGAGGTAAGACTTGCAAAATTCATGGTTTCTGCATCTTTTTGTTGGCATATTTTTGAGTTCCTGAAAGAAATTTTTGGTGAATCCCACAAATTAGCCAGTTGTTGATTGCTTAGACTCATCAAAGTTGCGCAGAAATGTGATTAGATGGTGCATCTAAAGTTGCATATGTGACACTAACTATTGGGCGTATAAAATTTGATTAGGAGTTAACTCATTTGTATAGTTGCATGATTGCCTTGTGAGGTATGTATTGGTGATATCTTGGAGTATGGCTTAGGGATTCATCATTCACTTTGTGATTACCAAGATTGCTGTAGTAATATAATCATATTCAGTTCGGTTACTAATATGGTCTAATCCTTTCAATATCTTTTCATCAGAGTGACACATCATCAATATCGTGATGATGGTGGGTAGATTCAGTTTAGTTGGGAAATTTTTGCCATTTTGGATTATGCTAACTTGTACCAATTTATTAAACTATCATACTGTAGTCAAACCACCCTTTGGATTGCTGGACCATAACTTCTGGTGCAATACTATATTATGAAATTATCTTCGGCTGTAATGATCCTAACCACGACTTTGTTCCAGATATAAGTGTTCTTGTCTGAAGATATAAATGTTCCTATTTCCCTAAAGCTCTTTTCCGTGTTCTCATTCTTTTCTCCTTTCAGGGCTTTAGGTTACCATTATGCTTGTTTTTTTTTTGAAAATGATGTGTTCAAGTTTCATGATATTAAATGTTGTAGATTTCGGGTGCTGGACTTGCGTCGACCACAAATGCAGTCAAACTTGAGGTTGCGCCATAAGGTTGTTAAGCACATTCGTCGTTACTTGGAGGATGAACATGATTTTGTTGAGGTATGCTGGTTATGTCTACTGGTTGATGACTGCGTGGCTTCGTGCTGTGTTTTTACAACATATCCTACTTTCTGTCACATGCTTGTCATTTTCACTTAGGAATGTAATATATCCGATGATCCTATTCTTAAGTTTGAATTGCAACAGAAAGAGCAAGATGTTTGGTTTTCTGATGTAGTGCCAAGAGGTCAACTTGTACCTAGGGGCTCTAATTCTCGAATCACTTGTCTAATAACACCTATTTTAATGCATCTTCTAAAATCTGTTTTGCTCGTGCATAAAGATGATTCTTGTTTTGTTGCCAGCAGTACAATTTATTGATGAAATTTGTGTGGATCGGTGAAAATAGATGTGTCATGCATGCACCGTCTGCTATTATATCTCCTTAACAATGAGTCAATTGAATTTAAGGCATCACAATGGCTAGTATATCTTCACTTACAATGCCTAGAATGTCTACACCTGTTAACTTATTGTTTAGTTTCCCTTTTCCGTTATGCCTGATCTAAGGTTACTACATGTTCCAAGGTAGATCGAGACTCCAGTTTTATCCAAGTCTACACCAGAAGGTGCTAGGGATTATCTTGTACCATCGAGAGTTCAGGTGAATAACCTGTGTACTATTTTTTTTCTTTACACACAATTATATATCATTTTTGTTTCCTCTGTTGAAAAACACACAATTCTCTGCTCTGTTCTTACTCTTTGCAACCTTGAAAGATCTAATGCCTCATGTCATATTTGTGTGCTTTATTGTAATAGTAACTTTCCGGTATCAATGCTCTAACCACTGTTAAGCCCAATTTGCTTCCAGTAGATGAATGCAGTTAGTTTGTTCTTTCCTTTTTGATGCTGGTTGATTTCTCTGGTCGAGAAAATTACTTTTGAGTTGAGTTAGCTTTTAGCGAGAACAATTTTGGAGGACTTCCTTTGTGCCTTTTTTTTTTGTATATGCGAATACTCTGACATGCAACGCCCAACAGTTTCGTTCTTACATTCTTAACTCAACTTATGTTCCATTTGAGTATAAGAATGATGTTTATGAAAGTACAACCTTATTATGCATCAGAATTATATTGTGAATGCTTGGTAGTGGTAGGTGTAATAACGATGCATTGAAGGTTTATAACTTTTCCAAATAAGCACTGCATGTTCGCCTGATTTCCTCCAATATGGTTTTTGAAGCCAGGAACATTCTATGCTCTCCCTCAAAGCCCTCAGCTGTTCAAGCAAATGTTGATGGTCTCTGGCTTTGAAAAATATTATCAGATTGCAAGGTAAGTATGTAACATGAAGGCTGGGTGTTGTTTATTAGATATAACTATTCTATTGCTTGTTTTAAAACTCTGCATGGATTATTTTATCTTCTCTGATGTGACTTCCTTTTCCTGTTACCAATAATAAATCATGTTCACTTTTGTAGACTTCTTAGCTGAATTCTTGAATTTTATTTCTATTTCTACCTGAATATGGTTAATATAAAATTATGAATTGCTCAGAGCAAAGGCATGTATATTATGTCCAGTTGGCTTGTAGTGTTGAACCAATTAACCACTTCTCTGAAAAGCTGCTTTGCATGATTGTCTTGGTTCACTGAGCTGCTTGATAACAGGTGCTTCCGAGATGAAGATCTACGTGCAGACAGACAACCAGAGTTTACGCAACTTGATATGGAGATCGCCTTTACATCAATGGAGGATATGTTGAAGTTGAATGAGGAATTGATGAGACATGTATGTTGGTTTTGACCTAATTTACCTTTTTCCTCCCCCTTTTTTTAATGTTCAATATATATTTGAGTGCACATCCCTTCTCAGCCCTATCTGTTAGTGAAACGCCAAGTGTAAAAGGTAACTGCACATAGGTTTAACATTTAACACATGTTTATCTGTTAAATTCTAAAGAGGTCATGCAGACTGTGACTCTTATCACTGATTGTGTCATTTAGCTATTGAACATTAGATCTTTATTAGTAGTCAAGCTCTTAGTTAGTCAGTTCACTGTTCAGAAATATGTCTTTCATTCTTGAGCTACTACTGCTGTCATGGTTGAATGAATGATGGAACATTCATATCACAGATGTTTCGAGAGGTAGGAGATATCGAGCTGCCGAATCCTTTTCCAAGGTTAACCTATACGGAGGCAATGAATCGCTATGGGACAGATAGGCCTGACCTTCGGTTTGATTGGGAGCTGAAAGATGTGAGGACCTTTAATCTTTCCGTAGAATGATCTGTATAATTGTGATAAATACTTAATTAGTTAACAACTATCATACATTCACAACAAGTGCTATTAGTAGTACTGTTATTGCTTTATATTTTGTTAGTGGCATTTTATGTATATTCCGATGCTGCTTTTGCCATGTAGACATATGCTAAGAACTCCTTTCTTAGTTTATTAAAAACTCGACCTGCGGGGGGGAAGAATCCCCCCGGGCATTGCTTTAAGAAGAAGGTCTTCTCACGCAGACCGAGAAAACCCCCGAACCCCTGCTCCACCCTTACACAGCGGCACCTTTCTTAGTTTATTACTTGCAAAGTTCTCTCCCTTCATGTCTTATTCTGTTAAATGCAGGTTAGTGATGTATTTTTGGGCAGTAGCTTCAAGGTTTTTGCAGATACATTAGAAAATGGGGGTGTAATAAAGGCATTGTGTGTGCCCGGTGGCGCCAAAGTGTTTTCAAACACTGACCTAAAGAAGGGAACTGTTTACACTGAAGCTTCCAAAGCTGGAGCCAAGGGCCTGCCTTTCCTCAAAGTTATGGAAAATGGTAAAAGGCAAAGATTTTTCTTCGTATGGTAGACAGAATTTGTTGCCTGGCTTGTCCAATTGTTTTGTGTTTTAATTTTTGTGCTATCACAGGAGAGCTTGAAGGAGTTGGTCCACTGGTGTCAAGTCTGGAACCCGAAAAGAAAGAGCAGCTGTTGGGACTTCTAGATGCAAAAGCAAGTGATCTTATCCTGTTTGCACTGGGCGAACAATCAACAGCAAACCAAATTCTTGGCAGATTAAGATTACTTATTGCTCATAAGCTGGAAGTGATAGACACAGTGAGTCTCTCAAACTGAAACATATTGTTGTCCTTATGTTGTGAATGTATTCTGTGCATGTACTCATGGCATATTAATGAGATGCTGTGGTGCTTTGCCTTCTTTTATTATGTCATGAGGAGAACAGTTCTGTTTCTGTTTTATTGATGCTCCTGATATCACCGTTTACATTTTTATTTTCTGTATGCCAGTCAGCGCACTCAATTCTTTGGGTCACAGATTTTCCAATGTTCGAATGGAACAGTGATGAACAGAGATATGCGGTCAGTTTTTCTAATCTTCTATTGAACAATTATAAGAACAGCTTATTCTTTCATACTTTTCCAAAACCAAAATGGATATTCTTTAGGCCTGTGTTGGCATTACACTATAATAGAGAACTGTAATTTTGCTGGTTTTGAGAGACTTCTGATTTGTTGAATGTCGAGTGTTGTTGAGTTACCAGTAAAACACCATTAACTTGGTATAGTAGGATACTACTCCCTCCATCCTGTAATATAAGTCCAAAGCTCATCATGAGCACATATCAAGGAGACATTAAATTTAAGAAAAAGTTAATACCATTGGACCATGTATACCCCTATTAAATGACATAATACAACTATTCACTCATTTTTCAGTATGAAAGTAAAGGTATATGGTGAAAATATTGTAATAATTACACCTTTGGTTTTCGGTTTTCGCAATGAACTTATATTGTGGGATGATGCTTCTTAAGAATAAAGACTTATATTGTGGGATAGAGGGAGTATGTTGTATAACCAGAATAACCACCATTATTGTATGGAATCTTAAGAATTTGTTAAGTCATCCAAAAAAAATCTGGTATGACACATATGTTAATAAACATATTTGAAGGCAAATATCAGACAATATACAGTTTTTATTACATGCTAATGCCATTTTGATGGGCATCGGTACAACATGGTTAATACTAATACAACAAATAGCTACTGTTCTCCTGAAAACAAAAGGGAAAGTTGTGCAGTTGTGCCAAAATCTACGAAAGGATGCTGAATAAAATAAGAATTCACATTTAGCAAAAAGTAAAGGCTGTCTTATTTTGTGTTCTCCCTTTATGAACACAGGCCCTACACCATCCTTTCACTGCACCGAATCCTGAAGATATGAGTGATCTACCATCAGCTCGTGCCTTGGCTTATGACATGATTTACAATGGGGTGGAGGTACTTCCTGTTTTTAATCTTGAGTGTGTACGTGAGTTTAATTTGATTTGTTGCTTTGTTTGAATCTTATAATACATTCTAATGTTCAAGGCTATTTATGAGCTTATTATAAGTCTTTGTGTATTATATCTTTGATAAATAACCATACCTTCACACAGATGCAAGTGTTGTTTTCCGGCACATAATTCAGAAAAAAGGGCTCACATGTTCTTTTACACATTTCCTTTTAGAAAAATAGAGAATTAAGCATAATGCACCAGAAGTGTCATTATTGTGTCTAATTGAATAGTCTTCATTTTTAAACCAAAGACACAAGTATGATTTTCATTTAGATATGTAGAAACAAGAATATTAATCATGTCTTGGGCAGGGATCAAAATCCCGGCGGTTACCGGCCGGTCACCGTTTTACCGGTAACCGAAAAACCGGCCGGTATGATTTTTTGATTTTCGAATTTTGGCTGGTTTTTTTCCGGTTACCGGCGGTTTTTCCCGTTACCGGTTTCAAAACATTTCAAAATTCAAATTTTGATTTTCAAATCGTGACCGGTTTTTTACCGGTTTTTCCGGTAACCGGCCAGTAACCGCCCGGTTACCGTTACCGGCCGCCGACCGGGATTTCTTCCGGTTCCGGTTTTTGGAACCTTGGTCTTGGGTGAGGATTCATAATGCTTGCGGACCGTATCCATACATCGGATAGCAACATGGTTGTCGCGGCAAACTTGGCGACCATGGCGCCTGAGAGGCGCCATGGCGTCTAGGCGGGCGCTATGACGTTCTCAAGGTGACATATGGCGGGCTAAAGGGGTTGATTTAAAACAACAAATTAGAGAGGTCAATGACAGTTGCATACCTTGATGTCCTGCCCTTCTTTTGCTCTTTTCCCATCACTTCTCCACAAAGCACAAACATTCACAAATCAGAGCAGAGGATAGAGTAGAGAAATCATATTAGAGGGCAGAGCAGAGAGCACACAATGCAGCAAAGAGGCACGCAACAGATCAGGAATGCAGTAGGGCCGAGCTGTACTCCAGTTCCTGCCTTGCCCCTACAGCGCCACCTAATCCCACCCACTCCCATCCAGACCCACCCCTGCTAGCTGGCCAAGGCGCCTGCCGCCATGGACGCAGCAAAATCCTAGGCGCTCCACCCCCCTCCCCCCCGGCGCAGACGCCAAGGCGACGACGTGACAACCATGGACAACATAACAATACATGGGATATACTGATATATATCAATATTCAATAAATCATTTTGTAGTTTTATGCAGATTAGGATAATATTGTATTCCTTGGTACAAGCACTATCCATATTTGTTTTTTTGTTTAGCATTGCATTTGTATTGGCATATGGTTCAGAATTTCAGATGCTAAATACTCTTACCTCATTGACCCTGCCAGATTTGGACACTAAACTACTTCCATAAACCTGGTTGCTTGAGTTAATGCCTTTTTCTTATATAATGACTAATGAAGCACGGTATGCAAAGGTTGATCTGATACATTGATTATAAGTTTAGCCACATATATCTGTATTTGTTACTGCAATCTATGCAAATAGCAACTGTGTTAATGATGTAGACAGAGTTGAAATTGTACCGTGTATATTATGCTACATCCTGTTATTGATAGATTGGAGGAGGCAGTTTGAGAATTTACAAAAGTGATGTACAACAAAGGATTTTCGAGATCATTGGCATCTCACCTGAACAGGTATTAATTTAGTTGTCGACTTAACTTTTAAATGATTTAATAGTACTCTAATTACAATAATGAGCTTACTTCTTGGAGTCTTCAATGTGTCTTATGTTGTGATAGTATAATTGAAAAGTGATTAATTTTTTGTTGAGAAAAATGATTGTCTTAGGCTTCTAGATTTTGCACGCTTTTGCTCATTCAGGGCATGACAGGACATAATTCTGGAGACAATGCCATATTTATATTTTCTAAGATGTATGTAGTGGTCCTTTCCTTCCTGTGGAGGTGCATAATGTGGCTCATAAGGCCAGCGATTACTTATCAATTGCTCAATTTAAAGGTATGGGTTTCATTCCATGAAAAGATGGCATGCTTTTTACGTTGGCTTGTCAAGCCTATCACTTAGGCAGAGGTCGACCAAAACTGACGTGGGAGGAAGCAGTTAAAAGAGACTTGAGTCATTGAAATATATCTAAAGAATTAGCTTTGGATATGAGTGCTTGGAAGTTAGCGATCCACGTACCGGAACCATAAGAAAGTTAGGGGCAGTGTTTTATGTTTTTAGCTCAGATAGCAGGTTCAGGTTGCACAACTTAGGATTTTAGTATTGTAGGTTTTTTTAAGGTTCATATCTCTTTGATCTTGAGAAGGTTTCATTCCTAGTCTACCCCAACTTGTTTTGGACAAAAGGCTTTATTGTTGTTTGTTGTTTGTTTGTTTGTTGTTTGTTTGCTCAATTTAAAGGTATCTCAATGTATTTTTTGAGAAAGCAGGAGAAATGATAATGATAAGTTCCCTTGTGTGCTTTTAGAATGACCGCATACTCGACTGTTAAGACACCTCAAGTCTGTCGATAGCTTGATATTGTACTTGGCTGACAATTTGTCACCTTAATATTCTATGCCTCAATGACGTGGTATCAACTTATTGCACCCTTGGAGTTCAAAACTGTTCCCTTAAACAATATGCTGTCATTTTCAAGCCATGGAATGAATTGTTGGACAGTCACAAATGTTTTTACTAGGTTATTAGAAGACCAAAATCATAGAAATGACAGCATTTTATGGCGTTATAATATGTTAAACTGGCAATTTTCTGTAAAATATCATCTTTTATCCGCATTCTGTTCAAGATTGTAAGTCATGCTGTATTTAGTTCTGCACATTTTTTATTGGTAAACTTCATATTCCAAATTTAAAACGCAGGCAGAAGAAAAATTTGGATATCTTTTGGAGTCTTTTGAGATGGGTGCTCCTCCACATGGTATGCCCTGCTCAACCACATGAAACTCCATGTGTCGTGTGCTTCAGTTAATCAGTTATATATTTTGGTTAAGCTTGCAGAGCTGTCTCTGACAGATATTCCTTTTTGGAGCTGCTGCTTTGTGCCATTAACCTACTATTCCTCAAATTAGAACTGCCCTTTGGGGCAATTCTACTTGTTTCCTGCTACATACATACCATTAGGCAATTGCTTGATTCTAATTTCTAAGGTGCTTGAATAAAGGCACTTGTACACAGTAGTTTAGACCTACATATGTCGTGTGTTGTCGTGTATAGTATTTTTTTTGTTTTCTTTTGCTTTTACTTCTAGAATATTGAACAGAAATGTGACCTTAACCATTATCTTATCGCAGGAGGTATTGCCTATGGCTTGGATCGGCTGGTGATGCTTTTGGCTGGAGAAAGTTCGATCCGGGATGTCATAGCTTTCCCAAAGACCACAACTGCTCAATGTTCCCTCACCAAAGCGCCATCCCCTGTGGATCCTCAGCAATTGAAGGATCTCGGCTTCCGTACTACGTGAGGATATTGTTCGTGACTCCATGGTTTGAATCATTTAGGAACAGCTATAGTATACACCTGAATCTCAACTTGTCTGAGCGCATTCTCTTGTTGCACGGTAGGGAACGTGCTTTTTTTTAGATCGTGAGAAAATTTTGAATATGGATATGTAAGATTGACCTCCGGATGTCAATAGACCTGCCACATCAATCCCATATGCAATGTTTAAAGCAACATTAATTCGTTGAGAGACTTGGAGCTGCCAACACGAACCCGCATAAATGTAGTGGTTGCATGAACTGCCGCCGTAGCTGGACGCGGTGGAGCCGCCGGGTCGCCGGTAGAAGGCGGCCTCCAGGTAGTGCGTCTCTGTGTAGAGGTGCAAACGGAATGGGTACGGATGGATATTGCTTATCCTATATCTTTTTTTTCATATTTTTTGTCGGAGTCAGATATAGATAGTACTGGATATGAATACAAATGCGGATATTCTCAGTCATGAATACGGAGCGAATATATGTCACACCGAATACGGTTAGTTTTGGTCATAAATATTTAATTGGATAATGCGCAAAAGTAAATTTCATATCGTGACAAGGATAAGTTAAGTAACTAGTAAATTCTAGCTAGCAAAATAGTTCAAAGGTACGAATTGTCCATAACTAAGTAGTCAAGTATATCACTAGTTCATTTAACTTCATTACATTTAGCAAATAGTTCCACAAGACCTTCGTATCCGATATCCGGAGAGGCCAGATATTCGACTCTGTTTCCGTATCCGGTAATTATTTGAAAAATACCCAGATAGTTCCGTACCTATCAGATAATGTTTTTTCCGAGTCCGTTTCTGTATCCGACAAAACCTTCGGATATCCGAAAATTTGCTCCGAATTATATCTGAATTAAAACGGACGAACGGTCGAGAAATATCCACCCCATTTGCACCCCTAGCTCCATGGCCCTGGTGCTGCTGCAGCACGCGCACACCACGCCGGCCGCCCGCGAGACGATGTCGCTGCACCGACAGCCCAGGTGATCACACCAGAAGAGCATCTTGGACATGATGTTCATGCCCGGCCGGCCGCCGGCTGGGTCTCGGCGGCCCACCAGGGGCGAAGCTAGAGCACTAAGGACCCGAGTGCACACATAAGCCTGCTGTAAGCCTGTTGGGCCATATGTTCCATGCGTTATGCGTATATGGGCTTGCTGCAGGCTGGGTGGTGCACGTACTGAGCTCTAAGGGAGTGCACAAACGGTGGAACTTAATTGCTAATTATTTAAAATTATTTTTTCCCTGGTGCCGGTGCACTCGGCAAGCCCAACTTGGCTTCGCCCCTGCGGCCCACGAGAGGTTGCCTAAACACCCGACCGCGGCGGACGCCGGGTCCACCTTGAGCAGCAGCCCAACCGCGGCGCCGAAGGGCTTAGCAAGGAGGGAGAAGAGGAAGTAGATGGCGTCATTGCCGGCCTCGGCGAAGAGCACGTGGTTGGAGTGGTGGACGAACAGCGTCACGGTGAGCGCGGAGGCGGCCATGTCTTGGCTTCTTCACGCAACAGTGGGTGCGGGGCAAAACGAGAACACGTCCATTTAACTATTTAAGCCGAAGTACGATTTTTTTCTTATTAGTCTAATAAATAGATATATTTTTAGCCGTGTTTATTAGTCTGATAATAGGAATTTCTAAAAGAAACTAAAAGTCAAAATACACCATAAGAACAAAAAAAAAAAACAGAACCAGTAGCAATAACTAAGATAAGGAAAAAAAAATCAAAAACCGTTTAGAAGCCAAAAAGAACGGCTGGGCATTGGAAGTGACAAGCAGGGCGAAGAGGAAGTCAACATTGCATACCCAGAGCATTAGAGACGGCGATGCGCTGCACATGCTTAACACGCAACCCAATCTACATACATTACCAGAGCGCAGAAGACTAACTTACACCGAATGTCTGGATACAAAGATGATAGATAGACCAGCAAAATAAGCTACTTGCCAGCAAACATTGTACACGAACTAAGATATGACATCACAGCAAGCGCACACGCAGCCCAGCTTTTGCCAGCATTGATCACAAAAAAAAACCCAACCTGATAAACAAGTACCCTACAAGCATTACCGCATTACGTAGATTTGTGGATAATAGATCAAAGCTACGTTCGATCAAAGTTACTTTCGATGTCAGTTTCGGCCATACGTGCACCACCACTTCAAGCATGCATGCGGCGCTTCTTGGCAAGGAAAACGTCAGTGAGAACAGTCTTGGACTGCAGCGAGGCCTTGAGAATCGCCAAACCCTGCAAATTAACAATGGTAGCACCAACATATATTGATGCTAGTAGTTTGGTAAACAGAAACGATGCATGGCAAAATAACTGTGCAAATCAACAATGGTAGCACCAACATATGTTAGTAGTTTAGTAATCTGGACTGGACAGAGAAGGATCAAAGCAATGAAAACACAGAATGTTTTGGCCCTGTTCGGCAGGGCACAAGCCGGTCGGCTTTTGGCAGCCGTTACAATATCTAACTTTTAAACAGAGTATTTTCTCAAGACGGGGTCTACAAGTTAAACGTAGTACACGTTAAAAGCACAATATCTGTACTAGCCAAAATCGCAAGTGAGTATCGATCTCTCCGTAATCTGTACCGTAAACAGCCAAAATTCAAAAATTTCAATCAAAAGCCACAAGCCGCAGCCAAAATAAACATGCCAACAAGCGCTACTTTTTCCAGACTCTATTGAACTATAAATAGCAAGATACAGTGAATGGCCAACGGCCATGACGCACACACTCCGCTTCACGTTCCGCCATCAGTGGCACTAACTCACCAATCCAGAACGTGCCGCTCGACTCGGTCTACATCGTTAGTTCCCGCGTGCACACATACACGCGTTTGCAACCGCTATTCAGACGCGCCCGGAACTCACCGTTCGAGCTCAAATTCAAAAACAGGAAAGGAAACAACTAATGTTAGCTACTAACAAGAACTGTGAACATGCCTGAATTAACTAACACCTACAAGCATTACTGCATTACTTAGATTTGTGGATAATAGATCAAAGCTACGTTCGATCAAAGTTACTTTCGACGTCAATTTCGGCCATACGTGCACCACTTCAAGCATGCATGCGGCGCTTCTTGGCAAGGAAAACGTCAGTGAGGACAGTCTTGGACTGCAGCGAGGCCTTGAGAATCGCCAAACCCTGCAAATCAATAATGGTAGTGGTAGCACCAACATATATTGATGCTAGTAGCTTGGTAAACAGAAACGATGCATGTTAAAATTAAAAGCTAGATATCAATTTATCTGTGGATCGAAGAATTAGCACAGTAGATCACCTCCTCGGAGCCGAGCTGCACGGTCCTCTCCTGGAGCGCGCCGAGGTCCCCCACCGCGAAGGTGTTGAGCAGCGTGATGCTGGAGATGGCGGACATGGGCGAGACTGTGAGGTTGTCCGTCACCGTATAGGTCACGACGCCCTGCACGAGCCCTTTCGCTCCTCCGGTCGCGGCGTCCTCCACCAGGCCAGAGCCGCCAGACATGGGCGCCAGATACTGATACTGCAAGGCCTCCGTCATCCCCCTGCCACAGTACGGACACTTGGTACCACTCACGTCCGTCACGTACTTGTGGCAGCTGGGAAGGTAGAGGTAGTTGCTGCATTTGAACAAGCGCTTAGGCGGCGCACGCGACGGCGCTGGCAAGCTGAAGAGGGAGCCGATGGAGCTCACCGCCGGCGGGGAGAGCACCGCGGGGTAGAGGACAGCATCCTTGGCCGCGCCGGGCTGGACGTAGGTGTCGTCGAGCTTCTCGACGCTGCCGTAGAGGTTGCCGACGCAGCCGGCCATGGACTCCTTCCCGACCAGCTTTACGGCCGTGGCGATCGGCAGGGTGAGGAGGGAGAACAGGAAGTCCACAACGTCCTTGCTCGCCTCGGCAAACACCACGCGCTGCGCCTTCGTGTCGACGAGGAGCTTCATGCTAGGCGCGGTGGTGGCGATTGCCATTTTGGAGATTTCTCGGCCTAAACTTGGCGGAGTTACTGGTAAAGAGACGTCGGCGCGATGAGGAGTGGCTTTCGACGAGCAAAGAGCAGAGAGCACAGAAGTGGATGGCAGGGAAGAAAGAGTGGGTATAGACTAAAGAAATACTCGGAGATTGATATTTTGGCCTAATGGCTTTAGCATTACAGATTGATATGTCTCTCATATATAGAGCTATGGAGTACAACGCCGATCCACAATTACCGGCACGCCTAACGTAAGTGATCTTCAGAATCCTAAAGAATCGGCTGACACCGCTAGCTACCATATTTACATATCCTGTACCATATTCTAATAGTCCCCCTCGATCTCAACCTTTATAAACCAGGTTGAGATTGCTACAAATCATGTTGAACGGTGCCCTCGACAAAGCCTTGGTGAAAATATCGGCCAATTGATCGTTTGACGAAATGAACTGTACTTTCGAAGCCTTTCGAGCCACCTGTTCTCGGACAAAGTGGAAATCCACTTCTATGTGCATTGTGCGAGCATGAAACACTGGATTTGTAGTCAAATAGGTTGCTCCGAGATTGTCACACCATAATACCGGAGCACACTTATGGAAAATACCAAATTCTCTCAACAGAGATTGAACCCAAATCAATTCTGCAGCAACATTTGCGATTGCTTTGTATTCGGCCTCGGTGCTCGATTTTGACACCGTTTGCTGCTTCCGGGAGCTCCACAATATCAGATTGGATCCTAGAAATACTACAAAGCCGCTGGTTGAACGCCGATCATCAGAACATCCAGCCCAGTCGGCATCCGAAAACGCATGTAGTGCCTCGTCATCAGAGTTCTGAAAAACCAAACCGTGATGCAATGTTCCCTTCACAAACCGAATAATTCGTTTTACCGCTACCCAATGCTTGTCGGTGGGTGCTTGAATATACTGGCAAACACGATTCACAACAAAGGAAAGATCTGGTCTGGTGATGGTCAGGTACTGCAGCCCGCTAACGACACTTCTGTAACGAAACTGTTCATCACCTGACAATGCATTGCCGAGTTCTTTGCTCAATTTTTCAGCAGCTGCCATAGGTGTTGAGATAGGTCTTCAATTCTCCATCTTTGCTCTTGTCAGGAGATCTTGTGCATACCTCCTCTGGGACAATACTAGACCTTTGTTTGTCTGATGCAACTTCAATGCCCAGAAAATATGCAAGCTTCCCCAAATCATTTACCGCAAAATCCTTGTGGAGTTCATGTATGAGTCTGTCAGTTGCAGTAGATGAAGAGCTTACAATAATGATATCGTCCATATAAATTAGCATGTACATGGTGATATCTGTTTTGTGCAGAATAAACAGCGATTCATCTGACCTGGATGGCAAGAATCCCAAGCTTTGCAACTTCTGAGCTAACCGAGAGTGCCAGGCGCGTGGCGCTTGTTTTAATCCATAAAGTGCTTTGTTCAATTTGCAAATGTATCCTCGAGGGACTTCTTGACTTTCATACCCAGGAGGTTGACACATATACACTTCCTCTTGAAGCAAGCCATGGAGGAAAACATTCTGTATGTCAATCTGCCTCATGTTCCAGCCTCTCGAGACAGCAAGGGAAAGTATTGTCCGGACAGTAGTTGGCTTCATCACTGGGCTATAAGTATCCAAGTAATCAACACCAAATCTTTGTTTAAAACCTTTTGCTACTAAACGAGCTTTATAACAGTCAATAGATCCATCTGCCCTTCGTTTTTATTACATGCTAAATATCAGACAATATACAGTTTTTATTACATGCTAATGCCATTTTGATGGGCATCGGTACAACATGGTTAATACTAATACAACAAATAGCTACTGTTCTCCTGAAAACAAAAGGGAAAGTTGTGCAGTTGTGCCAAAATCTACGAAAGGATGCTGAATAAAATAAGAATTCACATTTAGCAAAAAGTAAAGGCTGTCTTATTTTGTGTTCTCCCTTTATGAACACAGGCCCTACACCATCCTTTCACTGCACCGAATCCTGAAGATATGAGTGATCTACCATCAGCTCGTGCCTTGGCTTATGACATGATTTACAATGGGGTGGAGGTACTTCCTGTTTTTAATCTTGAGTGTGTACGTGAGTTTAATTTGATTTGTTGCTTTGTTTGAATCTTATAATACATTCTAATGTTCAAGGCTATTTATGAGCTTATTATAAGTCTTTGTGTATTATATCTTTGATAAATAACCATACCTTCACACAGATGCAAGTGTTGTTTTCCGGCACATAATTCAGAAAAAAGGGCTCACATGTTCTTTTACACATTTCCTTTTAGAAAAATAGAGAATTAAGCATAATGCACCAGAAGTGTCATTATTGTGTCTAATTGAATAGTCTTCATTTTTAAACCAAAGACACAAGTATGATTTTCATTTAGATATGTAGAAACAAGAATATTAATCATGTCTTGGGCAGGGATCAAAATCCCGGCGGTTACCGGCCGGTCACCGTTTTACCGGTAACCGAAAAACCGGCCGGTATGATTTTTTGATTTTCGAATTTTGGCTGGTTTTTTTCCGGTTACCGGCGGTTTTTCCCGTTACCGGTTTCAAAACATTTCAAAATTCAAATTTTGATTTTCAAATCGTGACCGGTTTTTTACCGGTTTTTCCGGTAACCGGCCAGTAACCGCCCGGTTACCGTTACCGGCCGCCGACCGGGATTTCTTCCGGTTCCGGTTTTTGGAACCTTGGTCTTGGGTGAGGATTCATAATGCTTGCGGACCGTATCCATACATCGGATAGCAACATGGTTGTCGCGGCAAACTTGGCGACCATGGCGCCTGAGAGGCGCCATGGCGTCTAGGCGGGCGCTATGACGTTCTCAAGGTGACATATGGCGGGCTAAAGGGGTTGATTTAAAACAACAAATTAGAGAGGTCAATGACAGTTGCATACCTTGATGTCCTGCCCTTCTTTTGCTCTTTTCCCATCACTTCTCCACAAAGCACAAACATTCACAAATCAGAGCAGAGGATAGAGTAGAGAAATCATATTAGAGGGCAGAGCAGAGAGCACACAATGCAGCAAAGAGGCACGCAACAGATCAGGAATGCAGTAGGGCCGAGCTGTACTCCAGTTCCTGCCTTGCCCCTACAGCGCCACCTAATCCCACCCACTCCCATCCAGACCCACCCCTGCTAGCTGGCCAAGGCGCCTGCCGCCATGGACGCAGCAAAATCCTAGGCGCTCCACCCCCCTCCCCCCCGGCGCAGACGCCAAGGCGACGACGTGACAACCATGGACAACATAACAATACATGGGATATACTGATATATATCAATATTCAATAAATCATTTTGTAGTTTTATGCAGATTAGGATAATATTGTATTCCTTGGTACAAGCACTATCCATATTTGTTTTTTTGTTTAGCATTGCATTTGTATTGGCATATGGTTCAGAATTTCAGATGCTAAATACTCTTACCTCATTGACCCTGCCAGATTTGGACACTAAACTACTTCCATAAACCTGGTTGCTTGAGTTAATGCCTTTTTCTTATATAATGACTAATGAAGCACGGTATGCAAAGGTTGATCTGATACATTGATTATAAGTTTAGCCACATATATCTGTATTTGTTACTGCAATCTATGCAAATAGCAACTGTGTTAATGATGTAGACAGAGTTGAAATTGTACCGTGTATATTATGCTACATCCTGTTATTGATAGATTGGAGGAGGCAGTTTGAGAATTTACAAAAGTGATGTACAACAAAGGATTTTCGAGATCATTGGCATCTCACCTGAACAGGTATTAATTTAGTTGTCGACTTAACTTTTAAATGATTTAATAGTACTCTAATTACAATAATGAGCTTACTTCTTGGAGTCTTCAATGTGTCTTATGTTGTGATAGTATAATTGAAAAGTGATTAATTTTTTGTTGAGAAAAATGATTGTCTTAGGCTTCTAGATTTTGCACGCTTTTGCTCATTCAGGGCATGACAGGACATAATTCTGGAGACAATGCCATATTTATATTTTCTAAGATGTATGTAGTGGTCCTTTCCTTCCTGTGGAGGTGCATAATGTGGCTCATAAGGCCAGCGATTACTTATCAATTGCTCAATTTAAAGGTATGGGTTTCATTCCATGAAAAGATGGCATGCTTTTTACGTTGGCTTGTCAAGCCTATCACTTAGGCAGAGGTCGACCAAAACTGACGTGGGAGGAAGCAGTTAAAAGAGACTTGAGTCATTGAAATATATCTAAAGAATTAGCTTTGGATATGAGTGCTTGGAAGTTAGCGATCCACGTACCGGAACCATAAGAAAGTTAGGGGCAGTGTTTTATGTTTTTAGCTCAGATAGCAGGTTCAGGTTGCACAACTTAGGATTTTAGTATTGTAGGTTTTTTTAAGGTTCATATCTCTTTGATCTTGAGAAGGTTTCATTCCTAGTCTACCCCAACTTGTTTTGGACAAAAGGCTTTATTGTTGTTTGTTGTTTGTTTGTTTGTTGTTTGTTTGCTCAATTTAAAGGTATCTCAATGTATTTTTTGAGAAAGCAGGAGAAATGATAATGATAAGTTCCCTTGTGTGCTTTTAGAATGACCGCATACTCGACTGTTAAGACACCTCAAGTCTGTCGATAGCTTGATATTGTACTTGGCTGACAATTTGTCACCTTAATATTCTATGCCTCAATGACGTGGTATCAACTTATTGCACCCTTGGAGTTCAAAACTGTTCCCTTAAACAATATGCTGTCATTTTCAAGCCATGGAATGAATTGTTGGACAGTCACAAATGTTTTTACTAGGTTATTAGAAGACCAAAATCATAGAAATGACAGCATTTTATGGCGTTATAATATGTTAAACTGGCAATTTTCTGTAAAATATCATCTTTTATCCGCATTCTGTTCAAGATTGTAAGTCATGCTGTATTTAGTTCTGCACATTTTTTATTGGTAAACTTCATATTCCAAATTTAAAACGCAGGCAGAAGAAAAATTTGGATATCTTTTGGAGTCTTTTGAGATGGGTGCTCCTCCACATGGTATGCCCTGCTCAACCACATGAAACTCCATGTGTCGTGTGCTTCAGTTAATCAGTTATATATTTTGGTTAAGCTTGCAGAGCTGTCTCTGACAGATATTCCTTTTTGGAGCTGCTGCTTTGTGCCATTAACCTACTATTCCTCAAATTAGAACTGCCCTTTGGGGCAATTCTACTTGTTTCCTGCTACATACATACCATTAGGCAATTGCTTGATTCTAATTTCTAAGGTGCTTGAATAAAGGCACTTGTACACAGTAGTTTAGACCTACATATGTCGTGTGTTGTCGTGTATAGTATTTTTTTTGTTTTCTTTTGCTTTTACTTCTAGAATATTGAACAGAAATGTGACCTTAACCATTATCTTATCGCAGGAGGTATTGCCTATGGCTTGGATCGGCTGGTGATGCTTTTGGCTGGAGAAAGTTCGATCCGGGATGTCATAGCTTTCCCAAAGACCACAACTGCTCAATGTTCCCTCACCAAAGCGCCATCCCCTGTGGATCCTCAGCAATTGAAGGATCTCGGCTTCCGTACTACGTGAGGATATTGTTCGTGACTCCATGGTTTGAATCATTTAGGAACAGCTATAGTATACACCTGAATCTCAACTTGTCTGAGCGCATTCTCTTGTTGCACGGTAGGGAACGTGCTTTTTTTTAGATCGTGAGAAAATTTTGAATATGGATATGTAAGATTGACCTCCGGATGTCAATAGACCTGCCACATCAATCCCATATGCAATGTTTAAAGCAACATTAATTCGTTGAGAGACTTGGAGCTGCCAACACGAACCCGCATAAATGTAGTGGTTGCATGAACTGCCGCCGTAGCTGGACGCGGTGGAGCCGCCGGGTCGCCGGTAGAAGGCGGCCTCCAGGTAGTGCGTCTCTGTGTAGAGGTGCAAACGGAATGGGTACGGATGGATATTGCTTATCCTATATCTTTTTTTTCATATTTTTTGTCGGAGTCAGATATAGATAGTACTGGATATGAATACAAATGCGGATATTCTCAGTCATGAATACGGAGCGAATATATGTCACACCGAATACGGTTAGTTTTGGTCATAAATATTTAATTGGATAATGCGCAAAAGTAAATTTCATATCGTGACAAGGATAAGTTAAGTAACTAGTAAATTCTAGCTAGCAAAATAGTTCAAAGGTACGAATTGTCCATAACTAAGTAGTCAAGTATATCACTAGTTCATTTAACTTCATTACATTTAGCAAATAGTTCCACAAGACCTTCGTATCCGATATCCGGAGAGGCCAGATATTCGACTCTGTTTCCGTATCCGGTAATTATTTGAAAAATACCCAGATAGTTCCGTACCTATCAGATAATGTTTTTTCCGAGTCCGTTTCTGTATCCGACAAAACCTTCGGATATCCGAAAATTTGCTCCGAATTATATCTGAATTAAAACGGACGAACGGTCGAGAAATATCCACCCCATTTGCACCCCTAGCTCCATGGCCCTGGTGCTGCTGCAGCACGCGCACACCACGCCGGCCGCCCGCGAGACGATGTCGCTGCACCGACAGCCCAGGTGATCACACCAGAAGAGCATCTTGGACATGATGTTCATGCCCGGCCGGCCGCCGGCTGGGTCTCGGCGGCCCACCAGGGGCGAAGCTAGAGCACTAAGGACCCGAGTGCACACATAAGCCTGCTGTAAGCCTGTTGGGCCATATGTTCCATGCGTTATGCGTATATGGGCTTGCTGCAGGCTGGGTGGTGCACGTACTGAGCTCTAAGGGAGTGCACAAACGGTGGAACTTAATTGCTAATTATTTAAAATTATTTTTTTCCCTGGTGCCGGTGCACTCGGCAAGCCCAACTTGGCTTCGCCCCTGCGGCCCACGAGAGGTTGCCTAAACACCCGACCGCGGCGGACGCCGGGTCCACCTTGAGCAGCAGCCCAACCGCGGCGCCGAAGGGCTTAGCAAGGAGGGAGAAGAGGAAGTAGATGGCGTCATTGCCGGCCTCGGCGAAGAGCACGTGGTTGGAGTGGTGGACGAACAGCGTCACGGTGAGCGCGGAGGCGGCCATGTCTTGGCTTCTTCACGCAACAGTGGGTGCGGGGCAAAACGAGAACACGTCCATTTAACTATTTAAGCCGAAGTACGATTTTTTTCTTATTAGTCTAATAAATAGATATATTTTTAGCCGTGTTTATTAGTCTGATAATAGGAATTTCTAAAAGAAACTAAAAGTCAAAATACACCATAAGAACAAAAAAAAAAAAAAACAGAACCAGTAGCAATAACTAAGATAAGGAAAAAAAAATCAAAAACCGTTTAGAAGCCAAAAAGAACGGCTGGGCATTGGAAGTGACAAGCAGGGCGAAGAGGAAGTCAACATTGCATACCCAGAGCATTAGAGACGGCGATGCGCTGCACATGCTTAACACGCAACCCAATCTACATACATTACCAGAGCGCAGAAGACTAACTTACACCGAATGTCTGGATACAAAGATGATAGATAGACCAGCAAAATAAGCTACTTGCCAGCAAACATTGTACACGAACTAAGATATGACATCACAGCAAGCGCACACGCAGCCCAGCTTTTGCCAGCATTGATCACAAAAAAAAACCCAACCTGATAAACAAGTACCCTACAAGCATTACCGCATTACGTAGATTTGTGGATAATAGATCAAAGCTACGTTCGATCAAAGTTACTTTCGATGTCAGTTTCGGCCATACGTGCACCACCACTTCAAGCATGCATGCGGCGCTTCTTGGCAAGGAAAACGTCAGTGAGAACAGTCTTGGACTGCAGCGAGGCCTTGAGAATCGCCAAACCCTGCAAATTAACAATGGTAGCACCAACATATATTGATGCTAGTAGTTTGGTAAACAGAAACGATGCATGGCAAAATAACTGTGCAAATCAACAATGGTAGCACCAACATATGTTAGTAGTTTAGTAATCTGGACTGGACAGAGAAGGATCAAAGCAATGAAAACACAGAATGTTTTGGCCCTGTTCGGCAGGGCACAAGCCGGTCGGCTTTTGGCAGCCGTTACAATATCTAACTTTTAAACAGAGTATTTTCTCAAGACGGGGTCTACAAGTTAAACGTAGTACACGTTAAAAGCACAATATCTGTACTAGCCAAAATCGCAAGTGAGTATCGATCTCTCCGTAATCTGTACCGTAAACAGCCAAAATTCAAAAATTTCAATCAAAAGCCACAAGCCGCAGCCAAAATAAACATGCCAACAAGCGCTACTTTTTCCAGACTCTATTGAACTATAAATAGCAAGATACAGTGAATGGCCAACGGCCATGACGCACACACTCCGCTTCACGTTCCGCCATCAGTGGCACTAACTCACCAATCCAGAACGTGCCGCTCGACTCGGTCTACATCGTTAGTTCCCGCGTGCACACATACACGCGTTTGCAACCGCTATTCAGACGCGCCCGGAACTCACCGTTCGAGCTCAAATTCAAAAACAGGAAAGGAAACAACTAATGTTAGCTACTAACAAGAACTGTGAACATGCCTGAATTAACTAACACCTACAAGCATTACTGCATTACTTAGATTTGTGGATAATAGATCAAAGCTACGTTCGATCAAAGTTACTTTCGACGTCAATTTCGGCCATACGTGCACCACTTCAAGCATGCATGCGGCGCTTCTTGGCAAGGAAAACGTCAGTGAGGACAGTCTTGGACTGCAGCGAGGCCTTGAGAATCGCCAAACCCTGCAAATCAATAATGGTAGTGGTAGCACCAACATATATTGATGCTAGTAGCTTGGTAAACAGAAACGATGCATGTTAAAATTAAAAGCTAGATATCAATTTATCTGTGGATCGAAGAATTAGCACAGTAGATCACCTCCTCGGAGCCGAGCTGCACGGTCCTCTCCTGGAGCGCGCCGAGGTCCCCCACCGCGAAGGTGTTGAGCAGCGTGATGCTGGAGATGGCGGACATGGGCGAGACTGTGAGGTTGTCCGTCACCGTATAGGTCACGACGCCCTGCACGAGCCCTTTCGCTCCTCCGGTCGCGGCGTCCTCCACCAGGCCAGAGCCGCCAGACATGGGCGCCAGATACTGATACTGCAAGGCCTCCGTCATCCCCCTGCCACAGTACGGACACTTGGTACCACTCACGTCCGTCACGTACTTGTGGCAGCTGGGAAGGTAGAGGTAGTTGCTGCATTTGAACAAGCGCTTAGGCGGCGCACGCGACGGCGCTGGCAAGCTGAAGAGGGAGCCGATGGAGCTCACCGCCGGCGGGGAGAGCACCGCGGGGTAGAGGACAGCATCCTTGGCCGCGCCGGGCTGGACGTAGGTGTCGTCGAGCTTCTCGACGCTGCCGTAGAGGTTGCCGACGCAGCCGGCCATGGACTCCTTCCCGACCAGCTTTACGGCCGTGGCGATCGGCAGGGTGAGGAGGGAGAACAGGAAGTCCACAACGTCCTTGCTCGCCTCGGCAAACACCACGCGCTGCGCCTTCGTGTCGACGAGGAGCTTCATGCTAGGCGCGGTGGTGGCGATTGCCATTTTGGAGATTTCTCGGCCTAAACTTGGCGGAGTTACTGGTAAAGAGACGTCGGCGCGATGAGGAGTGGCTTTCGACGAGCAAAGAGCAGAGAGCACAGAAGTGGATGGCAGGGAAGAAAGAGTGGGTATAGACTAAAGAAATACTCGGAGATTGATATTTTGGCCTAATGGCTTTAGCATTACAGATTGATATGTCTCTCATATATAGAGCTATGGAGTACAACGCCGATCCACAATTACCGGCACGCCTAACGTAAGTGATCTTCAGAATCCTAAAGAATCGGCTGACACCGCTAGCTACCATATTTACATATCCTGTACCATATTCTAATAGTCCCCCTCGATCTCAACCTTTATAAACCAGGTTGAGATTGCTACAAATCATGTTGAACGGTGCCCTCGACAAAGCCTTGGTGAAAATATCGGCCAATTGATCGTTTGACGAAATGAACTGTACTTTCGAAGCCTTTCGAGCCACCTGTTCTCGGACAAAGTGGAAATCCACTTCTATGTGCATTGTGCGAGCATGAAACACTGGATTTGTAGTCAAATAGGTTGCTCCGAGATTGTCACACCATAATACCGGAGCACACTTATGGAAAATACCAAATTCTCTCAACAGAGATTGAACCCAAATCAATTCTGCAGCAACATTTGCGATTGCTTTGTATTCGGCCTCGGTGCTCGATTTTGACACCGTTTGCTGCTTCCGGGAGCTCCACAATATCAGATTGGATCCTAGAAATACTACAAAGCCGCTGGTTGAACGCCGATCATCAGAACATCCAGCCCAGTCGGCATCCGAAAACGCATGTAGTGCCTCGTCATCAGAGTTCTGAAAAACCAAACCGTGATGCAATGTTCCCTTCACAAACCGAATAATTCGTTTTACCGCTACCCAATGCTTGTCGGTGGGTGCTTGAATATACTGGCAAACACGATTCACAACAAAGGAAAGATCTGGTCTGGTGATGGTCAGGTACTGCAGCCCGCTAACGACACTTCTGTAACGAAACTGTTCATCACCTGACAATGCATTGCCGAGTTCTTTGCTCAATTTTTCAGCAGCTGCCATAGGTGTTGAGATAGGTCTTCAATTCTCCATCTTTGCTCTTGTCAGGAGATCTTGTGCATACCTCCTCTGGGACAATACTAGACCTTTGTTTGTCTGATGCAACTTCAATGCCCAGAAAATATGCAAGCTTCCCCAAATCATTTACCGCAAAATCCTTGTGGAGTTCATGTATGAGTCTGTCAGTTGCAGTAGATGAAGAGCTTACAATAATGATATCGTCCATATAAATTAGCATGTACATGGTGATATCTGTTTTGTGCAGAATAAACAGCGATTCATCTGACCTGGATGGCAAGAATCCCAAGCTTTGCAACTTCTGAGCTAACCGAGAGTGCCAGGCGCGTGGCGCTTGTTTTAATCCATAAAGTGCTTTGTTCAATTTGCAAATGTATCCTCGAGGGACTTCTTGACTTTCATACCCAGGAGGTTGACACATATACACTTCCTCTTGAAGCAAGCCATGGAGGAAAACATTCTGTATGTCAATCTGCCTCATGTTCCAGCCTCTCGAGACAGCAAGGGAAAGTATTGTCCGGACAGTAGTTGGCTTCATCACTGGGCTATAAGTATCCAAGTAATCAACACCAAATCTTTGTTTAAAACCTTTTGCTACTAAACGAGCTTTATAACAGTCAATAGATCCATCTGCCCTTCGTTTGACTTTGAACACCCACTTGTTATCAATCAAATTGACACCCTTCTTGGGAGTAATAAGTGTCCAGGTTTGATTTTTCAGTAATGCAGCATACTCAGAATCCATAGCTTCCTTCCATTCCTTGTACCTGTTTGCCTCTGAAAACGATTTGGGATTTTCAGGTACTGCTGCAGACGAATAAGTCATTGCAGTTGCTGTATATCTCACTGTCCCATCTGTGTATTCCTTCGGCTTCACAATATTGTTTTTAAGCCTTGTTTGCATTGGATGGGTTGATTGCAGTACATTGTTCTGCTGGACGTCTGACAAGAATTCGGTTGCACTTGACTCCACGTCTGGGTCATCAGGAGAACCTGCATGCTCAGACACATCTACAGTTGCATGGTCAGTGCTAATGTGAGGTGATCCATTGTCAGTAGGTAGATTATCAAAAACTGGACTGCTCAAGGGTTCACAGGAAGGAGAATCAACTGAATTTTCTGTTGTCGGATTTATGTCAGTGAGAAAGTTTTGAGTATATTGGACTGAAGGAACAAGGATTGGAGGATGGGCTGTTTGTGTGGTGAGAGAGGACTGTGTCGACACGGTTTGAAAGGGAAATACTCCCTCATCGAAGACAACATCACTTGAGATGTAGATTCTTCCGGTTTGACGATCGAGGCACTTATATCCTTTGTGGCTGGAGCTGTAGCCAACGAACACACACCCCTTGGACCTAAAGCTAAGTTTGGCTGAATTTTATGCTCTCAGATTGGGCCAGCATGCAGAACCAAACACCTTTAGGAATTTGTAATCAGGATTAACACCAAGAAGTCGGTGCAGAGGATTATCTCAGTGAATCACACGACTAGGCATTCTATTGATCAGAAAACATGCTGAATTGAAGGCTTCATCCCAGAACCGAATCGGCATGAAGGAATGAGCTAAGAGAGCGATACCTGTCTCAACTATGTGCCTGTGTTTTCCTTCCACCAGGTCGTTCTGCTGATGTGTATGTGGACTGGAAATTCTATGTGTGATCCCTACACGAGCAAAGTGTTTATGTAATCGATGGTATTCACCACCCTAGTCAGACTGGATGGCAATGATCTTTTTGTTCAGAAGACGTTCGACATGGTTTTGAAACTGGAAGAAAATGGATTCCACATCAGACTTGCTCTTTAGGAAATAAATCCAAACAAACCGGCTGTAGTCATCAACAAAGCTTACATAATAGCGATAGCCATTAACAGAAATCTTTGCTGGCCCCCAAACATCGGTATGAACCAACTCAAGTGGACTAGATGACACATGATTAGAAGGAGCAAAGGGTAACTGGTGAGCCTTTGCTTGTTGACAAGCGTCACAAACTCTAGACTCGTTATTAGAGACTACATCAAGTTTGTTTGCTTCTAGGATTTGACGAACAACCGAAGGAGCAGGGTGTCCCAACCGGCGATGCCAGATTTCAGACAAGACCTTGGCAGAAAGAAAGGCACGGCTGGTCGATTTATTTGGAATACAGTAGAGGCCTTCTTCACAAGCACCTTTAAGCAGAACGGTCTTCGTGGCTTGATCCTTCACAAGGAAATGATCAGGATGGAATTCCATAAAAGCATTATTATCAGACACAAGCTTATGGACAGATAGAAGATGTCTGTTGATTCTAGGGACATGCAAGATATTGTTCAACAGTAAAGGACGTCGAGCAGCAGTAATTGATGAATTACCAACATGAGCAATGGACAAACCTGCGCCATTGGCGACTTGCACACGATCATTGCCGATGTAGTGTTCTTTGGTTGACAAACACTCAAGATCATTGGTTATATGATCAGTCGCACCGGTGTCCGTGTACCAGTTGGAGTCGACGGCGTAGCTATTCACTACGTTGCACCGATACGGCGGAGGCATGCCGTATCGCCGTCTTCGACTCGGCGATACGCCGATACGCTGGGATACGCCGGGGATACACGTATCGGTGGGTACACGAGATGGATACGGGTGGATACGGGTGGATACGGGATGGATACGGGTGGATACGCATATATATAGGAGATGGATACGGCATTCGATCAGAAACAGAAATTTCGGATCGCCGCTCTCGCGAGTCGCGAGTCGCGAACTGCCCGTGCCGTACCGCCGCCGCCGCTGAGTGGAGAAGACGCGTGGTCGGCTGGTCGCCGCCGTCCGCCGGAGCAGGTATATCTTTCTGCATTCGCATGTTGTCCATGGCTCCATGGACCTGATTCTCTCGGACTCGGACGGCCGTGGAGGAGGCCGCCGCCGTCGGGCGCATCGCAGCAAGACCGGAGCACGGCGACGGCGCCCGCCGGCGTGCGCAGGGCCGACCGCGTTAGCCGTTAGGAACTCGTCGTCAGTAGCGCGCGGCCTTCGGGGTTAATTTGTTATTTTATTTATTAAATGATTTTAGGAAGGTATGGCATCGGGGTCGCAGTCTGATGATGTGCAAGATTTTGAGGACATTGAGGTCAACGTTGCTAGATATCCTCTGTGGAAACATGTTACTAAATTGGTGCCACCTAAAAGTTCAAATGCACGGGGAGGCAATGCAAGATTTATATGTCATTTTTGTGAAAACGAATACCCTGGCAGCTATTCTAGGGTGAGAGCACATCTTTTAAAGATAAAAGATAAAGGTGTTGCAGTTTGTAGTAAAATGACATATGACGTACTTGAACACCTTCGAAGAGAGGACCATGAAGCTTCTGAGGCTGGTAAAAAAACTGCACCTAGCAACAAGCTGGTTCGCTTACCCCCTTTTGATGATTCATCAAGTGCACCTTCCTCAAAAAAGAGAAATACGAAACAATCAGATATTGCAGCTAGTTTCAATGCTGAAACCCGACATATTGCCGATTCTCACATTGCTCGCCTATTCTACACAGCAGGTTTGTAAAATTAATAATGATGTTGTCCTTTTATTTCACATTTTCTCTATTTTGACAATCACGTTGCTTGTATTTTTTTTGTAGGGCTTCCATTTAACGTGGCAAGAAATCCCTACTTCAGAGAAGCTTTCAAGTATGTTGCAAACCAAAATTTAGGTGGATATGTACCCCCAGGGTATAATGCCTTGAGGACAACCCTTCTCCAGAAGGAGAAGGCACATGTCGAGCGTATGTTGCAGCCTATCAAATCTTCATGGCCATTCAAAGGAGTGACTATTGCGACAGATGGGTGGAGTGATCCACAAAGACGACCAATTTTAAATTTTTTGGCTGTGACCGAGGGTGGCCCAATGTTTCTAAAATCAATCGACACAGAAGGAGAGGTAAAAGGCTACTAGCGAGTACTTTCATCCTACAAATTTGGATTCATTGCATTTTAGACTCTAATGTTCTTAACTTCTTAACTGTAGATAAAAAGCAAGGAGTACATCTTTAATCGGTTGAGGGAGGTGATAGAGGAAGTTGGACCAAAGAATGTGGTACAGGTGGTCACAGACAATGCATCAAATTGCAAGGGTGCCGGATTGATGATTGAATCAAGGTACAAGAATATTTTTTGGACTCCTTGCGTGGTGCACACCCTCAACCTTGCATTGAAAAATATATGTGCTCCGAAAGATGATGATGAGGACTACATAGAACTTGTTTGGATAAAGGATATTGCAGATGATGCCGCCTTCATCAAGAATTACATCATGAACCATAGCATGAGGTTATCCATGTTCAATGAGTTTAGCAAACTCAAATTTCTTGCAGTTGCGGATACAAGATTTGCTAGTGTCGTTGTCATGTTGAAGAGGTTCTTGCAAATCAAGGACGCTTTGGTGCAAATGGTTGTTAGCGATAAGTGGACGGCTTATAGAGAGGATGACCAAGGCAAAGCCCAAGCTGTGAAGGAAAAGATTCTCAATGATATATGGTGGGATAAAATTAAGTACATTGTTGATTTCACCGACCCTATTTATTCCATGCTAAGAGCAGCCGATACGGATAAACCATGCCTTCATTTGGTCTATGAGATGTGGGACTCTATGATAGAGAAGGTGAGAGCATGTAAACTATGGTTGCTGATTTTTTGTCTATGAATCCCGCTCGCTGATTTTTTCCATGCTAATTAGGTGAAAACATTTATCCATCGGCACGAAGGAGATGTGAACGGTACAAGCCCCTTTTTTAGTGCCGTTGAGAAAATTTTACAAGCTAGGTGGCTCAAGAGCTATACCCCTCTGCAATGTTTGGCGCATTCACTTAATCCAAGGTAAGAAAAGTGAATCTTACATTGCTATGCAGATGATTCTCCATTCAATACTCTTGTTAATTTTTTTTAAAAAAATTGTGATGATGTTGATAGGTACTATAGTACAACTTGGCTCAATGAAAATCCTAGTCGTGTTAGCCCCCACAAGGACAATGAAATTAACACCGAGAGGAACAAATGCTTTAGAAAGTTTTTCACTGAACCAGAGGATTTAAGGAAGATTAAGCAGCAGTTTGCTGATTTCTCTCTTTTCATGGGTGGCTATGAAGATCCTGATTCAATTGAGGATAGAGCCCATTTTGAACCAAAGCAATGGTGGGGAACCTATGGAGGTAGCACACCTGAATTGAGGGATTTAGCTTTGAGGCTACTTGGACACCCAGCGTCATCTTCTTGTTGTGAAAGGAATTGGAGCACTTACTCGTTTATACATAGCATGAAAAGGAATAAGCTCGCTCCTGAACGAGCAGAAGATTTGGTGAATGTGCACAATAACTTGCGTCTTCTTTCAAGGAATTCCAGTGATTATAAAAGTGGACCAAGTCGAATGTGGGATATTGCTGGAGATGGCACTGAGAGCTTTGCTGGTGCTAGCTTTCTAGAAGGCGCCCAACTCACACTTGATGAGCCAGAATTTGAAAGGGAGATTTTAGAAGGGGAGGAATGAGACATTAAATTATTATTTGCCACTGTTTTTATATTAGACTTATTTGTCAACTATTTATATTATTTATCTATCCTATTTTGGCTGGTCGTATCCCTTACTGCTGTTTTTCAAGAATTCCGTATCGCCGTATCGCCGTATCCGTATCCCCGTACCGTGCAACTTAGGCTATTCACCATGTTGGCTGCAGCAGCAACTCTTGCATCACTGGCTATATAGTTCTGGTCGAAACGATGATAGCATCTGGAGGCATCATGATTGTCACAATAGCAGATTTGACAGATTTGCTTCTGTCCGCTTTGATTCAAGTTTTCTGGGCCAGTGTTCCTGGTGCCGCCTCCGCGTCCGCCTGAGAAGGGAGAGCGTCCACCATTGTTGCCGCATCCACGACCGCGACCACGGTTGCCGCTACGACCCTGGATTTTGCTCACCTGGTTGATTTGGTGGCTGGAATAATTGTGCTCATGTCTCAATTCGAAATTAAGCATGTGCGCATAGATGTCGTTGACAGTCAGAGTGTTGGTGCGCGTCGTCAAACTGGTGACGAGCGGATCATACTCGGAGCCGAGTCCCCGTAGCATGTAGGCGATGAGTTCGTCGTCTTCGAGTCACTTGCCGATTGCAGCAAGCGTATCGGTAATGTTCTTCACTTTGCGGAAGTAGTCATTGACGCTGAGATCCTTCTTCTGGATGGTGGCGAGTTGCATCCGTAACTGCATAATCTGGGCGCGGGAGCCAGCAGCGAATGCCCGCTCGATGGCGCACCAGACTCGCGCGCGGTACTGCAGCCAACAACTTGAGCAAGCACTCCTTCTGTGAGAGAAGATAGGATTGCGCTCATCACAAGTTGAACCTGCTGGTACCAAATACTGTACTCCGGATTGGTGACTGGTTGTACAAGGCCATCAGCGCCACTCTGCGTGAGAGTGATCGCTTGATGTACCCCATGAGTCTCTGACTCCTCAGGTAGGGGAACAGTTGTGCAGTCCACGACAGGTAGTTGTCGCCGGAGAGCTTGACGGTAATCATTTGATTGAAGGCCGGTATGATCCCGGCTTGAGTCGACGCCATGGCGTTGGAGATGATAGCGCCAGCGCTGCCGCTGTGCGCTGCCGGTCGTCGACATGATTTTTTAGATAATGGAACAAAGTTCCAGCTTCTACTTTCTAGGGAGAAAGTACACAGCTGTTCAATACAAAACCGAGCACATAGGCTCCAACTCCACAAGAAATCAAACTACAAATAAAGAAAGGAGAAGAAAGAAACTACGCTTCAATTCTATTCCTAAATTTCCAACCGAACTTCGCAAAAACCTCCATGATTATGGTCTCCAACAATCTGCATCCATTTTTGAGATTTGATCTCGCCTCTTCTTTATGTAGTAGGGACCATTGTCGAGTCCAATATGTTGCCCTGAAGATAACCTGCAGAAATGTATTAGATTTAGAATTATTGAATACCATATCGTTTCTATTCAACCACATAGCCCAACATAAAGCAGCAGCTCCTACAAATATTTGATTTCTAAGTTTTGGTCGAATGACATTCAACCAAGAATCGAACATGTTCGCAAAGCTAGAAGGGGGCTGAATTCCAAAGGTGATATAAACGGTATTCCAAATAAATCTTGCAAAGTGGCAATCAAAGAAAAGATGTTGTATCGTCTCCATAGAGCTACAAAAACAACAAATGGTGCTACCTTGCCAATTCCTTTTTGCTAGATTATCCTTTGTGAGAGTAACCCCCTTTTGAAGGTACCAAAGGAAGATCTTAATTTTCAGAGGTATCTTAA
The DNA here is from genome assembly GCA_017311315.1 of Dendrocalamus latiflorus. Taxonomy (NCBI): domain Eukaryota; kingdom Viridiplantae; phylum Streptophyta; class Magnoliopsida; order Poales; family Poaceae; genus Dendrocalamus; species Dendrocalamus latiflorus. The sequence goes on from CM029664.1 coordinate 3,982,713, forward strand.
TGTTCCAAAGAGGGGTCTTTTGGGGAACTACCTCTTCTTGTATCACATACATATAAAAAGAACGAACCGTAAAAGTACCCTTGTTACACAAATCCCAGATAAAAGAGTCCTCTCCACTTGTAAGGTTTACTGAAAATATTTTGGTCACCAAATCAAGCCAATCATCTAGATTAGAGCCAACCAAGGCCCTCCTAAAGGACACATTAAGAGGTATAGAGCTTAAGGTATGTGATACCGTGGCGTCTTTTCTCCTCACAATTCTATAGAGTGCGGGATATGCAACACTAAATGGTTTGTCACCTATCCAAGTATCCTCCCAAAATCTAGTTTGGGACCCATCACGAACACGGAAGTGACCACATGCAAAGAATTGATCCTTGACCTTCATAAGGCCAGACCAAAAATGTGAATCCCCCGGTTGTTTTGTAACTTGGGTAAGAGTTTTATTGGACAAGTACTTCCTTTTAATAAGGCTTTGCCAAACACCCTTTTCGTCAATAAGTTTAAACAACCATTTGCTCAAAAGGAATTTATTTTGGATATCCAAATTTTGGATCCCCACTCCTCCAAATTCTTTAGGCCTACAAAGAATACTCCACTTAGTGAGTCTATACTTCTTTTTATGTTCATCACATTGCCAAAAGAATCTGGAACGGTAATAGTCTAGCTTTTTTTAACACACCTCTGGAGACTTCGAAGAAGGAGAGTATGTACATGGCTAGACTAGTTAGAACTGAATTAATCAGTACTAGTCTCCCTCCTACTGATAAGAGTTTACCTTTCCAACTACTCAGCTTTTTCTGAAAATTTTCCTCTATGACCAACCAATCCTTGTTCGAAAGCTTGCGATGATGCATGGGAATACCTAGGTATCTAAATGGGAAACTCCCCGTGCCACAACCAAAAAGTTGCGCATATTCATGCTCACACTCCTTGGCCTTGCCATAGCAAAATAACTCGCTCTTATGGAAATTGATTTTTAACCCCGATAATTGCTCAAAGGTACTTAAGACTAGCTTAAGGTCTTTGGCCTGGAGTATATCATGATCCAGGAAGAGGATAGTGTCATCCGCGTACTGTAAGAATGATAGACCATCATCGACAAGGTGAGGAACAACTCCACTAAACTTTCCATTAGCCTTGGCTCTCTCAATTAAGATGGCTAACATATCAGCCACTAAGTTAAAAAGAATTGGTGACAAGGGGTCTCCTTGCCGAAGTCCTTTCTTAGTCTGAAAATAATGGCCAACTTCATCATTAACTTTAATGCCAACACTGCCACCCTTAACAATTTGTTCTATCCAATTGCACCATACAGAAGAAAAGCCATTCATTCTTAAAGTTTGCTGAAGGAAGGACCAATTAACCTTGTCATAAGCTTTCTCAAAGTCTAGCTTCAATATAGCCCCATCTAATTTCTTCATATGCATCTCATGAATAGTCTCATGTAAAATGACAACGCCTTCCATAATGTTCCTACCGGACATGAAAGCGGTTTGTGAAGGTTTTATGACTTTTTGAGCTACTAGAGCTATTCTATTTGTCATTACCTTTGTAAAAATTTCGAAACTAACATTCAATAGGCAAATTGGCCTAAATTGTTGTATCCGTTTTGCCTCTTTTTCTTTTGGTAATAATGCAATTATTCCAAAATTGAGGCTGTATAGTGGCAATTTACCCTTGTGGAATTCAGCAAAGAGAGCCAAGAGATCACTCTTAATAATATCCCAAAAGGCTTGATAGAATTCAGCCGGAAACCCGTCTGGGCCTGGCGCCTTATTATGCTCCATTTGGAAAATGGCAGCTTTGACTTCCTCCTCCAAGAATTCCGTGGTTAATAAATCATTTTCCAAATCGGATACCTGTGGGATATCATCCCGCATAGATTCCATCATGGAAAAATTATTACGATCTGAAGCTCCAAAGAGGTCCTTATAATAATTGGTGATAAATCTTTTAAGATTCTCATTCCCTTCTATAACTCCCTTTTCTTGCTCAAGCTTGAAAATTCTAGTTTTCCTGTGTTTACCGCTTGCTACCAAATGAAAATACTTAGTATTACAATCGCCAAATAACAACTTAGTTGTCTTGGCTCTTTGATACCATTTGAGCTCCTCTTCCCTTAAAAGGGAGACTAATCTCTCTTTTAAACAGAGTTTCAAATCAAGCTCCATAGGGCTTAGAATTTGAGTTTCTGCTTTCTTATCAAGCTCATCTGTTTTCTTAATCAACTCTTCCTTCTCCTTTTTATAAGTACCACTCACATTCTTAGCCCAACCTCTTAGGAATTGTCTAAGACGTTGAATTTTAAATTTCCATTTTTGTAGAGGTGTTTTCCCCCTTTTCTCTTTGTTCCACACATCAGCTACCAACTCCGAGAAACCATCCCGCAACAACCATCCGAGTTCAAATTTGAACATAGGTTGTTTTTTAATATGGGTACCATCACCCATACTAAGAAGCAATGAGGTATGATCTGAAATTTCCCTATTTAATGCTTGAACATTTGCTAACGGAAATTTAGCCTCCCACTCTGTACTTACCAAAATCCTATCAAGTGTCTCATAAGTTGGTATATCCCTAGAGTTTGCCCAAGTAAACTTCCTATTCGAAAGTTCAAGCTCCCTTAAGTCTAAGCCATCAACAACGGCATTGAATAAGAAGGGCCATTTATCATCATATTTATCATTGTTTTTCTCTTTTGGGCTCCTAATTATGTTGAAATCACCACCGATAAGAATCGGATGTGTTTCTTTAGAACATGTTTGAACCAACTCCGCGAGAAAAGCTTCCTTAAAGTCATCTTGAGCAGCCCCATAAACTGCTATAAGAATCCATTGGAAGCCATCTGCTTTGTTTCTAAGTCGGAATTTAACATAGAAATCTCCTTCGGCAATAGCTCCGATGTCAAAGACCTCTAAGTTCACTCCTAACAAAATACCACCGGACCTACCATGAGGTTCGGACCAGTGCCACAGGAATTCTTGTCCACCACAAATGTTGTTTAAAATTGTTTTAGAAAAATCTTTCTTACCGGTCTCCATGAGAGCAATAAAGTCTAGCTTTTGCTCTCTAGACGTGTCTGACAGGAATCTAAATTTAGCCAAGTCACTAAGACCTCTGCTATTCCAAAAAATTCCTTTCATTTTGACTCAATCTTATGTTTTTAATCATCCTAATCTTATGGTGTTTCTTCCTTCTAAAGGACGAATGTGACTTGTTTTTCTTAAAGACAGCTTTAAAATCACAACTTAGGTGATCACTGTCCTCATCCATTACCTCCTCCATCAAATCACCACATAAGTGACCAAGAGTGAGGTTTTCTATGTCCTCATCGTCCTCCTCATCAATAATTTCAGAATCCATATTTGTTTCAGGTTCTATGTGGCCCAATCTCGAATTAAATCTATCAATTTCAATAGTTTTAATTCTGCTAACTGATTCTGAGATATCCCTAGTATTCTTGCCTAAGTTAACACCTAGATCAAGTATAGAAGAGGCAACTAGAGAATCTGAAGAAGAAGCAAAGGAAAGGTTATTGTTGATACCTTTAATGAAATCCAGATTTTTCCACGCCGCTCTCTTCTTTGCTTTTTCCATCACGTGCTCATCCTTGTTAACATTACGCGGGCTGGAACAAGTTGGGGTAATTGTAGCTTCCGTGATAGCTGCAGCCGCCAGTACATTAGCCGGCACTGTGCTTCCACCCTGCATCTGTAGCGCGCCACCTCCACCATGCATGGTCGGCAGCACCTCTTTTGGCCCCACAACAGGAGGCGGATGAGCCCAAGGTGACAGCGAAGGCAAGCCACTCTCAGCCTCATTATCAGCTTCGGGCAGCACACCCTCCACAACTCCTTCAACAAAGGCATTGTTGTCCTCGGCCAACACCAAGTCAGCACATTCACCCAAGGTTGTTTCCACCGCCATGTCCAGAATACTGGTCGCCATGATTTTGATTTTACCCTCTAATGCTTGCATTGAGTCAGAAGCAGCAGGCCTGTTGTTTTCAGACTTGTTATTGTCATTTCCACCCTCTAAAATCATATCATCCCCCTTTAACCCCTTAGGCTCCGAATCAGAATTAGGAATCGCTTTGGGATTGTCTTCCTCCTGTTCCTCATTGCCCTCAACCTCCCCATCTTTGAAATCAAACTCCACCTCATCTCCATTGTCATCAAAGCCGACACGTTCTTTCTTAATTTTGAGCTTGAAGTAATGATCCCCAATAACAACATCAATACTAGCTGGCAACAACTTAGGATCAAGAACCGCCACAAGAATTCTTCCAAAATCATTCTTGCGAGTGGTCTTCATGTCTACCATTTGGGTAGACCCAAACATAGTGCCTACAGCCCAAAGGTTCAAATACTCCCTCAACTTCTCATGGATGCCATAAACACGCTGCCACACTTTAGGCAAAAGAAAACCACCCTCCTTAACATGCCACACCTCAAATTGTAAACGCACCCCGGTAGTAACCCCATTTTCCCGTACATCAGCTCCTCCATAGGCGATAGATCTCTGAAATTCAGACTTGGATGGGAATTGAACAATAAAAGATTCATTGTCATGCACTCTAGGCTTCCACTTCCATTTACCGGGGACTATCCTTTCCAGTTGTGCCACAAGCTGCTCAGAAGATAGAGATCCCCCCACCACTTTGACTAAAGCCGTCTTGGAATCCTTCTTCCTGGGTAGGGGGGCATGTGGTATATGGTAGAATCCAAGGCCCGCCACAGCAAAACCTGCAGCATGAGCAAACGGCTTGGGGAACTTGAGAGTTGGACACCGGTAATTGACATGATCATTACCATCACAAATGTCACAATGAACTTCAGTCTCGCCATGGCCCTTGCCGAAGGCTGGTTTAGCCACCCTTCCATGGCGAGCACCTGGAGCTCCCCAGGTGACACCTGCATCCCGACCGCGAACACGCCCTCCTGCACCAGCTCGCTGCGTACTTGATGCACGGGCAGCCAGAGGTGGGTGCGTCGAAACATCGTGCGAGGAAGCTTTCTGGGAAGGCGAAACGCGAATCCGCAAGTGCAGCCGCCCTCCCCTGGAGAAAAAATCGCTGAGGCCAAGTGGGAACTTGAATCGTCGTCTATCAGTTTGGGCCAAAACAAGTTGGCCCAGACCAGTCGACACTGTTGGCCCACATGCCTCTTCAGTGCCCCGACCAAACTCATTCAGGGACAACCCTGTTTTACCATGAATAACCTTCCTCAAGTCCTTAACTTTAATCTCCCCCAGCTTACTAACTAAAGACCGATCAAATTTAGGTAAGGGACCTTTCCAAGGACGAATTTTTGAGGACAAACGCCAGTCCGCTACCTTCTCAGTTATCCTTGATGGTAGGGGCCTAGGATGCCTCACATGGCCAGCCCCACAGTCAACCGAACCAAATTTCGGAGACTCAATGTTTTCAGACAAAATTGCCTCAGCTCTAATCATTTCATCTACTGAGAAACCCACTCGCAAAGCATCTCGAATAAATTCTGAACCTGAACTAGATGAAACAAGATTAGCAGCTTCATCTTTTTCCTCAGTGCTATCCTCCCCATCCACTGCCCAAAATTTTGATCTACTCGTGAAATTTGTATCTCCGACTAGCTGAGCAGAGAACTTGAGGAGATCAGGCGCTGATTGCCTTCTTGGCAACACCCCAATCCATTCCTGCTCATCATGGGATTGCGACTTAGCGTACAGTGAGCCACCTCCATCATGACGGGTCAAATCCACCATTAACCGAGCTTCGCTGAATGGATACTAGCTCCCAGCTCACACCGTCGAAGAAACGGAGCCACAACTAACCCGGAGACTAGCTCCAAGTGAGAGGGAAAGAAGAAACGAGGACAGGAGGAAGCGAGCAGGACGTACCTGAAACTAGAACCGGTTGGGGCAAAACGTCGAACACCTTGCTAGCACCAGCCTCAGGAGCCGCCGCACAATCGCTGCTTTGCAGCCACCTTCACCGGTCTTCGTCCCTCCAGCGCCGCTTCAGATCGCCGGCGTCCTCAGCCGCACCCTCTGCCACCGCCCCTCCAGGAAGCCGCACCACCCTAACCAGGGTCGCCCCGGCCGAGACGGCGTAGAGAAGAACGGTATCAGGCGTCAGACGCGTGCGGGACATGGCTGCCGGACACGCGTGAGACGCGGGCCGCCAGATGCGCGTGGGTGCCGGGGCGCACACAGGCGCGGACGCCGCAGCCGGGGCACGCCAGATGCGGCCGCTAGACGGGCGTGGGCGCGGCAGCCGGGGAGCGCGCGGGCGTCGCCGCCAGGGTGTTAATCTCTTCATGTGGGTGTGCGGACGCCGCAGCCGGGGTGCGCCGGATGCGGCCGCCGGATGGGCGTGGGGCGCGTCGGATGCGGTCGTCGGACGGCCGGACGGGCGTATATTAGTGGAGATTGGTTCGTGGCTCTGATACCATAAAGAAATACTCAGAGATTGATATTTTGGCCTAATGGCTTTAGCATTACAGATTGATATGTCTCTCATATATAGAGCTATGGAGTACAACGCCGATCCACAATTACCGGCACGCCTAACGTAAGTGATCTTCAGAATCCTAAAGAATCGGCTGACACCGCTAGCTACCATATTTACATATCCTGTACCATATTCTAATATAGATCACAATAAATTCGCTCCATACCAAGTAAAATATCATCGCTTTCGCCCACTTTTTTGAAAATAACGTCATCGTACCATTTTCCATTCAAAGGCTGTGAACATATCATTTCACCTCTTTCTACATTCTTCTTTTATTTCTATTACTACTTTCTTAGGGTAGCCTCATATGTCATTCTATCTCCTTTCTTCCTCTCCTTTTTTGTGCAGTCGATGCCACCACCTTCTCTGCTTGAGCCGTCGCCCCTTACCGGCTGACGAGCTCCTCCACCTACGGCACCCTCCTCCCTCTCTTCCTCTCCTCCTCTCTCCCTTGCACGCTCCCTTCCTCTTCAAAGTCGAGGAGCCAAGAGAGGCAGCCATGGTAGACTCTGATGAGCTCAGTGCTAGTGGAAAAAGGTGACGTCAGTGGTCGACGAGTATCAAAATAGATCCTGGTGAACAAGGCAAGTACGAGGGTGACAAGAATATGGCTGGAGGTGGTCCATAGTGACCAAGCAACCAAAGTAGCATGCCTTTGTCAGCCCCAAGCATCGTCTTCCCTAGAGCCAACCACCGCTCGTCGAACCGTCCCGCCACTCCAGTGATCTTCTGGGAATTTTGTTCATGTCACTTCCTGTTCTATCATCTTATCAATATTTTCCTTCAATCAATCTCTTTTCTTGCAGTTCATTGTTGGAATCGCGTCATCTCCCCTGACTCAGTTGAATATGCTGTTGACGTCAAATTCATTGTCGTCGGTGAGCTACTCCCAAATTCGTTGCTCCAAGAGCACCGCCTCCATCTCTAATACCTTCCCCCCGTGTCAATTCAGTCTATGGCCACCTTGCAGCGCCGCCACCGCACTGCCTTCTTTCCTAGCATCGGCCACACTGCTCACACCAGAAGACTTTATTCGCCGTCACCATGCTCATGCTCACGGTGGTTCCCGAAGATCGCCGCTGGAGCACCGCCATCGCCGTCCGCCCAAACGCCGCCAGTGCTGCTGCCGAGCTTCCTTGTCTACATCGCTGGCACCTATTGCCGCCTTGAGGCCATGCCATCCTGTTTTGGTTGTCTCCCTTGACCTCCGCCTTGTCGTTCACTGGAGTCACCGCCAACCAGAGTCTGCGCCGTCCGCTCCTCTATTTTCCATTCTCTGTTCTCTCGGTCTCTCTGATCCTTTGGTCCTGCTTATTCGTTTTTCCCTTGCAAGTGGGGCCCATTTTTCAACACAAAGTGCAAATGTAAGAGGAAGAAGAACATATGTGTAATGTTGGTATTTATTAAATATTCTCTTCAAGAAAGGCTCTAGCAGTTGTTTTGGATGGAAAATATCACAATGATGGTATTTTTTTTATAGTTTTCGGGTTTGCAATGGTATTTTGCACCCCTCTCTTTTGCGATGGTATTTTTCAAGTCGTGTATTTTTGCGTTTTGCATTGAACAGATTTACTCATAGATCTATATCATCCGGACAGATCTATCGCATCCGCCTCCGTGATCCACACAACGAGTGCCACCTCCGACGCCGTGTGGAGCCCACACCCTTGGCTCATTGGCACTTCCACCGACTACTCCGGCCATGGTGCTGATGCTGCTTCTCTTTCCTTCTTGCCATGGTGAAGGCCACAAGGACAACGTCTGTGGGAAGCACGATGGTGTAGAGGAGTGGAGCTGCACGGGGGACCTTCCTTTGTGACACCAAAGCTTGGCGAAGAACTGGAGTTTGGGTGGGGAATTTAGAGATTGCATGATGGGGAATCGGGGATCGCAAGAAAGATGTGGGGATCATGTGAGGCACACTAATACTTTAGTGTTGTGAGCTCGCCTTAGAGGCTAAGCGTAATGTTACACGCTGCAGAGAATAGTGATAGAGACCACCTGTGGGTTTCAGGTTAGAGGCTGAATAATATCGCAACGTGGATGCCCTAAGAGGGCAACTTCTTCGAGTATCACGCGCCTCTACGGCTTCTCACTGCAAGTCCAAAATGGTGTACTACGTATTGCGTGTCTTCATCGACCAAGAGTTTCATGCTTAGTGCCGCTGGATCACGCATTGTTTAGGTACGATGCTTGCCATCTTGCATAGGACAACATCCTCGCCAAGTTGGCACTTTATACACGAGAGGGTTGAAGTTACTACATATGTAGCACTGTAGCAATTTTTTTCTTTCAAATCTGGCTCTTGGACATGATTTTATAAATTTGGCCCTCCTTCACGACCGCGGCAGCAGCGGTAGGTGATACATGTCGCTTGCCGTGCTTGCCCATCGCGGTAGGTGATAGACAATGCGACCGATATTGCAGGCGACCTTACAAGCTAGATATGCTTGGTAGACGATCTATCAAACTAGACGAGTTCGACAGCTAAGAGACCCACATGTCTATCACACCGACTAACCTTGATAGCAACCTACTGGCCCCGCTCGGTTGGGCTAAAAATAGTGGTTTATGACTGAAATTGCACTGTAGTTTGTTGAAATGACACTGTAGCTGAAGATGGCTTATTTGACGTAATTAAATTTAAAAAATAAAAAATAATAGTTTATTACGGACAACGTAAATAAATACGAGAAAAAGATCCGGTATAAAAGCTCAAAAAACCAAAATTTATAAGTAATAAAAAATAAATCTAAAACTAGAAATTGAAGCTAAAATAAATGGGACATAAGCTAGATGTGATCGGTAGCTCTACCACCTGTCTCGCTCAGCCGTTATCTGCTAAGCCGGTGCTGCCTACCATACCATAGTGGCCTGTTACCTATCGTAATGACCAAACGCGACAAGCGTCACGTGTTAGATTACTGTCACCCCTGCCGTGATTACCGAACGAACAGAGTCAAATTTAAAAAATGGTACGCTCCGATGCCTGATTTTTTTAAAAAAAAGTTACCGTAGTCCTCTCTCTATATATATAATGATGGATTCGAGAGGGTTTGCTTGCGCGCTACACGTACGTGTGCTGCACACGCGGCACATCGTCGTTCCTTAGTGGCGACTGATCTGACAGCAGGAGTAAAGACCAGCGTATGATCACGCAAAAAGATTTGTGACAGCAGTACTACGCTGTCGTGAGTCATGTTAGAGCAAGTATAATAAGGTTATTAGTAGACTTGTATATTGAGGTGGAGGAAAGAGAGGAGGAGAGAGAAGAGAAGTGGGCTGTAAGTTTACAGCCAGCTGAAGCACAAGAACCAAGAAACTTTGTAAGAGAAAGGGGTGAGTCATACAGACTTCAGCTGACTGTAAACTACTATATAAATGAGCTGATAAGTAGACTGTAAGTGTCCATACAATCAGCTAAAAGCTATATTATTAGCTTTGCTCTAAGGGCGTCTCCAACAGCTGGCTATTTAGTTAGCTAGATCTGATGTGGCAAGGAAAAAGTAGGAGAGAGAGTAGTCACTAGCGACGAGCAAATAGCTGATCTATTTCACGTAGTCCAAGAACATGAGAGAGGAGCATGTGGGTCCAACAGTATAAAATAGTCTTTGCTTTTGTCTCTCACCTCTACGTCAGCTGACTATATAGCTAGTACTAGTTATTACCATTGGAGATGCCCTAACTGGCATTTGACAGCTGCTGTGACTCCGGTCTCCTACCATCCTATCTACAAGGACCAAGGCTGTGTCAGGCACAAGTTCCAGAGGAGAGAGACGCATATCCAACACACTATCCTAGCAAACGAATAGCTTCGTTCATTTGCGTTAGCTTTTAATTTTTAGTTTTAAACTTCTAGTTTTTTAATTTTAACTTTTTATTTTTATATTTCTTTGTATTATTCATAATAGGTAACTTTTTTATTTTTATTTTTTAAATTTAATGACACTGAAAAAACTAGCAATAGTTATAATACAAAATAAGTCAGAAATAGCAAAAAATTAAAATCCATAAATTTTAGCCCAAATGAGCGGCGCCATATGGCCATATGTCAAGACTTAACACTCTACAGTGTTGAGAACAACGGGACGTTCAATCATAAAAACTTAAATAATATATTTTATTCCGAATTACAGTAATATACCATTATTTTTTTATTTTACACTAATAATCCTCTGTTGTTTAAGTGACTTGGTCTAGTCACCTAACGGATATGTGACAAATTTCCAATAGTTGGACGACTAACCCTAATCGCTCATAGCATGAGTTCATGTTACCGGCGGTTTTTTTTCGGTTACCTACGGTTTTCCAAGTTACCGGCCGGTTTTTCCGGTTATTGGTTTCAAAATATTTTAAAATTCAAATTTTGATTTTCAAATTGACCGCCATAGCACGCGCACACTGCGTCGACCGCCCGTGAGACGTGGTCGCTGCACCGACAGCCCAGGTGGTCGCACCAGAAGAGCTTCTTGGACATGATGTTCATGCCCGACCGGCCGCCGACGCCGAAGCGGCCGAGGGACGTGGGGCTAGGTCACAACGGCCCGCGAGAGGTTGCCGAAACACCTGACCGCGGCAGATGCTGGGTCCGCCTCGAGCAGAAGCCCGACCACAGTGCCGAACGGCTCAGCAAGGAGGGAGAAGAGAAAGTAGATGGCGTCATTGCCGGCCTCGGCGAAGAGCACGTGGTTGGTGGACAAACAACGTCACGGTGGGCGCGGAGGCGACCGTCGTGCTGCTACTGCTCGACGCCGCCATGTCTTGGCTTCTTCCCACAACAGTGGGTGCGGGGCAAAACGAGGACACCTCCATTTAAACCGAAGTACGATTTTTTATTAATCTAATAAATAGATATATTTTTAGCCGTGTTTATTAGTCTAATAATAGGAATTTCCAAAAGAAACTAAAAGTCAAAATACACCATCATTACTATTATAAAAGAACAAACTTATGATCGTATATCCGTTCTTCAACCGCTCTATTTTTCAACTTCTTGTCACTCTACACTTCCAACCGATCAGAACCCCTCCATAGCATAATTCTCTATACATCTAATGAATTCAATTGCAACGCACAAGCACGAAACTAGTAAGAACAAAAAATAGAACCAGTAGCAATAACTAAGAAAAGACAAAAAAAAAAATCAAAAACCGTTTAGAAGCCAAAAAGAACGGCTGGGCATTGGAAGTGACACAAACAGGGCGAAGAGGAAGTCAACATTGCACAACCAGAGCATTAGAGACGGCGATGCGCTGCACACGCTTAACACGCAACCCAATCTACAAACATTACCAGAAGCGCAGAAGACGAACTTACACCGAATGTCTGGATACATAGATGATAGATCAGACCAGCAAGTTAAACTAAGCTATTTGCCGGCAAACATCGTACACGAACTAAGATATGGCATCACAGCAAGCGCACACGCAGCCCAGCTTTTGCCAGCATTGATCACAAAAAACCCAACCTGATAAACAAGTACCCTACAAGCATTACCGTATAACGTAGATTTGTGGATAATAGATCGAAGCTACGTTCATCAAAGTTACTTTCGATGTCAATTTCGGCCATACGTGCACCACCACTTCAAGCATGCATGCGGCGCTTCTTAGACTTCTTGGCAAGGAAAACGTCAGTGAGAACAGTCTTGGACTGCAGCGAGGCCTTGAGAATCGCCAAACCCTGCAAATTAACAATGGTAGCACCAACATATATTGATGCTAGTAGTTTGGTAAACAGAAACGATGGAGGGTAGGTATCACCCGGATATTTTCTTCCTAACAATCATCCACATCTCTGATCCAACGGCCTCAATTTTTGGAGGGGTGGATTTTTTTTGGAAGGGAGAGATTTTTTTGGAGGGGGCGGGGAGAATTCGTATCCAACGGTCACAAATCTAGATGATAGTTAGAAAGAAAACATCCGGATGATGTTTATCAATACCCAAAATTAAAAGCTAGATATCAATTTATCTGTGGATCGAAGAATTAGTACAGTAGATCACCTCCTCGGAGCCGAGCTGCACGGTCCTCTCCTGGAGCGCGCCGAGGTCCCTCACCGCGAAGGTGTTGAGCAGCGTGATGCTGGAGATGGCGGACATGGGCGAGACTGTGAGGTTGTCCGTCACCGTGTACGTCACGACGCCCCGCACGAGCCCTTTCGCTCCTCCGGTCGCGGCGCCCTTCACCAGGCCAGAGCCGCCGGACATGGGCGCCACATACTGATACTGCAAGGCCTCCGTCATCCCCCTGCCACAGCACGGACACTTGGTACCACTCACGCCCGTCACGTACTTGTGGCAGCTGGGAAGGTAGTTGCTGCATATGAACAAGCGCTTAGGCGGCGCACGCGACGGAGCTGGCAAGCTTTGGAGGAAGCCGTTGGAGCTCACAGCCGGCGGGGAGAGCACCGCGGGGCGGAGGACAGCACCCTTGGCCGCGCCGGGCTGGACGTAGGTGTCGTCGAGCTTCTCGACGCTGCCGTAGAGGTTGCCGACGCAGCCGGGCATGGACTCCTTCCCGAGCAGCTTTACGGCCGTGGCGATCGGCAGGGTGAGGAGGGAGAACAGGAAGTCAACAACGTCCTTGCTCGCCTCGGCAAACACCACGCGCTGCGCCTTCGTGTCGACGAGGAGCTTCATGCTAAGCGCGGTGGTGGCGATTGCCATTTTGGAGATTTCTCGGCCTAAACTTGGCGGAGTTACTGGTAAAGAGACGTCGGCGCGATGAGGAGTGGCTTTCGACGAGCAAAGAGCAGAGAGCACAGGAGGGGATAGCAGGGAAGAGAGAGTGGGTATATATATCACAATAAATTCGCTCCATATCAAGTAAAATATCATCTTTCGCCCACTTTTTTGAAAATAACGTCATTGTACCATTTTCCATTCAAAGGCTGTGAACATGTCATTTCACCTCTTTCTACATTCTTCTTTTTTTTTTCTGTTTCTACTTTCTTAGGGTAGCCTCATATGTCATTCTACCTCCTTTCTTTCTCTCCTCTTTTGTGCACTCGATGCCATCACCTCCTCTACTCGAACTGTCGCCGTCGCCTCTTACCGACCGACGAGCTCCTCTACCTGTGGCACCCCTCCTCCCTCTCTTCGTCTCCTCTCCTCTCTCCCTTACACGCTCCCTTGCATAGGACAACATCCTCGAGTGACGGACCCAAGATTTAAACAAAAGATATACCACACCAAAATTTTTATATACAATTCGGTAAAACCATTTGTCAATTCGGTAAATAATTGTAAAAATCGCACCATAATTCGGTATACAGACACTAAATAATATGATAAGTCTTAAATTCAAGGATTAAGTTGAAAACTTACACAAATTACAATATAAATAGTTCAAACACCATACTAATAGTCTCAAATATACATAAAAGAGTCTTACAATACTACTTATCTGACTTTTTTGACCTACACTTTGCTATCTGTCTTCTGTACATTGATCTTGACCAAGATTCTGGCATACTTATTACAAGTACTGTTTTGCGAGGTACAACCCATTGTCCCTTCAGAAAAATTTTGATTACTGGGAAAAAAATGAAACAGTGAAGAGATAAGCTGACTCCAAAAGTTTCCATCAGAAAACTTTACAAGATTTGCCAGAGCAAATAATCATTTTCTTGGCAACAAAGGACATGATTTGGAAAAAGGCTTTACAGCTAATAATCATGTTACAGACTTCAGATTTTTCGTCTGTTTATCTCTAATGTAACCTTGTATCTTTTATTTTCTATCACAAGGTGGAACAATTTCTTGTAGAGTTATGATTATACATAATAGACACAAATTGGTTCCTCTACCCTTGTAATTATGTTACATTAACGGCATTGCTCTTTGAGAGCCACTACAAAATAAGAATCTCTCTTTTCTTTGAGTCTAGAAAAAAAAGAAAAGAATTACAGGATAAAAGGCAAGATTGGCACTGGCAAGAATGCAAAATTATAGAAGGTCAAAACAACTATTAGATTAATTGATTAAACTAACAAATAGTAGCAAAGTTAATAATTTCAACAATGCTACTTTGGCTGTAGTTGAAATACTAACCTATGTTGATCATCATAATTTCATGAAGAATTTACACACATGGAGCTTCAGAAAAGGAACATGGGGGACATATAACTATATAAGACATCACATATTCCTAGTTTCCAAATATACATACCTAATATCGCTGTAAAGAAACTTAACCAGGTTCCTATGATGATAGAGCACTGAATGTTAAAACCAGTTTTTTAGTCAAGTCAGCAATTCAGCAGGTACTTCAACACTAAAAGATATATGCATGAGAAGAACAACCACTACATAATACAGCTTGACTCTCATCTGATGCGATACTGGATTTTTTTTATGAATCATCCACGAGCTCATACAGGTTAATGCCCCCCTACTACCAATTCGTGTATTGTTATGCCACATTGCCACCTCTACATTATGGACTACATGTGTCTTGATATGTTCGTTCTATTCTTACAGAAAACATTGTAACTAGAAATGCATAGAACAGAGTGATTAAATCAATATATGCATTTAGATGAAAACGTAACAACATCAACAAGCTAATCCCATACATGTGATCCAACTTCCAAGTAATAAGGGACGTCCTCGAATCCTTAAAACAGCCAGTAGCAAAGTAAAGTAGGGTAACTGAATACATCGAGATGGCAATAAGACTTAGGGCCTGTTTGGAACAGCGGAATTTCACAGGAATTTTGCAGGAAACAGTTCAATTCCCGTAGGAATCGGGAAAAATTCCTGCATTCCAAACAGGGCCTTAAGAGGCGATAGGGGATCGCGAGCTGCAACAGGCGTACAGATCAGGCAGCAGAGACCGCAGGGTATGCCGTGGCCCACCCGACATACCTTGTGGGTCCGCCCCTGCATCCTCGCCAAGTTGGCACTTTATACATGAGAGGGTTGAAGTTGCTACATATGTGGCATTGTAGCAATTTTTTTTTCAAATCTGGCTTTTGGACACGATTTTATAAATTTGGCCCTCCTTCGTGACCGCGGCAGCAGTGGTAGGTGATACATGTCGTTTGTCGTGCTTGTCCATCGCGGTAGGTGATAGACAATGCGACCGATACTGCAGGCGACCTTACGAGCTAGATATGCTTGATAGACGATCTACCGAACTAGACGAGTTCAACAGCTAAGAGACCCACAAGACTATCAGACCGACTAAGCTTGATAGGGACCTACTAAGGCCTCGTTCGGTTGGGCTGAAAAATAGTGGCTTATGGCTGAAATTGCACTGTAATTTATTGAAATGACACTGTAACTGAAAGTGGCTTATTTGGCGTAATTAAATTTAAAAATATAAAAAATATGTTAGCTCATTACGGACATTGTAAATAAATACGAGAAAAAGATCCGATAAAAAAAGCCAAAATACCAAAATTTGTAAAAAAATAAAAAATAAATTTAAAACTATAAATTCAAGCTAAACTAAATGGAACATAAGTTAGATGTGCTCGGTAGCTCTACAACCTGTCTCGCTCAGCAGTTATCTGCTAAGCCGGTGCTGCCTACCATAGTGCCTGTTACCTATCGTAATGAGCAAATGCGACAAGCGTCACGTGTTAGATTACTGTCACTCCTGCCGTGATTGCCGAACGAACAGAGTCAAATTTAAAAAATGGTATGCTCCGATGCCTGATTTAAAAAAAGTTACCGTGTATATATAATATTATGATGGATTCGAGAGGGTTCGCTTGCCCGCTACACGTACGTGTGCTGCACACGCGGCACATCGTCGTTCCTAGTGGCGAGTGGCGACTGATCTGACAGCAAGAGTAAAGACTAGCGTATGATCCACGCAAAGAAGATTTGTGACAGCAGTACTACGCTGTCGTGAGTCAGTACCCGGCCTCCTATCATCCTATCTACAAGGACCAAGGCTTTGTCAGGCACAAGTTCCAGAGGAGAGAGATGCATATCCAACACACTATTTTAGGGTGTGTTTGGTTGCTAGGAAGGATAAAGTGGGATGGGATGAGATGAGGATGGGATGAGATGGTTCCACAAAAAAAGTGGAACCACATGGTCCAGCATGTAAGAAGAATATTATCTAAATTTGCACAGGCTCATCCCACTTTGGACCATTCCATTCCACCCCATCCCTCAAAACAAACACATGGATAGGCTTGATCAAAGTAACTATTCCATTCCATCCCACCTCATCCTAGCAACCAAACACACCCCTAGCAAACGAATGGCTTCGTTCATTTGCGTTAGCTTTTAATTTTTAGTTTTAAACTTCTAGTTTTTTAATTTTAACTTTTATTTTTATATTTCTTTGTACTATTCATAATGGGTAACTTTTTTATTTTTATTTTTTTAAATTTAATTACAGTGAAAAAACTAGCGATAGTTACAATACAAAATAAGTTAGAAATAACAAAATATTAAAATCCATAAATTTTAGCCCAAATGAGCGGCGCCATATGGCCATATGTCAAGACTTAACACTCTACAGTGTTGAGAACAACGCGACGTTCGATCATAAAAATTTAAATAATATATTTTATTCCGAATTACAGTAATATACCAGTATTTTTTTATTTTACACTAATAATCCTCTGTTGTTTGAGTGACTTGGGTGGTGATCAGTTGGACTTAAAAGCTCATGGCTTATGGCTGAAAACACTGTAGTTGACTGAAAAAAACACTGTAGTTGACAGAGACTTATTTAGCATAATTAAATTTAAAAAAATTTAAAAATATGAAAAATATGTTAGCCCAATATGTATAATACAAACGAATACGGGAAAAAAAGAATCGGCAAAAAAACTCAACAAAAAGCCAAAAGTTCAGAAAAGGACGAAATTTATGAATAGTGAAAAATAAGCCAGAAGCTATAAGCTTAAGCCGAACCGATCAGGTTGGTCTAGTCACCTAACGGATATGTGACAAATTTCCAATAGTTGGACGACTAACCCTAATCGCTCAACCCATATACAACATACTGCTCGAATATTTTAGAAAAGGCATGTAAATGCATCAAGTGTCCAAGTCGTCCACCAATTGAGCGACTACTAGTCATTCAACCCTTGAGCGATTTGGATACTTGTCGCTCAATGGTGGAGCAATAGAGTATTATTAGTGTAAAATAAAAAAACATAGATATATTACTGTAATTCAGAATAAAAAATAGATTATCTAGATAAAATTTCCTTCACAAGATAACATACCATGGATCTTATAAATGACAACAATAACAACAATAACGAAGTCTTTTGTCTTAAATAAGTTAAGGTAGACTATGGATCTTACAAATGAATAAGCTAAAAAAATAACTTTTTTGTGCTAAGGTTCCTTTCAGATCAAGCACAGATTTGTTGAAGGTTCAGATTTTAGAAGATTAATACAAGGAGGATTAACACTGCATTCTTCAACTCTACTGCATTCCACGGCTTTGAACCAACCCAAGTCACATATCTACTGCATTCTACGGACGAGAGAAGGGATCGAAGTGGTAGGGGAGAGGGCTCACCGAGGGGATGGCGTGGAGGCATCAAATTGGTGTGGTGGCCAGATACAGAATTTCAAGCGTAAAGGGGTTAAATTTAGGATTGCGATGTCGCATGAAACCAGATATACCCAAAATTTTAAATAGAACGTTCGATTAGGGGTGGGCACTTTAAACCCGAGAACCGAACACTGAACCGAACCGATCCCGGATAGACCGAATTATCGATCTATTCGGGTTTCGGGTTTCGGGGTTCGGGTTCGGTCAATATTTTGATTTAGTTCGGTCTTCGGGTTCGGGTTCGGTCTTTGGCCTACAAAACCCGAATAGACCAAATAACCCGAATTATTTGATATGTCTCTTGTCTCTTGAATTCATGAACTTAATATGTGATTTATGTACTTATTTGATATGTCTATCATCTATTTACTGGCTGGCTACTCATTGCTTTATGCATGAATATTATTTGTTTTGTTTAGCTCATTACAATTTACAAAGATTTTGAGGGGTGACAAGGGTCCCCATCTTATTTCGGTCAATTCGGTGGACCGAATAGACCGAACAAAAAATTCGGTCTATTTGGGTTCGGTCCTTGTTTTTTTTCTCTGAGAAATTTGGTCCTCATTTTTTAGAACCCGAATTTTCCAAAGACCGAATAGACCGAACCAAATAGACCGAAAAGACCGAATGCCCAGCCCTACGTTCGATGACACCCTTCACAAACTGAACGTTGTTCGGTTCCTATAAAATATGTAGGTATTGAATCCTATGAAATATCTATAAAATTCATAGTTCCAAGCTGGATCTTAAGCTGGCTTCGTTGGAAACAGAAAATTTTACAGAATTTTTGTATAAAATAGTTTAACTTCCGTGGGATTTATAAAAAGAATCCTACAGTCCACAGGAGGCCATAATCTAGAAGCACTGAGCGATGAAAAATGTATGCTCCAGGCTTGGCCTACAGAGGAAAGGTACAGAATATGGTGCAGTAATTTGCCAATTCATGGTTATCAGCGCGTACCTTTGATCAAGTCTAATCTTCTTGATGAAACTGGTGATTCAGTAGTAATAACGATGATTAAATTTTAGAAAAATTTGAATTCTAAAACTTCATTAAAAAGGGGTAGAGTTACAGATGTGCTGGAAACTAAAAACTGCACCCACCCGAATCAATAAGGTGGTGATTATTTGGGCTTAATTTTAGTGGCTTATAGCTGAAAAGTACTGTAGTTGACTGAAAAAATACTGTAGCTAACAGAGGCTTATTTAGCATAATTAAATTTAAAAAATTAAAAAATATGTTAGCCCATTACGTATAATACAAATAAATACAGGAAAAAAGAACCGGTAAAAAAACTCAATAAAAAGTTAAAAGTTCAAAAAAAGATAAAATTTATAAATAGTGAAAAATAAACCAAAAACTAAAAAATAAAATCAAAACAATCACAGGACCGGCCGAGCGAACATGTCAGGATTTTGCATATGTCAAATTCGATCAAATACCAGTGACGTCTTGATTGCACCACGAACTACACCGAAACTTTCGCTTCCGCTCTGAACGCTCAGTCACGTCCTCGACATCAAATCACCCCACGTTGTTTTGGCCAATCGTCGCCTACTTTCAAGCAGAAGCAGGCGTAGGCGTGCAAGCGACCACGCCCATATCTTCACTACAATTCCTGCATTCCACCGGCCGGGGCGATTAGCAACTCATTGAAGTTCCAAAAAATGGCAACGACGTTAACGACCCTATTTTTAGAACATCGATTTTCTTTGCAATTGCCTAGGATGTTTAATTGTAGAATTTTGAATATAAGTATGCATCAAATCTGCTCATGCTATATACTTAAAAGCCAAAGTTTTATTGCAGGAGATTGCAGTATGTCAGCCGAGTTTATAACATAAAATAGCATCCAAATTCAATGTTTATATTAGGTCACAAAAGAACCTTCAAAAGATCCACAGGCGTGCCTGAGCGTAGATAAGGCCAACCAGTAATCATCTCCTACTAAGGGATTATCACAGTTTTCCTTGAAAGGCTATTCATTATCTTTCCGAATTTCTTCTGTTGGTATTTTAGCAAGTATAAGTACAATAGACACAAGTTTATTTACAAATAATTCTAAACATGAAAAGTACAACATTATCTTCTTAAGATAAAAGGGGTTTAACCAACTTAATTACCAACCTAAAAATTATATCAATACTACTTATGCTTTGTTATTGGATTCACCCATTAAACACGGATTCATTTACTGGAAGCATAGCGTATCTGAATACTATAAGTATTACTTTGCAGAGTTGTTCAGTTTTACTCACACGATTTCTCAAACTCACAATATCATGTAATATGCACGTAAAATTTTAACGTGTGATTGAGTTAAGATAACAAAGTCGTTCACTGCTCTTTTCACTCTAACTTCTACCCGATAGGCTTGGGACCATTTAACATTTGTTGGAAATCCACAGGCTAATGTGAAAATCGTGGCTCGACGTTCAGCGGACCTACCATTGTGAAAATGGTAAGTGACTTTACCAGTCCCGTCCCATTTCACTCCTGTTTTGTAGTCTAACTTTTCTGTAGAAATTTGATCGAATCAAGTAGTGTACTGAGCTAGGTTTGACAAGTCAAACTTGTGGATGAGCAATTTCTGTGTTATTTATTTAGCACAAGGGTCTAGTTCTTATTTTTCTCAAATGAGGCCAACATTCACATCCTATGTGCATTACAGCACAGTACCACCGAACCAAACAAAAGCCTCCACTCTAGGATGAGGTCACGAGCTACAACTATCTAGTGGTTTCCCCACCAATTAGCCTCAATCCTAGTACCATTTGTAATCTAATGGCACGAAGCTGGATATTCTTAGTAGTTTAGATAAATTATTTGATTACCTAATTCTAATAATAACTAATCATACAGTAATTAGTAAACAAGTTTGTCAAGATGAATATCGTTTACAAAATTAAGATATGGTCTTTTTGGTAGTAGGATTTAACTAATTTACATGTCATTCTAAACTATTATTTTGTGTAAATAAAAGTGCGTAAATAACATGAATGGAAATAAAGCTATTTAAGTAATATAGGTTCAACATGATCAAAGACATATGACTTACATTCATGTTCGTACTTTTTTTTACTAGGCCCACATCTTCTGGATCTTGACTTGCTTATATGGCGGACTATTCAGTGAATTCAGGTGCTATCGCAAAGTAATAACAAATAAGTCCGTGCAAGGAATAAAATAAAATAAAATAGAAGAGAAATAAAATTCAGAAAAAGGTTAACATAGGTGGATTTGAGTGGTTATGGTTCAAATAAAGTCTGGATGGGTCAAATGGAGCTAAAAATAGTCTAAGCGGGCTTGAGATAATTAAAATGGGTATAAATATGCTTAATGGATTTTGGAGAAATAGTAATGGGTGGGCACTATTCCTAACAGGTTAGGTTAGGTGAATAGTAATAGATTTGGGTTGAATTTTATGGGTCGAACAGTGATAGGTTTAGACCATAAATAGTATTGGGCTGAATGTGAACAATGTTGTCTTTGACTAATGGGTTGGCCCACTTGACCTACTAGGCTGTGCATTATTCTGGGCCAACTTGGCTGGCCCAACTTTTCGCCCTGCAAGGCACGAGGCCCAGTCCACTTGAACTCGGACCTATGGCTGCCCAAGCAGAGGCGAGCAATGGTGAGGACGATTGATCAATGACGTGGGTGCTCGACAGCGGGTGGTGGTGTAGTGAAGGTAAGTGGGACCTGGGCAATCCATTTTAGGTATGCACAAGGTCGAAAGGACGTCGGAGACAGCTAATGGCGGAGGTGGCTCGCCGGAGTAAGGCCATGGCATAATGACAATGTGGTACAACTCTGGCTAATATAGGGGTTGTTTGAGCTTCTAAGGTGCACAAGGATCGCATCGATGGCAATGGCTTGGTCTGGGTTGGCCTGTGTGAGGTTGTCTATGGTGGCTATGCATGGCCAGTGGTGGCACATGGCGTCGATGGGCTAGGGGCGACGAACGGGTCAGCGAGGTCGGGGATGGTATCGTGATGCCAAGGAGGTGCTAGGGGCATACTTAATTGGATTGAGATCGACGCTATAAGAAGAATTGCATTTTGGGTTCATTGGCAAGAGCTTCAGTGGCGGCGCAATTCTCGGCCAGAGATGGGAGGGAAGGTTTTTGGGATTGCGATTCGGTGTGAATGAAGGCTAGTGAGCGACTGAGCTTGACTTTATAGCCCAATGAAGGTGGTGGCGATAGGAGCATAGCGAAGGCGTGGTCAGCGCATGGATGATGATGTGGATTACTGAGGAACTTCAACGAGAGGTGCGCGGCGTCTCTCTAGCACGAGCATACAAGCTAGCGGGGTGAATTAAGGTGCTGGGCACTCATTGAGCGACTGGCGACCGAGGTGGCGGTGGTGAGGTTGACGACGTTAGGGGAGTGGCACATGGCCGGAGTGGTCTGACGGCTATTTGATGTCCAATCAACAAGGTGGTGCGGCACTATGCTATGCTTGAATCTTGATAGAGTTGCAGCATTGAGCGGTGAGGCGAGTGAGCGAGCCCACGAACGGCGAGTGATTGGGTGCAGAGGGAATGGGGGAGCAAGCGCCAAGGCAAAGGAGAAAGCGATTTCCCAAAGGGGAAAGCGAAAAATCATGAAGAGCTTTTGAATTTGGCAAGTTTTTTGCATTCAAGCAAATTCGAATAAATTTTAGAACTTTTGAAAATTTGGAGTCATTTCAACCAAAACCACCACCAACAAGCTTAGCATGAAGCTCCTCGTCGACACGAGGGCATGCCGCGTAGTGTTCGCGGAGGCCAACAAGGACGATGTGGGCTTCCTCTTTTCTTTCCTTGCCCAGCCGCTCGACATGGCCATCAAGCTGCTCGGGAAGGAGTCCATGGTGGGCAGCACCGGCGACCTCTACGCCAGCATTGAGAAGATCGACAGTGACTACGTCCAACCCAGCGCGGCCATGTATTGCCTCCGTTTCTGTTTGACAGTGGTGAAGAGATCCTCAAGGCCTCGCTGGAATCCAAGACCATGCTCAGTTCATCGATTGTTTCCTTCCGCGGAGGCCAGCTTAGGCCATGTACAATGTGTCTAGTGTTAAAATCAACCACATCACTGTCACATACATCGGTGCTAGTTTTTTTCTCTGCATTATTTAGCACCTCCTCCTCTCTCCAAGATGAGATCTATAACTAAATAAAATCTCACTTCTTTTTTTCATTACACATTCTTTCTTCCTCTCTCATTTCACTTGCAAGTAGACCCGCAATATATTTTTTGACCTAGCACCACCGGTGCATGTAATTGTATCCGTGCCAGAAATCTTTGGGTGCACCGGTGCTAGAGGGAAAAAGCTAGCTAGCACCGATGCATTGTGCATGTCCTGAAGTGCTGATGCCATCTAGCTTTGTGTTAAAAAGGTCCTCGAAGAACTAACTAGGATCATGAAGAAATTAGCTGCATGTATATCCGTAACCAATCTATGTCGCAGGAATTACCTAGCTACTTGACCAATACACCATGCTTGTTCGCTACGAAGCCCTACTCAGAACTGAAGAACTAGAAACTAGCTCTGTTCTTGTCGCTGTACCAGCGCGCTCTTTTCTTGGTCTGCGTCGTTCCTGTCGCTGGATGATGTGTTCTTGTCCCTCGACGTGTTCTTGTCGCCGGATGTGCGCGCCCTTTTCTTCTTGGCCAGGAAGACATCAGTCAGGACAGTCTTGGACTGCAATGAGGCCTTGAGAATCTCCAGACCCTGCAAATTTAGCAGACATATTAGACACGTCAAAACAGATCAACAGCAAACAGTAACATATAATGAAGCATAAGTAATTCGATAGAGAAGAGTAATTAGTCATGCAAGGATGGAAATTCACCTCTTGGTAACCGATCTTGACCGTCTTCTCCTCGAGCACGACGACGTCCTCGACGCCGAGCTTGCCGAGCAGGGCGATGCCGGAGATGTTCGACATGGGCGTGATGGTGAGGTCGTCCATGATGGTGTACGTCACCACGTCCTGCACAAACCCTCTGGGTCCCTGGCCGGTGCCGTATGCGCCTCCGGCGGCGCAGCTGCCACCCAAGCCAAGGCAGGCAGAGCAACGGCAGAACATGTTTGTCGTAGCCGCCGCGCCGAAGGCCGGCAACCCCTTTAGCGACGACAGGACTGGGGCTAGCGGTGTCGGTGGTTGCGCCGGAGGCTCGCAGAAACCAGGCGACGGGTGCTGGTGCGGGCGCCTGGGCCGGAGGGGGAGCTTCGGGACGAGAGAGGGGAAGCCTCCAGCGGCCGCGGCGACGGAGGGGTGCACCGGGTAAGGGTTCAGCAGCGAGTCCCGCGCGCCCGGGCTCTGCATGAACGCGGCGTCCATCTTCCCGACGCTGGCGTAGATGTTGGCGACGCTGCCAAGCGCGCTGTTATCCTTGGCGAGCAGCTTGAGGACGGCGCCGACAGGCATGGCGAGGAGGCCGAAGAGGAAGTCGACGACGTCCTTGCCGGCCTCGGCGAGGAGCACGCGCTGGGCCTCCTTGTCGATGAGCAGCTTGATGGTTAGGGTCGTCGACGTCGAGGCCGGGTAGGCCGGCGTGGCGGCGGCGTTGCCCATGCTTAACGAAGTCTAGGTCACGGTAAGCTCTCTCGGCAGATCAGATCGATATTTTGGCGAATTCGCGCGCAGGTTACACGGGTGGTGATCGGTTCGGCTGAAAACCTCATGGTTTGTGGCTGAAAACACTGTAGCTGATTAAAAAAAGCACTGTAACTGACAGAGGCTTATTTAGCATAATTAAATTTAAAAAAATTTAAAAATATAAAAAAATATATTAACCCATTACGTATAATACAAACAAATACGAAAAAAAAGAACAGGCAAAAAAGCTCAACAAAAAGTCAAAAGTTCAGAAAAATACGAAACTTATGAATAGTGAAAAATAAGCCAGAAGCCGAAGCCGAGTTGATTAAGGTCACGAACTTGTCTTTGGAAAGATATATATGGTTGATCCTAGATAGGACTTGCCGTGCAAACACAGTACAGGACGCCGCACCAATCTCCAACATTAATTTAGGCACAAAACCTGAATATTTTAAAGACCAGAGTCAAGAGGTAGAATTAAATCCAATGTATTTAAATTTGATCCTAGATTAATCTTCCAATCCGGTCCGTTTAAGTTCGATTGCAATTCTTCTTCCAACTTTCCGTTTGTAAGCATCTATAGATTTTATACGGTCAACGATATTTTGTGGAATTTATCTATAATGCTTGGATTGAAGGTAGTCTATTACTGCTAAATGTGCTTAATTTGATTTGCATATATGCAGATCAATCGCCTAGACGTTAGGCCCCTACTTGTCGTCCACCTAGCGCATACTTGGAGGGGAATGATTTATTTTTATGATATAAAGGGCTATAGCCCTATACATAGCTTACATGTCCACTCCCTACTGAGAGTTTTAGGTTTTAGACAGTCCATTTGTTGACTTTCCATAGTTCCTATTATCTACTGTTTAGTATGTAAATATAAAAGCAATCTTCGCAAAATTGAATGACCAATCTAAAAACTTACAGTACTTCATCACAACTTCATTCTAGATCTTATCACATGGTTCTTAAATAAAACTAGAACAACTTCTAAAGGAGGAACGTAGAATAAATTGATAAAATCTAAAATTTCTTCTAGAAATAATCAGGTCACGCTCGCTCAACACTGTCGAGAACGCGGAGAAGAGGGGAGAGAGGGGCCGACGATGGCACGGTGGAGTTGCGGCCGCGACGTGCTCCTGGCGGCCAGGTTTTCGGCTGTGTTTGTTCGATGCGCTGGTCAAGCGAGCCTCTCATCCTGGTCAAACATACATGCTCCCATGGGCCATGGGTCGTGCCCGTGAGACCGTCACATATAACCATTTCCCGCTAGCTTTTCACGCCGCGCTAGCTACCGTGTAGACCGAAGTGAAAGAGAGGACAATTCGCAGAAAAGTTTTTTCAAAAAAAAAATCAATAACATACGCGTAATTTCAAGAAAATCAAAGGTCTTTTTCGTAAAAAACGAGGACCTATAAGGGCCTATATATAACAAAAAAGAATCTGTACGTAATTTTTAAAAACCGTAGGGTGCTATCCTGCAAAGGATACAAAATTTCGGTGAAGTGGAGGGGTGTTTTCAGAAAAAAAAACTGGCAGGGATCTTTTCACGAGAACCGAGAACCTTTACGCGATTTCCAAAAACTCAGGGGGCTTTTCGCAAAAATAATGACGTGGCGCGGGGAGGAGCCGGGAATCCCCGGGCGTAATATATATAGTACTAGCCTCACATACCCACCTATCCCGTTCAGTGGACGCCACATCAGATGGCACGTGGCGTGGTGCCCCTATGACCTGTCTATGCAAACGTAGCTTGGAGCAAGTTAATTTTCATGTTTGTGTTTTGATTTCTGTAGGATGGGTAAGGCTGCTGCTTTAGGAGTTTGATTTGCTTTTTCCGTGATTGTGGAGAATTTGCATGGACAGGTCACAAGGGCACCACACCACGTGTCATCTGACATGGCATTGAGTAACATTAACGGGACAGGGACGCGTGAGCCAAGTTAGTTTTGTGATACAAGATTCCCTAAAATCTTTAGGGCCTGTTTGGTGGTGCCTAATCTTGCCATGCCTAAGCTTAGGCAATATGTGGCTGCCACAGAAAGTGTGGCTAACAAAATCGAAGCCACACTTGTGGCAAAGTTTGGCAAGAAATTGAGTCTATGACGTGTGGGGCCGGGTGCTAAGAAAGTGTGGCGTACCACAGTTACGTCAGTGAACCAAACAGCTACCTAAAAATTGTGGTACGACTAACTTGTGGCTAGGCAACTTCTGGTTATGAACCAAACAGGCCCTTAGTTTTGTAAAATACGTGGTTTTGTGTAAGAAATACGTGGTTTTGTGTGTGTCGTAGCTACAGACTAGACAGGAAGAGAGGGGGATTGGTAGAAGAGGAAGAGGGCTAGATCCGGAGAGGTGGTGAGAATGGGGGAGATGTCCCCCCCCCTTTGCCCCTCCTGGGGGCTTATATATATGTGAGTGGGGTATGATGGGAAATCCTCATTCTACCCCTTAGTATTTTACAAAGGATGGGGGTACACTGGTATATTTACACTGTTATATTGTTCTACACTATTGGGCCTATTACATGTTTGACTAGTTGCACGGCCCAGTCACGGGGGGTTGGGCCACCCCTACAACAGTACTCCCTCGACAGCAAGCGCTGAGGTCCCGATGGGCGAGCTGACGCGATCAACCACCCCAGCCCCCCGTTCCCTGACAGCAAGCACGAGGGTGCCGATGCAACTGATAGCTCGCAGACCCTAGAAGGAACCGGTGAAGCGCCGGAGACGTCGTCGAGCGCCGAAGACGTGCCGTCCCGCCGAGGCGATGCCTACCAGGCAGTCGGCGGAGTCGAGCGCCGAAGACGTGTCGTCGAGCGCCGAAGACGTGCCGTCCCGCCGAGGCGATGCCTACGAGGCGGACGGCGGGGTCGAGGCCGAAGGCGCGTCGTCGAGCGCCGAAGACATGCCGTCCCGCCGAGGCGATGCCTATGAGGCGGACGGCGGAGTCGAGCGCCGAAGACGTGCCGTCCCACCGAGGCGATGCCTACGAGGCGGACGGCGGAGTCGAGCGCCGAAGACGTGCCGTCCCGCCGAGGCGATGCCTACGAGGCGGACGGCGGAGTCGAGCGCCGAAGACGTGTCGTCGAGCGCCGAAGACGTGCCGTCCCGCCGAGGCGATGCCTACGAGGCGGACGGCGGAGTCGAGCGCCGAAGACGTGCCGTCCCACCGAGGCGATGCCTACGAGGCGGACGGCGGAGTCGAGGCCGAAGGCGTGTCGTCGAGCACCGAAGACGTGCCGTCGCGATGCCTACGAGGCGGACGGTGGAGTCGAGTGCCGAAGACGTGTCGTCGAGCGCCGAAGACGTGCCGTCCCGCCGAGGCGATGCCTACGAGGCGGACGGCGGAGTCAAGCGCCGAAGACGTGCCGTCCCACCGAGGCGATGCCTACGAGGCGGACAGCGGAGTCGAGGCCGAAGGCGTGTCGTCGAGCACCGAAGACGTGCCGTCCCGCCGAGGCGATGCCTACGAGGCGGACGGCGGAGTCGAGCGCCGAAGACGTGCCGTCCCGCCGAGGCGATGCCTACGAGGCGGACGGCGGAGTCGAGCGCCGAAGGCATGCCGTCCCACCGAGGCGATGCCTACGAGGCGGACGGCGGAGTCAAGGCCGAAGGCGCGTCGTCGAGCGCCGAAGACATGCCGTCCCGCCGAGGCGATGCCTACGAGGCGGACGGCGGAGTCGAGCGCCGAAGACGTGTCGTCGAGCGCCGAAGACGTGCCGTCCTGCCGAGGCGATGCGTACGAGGCGGACGGCGGAGTCAAGCGCCGAAGACGTGCCGTCCCACCGAGGCGATGCCTACGAGGCGGACGGCGGAGTCGAGGCCGAAGGCGTGTCGTCGAGCACCGAAGACGTGCCGTCCCGCCGAGGCGATGCCTACGAGGCGGACGGCGGAGTCGAGCGCCGAAGGCGTGCCGTCCCGCCGAGGCGATGCCTACGAGGCGGACGGCGGAGTCAAGCGCCGAAGACGTGCCGTCCCACCGAGGCGATGCCTACGAGGCGGACGGCGGAGTCGAGGCCGAAGGCGTGTCGTCGAGCACCGAAGACATGCCGTCCCGCCGAGGCGATGCCTACGAGTCGGACGGCGGAGTCGAGCGCCGAAGGCGTGCCGTCCCGCCGAGGCGATGCCTACGAGGCGGATGGCGGAGTCGAGCGCCGAAGGCGTGCCGTCCCACCGAGGCGATGCCTACGAGGCGGACGGCGGAGTCGAGGCCGAAGGCGTGTCGTCGAGCGCCGAAGACGTGCCGTCCCGCCGAGGCGATGCCGAGACCGCCGTTCCCCTACCTTCAAAACGGAGTGCCCGCGGAGAGCGGGCGCTTGGCGCGTAGGCCGAAGGCACAACGCACGCCGAGGTAGGAAGGCGAGACCGCCGTTCCCCTACCTTCAAAACGGAGTGCCCGCGGAGAGCGGGCGCTTGACGCGTAGGCCGAAGGCACTACGCACGTCGAGGTAGGGAGGCGAGACCGTCGTTCCCCTACCTTCAAAACGGAGTGCCCGCGGAGAGCGGGCGCTTGGCGCGTAGGCCGAAGGCACTACGCACGCCGAGGTAGGGAGGCGAGACCGCCGTTCCCCTACCTTCAAAAAGGAGTGCCCGCGGATAGCGGGCGCTTGGGGCGTAAGCCGACGGCACTACGCACGCCGAGGTAGGGAGGCGAGACCGTCGTTCCCCTACCTTCAAAACGGAGTGCCCGTGGAGAGCGGGCGCTTGGCGCGTAGGCCGAAGGCACTACGCACGCCGAGGTAGGGAGGCGAGACCGCCGTTCCCCTACCTTCAAAACGGAGTGATACACTCCCTGGTGCCATGCGCTCGAAGGTGCGACATCCGGGTGCCGCATCACGAAGGCGAGGCACTGCCTAGTGTCTCGGCCATTGCGCAATTTTTATACTCCGTGGAGTGCGTGAGGATAACTGGTGCGTGCGGAGGCGAACCTCGACGCTACGACTTTCTTTATAGTCCGGAGACTCGCGCGTGCGGAGGCGGACCTCGACGGTACGTCTGATTTAGAGTCCGTGGGCTATGGCGCGCAGAGCAGAGCTCGATGCGACGCCTTCTTTATAGTCCGGAGACTCGCGCGTGCGAAGCTAGGCTCGACGCTACGTCTTATTTAGAGTCTGTGGACTATGGCGCGCAGAGCAGAGCTCGATGCGACGCCTTCTTTATAGTCCGGAGACTCGCGCGTGCGGAGCTAGGCTCGACGCTACGTCTTATTTAGAGTCCGTGGACTATGGCGCGCAGAGCAGAGCTCGATGCGACGCCTTCTTTATAGTCCGGAGACTCGCGCGTGCGGAGCTAGACTCGACGCTACGTCTTATTTAGAGTCCGTGGACTATGGCGCGCAGAGCAGAGCTCGATGCGACGCCTTCTTTATAGTCCGGAGACTCGCGCGTGCGGAGCTAGGCTCGACGCTACGTCTTATTTAGAGTCCGTAGACTATTGCGTGCGGAGCTAGGCTCATACGCTACGTCTTCTTTATAGTCCGTGGACTCGCGCGTGCGGAGCTAGGCTCGACGCTACGTCTTATTCAGAGTCCGTGGACTATTGCGTGCGGAGCTAGGCTCATACGCTACGTCTTCTTTATAGTCCGGAGACTTGCGCGCGCGAGGGCGTCCCCCCGGTGCGTATTTTGTTTAGACTCAGTCCCGTCACCTTGGCGACGGCGAGTGCACACGCTAACGTGCGTCTTTGGTTTATACTCAGTCCCGCCCACCCTGGCGACGGCGAGTGCACACGCGAACGTGCGTCTTTGTTTATACTCCGTAGAGTACGCCGACGCTCGAGGCAGCCGGGCGATTTAAATAAAAAACGAGAACCAAAACAGAGGCAGCGAAGAAATGGCCAAAGACTTGCGATAATGAAACGCTCCAGAACGCAGTACCAGAAAGTCATTAAACGCTGCGATGACCCAGAACAGGCCAAAACTGGAGAAGCAAATATGGCCAAATCGAGTGCTCTGAGAGTGGAACTCTAGGCATTACCTCGACGATGGAGCTGCCGCGAGCTTCATCAGGACTCTTCATCTGTGGAGTCCATGGTCGAGGAGGTCCTCATCTGCGCGGAGGCCTTGGTCGAGGTGGCTCCGCGGTGGACTTCGACGCCTCAGAGTCCACTGCTGCGCGGAGACAGGCGGAGACTCGAAGACGACGCGGAGGCAGTCCTCGGTAGCGCGGAGACTTCAGAGCGAACGCCTGACGCTGGCTCGACGTCGTGCGGAGATTCGGCGCGGAGGCTCGACGCGGAGGCAGTCCTCGGTAGCGCGGAGACTTCGCGTAGCTGAGGCATACGTCGCAAAGGCTATGTCCGGGACCCGCTGAGCGGATGGGAGATGCACTACTCCGAGAGTTCGCATCGTACGTGGATGGCTCGTGAATGCCCGAACTGGTTGCCTGCTTCCTTGATTCTCGTAGAACTGGACCCGGGTACGCTCGAACAACCCCGTATGTAGCGCTGCTCGACGAGCCGATCTGGGTACGCGCACCGCGATGCTACCGTCGGCTGCGGACCAACTCTGGCACATGGAACTGGCGGCGGCCCGGCGACTGTGCACGGCGACAAGTGCAGAGCCAGCGGAGGAGACTCGGCGCAGACTTCATTTGGTGCAGACTGGGGTTGGCGCGCCACCACAGAGTCCACAGTGCGTGCGAGGGCTCCGGCCGGACATGCCTGCAAGGACCCCGGCTTCGGCTTGGCGTGCATGCATCGGTTTCTCTTCCCTGCACGCAGCACATAACGGATACAAATACTGTGCATATATATACTTACGTGCTTTTCTGTGAGCAGCACAACTCGGCATACAAGCTTCGGGTGCATCCTCGCCGAGGACCTCGAAGGCCCCACCAGGACCTCGCCAACGCATAGTATCGTGCGGAGGTAGACACCTGGAGTCCCGCCTTACGCCTGCGAAGTCTGAGCGGAGGCCGGGGGCATGTGCGCGCGGTCCGGCGCGGCGGAGATTTCGACGAAGGAGTCGGACTTCGGACTCCACGAAGAAGTGCGGCAACGAGCGATCCCATGCAAGCCTGCGCTGGAAACTTTGAGTACGTGCATAAGTGGAGACTTCCGAAGGCACAGCCCGGCTTCGCGGGCTGCTCTGGAGACCTCGCTGAGGCCTCGCCGAGCGGAGGCCGGCAAAACCGTCGCAGCCCCTTCGACAATCACAGAGGCGAGCGGAGGCCGGAGCCGGTCTTCGGCAGGCAAGTCGAGAATGTCGATGCGGAGTCGAAGGTCAACGCTGCGGAGCCCGGAGTGTGGTCCCGCATCGCGGAGCCTGCCACGTGAAGCCAGTGGCGAAGGTCGACGTCGCGGGGCCGAGCGAAGGTCGGCGAGCGCGAAGCTTGTCCTGATGTTTGCAGCGCGGAGATCGGAGCTGCCAAGTCGGAGGCCAGCGGAGACCTGGCGTGGACGACGAGCAGACGGAGGCGAGGTCCTGAGGCGCGGAGGCCGAGCGGAGTACCAGGCGACGGCGTGCAGAGACGGACGCGCGGACGGAAGGATATGCATGCGTACGTGAATAAGCCTGTAGGGTATTCGTCGGGGGCCCGGCGCTGCGTGGCTGAGCGCGGAGGCAGCAGGGACTTCGCCCGTGCCTTCGTGCCTTCGCAGGGGCTGACGCCGCATGTAGACTTCGCAGATGCGCGGAGCGCGGAGCGGGGCTCGCTGAGACTCGCCTTCGTGGGCCCCGGCTCGGAAGTCGTCGACGCGGAGCGCGCGGAGGGCAGACGAAGACGGGCGCGGAGCTGGGCGCGAAGCCAACGAAGGCTCGTCACAGAACCTCGACATCGCGCATAGGCTCGCGGAGGCTTGGTGCGGAGCGGCCCGACATGCAGGTAAAACCCGTACACCTTACCCATCATACACGTTACGCACCAGATCTACCAGATCTGGACCTGGAAAGGAAATGAGGGCTCACCACAGATCTGTGTGCTCACAACGCCTTTTCCCTATTTAACGAGGTACATGCATATATTTCGAAGTAAACGGGCTAGCGACAGGATGAACTTATCTGTCTTTGGTAACCCGAAGCATTAGGCTCCCCGAAGCAAAAGGGATCCACACAGCCGCTACTTTTGTTGAAAATTGGAGAAATCTCTTCCATACGTAACTTCTAGCCGGTCCCCACGGACGGCGCCATCTGTCGTAGCTACAGACTAGACAGGAAGAGAGGGGGATTGGTAGAAGAGGAAGAGGGCTAGATCCGGAGAGGTGGTGAGAATGGGGGAGATGTCCCCCCCCTTTGCCCCTCCTGGAGGCTTATATATATGTGAGTGGGGTAGGATGGGAAATCCTCATTCTACCCCTTAGTATTTTACAAAGGATGGGGGTACACTGGTATGTTTACACTGTTATATTCCTCTACACTATTGGGCCTATTACATGTTTGACTAGTTGCACGGCCCAGTCACGGGGGGTTGGGCCACCCCTACAACAGTGTGTTTTTGCGACAAATCTCTCCTTACCTCTTTACATTAGCTAATCCAATCGTCGTCGCTTCTTAGTTGTTTTGATCCTAAATTACCAACTGTGTATGTATTAATAATAGTTGGGTTATTCGCGGATCCTCTGGGATTTACATGTGGGTTCTTTCTGTGAGTCAATTCAGTTGTCCCCGCTGACAAAAAGAAAAGGAGAATTGCGTCTATCATAACATTCGGAGGTTTCAATTTCAACATTGCATCCATCAGGTAAGGTTGCATCTATAATATTCCTGCAGGTTTCAAATATTATAATATTCCTGCAGGTTTCAAATATTATAATATCAACGTGAAAGCCAAAGACGCGGGCCTGTTCTTTTCGGCTGCGGCTTATGGCTTTTGGCTGAAATTTTTGAATTTTGGCTGTTTACGGTACAGATTACGGAGAGACAGGTACTCACTTGCGATTTTGGCTAGTACAGATGTTGGGCTTTTAACGTGTGGATCGTTTAACCTGTAGACCCCGTCCTGAGAAAATACTCCGTTTGAAAGTTAGGTACTGTAGCAAAAGCCAAAAGCCGCCGGCTTCGGAGGAAAAGAACAGGCCCGCAGAAGGCAGAACCATAAGCAGCGTAGCCATTACAGTTTACCAACTTAGAGCATCTCCAAGAGATGCTTTTTCTCACCCCCTATCTTAAAATATTGGGTATGAAAGCTAAAAACAAGCTCCAACAGATACTCTAAAACACACCCAATAATTTTGGTACTCTAAAATTGAGGTGGATCACTATCAAATATACAGTGCCTAGATAGTAATTTTAGGGATCCAAGTTTAGAGGAGCTGCTGAAGGAGGGGAAAGATTTAGAGGACAATTTTTTTAGAAAAACTCCCAATATGAGATTTTAGAGAACAAAATATTGAGCCTCTCTTGGAGATGCTCTTACCAGGCAAGGAGGGAATACCATTCAAACTAACCTGATACTCGTACCAGTATACTTTATACAAGCCAAAAGTACCCAACATACGCTATATATATATAAGAGGCTTAACAGTGTTCTCATCTACACTAGGAAAGATAATCTTCGACATAACTTCATATCCTACAAAAAAAAAAAGATGGCCGTAACAATTTGCCAAGACATCCCCAGCGGCTTAAGGGGTCATCATCCCCATGGGCGCAGCCATCCAGTTTACGGTCGTCGAACCCATGCAACTGCTGTTCATCTCCCCGGCTTCTCCATGCAACTGCTGTTCATCTCCCCAGCTTCTTTACATATTCGATCCAGCATACCTAGGAATTCCCTGACACCTGCAAAAATTCTGAACATGTGAGCTTCATCATCGGCGGAATCACCATGGAAGTACTCTGTCATCTCCTTCACCGAAGACAAACATATGCTCTCCTGGGCCTGAAGCTTGAGGATCTCCTCTTCTGCTTGCCTTAGAAACATGCTCATGGTGTTGTGGAAACGGCGGGCACTCTCTGCTGACGCGAGCATGCTGTTCAGTCTCAACACATCATGGATCTTTCCAAGCCCTACTCCAAGCTCAGCCACGTTCCTGCTAAGATTCACTATATCGACTGATGCAGCTTTCTTAGTATTGGTCAGCTCAGCTGCGAGCTTCGAGACAAGTTGAAGACCATGCTTTCTGCATTTGACATCATACTGCAGAGTGCCTGCATTCGTTTTGCATGTTGCTGACCCAGATTGCATCAGATTGTATCCTTCAGGTTTCACAATTTCCTGGACAACAAATTGTAGGAGTGCAGCCTTGCCATCAGCTCCCTTGACATCAACTATCTTCAGGAGAGTGTTTGGCTCCAACACTCGTGAATTTGGTGAACCTGTATCCATACTCATCAAGTTGCCAAAGTTTAGAACAGCTTCAAGGACTATGTGGAACAACCTGCTGCTTCTCAGCTCCTGACAAGCTGCCTGGACAAATATAACGAGTAAAACCTTCAGACATGATATTATAAAAAGGAAACAGTAATGGTAACAGTGATTTAAACATTTGTGTAAAAGTGAGAATATTGAACTAATAATATGCCTACCCATGCAACAGAATTTATACAAGCATTATGCACTTCAGGATCTGAAGTCAAACAGGAAGCCAATAAGATTGTGGAGCATTTTTTTGAAGAAGATATAAAATATCCACCCAAGTGCTCAAACTATACCTCAAGAGTAGCATATGACATCCTCAGCTGATTGACCTCCAAATAAAATTTAGCAACGTAGAGCATAGCATCCACTCTCTTGAATGCAAATGGCACATCCAGCATTGCCTTTAGAAAAGCTTCAATCGGGCAAAGCTTGCTAGGTGAATCTTCCTTGAAATATTTCAGTTTAAGCTCTTCCTCATTGCTGAGTACCATCTGCATGAGCATCCGCAAGGCTTCGACTCCCAAACCATGTGCATTACCTATATCCAGCAAAGACAAACATCTTGAATTAATAACGAGGAAATATATCATATTAAAGCGTAGCACCGAAAACTAATATATAATTATTGAGTTCAAGAACCAGTTAGCTATGACGTTTTGCTACAACTTGAATGAAGTTTTGTGTTAACTAAAATGAGGAACCACCCACAGGGGAATTTAATACAGTCACCAACAAAGCATTATAATTTTGGAAAAGATGGGCTAGTACCCTCACAACTGCAGAGGATGTGAAGTGTTCAATAATAAAGGTTTTTGTATACAAAGAGAAGGCCGCTGGTGCAAAACAATACGGAAGAACCTTATTTTTATTGATGCATTGTGAAACAAGGCGCTTGCAGAGACAATGTAAGAAGAGTTCATATCAAATTAGTCATAAGCACAAATTAAGCATATCTTGTCACAATCTACCACTACAACCATTATAACCATGTCATGTGGGCACACCCAAAGCAAGATAAGAGATCAGCAGATGGTCCAGATTCATGAACTTAAATGCGCTTGACATGAGACTTTATTTGTTTTCAAAAACAGAACATGCGCTTAGCTAAAAGCATGCTATGTAACTGTGGAAAAGGCAAAGTTCACAAAGAGGCATCATGCATATAACTCATCATTGATAATGCACCGTGTGCTGCCGCACATATGGCCAATGGCACCATCAATTCCAAGGCCCCCACAACAACTGAATACAGGGACATGTACAATAGTATAGACAACTGATATCTATAATACCCTTCATATCATCAATAGACAGCAATAAAGATAGATTATACAATGAGATATCTTTTTACATATCTCTATAGATAGCTCCTCCATATATAATATATTTTGTTTCTCGTATTATAGTTGATTACTGCACAAGAGATGGCCCAATTCTCTTAGTAGTTTCATTTCATCCGTGAAAGATTGTAGCTTTGGCAACATTACTGAAAGAAGCCAACATTAATGTCCGCCTAATATATGAAAGAACAAGCCATGTAGTACCTTCCAAGAGGGCATCGCGCACTTGCTCCTTGGAAACACCCAACGCCCCCACCACCATCCCAATGCCATGGCACCTCGGAGCACCGAGCAAACACACCTCCCTCGGCGGTGCCACTGCGGCCGAGTTGTTCAGGTATAGCTGGATCATCTCATCCTTCATGCTACAAAATACAAGGCAGGCAGTCTGAGAAATCAAGTCCAATCCGATCCCAATCCCAAAAGATCAGCTCAGTCGTATGCGATTCTTACTGCAAAGACCCGTGCTTTAGCTTGTCCGAGTGCAAAGGCCGCGACTTGCGCATGTTCTTCTCATCAGAGTCATCCTCGTCTGAGGGAGAAGCTGCTTGAGGCGGCATGGCCACGAAGGGGTTCCACGCGTGCGCCGCCCCGGGTTCTGCGACGGCCTTAGGCGACGGAGGCTGCGGCCTTCGTTTTGGGGGCGACGGATTGGGAGCTCGGCCACGGGGCTGCGGAATGGGCGGCGGCCGGATATGGACCGGGCTGGAGCCGAGCGTTGGGGAGGAGACCGACGGCGAGGAAGGGGAGAGTGAGGAGGATGACGCCTCGGCGGCGGCGGCGGGCACGGTACTGGGGTCGGAGGCGGAGGCGGAGCTCCGGGAGCCCAACTCGCCGGAGAGCGGACCTACGCGGGGGAGCGGCGGTAGAGGGCGGAGTTCCGGCGATCCCGGCCGCAGATGGGAGGTCGTGGGGGGCTGCGGGGGCGCCTGTGCCGGCGGCGGCGCGGCGAGGGTACCGAGGTAGAGGAACTCGGTGCTGGGGTTGGACGACGAGGTCGGCATTGGCGGTGGCTTGAGGCGGCGGCCCTCCTCGTCGTCATCGTCGTCGGTGCGACCGTGGGCAGCGGAGGAGGAGGCCGCGGCGCCCGAACGGCCGCGGTGTCGGAGGCGGCGGAAGAGGTGCAGCGAAAGCAGCGCGGAGAGTAGGAGGAGGCAGAGGGAGAGGAAGGAGAGGAGCAGCGCCTGGAACACCGGGAAGTGGCGCGCCCCTCCGGATGCGCGCTGGGTGGGACCAACGAGGGTGGAGATGTTGGCCGGGAATGTCGGGAGGCCGCCGTCTCCGGAGGAGGGCTGCGCCTGAGCAGGGGGAGGCGGTGGCGAGGCGAAGGTGGGGAAGAAGGGGTAGTTGGTGAAGGGGTAGGCGTCGGGGGCGGGGTTGGCGGAGGAGGAGGGGTACTTGGGCGTCGGCGAGGTTGTGGGCGTGGGGGGTGGTGCCGGCGCCGGCGGTACGGAGACGGGCGTTGGTGTTAGTGTTGTGGGTGTTGGCGGCGTTGTACGCGTTGGTGTTGTGGGTGTGGGTAGCGGCGGAGGGGAGAGGAGTTGCGGTGGTGGAGTACGACGAGTCAGGGTGTGGTGGTGGCGGTGGGGAGGAGGCGGCGGCGGGAGAGGGACGAGGAGGACCCGGCGGGTGCTGCGGGGGTGTGCGTTTGGTTGGACGGTGTGGGTGGTGGAAATGGAAATGGCGATGACAAGGAAGAAGAAGTAGAGAGGGAGGACACGAGGCGAAGCAGGCATTGGCATCGCGCGATCTGCTACCTCTTCTTCCGGCCGCCGGAGCCGGCGCCCGCAGCGTGTGGTGTTGGTTTTGAGGAGGTTTGGACAGGGAGAAATCCTTGCCCTCTCTCTGGTGAGGGGTTAGGGGTGAGCAGTCGTGCTTGGCTTTGGTCACTTCACTGGTATGTGTCAGTGTGAGGAGCAGCTAGTGATGATTCCGTGCTCTACAGCTAAGATAGTGGCAGCCAAGCCCAAGCAGATGAGCCCCCCCCCCCCCCCCCCCCCCACGCCCCCGGTGCCCTGGCTCTGGGTTTTGTCTTGGGATGGGGGAGAGATAGCACTTGCTTGCTGTTACACTTGCCGGCAGAGAGAGAGAGAGAGAGAGAACCGCCCGTGAGGAAGTGGGAAAGGGAGAAGCAGCTGCATGGCATGGTCTCCCTTTTTTTGAAATTGGGTGCCCTTTTTTGGGTTTCAAAATCAAGGCAAGTGGGGCTGGGGCAGGTGAGGGTGTAAATACTTTAAACACAGTCTATAATACAGGTTCAAATTCTCTCGTTAATGTTTTTATACCATATACTGTGCATTGTTAATAGTGCTCTTTCCGATCACAAATAAATTTCATTTCAATCGGGTCTTGAAAACATAACCAACAATGTCTAACGAACTCGCTCCGGTTTAATCCGGTTAAAAAAGTGATGTTTTTATATAGTCTCTAAAACGCAACTTTACAACTAATTTTTATTGTAATATATTATAATGATTAGGTCTATGCATCAAATACACTCTGAAGCCATCATATCGCAAAGCCCACACCCTCTCCGCTCATTCGTCAAACTAATATTTGTCACTCCCCTCTTTCTCATATCCCTACCCAAGCCACTTCTCCACTCTATCTTCTTCTTAAGAATGCCTCTCTGCATCTTGCTTCTATAGCGTGCTCATACTTCCTCCTCCTTGATCCACTTCTCTTCCTCAGTGGTTGTTGCTCTCCATCTCCCTCATTCGTGACTCGTCCTCCGGCATCTCCTCCTTCACCTCAGCTTCCTCCTCCTCGAGCCACTTCTCTTAGTGGCTGCGCCCCAATCTCCCTCATCCGTGACTCATCCTCTAGCAGTCGAGGGCACGGGCATCAAACAACCACAACCACTAATTTTTATTATAATATATTTATAAAATCTGGCTTATCTAAGTATTTAGAAATATTTTAATGGACAAAATAAAACCTTATAAAAATAGAGGTACTATATATGTTACTGATTGGCCAAGTTAAAAATGAGATATTACTACTTATTATACATTAAAAGAGGAACAATCATGTATTCGTTTTATTTACCGGCCGGGATTAAGATTGCGGGATCAATGACGGAGTGGGGATACAGTGGTAACGTGCTGTAAAACTGCAACACCGCGTGATGGCATGGCAGTGTAGAGCACGCGCGGTAAAAAAATTCTACCGGCAGTAGTAGTAAAAATGTGGGGGCTCCACTACTGCTGCTTGGGATTCTCTCCTCTCAAGTAAGCCTGAAGCCTTTTGGCGGGAAGCGCTTTACCACCCATCATCCTCTGCATGCCGCTCCCGTCCCACTTGGTCGTCTCTACGTCTGTACCCACCATTCACTGTCTCGCTCTCTGCTGGATTTGGGGCAGCGGCGGATCAGAATTTAGATATAGCTGCTCCGAGTTAATAAAACTAGCCTCATAGGCACAGCGCCACGCAGCGCCAGCCACCGTGTGTACCGAAATAAAAGATGCGATAATTCGTGAGGAGTTTTTTTAAAAAAATCGAGGGCAAATGCGTATTTTCAAAAAAGCCAAAGGTCTTTTTTGTAAAAAATTGAGGACCTGTACGCAACTAAACGAGGACCCGTACGTAATTTAGAAAACCGTGGGGCGCTATTCTGCAAAGTATACAAAATTTCGGTGAAGTGAAGGGATGTTTAAAAAAAGTGTTTTTAAAAAACTGGTAGGGACCTTTTTGCAAGGATCAAGAATTTTTACGTAATTTCGGAAAAATACAGGGATTTTTTTGCAAAAACGGTTTCCCGACCATACCAAAATTCGGCCAGACACGCGGCGAACGGAGCGAGCACGCGGAGGCAAAACGCCGACGTGGATGGCCTCTCCGCGCGCGCATTCCCCCGCTGGTAATAGGGAGTGATTCACGTCTTTTTTGCCGAGGAAAAAAAAGCTGTAAAGCTGCAGAGTAAATAGAGTACTCTCATGTAGTCATGTGCATGCAGCTAGTTAATTTGCCTACACGATTAGAGTTGGCCAGATGTGACCCTAATTACTATGGCTGGAAACAATAGATCCGTGGTTTTTAAAATCATCCCACTCCAAAGCGTGTTAGTCCATTGTGCCCATACCATCCCAGCCCACCACAATTTTTTTTCCTTTTTGTTCAGTGAAGAACATCCTGTCATCTTTACTACTCTTCGCAGCATTACACTGAAGTGCATGTATAAATGGGTGAATGCTACTCTTTCAAGATATGTGTACTCAATGACATACGGCATAGTTCTTTTTTTCTTTGAAATTGTTCTTAAAACATGGCATACAAAGTACTAAGCGAAATGTGTCCTCAGTTTACTATATTAAAACTAGACGCATGCATGACTGATTAATGATAAATCCGTGCTTCTTTCAAACCGGCCAAGAGAGTTCTAAAGTACGACAAATGGCGATCGAGACAAACTTCACGAGGGAACACCATGGACAGACGACAACAAGCTAAGCAAAAGAGAGCTGTTGAACACAACTCGCAAGATGGGCTGATTCAGGCCTTCCGCTTCTTCCCTAGGAAGACGTCAGTGAGCACCTTCTTCGACTGCAATGACGCCTTCAGTATCTCCAAACCCTACACATTGACATCACGAAATGATGAGTCAAGACTTCAATTTTGATCAAAATGAACTGATTTGTATTCGTAGTACCTCAATGTAGCCGAGCTGCACAGTCTTCTCCTCGAGCGAGCCGATATCCGTGATGCCGAGGGTGTTAAGGAGCGTGATCCCAGATATGGTAGACATGGGCGCGACCTTGAGGTCGTCCATGACCGTGTAAGTCACGACTCCCTCAACAAACCCCGAGCTTGCAAGATCAGACGGCGCAGCCTTTGCCTCGCCTCCAGATCCATTGCATGACCCCACAAGCTTCAACGTGATCGTCATCTTGCCGCTACAAGACTGAAGAGGACAAGGCGTGCCACTCACCTCGGTCACGTAGTCGTAGCACTCTTTATAGCTGCACCTGCTGCACCGGTAAAGTTCAGTGGAAGCCGGCGACAGCGCCTCTGGCAGCTGGAGGAGCTTGCCAGTATCACAACCACCGGTCGGCACGAGCAGTTCGTTCTTCGCGTCATCGGAGAGAATGTAGGTATCGTCGAGCTTCTCGACGCTGCCGTAGAGGTTGCCGATGGAGCCGACCATGGAGTCCGTGCTGAGAATCTTGACAACCGTGCCGACCGGCAAGGTGAGGAGGGAGAAGAGGAAGTCGACGACGTCCTTGCCGACCTCGGCGTACAGGACGCGCTGGGCCTTGGTGTCCACCAAGAGCTTCATGCTTATCTTTCTAGCAGTGGGGCTGGCTGTTTGAGCCATCTAGCTTGTTTGTTGTTACGAGTAGCAGATTGAGATTGGTGTAAGTATGGAGTGAGAAGATATCTGTGGCGTGCCGCCTTTATATAGTGGGCGGATGCGAAAGAAGACTTCTGGGGGAAAGTGGAGAGTAATTAGTGCACCGGCCGGCGTTCATTGGGACTTTCCACGATCAAGACCGTGTTTGCATGCAGTCCCAATGCATGATCTTTGAACTACGGAGAACTCAAGCGTTTGCAGCTCAAGAACCGATATTTGCATGCAGTTGGAGAATTATGTTTGCGCACTGCTCGATGCGCTTAATTCGATCGGTTTTTATCTGTTAGAGCAATTAGAGCAAGTATTAGGGCATCTCCAATGGGTCTATAGCAGCTATCTACAAGAGAGTCCATGTCATCAACTGTCCTACGTGGAAGATATTAA
The DNA here is from genome assembly GCA_017311315.1 of Dendrocalamus latiflorus. Lineage (NCBI taxonomy): Eukaryota > Viridiplantae > Streptophyta > Magnoliopsida > Poales > Poaceae > Dendrocalamus > Dendrocalamus latiflorus. The sequence continues at coordinate 4,024,724 of CM029664.1, forward strand.
ATGAAGAAAGAGAACGCAGCTCTCTACAGCTCTAGAGATAGTCTATAACGCCAAACGAGGCAGCCTCCATAAATTCTGTGTGTGCATGTAAGCATCAAATAGCTATCCTTATAGATAGTTCTTTAGAATGCTAACTTTAGTGTGTACTATATAGATGATGTGGAAGTCTTATAGTTAGTTGCTAGCTATAACCATTGGAGATGCCCTTATAAGAGCAAGTTTAATAAGGCTGACTGTGCTAGCTACAAGGGAATCCATGTCAGCATAGTCCTATGTGGAGGGGAGAGAAAAGGAGAGAGAGAGCCAAGCCGGCTCCCATGCAAGAGTCAGGCTATAGCACAGGAAAAGAGGCGTTATCCATGCATGTACCAATAGAACTAACTGCTATACCCATGCATGTATTAAATTATCAATACCCATGTATGTATTAAATGATTGAGAGCTCTTGTGGAGACAACTTATAGCCAGCTTATTGTATGAGTTAGCTGTATCATTATCTTTTGATGACATAGAAATGTATTGGAGGTAGCAGCTATCTATACTATTAAACTTGCTCTAAGGGCATCTCCAATGGTTATAGCTAGCAACTAACTATAAGACTTCCACATCATCTATATAGTACACACTAAAGTTAGCATTCTAAAGAACTATCTATAAGGATAGCTATTTGATGCTTACATGCACACACAGAATTTATGGAGGCTGCCTCGTTTGGCGCTATAGACTATCTCTAGAGCTGTAGAGAGCTGTGTTCTCTTTCTTCATTTAATATCTTCCACGTAGGACAGTTGATGACATGGACTCTCTTGTAGATAGCTGCTATAGACCCATTGGAGATGCTCTAAGGATGACTCAGCCGGCTGAATTGAGTCCACGTAGGAAAAAGATATGATTTGGCAGAGAGAGAAAAGGAGAGAGAAAACGGGCCGGCGCTTAACTCCCCGCCGGGCTGTATCCCACGACACAGCCCGCATCCAGCCAGCTGCGGGCGAAAAAGCCGACGCTTCGTTCCCCACCAAAATCCCTCGCGATCCTGTGCGAACCCCCGCCGTCCTGCTCGCCCGCGCGCTCTCCTGCCATCCCGCTCGCCCGCGCGCGCTCCCGCCGTCCCGCTCGCCTCGCTCGCGCGCCAAATCCTGCCGCGCCTCCGCCCAAATCGCGCCGAAATCGATTCCATTCCAAAATCTCCACCTCCCAAACCCTAGCGGGCAGTCCCGCCACCGGAGCCGAACCCCCGCCGTCCCGCTCGCCCGTGCGCGCTCCCGCCGTCCCGCTCGCCTCGCCCGCGCGCCAAATCCTGCCGCACCTCCGCCCAAATCGCGCCGATCCTCCCAAATTATTCCAAAATCGCCACCTCCCAAACCCTAGCGAGCAGTCCCGCCGCCGGAGCCATAGATGGGTGGCATATCCAAGAGGACCTCTGCACCGGTGCCTATGGAGATCCCGCCGCCGCAGCCTCAACCCGTCCCGCCATATGGACCCAGCGCCTGGTTTCCAACTCCACCTACGCAGTCAACGCCAGCTTCCTGTGCACCATGGTGGCTCGCCGGGCACCAGCAACTAAGCCTGGCGGCTTCCACACCTCATGGCTCTATGTGGGCGCCGCCTGCCTCTGCATCTTCTGGGCCTTTGGCTGAGAATGATGATTACTCTGATGTGCAGGCATGGTATGAATCCTCTATTGCTCCCCAAACTCTCAGTTACTTTTTTAATCTCTTGATATTGCTTATGAACTGTTATGCCGTGTATTGATATTTAACTGAATCACTTGATTGAAGATGACAGTGTTATGCTTTTGACACTTAATGGAAATTGAAAACTACAATTTTTATTTTAGTATATGAAATACTATAGGCTGTGATTAACATGAATAATGGCTTATATGTGTCCAAGTTTTAACATGGAATCGTCAAATAAGAGATCTAGGTTTTTATTCAAAATATAATGTGATCTTCCCTGTTTGCACCAGCATGTAGATCCTAATTGAGAGTGCCGAGTCCAAATCCAGTATACGAAACTTCCAGATTTATCCATTCTCTATGCTATTGGCTGATTCTAGTTAGGAGTTTATTTTTGGATTTTATGCTATGAATATGTCCACTCTAATACTTACTGTTGAGTTCCTCCATATGTTAAGGAAGTCTTTGGTCCTTTTAACGACGTTTGAAATGGCGTCTACAAGAGATGATTAGTTCATGTAGACAATATTCATGTAGTGCATTTTTTTAACAGGGGACCAAATTCTCACCCTCCTGGGGGTTTCTTGAATTTTCTGAATAGCAATGGGAGCAATGGGAGTGCATCGCAGGTAATCAGTGTTGCCGATGACGACAACGATGGCAAGTGTACTAGGACTGAAAAGCGTTTGCTATGGACAAAAAATGAGGATCTAAGATTGGTAAGTTTTTTTTGTTACTAGCATCCATGTGTTACATTAATAGCACATCAGTAAACATCTTTTGTTAATGTTGTAGGTCAGTGCTTGGATAAATAGTTCCAATGATCCTATCCAATCCAACTACAAGAAGAATGATCAGTACTGGAAAGGTGTTGCTGATATCTACAACAGCACCACCCCAAAAAACCGTGTAAGGCAAGTCAAGCAAATCAAGGATCACTTTGCAAGAATTAAGAAACAGGTTGCATGGTTTTGTGGTAGCTGGAAGGAGGCCAATGCTCTATGGGGTAGTGGTGAATCTGATGCAGATATAATGGATAAGGCAATGAAATCTTATGAAGAAGAGCACAAAAAAGATGGTCCATTTATATATAAGCATTGTTGGGAGGTTCTTCGTGAGGAACCAAAATGGGATGCCTATTTGGAACGCCTAGAAGACCTCGAGCCGGACAAGAGAAAGTTCTGTGAAGAGGAGGATGTGGGGAAACATTTCTCTTTAGATGATGATGCTGATGAGCGGCCAATAGGAGGCAAGCAAGCTAAGGAGCAGCGCAAGAAAAAGAAAAAGGGCCAGCCCTGTTTAATAGACCTTGAAGATGAGCTTGACAAGTTTGTAGATGCTCAGAAAACAGCAAATGAATGCCGCAAAGAGATGTTAGAGACACAAAGGCGTGTCTCTAGTGAGAATCTTGAAGCTCGGAAGCTTGCACACCTTGCAGCCAAGGAGAACAAGGAGTCAGTCATGCTAGAAACGTATCGATCATTGTTGATGCAGGACACAACAAAGATGCCTGACGATGTGAGATCAGAGCACGTGCTAGCGTTGAAGTGTCTGCGAGAGAAGTTATTTTCAAAAAAAGACTAAGGTATTGCCTACTGACCACTATTTTATTTTTAATAGTATCACTGCTGAAATACAAGGTTTTAACTGCTGAATTATGTGCTGAAATACAATATGTTGACTGGCAGCCGATTGATCTGCTATTGTAGCTGCAGTCGATTGAGTCAGCTGCATGTGTTGACTGGCAGTCGATTTGGTACTGCCTATTGAGGTTTCTGATAATATGCTAATTATTTCTTAGTGCTGATTTTGAGCTTCTCAAGGATCGTAAGAGATTTCACAAAATTATTATAGTGTGATACAGCCTGTGAAAATCTTTATATAAAGGTGGGTGATTGTATTGAATTAGTGTGATACATTAATATACTTGTATGGTTTTTTTTGACCTGGTAATTAATAAAGCTCTCTTCTCCTTGCAAAAAAGAAAAACTGTTGCTTCATGTGCTACAGATGGATCTGGAAGTCAATGTTAGATTATGAGTTCTGGAGCTATTAGCATCAACTATTGATTCTCCTTTTCTTTTTTCTTTTTGATGACTGCTGTTAATGACAGCTAGGTGAGCACAGACAACAACATAGTTTGTTAATGACAGCTAGGTGAGCACAGACAACAATATCTGTAGTTATGTTTCCTCAGCACATATCCTGAGATTGGTTCAAGTAGTCAAGCAATTTCTTTTGTAGGAAACCTTTGTCTCACCTTTGTCATTTATTTCCCAGATCCTATATCTTTTTGTGAATTCTGTTATCTCCCAGAGTCTCCTAGATGCTCCCAGATTCTGTTATGCTTACATGACACCTAGATGCTCCCAGAGTCTGGGTTGTTGCAATGGTCTCCATAGCGATGATACCATTTTCATTCATGGTTAATCTCCATAAAATTATTCATTGCGTGGCTATCTGTACACACCTTGAACTGCAAATTTATATGACATGCTTCATTAGTACTTATGATTCCCATCCTCACTCGAGAGCCAGTAGGCATTAGGCATGCAGTAGGCATTAGAATTTCTGGACTGACATGCAGTAGGCATTAGAATTGTCTTGCTGAAATTGAGGATTGGGAAACATGCAGTCCAGATAACCACGCAGCAGAATTTCTGGACTGACATGCAGTCCAGATAACCACCCATGTACTTAATTAGTTCGAAGCACCCATGCAGTACCATTGATAGTGGCCCATTGCAGTTAGTTGATACAGTGAATTTAGTCAAGTCTTGCTGAAATTATGCAACTGCACCTAACTACAATGCAGTGCAGAACTACAATGCAGATCAGAACACTCTATATAATCCTTCCAAACCCATCTTACTTCCCCAATCTCTCATCTTTTTACTCAAGCTACAAACCCCATCTTCTTTCTCGTACCTCTAGTCTTTCTACTCAACCTAAACCATGTCGGATTCATCTTCATACTCAGATGAATCCGATGAACTAGCTCCTTCCAAAATTATCGAAGAGCATATTGCTGAGCAGAGCATCCTCGACTCCTTTGCTAGAAGGCTCACTATGAAGATTAAGGCTGCCTTCTCGGCTGGGGCATCTCAGCGACAATATGGTCCAAGAAAGAGCATCCGGAGGGATCATGGAGGTGCTCATGAGCGTCTTGTTGAGGACTACTTTGCTGCAGAACCACTCTACCCCGAGAGTATGTTTCGTACAAGATTTCGTATGAATAGGCGCCTCTTCCTACGCATTGTGAATTCCCTTGGTCAGTGGTCTCCCTATTTTACTTATAGGGCAGATAGTGCTGGTCGAATAGGGCTCTCACCACTGCAAAAGTGTACATCAGCCATGCGCATGCTGGCTTATGGCAGCCCTGCTGATGCTCTTGATGAGTACTTGAAGATTGGGAAGTGCACTGCGTTAGATTGCTTAGACAAGTTTGCACGAGGGGTGATTGAGGTGTTTGGTGGGGAGTACTTGCGACGCCCCACACGTGAGGATGTTGAGCGTTTACTTCAGGTTAACGAGTCTCGTGGTTTTCCTGGAATGATAGGAAGCATAGATTGCATGCATTGGCGTTGGGAGAATTGTCCTTTAGCATGGAGGGGGCAATTCACCCGTGGTGATTATGGAGTTCCAACTATAGTCCTAGAAGCTGTTGCTTCTCAGGACCTTCATATTTGGCATTCTTTCTTTGGAGTTGCTGGGTCAAACAATGACCTTAATGTGCTCAACCAGTCCCCACTGTTTTTTGATGCCTTAAAAGGAGAAGCCCCTCAAGTTCAATTTTCAGTCAATGGGAATGAGTATAGCACGGGTTATTACCTTGCTGATGGTATATACCCAGAATGGGCAGCCTTCATGAAGACTATAACACTTCCCCAAACAGAGAAGCACAAGTTGTTTGCCAAGCACCAAGAAGGGGCAAGGAAGGATGTGGAGCGTGCTTTTGGGGTACTACAGTCCCGTTTTTCTATTGTTCGTCGGCCTGCACGTCTATGGAAAAGAAAGAGTGTTGGAAGGATCATGCTAGCTTGTGTGATTCTCCACAATATGATAGTAGAAGATGAGAGAGAGGATGCTACTATTCATATTGACTTGAATGAGAATCCAGGGGCATCCTTTGCTCTACCCCCTGAAGTGAACACTGGTGGTAATCTGTGCTTTGCTGATGTGTTGCGTAGAAAAGCTGCTATCCGTGCTCGTCCACAGCATACCCAGCTTAAAAATGATCTGGTCGAGCACATTTGGCATAGGTTTGGTAATAGCCATCCTAACTAGTCAATGGTAGAATTCTGAAATCTGCATGTTTTTATTATTTTTTCCCCTTAACAGTGAGAATTAACATGATGTCTTACATATATCTTTTCAGGACTGGGCATGGCGTGCTGAATGCTGCAGATGCTACTTGCAGGTATCGACTCTAAACTTTTGTAGCTACTTTTCAGGACCCATATGTTCTAATTTTTGCACTATTATGCTTGTAGTGTTGTGACTTTTGATGCAAATGGGCTGGCTGCTCCATTCTACTGAAGTTCAGCTATCAACTATGGCTTCATGCTTCTATCATCGTCGTCTAGATCAATAAATAATGGCCTGTGTGCCAGCGAACTTATTTAGTATTGTTTTTAGTTAATGCTTTTCTATAAAACTATGTGATCTTTAAGTGTCGTGACGAGGTGCTATGCCATTAGGAGTATGGGCTCATGTGCTGCAGGCTTCATCAAGGTATAATCATAGCATATTGTGCTCCTTCTGCATGTCTAGGAGTGGAGCATTATATTTTTAAGGTCCACCAGATTGAGTATTGGATGTTTTAATTTTGGTGGAAATTTATAGTACTTCTCTTTTTCTCAGTTAGTATGGGAAATTTTAGACCTTTTGTCATCAGTTATGGGTCATATGTTGTGTTATATGTCAAAAATTTTGTTGTTTGTCGGTTTGGTGTATGTTCTGATAAGGTTCAGATTGCGGAATATGCTAGCAAGCTCCTCAAGGGTAATAGCTCTGGTGACAGAATCTTTTGTGTATTTTGATTACTACGTTGCTGATCAAGAGCAAGGCTAATAACTTGGCACGATTTTGATTACTACGTTTTGTCTGTGTCACTTGTGACTGTTTTGATTGCATATATATACATGTATGTAGATGACCACATCTTTATAATTTTGAATATGCAAGATAATTGAATGAGCACATATGTATGGCCACAAAGATGTAGATCACAGCAAATTGTAGGCACATGTAAGCATTAAATACTTACAATCTCTACTGCAGTCAGTCAAATAGCTAACTCATAATATGAGTTGGCTGTATAACCGGCTGTATATGACATGGCATTGTCTTACAGCCTTCAGCTGGCTAAATTATTAGTCTTGCTCTTATAAGGGCGTCTCCAACAGTTGGCTATTTAGTTAGCTAGATCTGATGTGGCAAGGAAAAAGTAGGAGAGAGAGTAGTCACTAGCGACGAGCAAATAGCTGATCTATTTCACGTAGTCCAAGAACATGAGAGAGGAGCATGTGGGTCTAACAGTATAAAATAGTCTTTGCTTTTATCTCTCATCTCCACGTCAGCTGACTATATAGCTAGTACTAGCTATTACCATTGCGGACGCCCTAATAAGAAGCTGTTAGTAGGCTGTATGCTGAGATGGAGGAGAGAGAAGAGAGGTGGGCTGTAAGTTTACAGCTAGCTGAAGCACAAGAACCAAGAAACTTTGTGAGAGAAAGGGGTGAGTCATACAGCCTTCAGCTGGCTGTAAACTACTATATGAATGGGCTGATAAGTGAGTTGTAAGGCCAGTCTCAGTGGGGGTTTCATGGAGTTTCATGGGCATTAAATACGCTGACATGGCACTGTATTGATGAAGAGAGAGATGATAAAAGTTTCATGGGAGTAGAGAGAGTTTCATGGGGATGAAACTCTTCTGCACTGTTTCCAAAATATAAGTGTGTTGGAAACTGGGACATGAAACCTCTACTGAGACTGGCCTAAGTGTCCATACAGCCAGCTGAAGGCTGTATTATTAGCCTTGCTCTTACACCATCTTGTCACTGACATCAGTACGAGACAATAAGAGCATCTCCAATGGTCTGAGTCAGCTAGCTATATGTATGTACACATCAGCATATATCCTATGTGGAGGAAAGAGAGTATGCAAAAAAACCGAGCGCAGCCTCTATAAATGATAGTCATTTTCTGTGTGTGCATGTAAGCATCAAATAGCTATCCTTATAGATAGTTCTTTGAAATGCTAGCTTTTAGTGTGTACTATATAAATGATGTGGAAGTCTTCTAGTTAGTTGCTAGCTAGAATCATTGGAGATGCCCTAAGCCAAACTCACAAGCGCTCCATATTGCAGGTCTGATCACCTCATTTAGCGATGTGGCAGACTCCGATTGTATCAACATCACTTCCTTGGTGTACTGAATTTCTAATACGTACTCCTTAGTCCCAATAGGCATCAAAGAATTGCTGCTATTTTTTTTGACTTCCAATGGCTCTGAGCGACGTAGTAACATTAACCGTATGTTTTATCAGAACATATTTGAAAAAGTTTATAAACGTACCAAAGTATATATGGTTATGTATATGCTATGTTATAAACATACCGTATGTTTTGGGCTAAGGCAATTTTCACCACTGACTATGTGTCAAACAGGGTGTTCTTGAGATCGTCCTTAGATAAGACTTCTTACGAGTTGAGGTTACTCTCATTTTAAGATATTTGGCTGGAAATACTTCATTATAAAATATGTCAACTTAGATAAATTTAAATCAAGATCCTCTGATGGTATATTTCTTGGATATCTTACTCATACTTATGGCTATCGTGTTTTAAACTTGAATACTAACAAAATCTTGGAGACTTGTGAAGTCACTTTTGATGTCGCTAATCATAATACTAGACCTGACAATGCAGGTACACAAGTACATGGTGATCAAAAAAAGTATCTTCTTTGACAACGATCCTGACTCAGAGGATAAGGATCCAATCCCTCTTTCTATTGCTCCTGAGTTGGTTGGAGAGCCTGCTTCCACTATTTCAATTTCAGTTGAGTAGCCTAGCCTCAAGGTCCGAGTTCGCATAGTCTACAGATTCTGACTCGCTGGCCATGGAGGTCTCCTTCGGCTCACCCAATTCATCTGGCTGAGGGGCGCTGAGCACAACGGCTCTACCGTGAGGGGAGAGCTAGCACTTTGACGTGAAGGGGACGCCTCCGCTCTGGCACCATTGAACGGATGCGGCCGACCACTGCCGGGCACGAAATAATTTGGCATGGGAATGCCGAAGGCTTCGCACACTCGGTTTACCAGAGAGAAGTTCAACATCAGCGACGCCCAAAGGTTGTGCTCCTTCGCAATGTACAGCCCAAGGAAGATAGCTGCAGCACGCTCGGTGTCCTTGAGGGTGAGTGCTACCATGAGTAGCCATCGAAGTCACCAATGAGGCAGCACAAAGCAAATGAAATAGTGAGAGGGCTGAGTTCTTACCTGGCTCGGTCGACTTCGACAGTGAGGCAACGCTAGAGTGCAGATAGTTGTCAAGGGGGGTCGAGTTGAACATTCCACAAGTGGCCAGCGGGGACACCTCGAACATGCAAAACTCCTCTTCGGGGTCCCGCATATTGAATTAGAGGGTGACCCCAGATAGCCTCCACACGTGCCCTTCGTCTTCGTGGTCGAGTGTCACCTATGGAGACATGTTGAAGTCCATCAGGCACCCCAACCACTTCAAACTACTGCTTTCCTCCATCGATGGTAGAACCATCGTTGCATCCAGCTGGACTCCTATTTGGTCCTCGTCAAGTTCGCCAGGAATAGCTTCGTGTATCCAAATCGAAGCACAAACTTTATGCTCCCCAGGTTAGAGTACTCGCCCTCGGTGGGTTTCTTTGGCTGGCACCGAGCGTAATGAAGGAAGGTGAACAGTGCGGGGCTCGGCCACACTGTTTCCACTTGAGAGGCCCAGCTGCAGACGACCAGTTGGAAGACTGCATTGGGGGATCAACTATGCAAGCTCTAGCCTATACAGCCAGAGGACCTCGCCAATGCAGGCTGCCATAGGGATGTGGAGCCCAACGTCGAAGTACGTGGCGAAGGCGATGGTCTCTGACTCCGTCGGCTGGGGCTCTGCCTCACCGGCGTGGGTCAGGCGAACAACCTCTCGTCCTGAAATCTTCCCGTCACGCACTAGGGATCGAATCAACTCCTTGGTCGCTAGACTCTACCCCAGCACATTCGTACAAAACGCCATTGAGCTTCTTCACCGCCTTCCACCACTTGTTGGTGGTCGATGTGTCACGATCCACCAACTCGTATCGTACCTCAGTCACTGACGAGCTACCACGATCGTCGACGCGATTAGATGAGGCGCCTGCGATGTTGCGGTAAGAACATTGGTCGCCACCACAAGCCATCTTCACACGGAATAGGTTGACGGAGTAGCTACGGTAGTAGCGCTTCAAGGCACAACATAGATAGGACGGCACAGGGCACGGTAGTGGCGGTACGGAGCAAGGGCGTTAATGGCAGGAACAAGCACACGCAAGAAGAGGAGGAAGAAGACCTCGCCAAGGACACTGGCTTAAAAGTGCACGCCTTTTTCGAGCGCGCCTCAGGAATCGGCGGAACGCGAAACTACAGTGCACAACATGCCAACCACAGTTGCACACATGTCCCACACTATAGCACAAATCGACGACCACAGTCACCATGATCAGGCCTATGGCCCAACCACTCAATAGGCTAAAGGGACTAAGGGGGTCAAAAGGCCTCACGACATGGTTTTGGCCTGCAGAAGATAAAGCCCTTTCCTATGAAAGGCTATGTTGTAGAGGTGGTACCCATCTAAATCCATTTGGCTTGCTAAGCTAAAAACCCTAATAAGATATGTAAAAAGACGTATGTATAGTACGCCAGTGTGTGGGTATTATAGTAATCAGACCTTATAGTCATGTATATATACAGTCTAGGTAGCAGAGAGCGCCTGACGAATATATTTTCTATAGTATTTGATTAGTAGTCATAACAGATATTGTCTTTAATTAATTGTTTGTAGTATGCTGCTGTCTTTCTTCTCTCAATCCGTGCGCCGGCTGTTGTCTCCGATTTGGTGGCTGGCGATTTTTAGCCGGACCAATCGTTTAATGGAAATTCCTTTCCATCTCAAAGAATAACAATGTCGGATAAAACTCGTATAGAAACCGCAACGTAAGGCTTTGAATGGGCCAAAAAGAGTCCACCACTGCCTCGTATAGAGCCCTACCGGCTACAGCCTACGGCGACAAGCCAACAAGAGATTTTACCTCTCCCCCGTCCTCGTCGCCTCCATCCTCGTCGGCGGCGGCGGGCATAGACGGCAACGTTGTGAGCGACTTCCTCTCCAGCCACCGTGCTCCACATCCTCCTATTTACCTTTGCTCTTTTTTTTTCACTCGCGATGAATCACCCCCTACCTGATTTGTACCATTTCATCTTGTTGTGGGTTGTGAGATCGTCGTCGTCGTCAATTTGTCTCCCTTATTCAGTTGGTGCTTCTCTTATTCTTCTTGATCCGGTCGACATCAGCTAGGATCGTGGGTTTGTGTGTGGGCTAGGGTTATGGGGATTTTTAGTGGTTAAGTTGATCGTAATACTTGACTCGTGCTTTTTTTTAGAACTGACTCATGCTTTATTTGATAGGAGTATAATGAATGAGTTTGTGCAAATTTTAGTACATAAACCTGTGCAGTTCAATCTTCAAACATGCAAATCCTCCTATGGGTTCCCCATTGATAAAAGATTGGCAAATATATACAATGAAAGCAAGCAAAATGATACTATTTCTCAGTTGGTTTAATAATTATTCTATAATAAAGTTTGTCCTTGCCTAGGGTAGTCTGATGAACAGTTTGGTAGGGTTTATGCTATAATGGAGTTTGTTAGCTTCACATACCTTATCCTAGGTCGCTTATTATAGGATTATAGCCTACTCTTCCTTCCTCAGAAATAATTTATTTTTTATAGTTCAAGTTAAGACACTCACCTTGTGTTTTCAAACTTTTCAGGATTCCCGTGCCTTAAATCAGGATAGTGAATTCTTTTGGGTCTATAGTCTAAAATCTAAATACAGCAGGTCTACAGGCATACGAGAATATCTATTTAAGTATGTCAAATTTGTTGTACAAAACTTACAAACTTGTGTGAATATCCTTAGTTCCTTACTTAATTTGCATGACAAACAAAAATGTAATGTAGATCTGATCTGAACCATTTTTTAGTTGGTACACGTTACATAAAACTTTTGTGTGCAAATAATATGTCAAATGTAAAATTTCGAAGAAATCTTGTACTGAACCTTGTACAGTAATATTCAGTTCCATAGTTTGCTTGACTGTCTATCTCAACAAAGTGGCCTCGCTTTTATGATTATTACCTTTTTGCATATCTAGTGCAAACGTTTGTACATCTCCTCAATTTTTTCATGTTGATTCAGTGCTCAGGCCAAAGTGGTTCGCATGATTGTACCTACCTTGTGGTTTACACATGATATGCCTCTCTAATCTTTGCCTGTATCGAATGCTTACTTGTGCAACCTATGGCTACGAGTTTGCCTGGAGGAACAGTTATTAAGATTTTGCTTTTTTCTGATTTTCCAAATGTGACATTCATAAAAGCAGATTACTCAGACTGAATCGAGATCGCCGTTAGGGAAAGGTTAACAGTTAACATACTGCTCTGTTATTACTTATTATTTTAATTAGTTATGCATATGAAATTATGAATTGCTACTCTGGTCCACACCTGAAGTTGTATTTGTTCATGAGTCCATTTTCCCTTGGTTTTTAGAAGTCGTCTGCCCATATGGAGATCTCTTTGGGTTACAATCTGAAAAGATGTTTTTTCTCTATCTGCTGCAAACATCCCTGGGAAAATTAATTGTTTTCTTGTGAAATTGATTGCATGTTTTCTGTGAAGTGTTGCCCGTTTGAGCATTTGAACTACAACAATAGTTAAAGTTGAGAGCCTATGCGACTTTGTTTTGTTGATGGCAGGTGCAGGAGCCAATCAATGCCCAGGAAATTTAAAGAATTTTGACGAGGGAATAGCATGGCTACTAATGAGTTGTCGATCAAGCTCTTGATTGATACCAAGGCTCAGAAAGTCTGCTTTGCCGAGGCTGGCAATGACGTCGTCTTGTTCCTCTCCAGCCTCCTATGTCTCCCGGTGAGCACCATCATCAACCTGCTTACCAAGGAGCGTATGGTTGGCAGCATTGGTAATGTGCTTGACAGTGTGGAGAAGCTGGATGCCAAGTATTTAATCTCAAACAAGAGCAAGGAGCCCTACGTCAGCCCGCCCGTTGCCCCTGGTACGCTCTGTCCTTTGCAACAGCTGCTGGATGCACAGTTAAATGCCAGTACCAGCTTCTTCACATGTGAAGGGAAAGCGAGCAACTACAACAGCACACGTGTTGCTTGTGGATATTTTTCGGCTATCAAAGGCAGCATATGCCCTCATTGCTCCAATCCAATGAACAAGGCTATGGCGCATGTCAAAACCAATGGGTTTGTGGTTGGGACGGCCACGTACACAGTCAAGGATGATCTCTCAATGACTCCAGCATCCAGCATGTCAAGCATCACCCTGCTTGCAGAGTGTGGTGTCAAGGAGCTGAGTACGCTGCAAGAAAAGACTGTGAAGATTGGCAAGGAAGAGGTTGTGTACCTTTTTTATCACTTACCCTGTAGAAAAGAAAATCAGTGGTAGTTTTTGCTTAATTGGTGCAGTTGATGATTTCTGTATTCGAATGTAGGCGCTGGAGATACTCCTTGCTTCCCTGAAGTCCAAGACTGTCCTGACTGATGTCTTTCTCCAGAAGAAAAAGGTTCGTTGCAAGAAGGAAACTGCTGCTTAGTTATGTATGAGAAATTTTATCAGGTATCTCATGTAGAACTCACCACTGCTAGTAACTCAGAATGATTCTTACAACACATTGTCATCGTTGCGAAGTGGCTTACTGTGTTAAGCTCCATTCTGCATTGCTTGGTCATTCTCTGGGTTATTGGACCAAAGCTAGTAAGCTACTGAATGTGAAAATTTTGTTGACATCACGTGTGCAGGTGACTGTTCATATTGGCTTTTGCTTATAAATAGTAACATTGTAGAGAGCTTTACGAAGAGAGAGATTCACGTGTGATTTTAGCCGATATAAATAAAGTTATTGTATTATGTATTACAATTGACTAGTAGATTTCATCTTGAAAAGATACTTCGTTTGAAAGTTAGGTATTGTAGAAAAGCTATTTATTGTAGAAAATAGCTTTTAGAAGTTAATACGAATAGGATCAAACTAGGTCTTATCTTATTCAACTTGTACTGAGGACAAATAAGTTAATACTCCCTTTGGTAAGCTGCAAGAACTCCAGCCAGTGGAACCTTCCTATTAATTTCAGCGATGATGATTATATACAGGAAATGTGTAACTCAACCCATAATATCCTGTAACAGTACATTTCTGTGATCACTAAAAACATGTATACTTAGTAAAATATAAGCTGCGTCGCTCGCGCAAACTAGCCACCAATGTCAGTGACAACAAGGGTATTTCATCCATGAACGTCCTCTTTGTCCTAAACTTTTTATTCTAAACAAGCCACCTGTAATTCTGTAAATTAGGGCCTATTTGGATCGTAGCTAAACCTTATCAAATTTTGCTACACTTAGGCAAGTTTGACTGGATCAGACATCCGTTTGGTTTGTAGCCACATCTATGATAAGATTCATTTTCAGCCACTTGGGTTCCAAGTGTCAATGATTCAAAAATTTGATGATCTAAATAATACCTTAGACAAGTTTAGCAATAAATTATGACAAACTTTGGTAACCTGGGCATATGAACCAAACAGGTTCTAGAGTACATAAGTAGATGACTTTAACCTTGTAATCGCACAAAGGAGGAGACAGTATATGAACCGAGCAGGTTCTAGAGTACATAAGTAGATGATTTTAACCTTGTAATCGCACAAAGAAGATAAGAGGAAGAAGAAGAGGAAGGAAGTAGATGACTTAACAAGTAAAATACCATCAAACACAAATTGAAATGATGAAGCATCGGGGGATCACCATCACATCACCATTCACCGCCAGTTCGCCTCAGTTGGGCGCGGCACCTTGGTGCACAAACCGCTTCATTACTCGGATCAACTCGTTGGTCGCCTCGCTCCGCGGCCGGAGGACGGAGAAGCCATGGTGCTCTCCCTTGAACTCGGCGAGCTCGACGGCCTTCCCCATCTCCTTCAGCCTCGCCGCATAGCCCAACACGCGGTCACGGAGCACATCACTCTCGGGCGCCACGACGAGCACCGGCGGAAGCGCTACCGGCTCCAGGTTGGGGCTCTGCGGGCCGAACGGGTTGGCCACCGGGTGGTCCCTGTTAGCCCCCACCGGCAGCGACATGCGCCAGAGCTGGTCGGACATCTCGACTGTCAAGGACACGTCGGCCGGGGGATCCGCCTCCGCTGCCGTGCGCTCGACTCCACCGAAGAACGCAGAGAGAAGGACGTACCCGACGACGCGCACTGGGTCGAGCTCGAGTTGCCCCGAGCCAACGCGAACCGTGACGTGGTGGGCCAAGTTGGCGCCGGCCGACCCTCCGGAGATGAACGTCCGGGTAAAGTCAGCCGATTCCGCGAGCCATGGATCGGCGCCTGCTCCGAGCACGGCCTGGCCACGCAACCAGGAGAGGAAAGCCGCACCGTCCTCGATGGCTGCAGGGAGGCGGTGCTCGGGGGCGAGGCGGTACTGGACGGAGAGCACGACGGCGGGGAGCTCGGAGGCAAGGCGGAGGCAGCAGGAGTGGAAGTTGGGCTGCTCGAAGGAGCCGATGCAATAACCACCACCGTGGAAGTACACGAGCACAGGGAGCTTACCTCCTTCGCTGGCCACCGGCGGCCTGTACATGCGGACCCTGAGGCCGTGCGTCGCGTCGTAAACTACGTCCTTCCACTGAACGCCGGGGACGTCCATGGATGGCTGCGCCGGCCGGAGGACGGCTTCGTCGCCGCGGACGACGGAGCCGTCGCTGAGGAGCTGGACGACGCCGTAGAAGTCCTCCACGACGTGCGGTGCCGCGTCGCCGGACATGGTGATCGACGAGGTCGGAGACTCGCAGCTTGTCACGATCACGGTGTTGGCTCTAGTGATTCGTCTTCTGAATGGATGAGTCAACTGTACAGCAGGCGAGCCTTGAAATTTTATTTTGTTTTGATATTTGAGAACGATCCATGATTCCATGAAGGTTCTTGCCGTCGTTGGCACGTCAAGATTGACTTGGAATTTTCTTAGTGTTGGCATGTCATAGTGAGGCTTCGAGGCAGCCAAGTGGAGAGGGACATACAGAGCAGCCAAGATGGGCTTAGATTCTCAGGTCAAACTCATTGCTTGACCATTCTCAAGAGTTAGTGGACCAAAGCTACTGAATGTGAATGGAAAAAAAATCTAATGAGGGAGGGCCTCTCCACCAAATGTTGCCACGTCGGCAATTCAAGCCATGTGACAGCATATGGAGAGGGGCCTCAGCGAGGCCCTCCCCCATAAAAAAGTTTTCCAGTATGAATAGCTTGGTTGACATCATGAGTTTAAGACTAGGGTAAGTCCAATTAGTTAGAACTTAGAACACTGTTGATGACAATGCAGTGTCTAGCTTTGATAAACTGAAAAACTCCTGCCAGTGGAGTACAGTCCACCTGTTAATTTGCATCGTATGAGAAAGCATGATTTGTATACCGTTTCTGATATTATGAGGTAAATGAAGTAGATATGACTATGGCCTGTGAAATTGCTCTCTTGGTGGTTCAACTGTGAAAAAAATGGAAGGCGTCTTACTCTGGGTGATGATTCAAGATTCAGGCATTCAGCCAATGTTACTGTCTTGTGTCTCATGGCTGACACACTGCCAATTAACAGTTGTGACATGCGGGTATACTGTAACACCCCCATTTCTGGGAGTATTGTGAAAATCCTCGCAGTTGCCCAGGACTGTTCAACTGCGAGTACATCCATCGAGTGTATAACATTGCCAACACAAGCTTAAGAGCAAAAGCGAACTTTATTACAATATAAAGGCTAAAAGCCAAGTCTTACATTACAGAACAAGGATGCCACAGGCACGCCTGAGCGGAAGACGACCCTAATTCCACGCTTCGTTGATCTCGTACAGAATCATCCCTTCGTCTTCTCTCGCATCCTCAAAATTAGTTGTTTCTGTTTATGTTTTTAGCGAGCATGAGTACTACCACTCGTACTCAACAAGTCACACGGAGCTTAATAATAATTTCATGCATGGTATATCAAGTAAAGGGAAACAAGTCTATTATTTTATGTGGATGCAGTTTTAGTTGGAACCATTTGAAAACCTTTAAAAAGTACTTCATTAAAGTAAAAGGGGGTTTCAAGCTTGATTATCATTACTCAATATATGCCAAACCATTCCAAAACTACTTATGCCTTGATACTGGATTCACCCACTAAACATAGCTTCCTTTACCGGAAGCACGGCGTATTCGAATACCATTTGTCATGACTTTGCAAAGCTGCCCTGCTTTACCCACAAGATCCCTTAACTCCGGCCAGAGAGTTAAGACAACAAGGACGTTCACTGCTCAATTCTTTGTGTAGACTCCGCCCAGTAGGTGTTTAATCTCAACAAGCTCGGATGACCCCACGGATCTCGTCCGACTCATCGCAGCCCTACAGTTGTATGGTTAACCACCTCCCATACGATCTCACCCTCTGTCTCCCCCTTTCCAGTTGCAGAGGTTCAATTGAAGTTGAGCAGCTACTGAGCCAGGTTTGACCAAGTCAATTTGACCAAATCAACGCTTGTGGTTGGGCGGTTACTATGTCCGTTACTCAGCATAAGGGTCTAGTCCTTACATTTTAACTGAGGCATCAACCACACACGAACCCAAATTCAGTACACTCTGTACTGCCACCAATCCACAACCAGCCTCCACCCTAGGATAAGGTCTTCGGATCCATCTCTGCGATCCTCACTTATTCTAGTTCCCACTTTCCAAAATTCTAAGCCAATACCAAAACCTTAACAGTATAAAGATTCAAGGTGGTCCTAAACTACCATGTCATTAATGATCTTATATTTTATGTTACTAGGTCTTGCCAAGGTGAATGTGGCCATCAAATTAAACGGGGCTTTTCGGGTGGTAGGACATAACTAGTATCATGTCATTCTAAGCATTTGTTATACATAAAATAACAGTGCGCAAATAACATAATGAAAATACAAATAAATAAATAATTTAGGGAATGTAGGATCAACATGTTCAAAAATATGTGTGACTTGCCTTGCGGATCTTCGATTTCGATTATTTCGTATTTTTCAGTGGGCCAGGTCTGGACTTGAGCTTTTCCCTCCTGCTCTTGCGAAATCTTGACTTCGTAGACTAACGCAAAACAAATAAAATAAATTAATTCCAGGCCCGAAGGATTGAGCTAGGAATAAAGAAAATAAAAGAATAAAGAAAATCTGAGAGACTCCATTATATTGAGGATATTGGATTATAGGAGGGCTATATGGGGAAATGGGCCTTGGATTTGGGTTGGCGGGCTCGAAACGAATCCGGGGAGTATAAATATGCATTTTTGGGTTCGGGTCAAGTACTGTTCATTGGGCTCGGTGCACTGTTCCTCGGGCTCGGGTCGGCCGCAACGGGCGCGGGGCGAGTTGGCTCGGTCGAGCTGCATCGCCTCAGGCGCGGTCGGTGGCATCGGGCGCGGGCGGCTTGGCTCGGGTCGGGCGCGGGCGAACGGGTCTGGCGGGGACGCGTCGCGGCGGTCCGGGTCGGACGCGGGCACGGGTGCGTCGGGCGCGAAGGCGGTGCGGTCGGGCGCGGACGGCTGGCTCGGCCCAGCCAAGACGGGGCGGCGGGGTCGGATGAACAGTGCCCGGGGCACTGTTCTTCTTCTCCATCGCGTTCCCGCGCGCGCGGAGGGGCAGAGGAAACGGGCGGCGAGTGGCGGCGGAGTTCCGGTGTTTTGCGACGAAAACCAAGGGTACGGGAGGGTTCGTGGGAGAAAGGGGATCTCATTTCTGGTGGTTGGGGGCCCGGCGGATGCGGCGTTCGCCGGCGGCGAGGCCATCTCTCCCACGGCCTTTTTTTGAAAGCTAGGGCGACTAGGAGGTTCTTGAGGCAATCGGGCTGGTACTAGGGCATCAGTGGGGTGTAGGGAGGGCTGGAGGGGTGTTGGCCGAAGCTCGGATGGCTCGGTTTGGGCTGGCCACGGTGGCCGGATTTGGTAGTGAGGCGGCTCACGGTGCCGGGGAAGGTGGGGGTTCGGGAGGCTAGGGCAAGGCTTTGGGGAGGCTTCAGGGGGCTCGGGGATGCTACTGAAGAAGGTAATTGGAGAGTGGGTGGCCGGAGAGGAGAAATTGAGTTAGGGCACCGAATTGGGGATTTTTCGGATTACCGGCGTTGGGACGGCGGTGGTTGCTTTGGGAGGACTCGGTGGGCTTCAGGGAGGTGAGGTGCTCTATTTGGGAGGCTCGGGGCACTTAAATAGGGGGAGGGAGGTCGGTTGCACCGGAGAGGGGAGGAGGATATTTGGGCGGCCATGGCTTGGAGCTTAAGACGGGCAAGGTCGGCTTGGGCGTCGCTCCATGGCAGTCAAGGGTGTCAGGGGGGGCTATTGTACGGGGCGGCTGCAGCTGAGAGAAGAAGGGGCGAGAAACGGCAGAGGCGGGCGGTGGCGGAAGCGAAACAGAGCACGGGAGCGGCGGGGGAGCTTGGCGGCGGCCGACAGCGGTGCAGACGCATTTATGGAGGGCGTACGACGGCTGACAGGCGGCCTGGAGCTGGCAGGGGGCGTGCAGGCGCGCGAAGGCGCGAGAAGGAGCGGCGGCGGCAAAAATCAGGGTGGCGGCGAGATTTTTCGGCCGGTGAACAGTACCGTGCCGTGATTCTCCGGTTTCACCGTGATCACGCCGTGATGAGGAGGGTTAAGGGGCTGTGATGCTTTGAGATTAGTGTGGAATAGATTGGAGAGGCTAGAGAAACTCAAATCAAAAGCAAACTCAAATCCAAATTGATTTTGCAAATTTTCGGTTTGTTTCAACCTTCCCTCCTTAAAAAGAATCTCGACCCCGAGATTCACCCAGGTTAAAGATTGGTTGAAAAATAAAACTTGTTACAGTTCTAATTCCTTTCCATAGATCTTGTTTTACTTAGGGTAAGCTTCCAGTGATGACTGTTGATTGAGCTTCCGGTGCTTCCGGTGCTTTGCCCCTTTTCGGTCATCTGGGCTCTCAAGATTTCATGAAGATATTCTCAAAGTACAGATATAACTTGTGCTTCCTGGTTTAAGATAATCTCATCTGGATACTTATGCAATAGCACAACTATGGTCAGGCAGAGTTCTGTTAACTTTATCTCTTCGGGAGGATTGCTTGCCTAGTAGTGTTTGTACTAATCAATCGACCCATGATTACTCATAATCCCATATACTTTTTTTTTCGAGAGTCTGTAACATAGATCTACACCAATATCCTTCGGTTTCTCTTCTCCATTCTAGGACTAGTTATGACTGTGGTAATCTATCTTTGATTTTCCAGAAAATGTTGTAAGTGCTATACCCTGAGATTTCTCGCTTTATATTACCTCATCAAGATTCTTCCTTCAAATCTGGGTTCATTTTTACTCCATCAAATCGTATAGAGAGCTGTGAAGTGTAAGTTACTTTTATGACTGAATCTTCGAATTCCTCTTCATTCAATATAAGGAGTGACTGTGAGATCCCAAGATTTCTGGCTTATTCCCTAGTGGATTCTGTTGAATTTACTTGTCATGGTAGAGATAACACTTGATGATCATACCAGGACATTCACTTTCATTGACTATCCAACTCACGGTCCCTGATTATTTAAAACCATCTTCATTGTCAGGAATTTAATCTTAGCTGACCAATGCATGTGCTATGGCTACTAATTCTAGGCCATAAGTGGTGTACTTTTCTTCAGGTGTTGGCATCTTAATGCAAAAGTTGTAATCCTTCCGTCTTGTATTAACATACATCTTAGTCTTTGTTTCTGAGGTGTGACCGTAGGGTTGAAAATCTCTATTAGGGGATATTAGAACTGGAGCTATAGTCAATCCAATCTTTAATAGGACTGAGGCTATAATCTTTAGAACTTTTCTTGTTACGCTCGAGCTTATACATACTCCCTTTTCTTTTTCTCTCTCTCTTTTTTTTGGTACCTGTATATCATCCTTGTATTATACCAGTTCAATCATGACTTGTATCTTCACTTAAACTTTCCTGGTTTATTTACTGTAACCTCCATAGGTATTTTGCATATCAACATTCCTTATAATTTCCCCTTAGTATCTCTTGAGACGGTTCTGATTCATTTGTTCTAGTGTCCATACTCCCATTGTATTATTCTATTTTTTTTCCAAACTGAGTTGGTTCTTCCATCATTTACGTAGCCTTTCAAATATCGTCGTACTTCTCTTACACAAAGCTGGAAGGTAAGTTCACAACGAATTATGATGCAAGCTTCTTTATTCCTTATATCACTGTACAGATAGCTCACAGATAACTCACGGTACATTCGATGTCTCAAGAGACTACTTGCTTACACAGACGCACTTGCTTATACAACAGTATGACATAACACTCATTCTATGTTTCGTCTTTAACCAATGGTGTTGCCTAGCTTTCTTGCTCTCTTAGTCACTTCTTTAGGGTGCATTTGTCTCCTTTTTCCACTCGAGCCTTTTTGGGGTGGCGTTCTTCTTTCTCTGTTGACAGTTGATAAGATGTCGATGTCTTTCCCTTAGCTTGTATCCACGCCACTTCCTTAGGTAGGGATTCCCATGGGCATTGGAAGCGAATATGTCCTTTCTGGTTGCAGTGAAAACAAGTCTTGTGTGTCATAGTCACAAGGTCGCCTTGCTTGATAACCTTCACATATCCTGATATTCTTTCCTCTATCTAGAGGGCTTGATCGACTAGAGTCCGTAAATCCAGAAATTCCATAGTCGTAATATAGCACTTTATCTTTGGTTGTAAACCTTGTATAAAATATGCTACCCTTCTTGCTTTATCATTGATATCTTCTTGGGCGTATTGTGACAAATGATGGAATTGCTGCAAATACTCCATAACGGTCTTGTCTTCTTGTCGGAGATTAAGAAAGTCCTGATATTTTTTTTTGTGATGACTTTAGGAGGCATATAAGTCTTGCGAAATCTAGTCACGAACGCTGTCCATGTAATATCATTCTCGTTCGGATATATCCATTGGATAGCATTCCACCAATTGTTAGCTGGTCCTGATAATTGGTAGACGGCGAAAAGATCTTTTTCTTTGTCCGTACATCCGATGGTTTCTAGTCTCTTCTCGATGCTTTGTAACCAGTTATCAGCACTCAAAGGTTCCGTTGTCGAAGAGAATTCCGGAGGTCGAGTCTTCAGAAAAGTTGTAAACTTGAATGCAGTCGCACTTGACATTGGTACTAGTTCTTCTGGTGACGCTTTTGTAATGCGCTGTTCCAATGTTCTTGCTTGTTGTTCTGGTATTCTGACTTGTCCTTGTTCGCCTTCAATCCGGGTCTTCTCCATGATAGACACAGCTCCTTTTATGTTAGATAGGGCTCCTGTTATGGTGGATAGAGCTTTCGACGAGATGGATAGTCTGTTCTGATTTCCGTTGTCCATCTGTTGCACCATCAAATCCTCAGTTTTCTCAGTAATAATTCATCTGACAATAATCGAAACTTAGGAATCAGTCCTGTAACATTTTTGGGCTTAGCAGAGGAAGTGAGACGAAAGCGAGGGAAGAGCAAGAAAGAGGTAGGAAAGAAAATGAAGTGAGATTAAATGATGTTTCTGATTGCTTTTGTAGGGCACCTCTTGAAGACCTTCTTGCTTACTTACGAGGATAATTCCACATCTATTAGCCTCCAACATTTGTAAGCTAAATTCATTCTCATGCTACTCTTGTACATGGGCTTAAAATCCAGTGCCCTTTTTAATTTAGTTTCTACTTCACACTAGGACTATACTATATCCTAGTTATGACATCATTTTTGTCGATAATCCCAAACTATCACAATCATTCATTTGATCCACCGAAGACATAATTCCTATTGCATTCTCCTAATTTTGTTAATCATATCATGATTATCTAAAGTTTACAAAAATTCCACTTCAACCATGACCATAAATCCAATATCAAACCTGTTATAATTTGGTATTTATATTTTAAATCCACCGATATCATTTGTATCCATATTTTTCTAAAAATCCAATTATTTTCATTATCAACTCATAATCTCAGTCTGTTCATCCAATAATCGACTAAACTTTTTGCTACCTACTTCTCAACTGATTCATCATTTTGAAAAATCCACCAAAGATAATATTATTAATCAGATCTATAATCCAATAATCATTTTCTTCAATATCCACTAAGAATATTATTATTGATTCGGCCTAAAATCCAATAATTATCATTATCACATTTCCTTTTTTTTTGATCTAACAAACTCTATCACTTTATCCATTCATATTCTTCCAATATTAACATAATTCCACCAATATCTTCGATTATCATCGTCTCATAATTTGATCCCTTATAGGTCATCTACTCCCTTGTCTGAACTTCCATGGTTATAATTCAACCTATTTGTTGCAATCAGAAATTTGCATTTAATTTCTTCCAAGGTTTGCCTGATAGGTAAGGAGAGATCAGAACAGAGTAGGTAAGAAGTAAAGACGAAATGGGATAGGAGCAGAGTCTTTAACATACTCTCTACTTAAAACCAGAAATTTAGTTTTGCACAAATTGCTTATATAGCTGCCTACAGGCTAAAAGTGCAATTCGGCTATTAATACAAACAGAAATTTTCGTCTATTTAAATGGTTTTACCCTTTGCATCAAGGATATCAAACGGGTATTATTTGCTAACCACTCGAGCAACGACCTTATAACTTTTCAGAAGGAAAAGTTTTTGGTTAGAGTATTTATACTACTCCTTTTTAGCATCATTTTTAATGTTTCTTAAGCTAGGGTTAGCCTTGGTTTCATTTGGTCAGCATGAAGTTAGTCTAAACATCTACTCGCATTTTAAACTTTTGACAAAGCCCAAAAGGAAAGTTTTTGCTTTTTTGTCTAAGAGGGGTAAGATAGAAATAGGAAAGGTGAGACAGCAATAACACTTATGGTTTTCAAAATTCTTTTGTATTCGAAATTATGGTTTTGTGAAGTCGTAATCGTATCGTAACCAAACCTACACTTAGGGTCATCCTACGGTCAAGCAAGCGGGCTCTGATACCACTCTGTAACACCCCCATTTCTAGGAGTATTGTGAAAATCCTCGCAGTTGCCCAGGACTGTTCAACTGCGAGTACATCCATCGAGTGTATAACATTGCCAACACAAGCTTAAGAGCAAAAGCGAACTTTATTACAATATAAAGGCTAAAAGCCAAGTCTTACATTACAGAACAAAGATGCCACAGGCACGCCTGAGCGGAAGACGACCCTAATTCCACGCTTCGTTGATCTCGTACAGAATCATCCCTTCGTCTTCTCTCGCATCCTCAAAATTAGTTGTTTCTGTTTATGTTTTTAGCGAGCATGAGTACTACCACTCGTACTCAACAAGTCACACGGAGCTTAATAATAATTTCATGCATGGTATATCAAGTAAAGGGAAACAAGTCTATTATTTTATGTGGATGCAGTTTTAGTTGGAACCATTTGAAAACCTTTAAAAAGTACTTCATTAAAGTAAAAGGGGGTTTCAAGCTTGATTATCATTACTCAATATATGCCAAACCATTCCAAAACTACTTATGCCTTGATACTGGATTCACCCACTAAACACAGCTTCCTTTACCGGAAGCACGGCGTATTCGAATACCATTTGTCATGACTTTGCAAAGCTGCCCTGCTTTACCCACAAGATCCCTTAACTCCGGCCAGAGAGTTAAGACAACAAGGACGTTCACTGCTCAATTCTTTGTGTAGACTCCGCCCAGTAGGTGTTTAATCTCAACAAGCTCGGATGACCCCACGGATCTCGTCCGACTCATCGCAGCCCTACAGTTGTATGGTTAACCACCTCCCATACGATCTCACCCTCTGTCTCCCCCTTTCCAGTTGCAGAGGTTCAATTGAAGTTGAGCAGCTACTGAGCCAGGTTTGACCAAGTCAATTTGACCAAATCAACGCTTGTGGTTGGGCGGTTACTATGTCCGTTACTCAGCATAAGGGTCTAGTCCTTACATTTTAACTGAGGCATCAACCACACACGAACCCAAATTCAGTACACTCTGTACTGCCACCAATCCACAACCAGCCTCCACCCTAGGATAAGGTCTTCGGATCCATCTCTGCGATCCTCACTTATTCTAGTTCCCACTTTCCAAAATTCTAAGCCAATACCAAAACCTTAACAGTATAAAGATTCAAGGTGGTCCTAAACTACCATGTCATTAATGATCTTATATTTTATGTTACTAGGTCTTGCCAAGGTGAATGTGGCCATCAAATTAAACGGGGCTTTTCGGGTGGTAGGACATAACTAGTATCATGTCATTCTAAGCATTTGTTATACATAAAATAACAGTGCGCAAATAACATAATGAAAATACAAATAAATAAATAATTTAGGGAATGTAGGATCAACATGTTCAAAAATATGTGTGACTTGCCTTGCGGATCTTCGATTTCGATTATTTCGTATTTTTCAGTGGGCCAGGTCTGGACTTGAGCTTTTCCCTCCTGCTCTTGCGAAATCTTGACTTCGTAGACTAACGCAAAACAAATAAAACAAATTAATTCCAGGCCCGAAGGATTGAGCTAGGAATAAAGAAAATAAAAGAATAAAGAAAATCTGAGAGACTCCATTATATTGAGGATATTGGATTATAGGAGGGCTATATGGGGAAATGGGCCTTGGATTTGGGTTGGCGGGCTCGAAACGAATCCGGGGAGTATAAATATGCATTTTTGGGTTCGGGTCAAGTACTGTTCATTGGGTTCGGTGCACTGTTCCTCGGGCTCGGGTCGGCCGCAACGGGCGCGGGGCGAGTTGGCTCGGTCGAGCTGCATCGCCTCAGGCGCGGTCGGTGGCATCGGGCGCGGGCGGCTTGGCTCGGGTCGGGTGCGGGCGAACGGGTCTGGCGGGGACGCGTCGCGGCGGTCCGGGTCGGACGCGGGCACGGGTGCGTCGGGCGCGAAGGCGGTGCGGTCGGGCGCGGACGGCTGGCTCGGCCCAGCCAAGACGGGGCGGCGGGGTCGGATGAACAGTGCCCGGGGCACTGTTCTTCTTCTCCATCGCGTTCCCGCGCGCGCGGAGGGGCAGAGGAAACGGGCGGCGAGTGGCGGCGGAGTTCCGGTGTTTTGCGACGAAAACCAAGGGTACGGGAGGGTTCGTGGGAGAAAGGGGATCTCATTTCTGGTGGTTGGGGGCCCGGCGGATGCGGCGTTCGCCG
Organism: Dendrocalamus latiflorus; assembly: GCA_017311315.1. Lineage (NCBI taxonomy): Eukaryota > Viridiplantae > Streptophyta > Magnoliopsida > Poales > Poaceae > Dendrocalamus > Dendrocalamus latiflorus. The sequence goes on from CM029664.1 coordinate 4,050,915, forward strand.
GCGGCGAGGCCATCTCTCCCACGGCCTTTTTTTGAAAGCTAGGGCGACTGGGAGGTTCTTGAGGCAATCAGGCTCGTACTAGGGCATCAGTGGGGTGTAGGGAGGGCTGGAGGGGTGTTGGCCGAAGCTCGGATGGCTCGGTTTGGGCTGGCCACGGTGGCCGGATTTGGTAGTGAGGCGGCTCACGGTGCCGGGGAAGGTGGGGGTTCGGGAGTCTAGGGCAAGGCTTTGGGGAGGCTTCAGGGGGCTCGGGGATGCTACTGAAGAAGGTAATTGGAGAGTGGGTGGCCGGAGAGGAGAAATTGAGTTAGGGCACCGAATTGGGGATTTTTCGGATTACCGGCGTTGGGACGGCGGTGGTTGCTTTGGGAGGACTCGGTGGGCTTCAGGGAGGTGAGGTGCTCTATTTGGGAGGCTCGGGGCACTTAAATAGGGGGAGGGAGGTCGGTTGCACCGGAGAGGGGAGGAGGATATTTGGGCGGCCATGGCTTGGAGCTTAAGACGGGCAAGGTCGGCTTGGGCGTCGCTCCACGGCAGTCAAGGGTGTCAGGGGGGGCTATTGTACGGGGCGGCTGCAGCTGAGAGAAGAAGGGGCGAGAAACGGCAGAGGCGGGCGGTGGCGGAAGCGAAACAGAGCACGGGAGCGGCGGGGGAGCTTGGCGGCGGCCGACAGCGGTGCAGACGCATTTATGGAGGGCGTACGACAGCTGACAGGCGGCCTGGAGCTGGCAGGGGGCGTGCAGGCGCGCGAAGGCGCGAGAAGGAGCGGCGGCGGCAAAAATCAGGGTGGCGGCGAGATTTTTCGGCCGGTGAATAGTACCGCGCCGTGATTCTCCGGTTTCACCGTGATCACGCCGTGATGAGGAGGGTTAAGGGGTGTGATGCTTTGAGATTAGTGTGGAATAGATTGGAGAGGCTAGAGAAACTCAAATCAAAAGCAAACTCAAATCCAAATTGATTTTGCAAATTTTCGGTTTGTTTCATATACGTAGTCATGTTTGTTTGGATTAGGGGGATTTTGCTAAGATTCAGTATAAATTTGAACTATAAACCCCAAAAATCTATTCATCCAAACAAGAAAGAAAATTACTTGGAAGTTTATTTCTATTCTCGCCCATGGCAATCACTGTAGCAATAATAAACACGACCCAGAATATCTTGTAACAAGTAACATACAAATTTGTTCTCTCTACCAGAACGTGTCGTTTCTAGCCTATCGTGAACCCAAACAAGCATAGATGCATCAGCAAATCACTAACACGTCACCACACCACCACCGATTCGTCTCGGTTGGGCGGCGTGGCGCCTTGGTACACGAATCCCTGCAGGACTCGGATCAACTCGTTGGTCGCCTCGCCCCACCGTCCGACAGAGAAGCCATGCTGCTGCCCCTTGAACTCGGTGAGCTCGACGGCCTTCCCCATCTCCTTCAGCCTCGTCGCATAGCCCAACACGCGGTCACGGAGAACATCACTCTCGGGTGCGACGACAAGCACAGGCGGAAGCTCAACCGGCTCAAGGCTGGGGCTCTCCGGGCCGAACGGGTTAGCCACCGGGTGGTCCCCGGTAGCCCCCACCGGCAACGACATGCACAATCGGACCTTCCTACAGAGCACTCAACTACTCCACCGCTCGCTCATGCTCTGCTCTGAGCACTGACGACTGCTACAATGTGTTGGATTATGTGGGCCAAGCCCATATAATAAGAATAATTCCTATTAAATCTCAAAGGCCCACTCATGCAAAGGAGGCATGCATGTGACCTTTAGTACCATATTGCTAGTTCTAGGAGAGGAAGACCACCTTAAAAGGGATGGTGCACTCCTAGTCACTTGAGGCATGTGTGGGAGAGAACTAGAGGATAACACGCGCGCGCTCGCTCGCCTCGCCTCGCCTCGCCTCGCCGGGCCGGGCCGGGCTGGGCGGGCGGGCGGGCGGCACCTGCGTGAATGGTCCGCCAAAATCCGCTCCAGGTGCTTGCGCAGACGCGGCTTCCTTTTGCAGTTTTATCTTTTGCTGTTTTGTGTGGCGGTGAATCCGGATCGGTTACGCGACTAATCCGGTTCGGTTACGAGTTATGGAGAACGTGCAGGCGTCTTGATCACGCGTCCTGGTTTTCTATAAATACGGAGTCGCCGCCTCCATACAGTATAACGTGAAAATCAATCTAGGGTTTTGCCTCCTCCATCCATTGTGCTGCGCCGTCCCACGTAGTCTACTCCGTCCCGTCCGCCGGCGTGCACTGTCGTTCGGGAGAGCAGGTCTCCGGAACCGTCGCCTTCGAAGTCCTGCACCGGGAGAGGGCGAATAAGGTTTTTGGATTGTTGAAAATATAAGCACATGTAGGTTTAATTTATTCCATAAATAAATCATGACATCATGCACGCAAAATAACAGAACCATCACAGGCATAAAAGATCTGTTCATGTACAGTTTCCTGGTTTACATGTCTAGATCTTTTATGCCTGTGATGGTTCTGTTATTTTGCGTGCATGATGTCATGATTTATTTATGGAATAAATTAAACCTACATGTGCTTATATTTTCAACACAATGCCTACCAACCGCAACTGCTGCCCATATCAAGCACAGTGCTAACGACTGCTACAGTGGTCACCGACTATTACAAAAGCTGGTCGTAACCGACCACACACAACCTGATCATCTACGACCACACTGGTCGCAACAACCATGCATAAATTGGTCGTAGCCGACCACACACAGACTGGTCATCTACGACCACACTGGTCATAACGGACTACACACACGAGTCATCTTCGAATGCACACGTCTGCTACAGTAACCGGCTACTCTCATCTTCGACCACGTCTCCGACCACAGCTTGTCTTCAATCACGTCTTCAACCACACAGGTCGTTTGATCACCGACCACTGTACTATCGACCATGGTGCTACGACCACGACTACGATCGCCACGACTACAACCTCATACAGACACCACAACCATGGCGCTGGTCGTTACGACCACACACAACGTGGTCGTAACCAACCACTCACACAAACGCTACAACGCTGCCACGCTGGTTGTTACGACCACACAATAACGTGGTTGTAACTGACTACTCACACAAGTGCCACGATACTGGTCGTTACGACCACACACAATGTGGTCGTAACTGACTACTCACACCCGCGCCACGATGCTCGTCGTTACGACCACACACAACGTGGTCGTAACCGACCACTCACACAAACGCTACAGCGATGTTCGTTACGACCACACACAACGTGGTTGTAACTGACTACTCACACAAGCGCCACGACACTGGTCATTATGAATAGCCATTTGATCTTTTAATCAAAAGATATGTAGATTTTAGATCTTGCAGTCGTGCGATTACTCTGTTCTTCCAAGTCGTTTTTGACCGCGTTTAGTTACGACCGCTCATTGGTTCTCAACCACGCCGGTTTTTCGACTGCTCTTTGATTTTCGATCATTCATTGATAGTCGATCTCACTAGTTGAAGTTCGGATTGATTCAACCACTCTGGTTACGATCACTAGTTGATCATTGACCCTTCTAGTCTTATTCCAAACTGATACGACCACCTTGGTTTTCGACCATTCACTGGTCGTTGACCTCCCTTGTCATGTTTTGACTTGATTTAACCTCTCTAGTTTCAACTGCTTACAGATTGACTACTCTCTGGTAGTGGTTCATACCAGTCAGATTTCAACCAGCTTCAAAACCATGGATTTCCACTCAATTCGATTTTCGACCATGTTGGTTTTCAACCACTCTCTGGTCGCTAACCACTAAAGTCGAATTTTGACCAATTTGTTTTCAACTATATTGGTTTTCAACCACGTTGATTTTCGACCACTCTCTGTTCATTAATCACTCGAGTCGAATTTTAACCACGTTAGTTTTCGACCACATTTTTTTTGACTACGTTGATTTTCGACCGCTCACTCTCATCGTCAACTACTAGAGTGGAATTCCAGTGGTACTCTGGCGACTATGTTGATTTTCTACCGCTCACACTGGTCGTCGACTACCTGACTCCCGGCTCCAGCGAGATGTAGTAGATTTGTGCTCCAGCGGTACTATGGCGCTGGCCTCGCGGTCATCCTAGCGCTCAACCCCCGTTGACTCCAGATCCTTCTCCGAGCTCGTCAGCGTCGCATCCGTCGATTCCGTGATCCACGGATCGGCGCCAGCGGGCAGCACGGCCTGGTCTCGCGACCAGAAAAAAAAAGCCGCACCGTCGTCGATGGCCGCAGGGATGCTGTTGGGCGAGGCGATATCGGCAGAGAGAGCGACTGCAGGGTGCTCGGCGGCGAGGCGCAGGCAGCATGCGTGGATGTTAGGCTGCTCGAAGGTGCCAAGGCAAAAACCCGCCGCCATGGAAGTAGACGAGCACCGGCAGCTTCTCGTTCTCGGCTTCGCCGGATGGCCTGTACATGCGGAGCTTGAGGCCGTGCGTCGCGTCGTACACGACGTCCTTCCACTGGACGCCTGGGGCGTCAGGGAAGGACTCCGCCGGCAGGACGGCGTCGTCGGAGCGGACGACCGTGCCGTCGCTAAAGAGCTGGAGGACGCCGGGGCAGTCCTCGACGACGTGCGGCGCCGGTTCCCCAGACACAGTGGTTTGTTGCAGTCTTGCAGAGGTGTAAGTGTAACAAATTGCATGTGCAGATGCAAACTTGAGTGCTATCTAATCAAGTTTTTAACTGCAACGTACACACATGGATGAGCAATGGCTAAATGAGTGAATGGCAATGGCAATATCAATATGCTAGTTGCATTTTAGAATAAGCTCGTTGACATGCTCTGTTTTTAATGTTCTCCAATGCACCTGGGTTGTGAAGGATGCTTACACTGCAAAATGTGGAGGATATCGAAGCGTAAAGCAATTGCCGTGCCTGCAGGCTGCAACTATGCAAACAGACTTGTATTTTTCATATAAGAGCATGCTCCTTGCATGAATATTTTATACTAGCAAATGGACAAGTGAAAGTGACCATAGGCTAGAGACAGTGGTGACAAAGATGTTCACAGCTTACCCTGTATAATGAATACTACTGATGTGCATACTTAACTCAGTCACAGTGTCACTTATTAGCCAAATTGCACTAGAGCTTACTGCATCATACACAGTTAAGCTTACAATAAAGCTCCTTCGAGTTGACTTGGTCTATCCCCACAAAGAAAAGGGTGCAATAATGACATAAATTAGAGGACGTCGCTGCAATGATACATGCAAAATACCAATACCATGATGTTGACCTCGCATAAACAAAACTGAAGTCTAACTAGCTGCTTATTTGCTATCAAATCACAGCTCAATAATGTGAGCAAACAAATGAATCTTCAAAGCTAAAAAAGGAGCAACAGATATTGCATCCCAATCACATTTGTTTATGTTTATTCGATCGCAGAAAGAACCACAGCTAAGACCCCATGTACTTCACCAATCATCAATCAGGTCCCTAAACACTACTTGATATATTCAATGTAGCAACTTAACCTTTCAATACAAACAAAAATGATTGGTGTAGTTGACTAAGACAGCTGAACACAGCAAGGTGAAGGCAAGATATCTCAAGCCAACCAGAGAACATGCATGTAAGCCACAGGCTTGACTAAATTTCCTTCACCACGGAGCTCAAGGTCTATATAGAAGAAACTTATGCTCTAGGCCTTATCTGCAATGCTGCGAGAGCTACGTACTCTAAGGTTTTTAATTTGTATGCCAGGCATTCTATCCGATGGAGACTGCAAGTCTACTATTTTTTAAGCACATCATGTATGTCTTGGCTTAAGACAATACCAATCAAAGCAGTATATAATTCTGGGATAGGAAGATGAAATGCTATGCTTCAAGGGAGAAGAGAGAGAGAGGAGCAAAAGGCATGGCAAGGAAGGACAGGGTGCCAAGAGGGTACATACCAATCATCATCGGGCAGGGGGAGGAGAGGGAGAAGATCCTCGTGCATATGGAGCAGTTCAAGCAACCTTACTTCCTCCAGCTTCTCGATCTGGCGTTGCAGGAATTCGGGTATGAGCAGCAGGGGATCCTCCATATCCCCTGCACCACCAAGGTCTTCCGGTCGATCATTGGTGCCACCGGCGAGCAGAAGTCATGACCTTCTACCCCCCCCCCCCCCCCCCCCCAATCTGTGCTTTGCAAATTTGTTAGCTTAGCTCACACAAGGAACAATGCTGTGTGGGTGCCCAGCCACTATGTTTGTTAGGTCTAGCTACTGAGACTTGCAACAAACCCAATATTATATGGATATGTGCATAAAGGATTCTATCAACGTACCCTTAACAATTGTAATTGTTGAGGGGAAGGATAGGAAATTACATCATGTATACCTCATGTATATAAACCCTCAAAGGGGGTATGTGTAGCACCCCACATACAGTCAATCTAAGATACTATTATAGAACATCATCGCCAAGTTAAGGAATAAAAATACACACAATAATAGAAAACACAAGAAAATTAAAACCTTAAAGGTACTTTAATAGAGAACCAATGGAAACTGAAATAAATGTTTGAAACATGGAACCGGTCCACTTGTAACCAAATGAAGAATAAGTAAAATGGCATAGATAGTGGCAAGCCACAGTGCTGGAAACTCGAGTGCTCTCACTCATGCATGTTGATATCACTCCACTGGCCATTTACCTGAGAATGGAAAGAGCAAGCATGAGATTTAGAAATCTCAGTAAATACCCAGCAATAGTCGCAACACGGTAAGTAAAGAAAGGTAATGCAAACAAGATATGCAAAAAACAAGCAATGTAAGCAAGTAATTGACATAGGTTAAAGGTAATGAACCTAGATTACCGAAAATACTGATATAGATCAGAGATAGAGATCACAGAAATAGTATAATTAAAGATAATTGTTATTTAGCAAATTATAGCAAAGGCGTCGGCGATCACATCCCACATACCCGGTTATACGAGAATAGTCAGACACATCCTTGTCCTCGACTGTATAACCGTCAACGGGGTGTAATATCCTGTGTAACAAGAATGTATGGTCCCCGTGCATTACCAGGTGGATGGAAGTCTCCCCTAAATATGGGTAATCTCGGGCCAGGTAACTATCATTTCTTTCATTACTTAGTTATCCAAGATGTAATTAGGAAGTCGAGGGTGAACTAAGGTAAAGCTATGAGAGTAAAAGGCTGATACAGTTGAGAACGGAGAAACATGATTTGTGATACAAAGTGATAGAGAACGATGGTCTGATGATAGTGTACGAAAACCTATTCTAAAGAGGGTATTAAAATGAGACATACAAAGGTTGTCAATCATACAATTTTTATTAACGCAACTAAATCAGTCAAGACTCACAATCAATAATGTACAAATAAAGAATCATGAAAACAGGATATATAAATAAGCCTCCCAATATTAAAAGATTACTAATGGTTAACCTTAAATTTGAAAATGCTTATACGCTACCCTATCAATAATTTAAGCATTAGTTCTAATCCCTAGCTAAACATGAATTCTATAATTAAGCATTATATTAACTACAAATGTACAACACTAACTAGCCCAACGCATCAGAATCTATCCAATCTACAAACAGCATACAACCAGCAATCAATACAGTGTAATAATTGCATACTAAGCTAATGGCGATAGTTAATCATGAAACAGTAATGTGCAAAGAGGACAGGTTACGGCTGCGATGTACTTGCCTTGAGCACGTTCGATGGACATGTTGCACGATGGATCCAAAATGCGTAACTGCCCAATTGCTTCCTCAACAGCTGCGGGCGAACCTACAAGATGGAATAGAAGACAACCGATCAAGCACAGATGAATTTGATAAAGGAACAACAGGAGATGAACTTGATTGAAGAGGGAATGGGTTCGGTAGCCCCACGGCCGTGTGAAACGCCGTTTAGCCAAGCGAAACGATGTTTGGCCACGCGAACGGCCATTTGGCCGTGTAACACCACATTCGGCCGCGCAAACAGCCGTTCGGCCGCGTGAACGATCGTTTGGCCGTGCTTTTTCCACTAGCCACCTGCCGCCGCCGTGCACCATGCATGCCACCCACCGCCACGTCGGGCCGCTCGCCGGCCGCCGCCGCTGCCACGCGGCGCATGGGGGGGGGAGAGAGAGAGATAGTAGATGGGGAAAGAACTTGGTGGAGGAAAGGCTGCACACGGAAAAAGAATAGGGAGGTCCCCTGTTTAAAACCATACCTTGATTAGGGTTTTATTGTTATTATTATTATTATTGTTGAAGTATAAGTGAATTGCATATCTTTCCTCATCAGCTTAAGCTTTTGGGTGAACTGGTTGGTGCATGAAATTTAATATGGTATCAGAGCCAAGAGGTCTCGAGTTCAAAACCTGGCTAATGCAATTAAAAAAAATTAATTGCAATCTACTTCTATTCCACGTATTAGGCCTAAGGGAGTCTACATGTGAGGGGGAGTGTTGAAGTATAAGTGAATTGTCTATCTTTCCTCATCAGCTTAAGCTTTTGGGTGAACTGGTTGGTGCATGAAACTCAATATGGTATCAGAGCCAGGAGGTCTCGAGTTCAAGACCTGGCTGACGCAATTAAAAAAATATAATTACAATCTACTTCTATTCCACGTATTAGGTCTAAGAGAGCCTACATGTGAGGGGGAGTGTTGAAGTATAAGTGAATTGTCTATCTTTCATCATTATTTTTTTGAGTGCTACAGTATGAAAGGGTGAGATCCACTCATTTTTCACTAACCAGCTCTCTGGGTTGACTCTCTAGCTCTTTTAATTCCATATCTCGAGAGGAAAATGGGTACCCTGCACTGTTATGGCAATGCCACAACAAGCAAGACTGTACAGTAGTTCAGGCAGATCATGGAAGACTTATGCAGAATCATGACCGCAGTGAGGCTGCTCTCTGCTATTATGTTTCCCCTGTTGCTGTTTGATTCTGTGTTTTCCTTGCTCTTGTTGTATTCCTTGTACAAGTTAACAGATGACAGTGCGCGGTTCAACTTGGCCCTGGATCATACAATGCCGCGCCGGCGGAGGGGAGGAACAGAGAGGAGGACGGCGGCGCGGGGTGTGCTTTTGGGCCCGCGTGGCAAGCTCTACGCGGGGAAATTAAGCCGGAATGCACTGGCGGCCGGGAGACTGGGCCTCTCCTCGGCGATGTTTGGGCCTCACGCTGGCGCGGGGATTGTTTGGCTCGGCCTCCCAGCAACAGGGGCGAAATATGGACCGAAACAAGGCATCTGGACCGCGCGGCACGCGGGCTGGGCGCTCCTTCAATCATGCAAAGCGCAACCAAACCATGGGCCTTTTTTTTTGTGGCTGAGCCCTATAGTTTTCGGCTACGACTTATAGTTTTTGACTGTTCATGTGAGAAATTACATAGTAACAGAAACTCACATGCGATTTTTGCCGATATAAATGAAGTCAGTATAATATGTACTACAATTAACTAGTAGACTCTATCTTAAAAAGACACTTCGTTTAAAAGCTAGTTACTGTAGAAGAATCAAAAACAAAAGCCAAAAACTCAAAAAGAACAGAGCCATTTCCTCCAATGTCCAAACAACACCACCACTGACACTGTTCAGTTTCAGTACACAGGCTAATCTTCCCTTTCAATAAAAACAACTCCGTTTGCATATTCAGGGCCCAAATGCTTTCTAGTTTAAGGCACTGGCCCACTTCCAATTTTTCTTTATTGCATCATCAATACATTTGATGTTCAAATCACAGTGGTAAACTTACGGTACAAAATGGAACAAAAAATTCAGACGTAACCCTCGTAAAAAAAGACATAACAACTCTACAGCATTTTTAAAAAAAGGAAGGGCTACAGTACCAGACCGATTACTCATCAGCTATCAAGAGTCGTAGCAGAATCTAGACCGTTGCCATCAGAAAAATGGAGTCCAGTCCGATCTACGCAAAGAGACGGATCAATTATAAAGTAATGCAAATAGTAGATTGAAAACACAGAGACAAAGAGAAGAACTCTCATTCCTTTTTTATTACTTTCTCTTTTTTACATGTGTACAAAATAGCTAATAGAACTTCCTATATATAGCCTAATAGTAGGGTGCCCACTATAAACTAAAACATCAAGCTCAAGCCCAGGTTTCCCAGCAGCAGAATCTAGACCGTTGCCATCAGGAAAATGATGTGTTTACTGAACGTGGTCGCCCAAAGATGGTCTCAAGTAACCTTGGCAACGGGGGCATGTCGCGGTCCAACACACCCTCAAGAATCTGAACCACCTGACCCATTGTCGGCCGGTCAACTTCATCGTCTTGGATGCACCAGCAAGCAACCTTGCAGGCCCTTTCAACCTCCTTAAAGTTGGCTTCACCGCACAATTTCTGGTCCAGCAAGCTCTTCACGTCTCCCTGAAGAAGATTTCTTGAAGCTTTCATAGGGAAGTATACGACATGATTGCCCTCGGTGGTCGTATATTCTTCATCTGTGTTCCTCCTTCCTGACACAAGCTCTAGCAGCAACATGCCATAGCTGTAGACATCCACTTTTGATGTAATGGCCGTTCCACTAATCCATTCGGGTGCGAGATACCCCATGGTTCCTCTCATTGTAGTTAGGACTTTACTGAAATCCCTTCCGACAAACTTCGCCATCCCAAAATCTGCGATTTTAGGAAGAAATGATGCATCGAGTAGTATATTCTGCGGCTTGATATCGCAGTGAATTATGCAGTCTCGGCAGCTCTCATGCAAGTAGGATAAGCCTCGAGCAACTCCCAGGGCTATTTGGTACCGAGTACTCCAATTCAAGAACATGCCATTGCTCTGGAACAGATGGATGTCAAGAGAACGGTTTGGCATGTGTTCATAAACAAGAAGCCTGTTGTCGCCGTCGCAGCAGAAACCTACTAGTTTAACCAAGTTGATGTGTTGGATGATTCCAATTGAACTCACTTCAGCCCTGAATTGCTTCTCTCCTTGGAAGCTACCGGCGAGTTTTTTCACCGCAATATCGGTTGAGTCTCGCAATTGCCCCTTGAAGACAGAACCAAAGCCACCTTCCCCTAGCTTTTCAGAGAAATTCTTAGTTGCAGAACGCAAGTCCTTGTATCTAAAAGCCACAAGCTCACCAGCACCACCATGCATGCTGCTCTTGGTTTTGTTCCTCCACATCATCAATACTATTACTAGGACGAACACTGCAGCAGTACATGCACCGGTGACGACCCCGATGATTATTCTTTTTTTGTTGCTTCTCGTACCCTGCATCTCTCTTGCAGCAAGACGAAGATAAAGAATTTCTCCATTAGAAACCGCAGTAGCATTGCTTTGCGCTTGTTTTGCATTAAGCAATTCAGTATACCAAACAAGGCATCCCTGACTGGCATAGGAATATGCAATGCAAGAGCAGTTATTCAGGCAAGCCTTTGAGCATTCAGCTAAACTCCCAGCAGCTTGCATCTTCTGAGCTTTGTCAGGTAAGCTAATACTAGTTACGGAGTAGAACATATCGGTTGAAGCTGCTGCACTTGTGTTGCTACTAGTACAATCCAATTGAGTGTCTCTCACACATCCACCTGTCCGATCACCTTGCTCCCAATCCTTCAGGGACCTTGCAGAGAAGCCCTTCATGCAGCTACAGAGCGGGTGCAAATCGTAGTTGCAGACTGCAAATGTTCCGCAGATACCATACACATCACATGGAGCCTTTGGATTAGCGTAGAGTGTCAACCAATCCTGTGATTCTTCAAGCCAAACCTGATGCTTGTTCTGACCAGTGATATCGACTATATTGCGTGTCACTACTGCTTCATTGGTCACATTGAACTGGAGGTACTCCTCTTGGCTATTGTCGACGAACGCAAGCTGAAACGAAGGGACTTTGCCTGACAGCTCCGGGATGGCACTGAAGTACTGACCATTCCACGTCCCACTGGACCAATAGATTATGGACGAGTTGCAGAGCTTCAGGAGGAGCTGAGGAGCGTCAGGGTCTACCTCGAAGCAGTAAAGTCCAGGAGATGGACTGGACGAGCTCTTCTTGGAAACGAGACGGCGGTTCAGGCCGGTGAGCTTGTCTCGGCCAAGCTTCGCGCTGGGGAGCAGCGTGTCCGTCGGATGGTCAAAGCTCTGCCACAGTATACGAGATTCAGACAAGTTTGAGGTGTCTAGTAGGACGAGGTTTCCACTGTTCAAGAGCAGGGCGACAGTGCTGTTGCTGTTGCTGTTCTTGCTTGTGCCATTTGCTGATTGAGTAGACCAGGTTATGGACTTGGTGGCTCGGTTTATGACAACAAGGTCGCCATCGTGGGAGATGGTGAGCTCCGGCGAGGCGCCGACGACGGCGTCCATGATTGGATTTGCGCTGTTGGCTACCCATACCGTGGTGAGGTTGGGCACCGTGTTGAACCACACCCCTAGGTACCACTTCTTCGGGGCGACGGCCGACGACTCACCGTTTGTGTCGGGGGCCTGGAAGAAGCCGAGCGCGAACTTGCTGTTGTTGGAGATGAGCCTGTCGCCGCCGGAAAGCGGTTGAACTGCCGAGACAGCGCCCGTGGAAGCGGAACATGCCGGAGCGCCGAGGACACCGAGTGAAACGAAGAGGCCGACGAGGGTGGAGAGAAGAGTCATGGCGAATTAGGAACGAACTGAGGGTGTAGAGGAAACGACGGCGTGTTCCGGGTGGAGGAGGAGGAGGCGTGTTTGGTGTTCCGAGTGGTGGACGACGGGAGTTAAAGCTACGGCACCTGTCATTGGACCTGTCCCGATCTTGTCTTCAACTCGCTTGTGGAAGTCCAGGGACGTGTGACGACCCGTGTCAACTGTTAGGGTAACGAGGGCAACTCCTATGCTTTATATCTAGAAGGACATAAACTGGGACCCACGTATATTAGCTGAGCATTTGCAACGTATGTAGACCGTTTTGACCGTAAGGTTAGATCGGCAGCACGGAAAAGATTTTTCTTACCTAACCTCCACCGATTGTTGGCACGAAGCAACTTTCCCCATTCCCCATCGCGCGAAATCCCTAACCGGTATTCGTCGTTCGCATCGCCCCATACCACGCCAGTACCCCCATCGCCGACTCCAGCGCCAAGCTCCACCGCTCCTGCAGCAAGAACTGCTGCAAGGTGCCCGCGGCGGCGGAGGAGGATGGTTCCATGGGGGTGGACGAGCGGGAGGAGGCCACTGCGAGCGTGATACGGACGATGGGATCCTGCTAGGTTACGGACCTGTATGTTGACACCGACTTTGTTCTGAACTTAAAACATGAATAAATATATCTAATATAAATAATCAGCAAATTAACAAATTATGCTAATGGCAAAAATCAGTTGTGATTTGAAACAACTATAGTTCGAACGAAAATCACCACGACATACATGGCTAGGAAGTCGTCCAACGGCCAACACTCCATCGACAATAAATAACCATGCTGGTTTCGACTGCGAGGGTTTCTTCGACGTTAGTGTTGGATTAGCCTCGCGCGATCATGAGCTTCGAGTACTTGGAAGACTTCGACTAAATGAACAGTACTTAGGATAAACAATGCTCGGGGTAGTCGACTCGATCAGTACTAGGCACTCGAGATTTCGACCACGTCGGTCGACTATGATATTTTAACAATGTTGGTTCGACCATGATATTTCGACCACATCGGTCGACCATGATATTTCAATCACGTTGGTTTGACCATAATAGTTCGACCACGTGTTTCGAGTAGGATATTTCGACCACGCCAGTCAAGAATGATATTTTCGATCACGTGGTTCGACCATGATATTTCGACCACAGTAGTTGAGGATGGTATTTCGACCACGTTGTTCCACCACAATATTTTGACGACGTGGTTTGATGAGAGATACAAAGCAACCGTGATGAGATGAAAAAACACATAGAATTTCCGGGAGCCAAACCATTCCTTCTTTATTTCTTCTTCTCTATCGATCACATCTAATCGCACGCCTCACATTCTCTCATTACATGCAAGGCCTTTTAAATCCTGCCTATGGACTCACAAAAAACTGACTTAGAAAATGAAACTCAACTTGTATACGTACACAGCAACAACGCGGCAAATTCTACATATATGGACTCGTATACAACTCGTACGGTATACAACCCGCAAACTGAAAACAAGATTACTAACTTAACACCTTGCTCCTTTGTTCTTTCGGCTAGCTGGTGGATTTGGGTTGGGGGTGGGTCTCGGAGGATTGGGGAATGGTGGTGGTGTGTGGTCTTCAGCTACTGTTGTAGTTGTCGATGAAAATATTTCCTCTCTCTCTTTCTATGCTTGGACTTGGCCTTATCACTTGTGCTCTCTGTGCTCTCCCTATGTAGCCAGTAATACTACTTGCAGTCAGAGGAGGCCGCTGTGCATGGGTGGGTTGGATTTGAATATTTTGGCTGAATGGTTGTGAAATGGAACTTTGGAGTGGATTCAGGTTAGTCTTCAATGCCGAATGGTGAAATCCTATGGCTATGAGAGGGGCCGACTGGCCCCAAACGATCTGATATCTCAATGAGCGAAATGCACATTTTGATAACTAAACTAGGGTTTTGAAGGTAAATTGACTTTTAAATTGTCTCCTTTTATTCGGTCTTTTTCGGTATCGTCAAATTTATTTTTCTCACAATTAATTCTGCGGCTCATTTTTGGTAACTCTGGCGAATTGTAATTAATGTTTGAAATGAGCATAATGTAATTTAAATCTTGTAGTTCCTGATTAATTATAATCTTGTATGAGATATTCTCTGTTGTGAATTTTAATTGTTTTACTCACTGTGTAATTTGGCCATGGATGAGATGACCTTGATTTTCATTGTATATTGTAATTGGTAGTAATTTTATTTTATCGTCTTTTATTCAATTTAGTTGTTGTCTAATTTTGAATGATTAGACCGACGACGACGCCGCCGCTAATTACAGGATTAAATACCACGATTATCCATTAAGGTTAGTTTAAAAACAGGTGTTACCGCACGGTGTCCTTTCCTGTCCTCTGCTCTCTCAAGTTGTTTGCGGTTCAGGCCATCGGGCATTCAGACGTCTGCTCTCGAGTCATCCGAGTCCGGCACAAGGAGTGGGCCGGCTAGTAGTAATCTGCGGAGGAAACGCTCAACTCTCGTATCCATCGGTGCCCCAGTACCGCGTGGATCCACGACCGACGCTGAATCCACTGGGCCGTCCCTAGCACGGGAGCGATCTGCCTGAGATGCTTTCGGGCCCGGCTGCTCTGCCCGTGCCACGCGAGAAATTTTATTGTATCACTTGACACCTGTAAAGTAAAAGGCCCACCGCTCCTGGCCCAAGGTGGTATGCTGAGTCTGGTGCGCCGCAAAAGGTCAGTCCGGTTCGGGTGCATAGGCCCACCATCTGTCACATGCGCAGTCATGTGAATGCATGACAGCTAAATGGATTTACTGTTTTTCCCCTTTGTTTCCCTTTCCATTTCCTTGATTTTTTCCTTTTTCTCTTGCCTTTTTTGGTACTGTAGTACAGTAGTGTTTTTTCCTCGTGTCATTTTCCTCTATCATTGTTTTATTAATATTTTTTGTTCTTGTTCAAATAATCGCCTTAATATGTTCCACTAATATATTTTTATTCTACTAATTGCTTTCAATTATTTTACTAAATTAGCTTATTTCCTCTTAGAACTTAATATGTAGAACATCATCGATGGCCTGTTGAAGCATCAAAATTACATATATAGAACATTTCATTTGACCTATCAGAACATCTAATACACATCTAGTTCATTCCTCTTCTCAATTCAAAAAATACATACTGGAATATTCTTCATGAACTAATGAGACATTGGAAAGGACTAACGTATGGAGTATTTTGTTTTATTAACTAGAATATATAAGCTAATGATACCATTGATTAAATCTAAACATATACAAGTAGGCATATTCTTTGAAGATCTCGTAGCAGTGAGGAGTACTACGGTATCTTCGGTTTAAAATAGTGATTTGGGTCTCGCTCATTTGGATTTAGATTTTTAGCTTCTAGTTTATTTTTTACTATTTCTAAATTTCATTTTTTTCTAACTTTTTGATTTTTTTAGCTTTTGTCAGTTCTTTTTTCTCGTATTCTTTTGTATTATATGTGATAGGCTAACCATTTTTCCATTTTAAATTTCTTTTAATTTTAATTATGCAAATAAGTCACTATCAACTACAGTGTAATTTCAACCAGTTATAGTAAAAATTCAGTCATAAACCACCAAAATTCAGCCCTGCCACATAACTGCCACATGTAATAGACGGTGGTCCATACACACGAACCGGGCTAACCTTGTGCGGCGCGCCATGCTCAGCATACCACCTTGACCAAGAGTGGTGGTTCTTTTACTTTACTTTACGCTGAGGGCGGGTTCGTTTTTGCTTATAGCTTATGCTTATGTACTGAGTTCAGCTATACTGTCTAAAATTGCATGCGACTATTTTTCTACATATACTGTCTTTCACGAGCAGATCAAAATTCGAAAACCACAATCATAAATCATAAGTTATAGTAAAAGAATCCACCCATAGACCAGAATATACCATCTTCAATAAAATTTCCAGTGCCTGCGCTGTACGTACGTACGGGAGGAAACCGGGCTGCGCACACGAACGCGAGATGGAGCAGTTTGCAACTTGTGCCGTTCCGCGTGAGGAAGCGGCAGCACAGCATGCACTTGCAAGCGCAACTAAACCATTCCCCTCTAAACAAGGGAACAACTCCACGAGGCGAGGCGAGGCCACGGCGCTCCTAACCACTCAGCAATCAGCTTATGCTTCCTCGTTATATACAAAAGAGCCCTCCTACAACTCCTGAAACCACCACAGTCGCAGCTCAGGAAAACAGTACCAGTAGTCTAGTACGAGTCCAGACACCAAGACGAAGCCTAGTACTCAAATGGCATTCAAGAAGCCAACCATCACCCTCTCGCCCCTCCTCCTGCTCCTCCTCGTGGCCAGCGCCGCCGCGACACGGCCCACGCGCGTGCTGACGTCCGACGACGACGCCGTTTCTGCGCCTGCCGCCGCACCGGCGGCGGCGTCAGGGGCTGCTGACGCACCGCTGGTTGCCAATGCCATCCCGGCTGCGGCAGCAATGAACCCTGCGGCCGGTGCGGTGGCATCCGGTGGAGCTGCCGGAGCACCAATCGCCGCCAGCACCATCCCGGTGGAGGCGGGGGTGGCGGGGACGAACCCCGCCGGCGGTGACCACCCGCTGACCTTCTTCATGCACGACATCCTCGGCGGCACGAACCCGTCGGCGCGCATCGTGGCGGGCATCGTCGACAACACTGCCGTCACCGGCCAGCTCCCCTTCGCGCGCCCCAACGGCGCCGTGCTCCCCCTCAACAGCGGCGTCAACATCAACACCGGCGCGGCCGGCGCCGTCGACAACAACAACATCCCCTTCCTCACAGGCCTCGGCGGCGCCACCAACGCCGCCACGTCCAACAACAACAATGGCGTCCCGGTCTTCGCCGGCGGCAGCCTCCCGCAGGGGACCACGCTCCAGAAGCTCCTCTTCGGGACCATGACGGTAGTCGACGACGAGCTAACGGAGGGGCCGGAGCTGGGGTCGGCGGCGGTAGGCAGGGCGCAGGGGTTCTACATCGCCAGCTCCGAGGAAGGCGTGAGCCAGACGGTGGCTGTCACGGCCATGTTCAAGGAAGGTGAGTTCGCCGACACCGTCAGCTTCTTCGGCGTGCACCGCACGGCCGACTCGGAGTCGCACCTCGCCATCGTCGGCGGCACGGGGAAGTACGTCGGGGCGAAGGGATTCGCCAAGGTGGCCGTGGTGAGGCCCGGAGGGGTGGCGGCATCCGGCGCGGCGCACGAGACCGACGGTGTCGAGACCGTGCTCCAGATCACCGTGTTCCTCATGTACTAGGGTGGTCGAGCTAGCTATATAGCAGTGAGCTAGTACTGGTTGAGGAGTGCCCAAGTACGTACAAGTGGTTGATGTCTTGATGAGGTCTTGAGTTGCACGTTGTTGAAACGAGTTGCATGCAGATATTAATGTACTACTTGTAAGGTTGTGGTTTCTAAGAGTGTGTTTGGTTACCCGAACGTGGATGGCCTGATACCAGCTGGACCGTATTTTGCCAAAAAACGGATGTTTGGTTGGATGAATATACTGTAGCATCCAGGATCCGCTCGTCCAGCATACGGTCTCATCCGGGATCCCCAGTGAAGGCCATTTCAGCCGAAGCTAGCAGTCCAGGACCGAGGGATTCCAGCGAAGGGCGGGCTAGGGTTACCTCTCGCGCGCTCTCCTCCCTCCTCCGGATCCGGCGAAGGCCTTCGGGTTGGAGTCGCCGCCGCCTCCCGCGAGTGGAGTCGCCGCCGCTCCCGCCATGCCGGCACTCCCCGCGCCGTCGCTCCCGCGGTTGCCTCCGCTGCCGCCACCCGCGGCGCCGGGTCTCCCCGCGCCGCCGCTCTCCGCTGCCGCCACCCGCGGCGTCGCCGACGCCCTCTCTCCCCGGCTTCTCTCCTCCTCGGCCGGATCCGGACCGGCTCTCCCCGCGCCGCCGCTGGCGCGAAGGTCGGGGAAGGGGGAGCCGAACGGTGAGGCGCGGCGCGGGAGGCCCAGGCGGCGCCGGGGTGAGGAGAATCGGAAGGGGAGAGAGAGCGCCGAGAAGGGGAGGAGCTCAGGCGTCGGTGAAACCGAGAGAAGTGAAAAGAAAAATAAAAATAGGGAAGAAAAAGGGGAAAGGTAAAATAAAGTAGGAGAAATAAAAAAATGTGCAAAAAAAATGAAAAAACATGTGAAGGGGGTAATCACACCACCTCTCATATTCGGGGATCACTATATCTCATTATACAGCCAACCAAACACCTTCTCAGCCTACGGTATCCGCTCATACAGCCTACCAATCACAGACTCATTCAGCCTGTATCCACAGATACATCGAACCAAACACTCTTCTTTTTCAAAATACGACCCTCCTCATCCAGCTTCCCCTCATCCAGGATATACGATTCCACTACCTAAAAGCAACCAAACACACCCTAAGTTGGTGTGGTGCTCCAGTGTTACGCTCTATATGTAAATTGTCATCACCACCAGGGCATCAGTTTAGTTCAAAGCATGCTAGTAGGTACTAATGGAACACAATCTAGCATCTAAAAGCACTGCTGATTCACTGTTTGCTCAGGCATATTTAGTTTCCTTTCAACCGATGAAAAGCTTGAGAACTGTCACTTTACATTTACCTTCTTTTCAACATACAGAATTTCTTGCCATTTTGCTGAATTATGACACGACCGGGCTCTTCGGAGGGCAAAACTGGTCTTTTAACTCCCCAAATTCAAACATTAGAATTGTAGCAGTTTACTTTATACACATGGAAATGTTACATAGGCTTCACTCTTAAATATACATGTCAATGACAAGAACAGACAAATAACAAATGCCTTGTCAAGGGTATAGTGTTACTTGCATCTCTCATACAGGTAAGAATTGAACAATAGACACAATAAAACAACAATATGTACAATCAAGTACAACGATGTGCAGTTCTAAGCAAGGCCAGCACGCGGAAATGGGAACATACATCTCACCAATGTAGGATGCATGTGGTTATTTTTTATTGCTTGATTTGGAGATGTCAGCTCTCAGCTCCTCTTCAAGCTCGTCGAACTCCCACCCGCTTATCTCTTCAGAGGAGTATTTGTTGACTTTCCCAAATTCTAATTCTAACTTTGCAAGCTCTGAACCAGGATCCAGTGTCTGCTCAGGTTTCACTGGAGATTTCGGAGAGTCCAGAGGCGCAGCTTTCGGCGTGGAGGGTGCCTTAACAGGCGAAGTGCTCACTTCAGACCTGTCCTTTGTCGGTACATTCGCTCTGCGGACTTCAATGTCTAACGTCGGCCTTTCTATAGACTCGAATGCTCCTCTCAGTTTCTCTATCTCAGAAAATAAGTTCCTGACCTCTGGGTCATCTTGCCTGAAAAGAAAAGGAAAATGTGACTTGTCCAATTGCAGGGATCACAACTACACAAGGACGCGAAAGAAAATCAGTATGTAAAGAAGAGAGTGGTGGTACCTAGAATTAGCCCCTTGTTCAGAATAAAACAACTTTTTCATGTGATCAGTGATGCTGAAGGCAATTACGATCTGAAAATATTGCCACATCATCAGCTACCCAAAATATCTACAGAACTAACACCAATTTTGGCCAAAAAACATATAGACAAGTAGTGATTTTTATTTGAATAGGTTGATGGCCTTAAAAACAACTAATTAGCAGTGTAATGTAAAATCAGGCAATCAACAGTAGGTACTCAGTAGGAACCTTCTTTTCAGTTTCCAAATATTCCTCCTCAAGGGATTTCTGTGGACTTGTCTTTTCTGATACTTCCTCATCTTCATGTTCTGTTGACTCCTCCCTACAAGATTTGGTCCAACGCAAATGATTACAAAGCCATTAACCAATTAGGGCCTAATTTTTGGTGGAAAAGGAGGATCCATGAGTATATGGAAGACATTAGAAAGAACAATTGAACAACCTTGTATTTAAGACCGCCAAATTATCCACGTATGTGCGGATCCGCTCAATTGATGGGCTCAGTACTTCCTGCCCAAGACAAAAGATGCATACAAGATAGTGAATCTAAGACATACTCTAATAGTATAGTGTGTTTGCTAGGAATGCAGCAAAGGCTTTTAACAGTTTATATCCAACCAGGTACCTTGAATGTAGAAAGGTGACGTTTGGTCAACTTCAGAAAATTGCTTGTGCATCTCTCTAGCTCATCGCTATGGTCATAAACAAAAAATAAAGCTGAATTGAGTAAACATTCAAAAATGGAGTACACCATTTCTAATTACAGCTTTACAGGGGGGAAAGGTAATAGGACAAAAGGGTTGCAAATATGCAATCAAAGGCCTGTATGGTCATAATCACTGCATACTTGGTTTTCTTTTCCTTCTGTTCATTGTATGACAACTGAAGCTGCCATGTATCCTCAAGGAAATTGATCCAAGTCTTGACTACACCAGACTCCACGTTACATGAGGCAATAGATTTCGAAAGTTCATTCTCCTGATTCAATGTCAGAAGAAAACAAAATATCAAGCTGATCAATACAACAATCATCAATCTCGTAAAAATATAACTGGAAAAAGACTGAAAGTGGGGCAATCAGAAAAGCATCAGCACCTTTGCTTTTAAACTAAAGATCATCTGGTTGCTTGCTTCATCAAATTGGTCCCTCTCTTCCCTCGTTTGTTTGAGCCGTCCAACAGCAGCATTCAGTGAAATGTTGACCTGTTGATGGAAAAGTACAGAAAGAACCTCAAGATCAAAACTAAAGTCTACCTTTAGCAAAATAATAAGAACAGGACTCCATCAGAGAGACACTTAGCACTTCGCAGGAATGCGAGTACCACAGTCTACTCTACATAAATATAATGAACAGATTAATAAGGGCCGGTGGGAGTTTAATGGTGAAGATCAATTTCCCATTGTGTCAGGGTGTTTCTTTCATGTTTTTGGAAAATCTTCACTGATGCATACTCTCCTCAAACTCTTTGATCCATAGGACATCTTTAGGCTTGTTCAGATGGGGAAAAAACAGGATAAGACTAAGAAGTCCATAGAGATACTTTTAATTTTAGCACAACAATTAAATATCCTTGGTGACTGAACAACTCTATGGCAACTTGACTATTGTGACATAATCCTGCCTCAGGCCTTGCTAGTTGCTACTATGGGTTAAGGCCACTATGAAGAACTCATCAGTCTGCTGGATGACACATCTGTTCATCAAACACCTTATATCATGCCGAAAACATCTTTAAGATTTTAAAATTGATGAAGTATTACAATTGCATGTCCACATGTCAAACCTAGGACTAGAAGAAGCCAACAGGGAAATAAATCTTTCAGGAAGTTCTTAATAAGGAAAAAGTACCTTCTTCAACTGAGCCTCAAGTTCATCCCTTTGTTTCTCCAATTCAGAAACCTCAGCAGTCAACTCCTATACCAGACACATTGGAAAAAGCGGATGTGTTGATTAATTAGAGCATCAACAGTTAATACAACAAAGGAACACTTATCCATGCATGCATTTTATAATGTACATGTGTCATCTGTGAATTGGCATGTGCAAGTATTTATGCTCCACAAATACAGGTAGACATCCCAAGGGCACTGTGCACATGCAGAATGGCTTTCTTACAACAAGCAGGTGCAATGACATAAGTAAAGAGAAGCTTCCAAAGGTGGATAATCACAATTGGAGTCCTATGTTCTGAAATGTGAGTTCATAGTATAAGGAATTAAGGAGTACAGACATATGAGCCAGGATTCATACCTTTTCAACTGCACTCACTTCATTCTCCTTTTTGGCACGAAAGTTAAGAGCCTCCTCTTTCTGGCGTCTGATAGTATGCAGAATGAAATTTGAAAGGTCACCTCAAAGTCTTTTGCACCATGAATGGATTAGTTTAAAAACACACCAAACAAACTACAGAAAATCATACAACCACAATAGAGGGCAACATGACAGACACTTCATGGTGAACCCAACAGTGCACAGATTTCATACAGACAAGGAGTTAAGTTATTGATTACTACTAATAACAGCAAGACAAGTGAAAAGATCTCTAAAGAAAGGCACAACAATTCTGAGCATAATTCTGTGAATCCAACGAAACAAAATTGAGCCACACAAATCTGAAGTACAGAGCTAAAGATCATATACTGCCACAGTGAAATAGGCAAAGTCTGATGTGCATATACATATGGAATATAGTCACACTGTAATCTCTTGCTTTTTTTCACAACCTTTTTTATAGAGAAAATTGATTATATATCATCGAATAACTCCATTCTTCATGATATGCCATCAAATAACTCCCTCTTCACAATATGCCACCGGGTTCCAAATTTTCTTTACAATATGGCAATATGCCATCGCTGTTAGCACTCAGGCCAATCCATCCGTTAAGCATGTCAGGTTTCTCAAAAATGCCAAAAATGCCCATGATTACAGCAAGAGACTGCCAACCGTAGCCTGCATGGCAGACAAGGCCCACTCCCAACTTCTCTCCCCTCAGCTGCATCTCAGCACGCATCAGCTCACCTCTCTCCTCTCTCATCCAAGGCTATCCATGGAGACACCCAATCCCCCAAACCCTTGATCCCCAAATCGGGAGCCTTCCATCGTGCTTGAAGGCGACGAGGACCCACCCAACAGCACAGTTCCCTCTGCCGGTGCACCTTCTCCAGGTGGCACGGCCCCCACACTGCGGCGCGGTTCTTCCCAACGGCGTGGCTTCTCTTAGCGGCGTGGCCCCAACTGGTGGCACGGTTCCCCCCGCCAGCATGGTCCCAACTGGCAGTGTGATCCCTCACGGCGGCACACTTGCTCCCGGCTGTGCGGTTTGCCTTGGCGACATGGCTTCCCCGGGTGGTGCAGCTTCCCCCGATGATGCGGCTTCCCACCGGTGCGGCGCGGTTTGCCTTGGCAGCATGGCTTCCCCCGACGACGCAGCTTTGCTGTGCATATGAAATTGAGGGTGACAATGATGGTGTTAGGCCTACCCTTGATCCTTGCTTTCATAATGCATATGATTTCTGGAACAACATACTAGTTAGAGATATTAGTGAAGGGAGCAGAGATGCAGAATGCAGTTCTCTTCTCAGGCAAACTGGGCGTGCTAAGGAGACTAATCTGATGCAGTTAAATTGGCGAAATGCTGGTTGAGCTATTTTGCTGGAGTTGTTCTGCATCCATGTTTATTTTGTCCTTTTGTTTCCAGTAGTAATCTGTGCAAAACCTGTATCTTTGAACCTGGGTGTAGTTGTTGGTTGAGTCCTGTGTGGATGGGGTGCAGATCCCCTAGATTTGCTACTTAACTCAAAGGGGTTTATGGCGCATTGTTGCACTTCTTGTCCCCTGCTGTTGTCCCAGCGATCGCAAATAACAGAACAACATTCATTTCTCAGTGGCATGGAGTGAAATGTGAAATTCGAGGGCAAAATAGTCTTTTTCTCATGGCTCAAGGGAGGGGCTTGGACAGTGTGTTCACAGCGATGGCATATTGTAAAGAAAATTTGGAACCCGATGGCATATTGTGAAGAGGGAGTTATTTGATGGCATATCGTGACGAAAGGAGTTATTCGATGGTATATAATCAATTTTCTCTTTTTTTTTATAAAGTGATCATACAATTGTTAATTTTCAATTGATGAACTCTCAAAAGATGAACCAGATATATACAATGATACCATACATGGAAGTAGAATAAGAATTCATCCAGCAAAAACATAAACTTGAAGGAACATAATCTATAAATCTGCAGAAGATGCTATCAAGTATTAGCAAATGACATCAAAAGATCCGTATAGAAAAAAGTTGTGGACGCTACACCTGTGATCCAAAATACGCTTCTCTGCCTTGGAGGATGAATTAGCAAGGGAAGTTGCTAAGATGTTTAGTTTGTCAACCTGCAAAGTTTAGCGCATGGTATTGGTATTGCAATCTGTGTCTTCTCACCAAATATGCATATATTATATATATAAAAGAGTTAATGCTGAGTGACTACTAAATCATCATCAGAAGTCTAAACTAAGCAAAAGGCAACACGAAAGCTGACACAATCACCCACGGTGGCATTGGTGATTGGTCACCTGCAGCCACACAAAATATGCTGTTGCGAAACTTCAGCAGAAGAAAATCAACTTCTACGGTCATCGTGTCCAACGGTCCAAGCATCCAACAAATATGGGTCATAGTGCAAAAGGACATGGACTATTCAATGGAAAGTAAATCTAAGAAGGAACACATGAAAGCATATAGTCCCACGACTCATCAGTTTGCTTCTTTAAAGGATAAAGTTGACAAATGAAATCCCAGGAACAAAAAAAAAAGAAAAGAAAAGAGTGAAGTATGCCAAAAAAAAAATGCAGCACTGAGCATTGAAGATATTCCTATTAAAGTATCACTGAATGCAAGCATGAAACTAACTTCAGAAAACTGCATAGGTGTGTTTTTATTCATGTTTCCATGGAAGTCTGATGTTTGGTCATTTTCTAAGACTGGATAATTAGTTTTAAAAAATATGAAGATGTCTAGTTTACAAATGATACACATAAAGATCACATGAAAACATGCCTTTTGGGAATGAATTTCTAGGGAGTCCCCAGCATTAATTGATTTTTTCTTCAGTAGAAGGTCTTCCATTCTAGAGCAGAATCGAACTTCGGTGAGTGCCTCTTTGAATGACTGGTCAAAGCGGAGAGTTCAGTTAGCTTCTTAGAAGAACTGTTAAACAAAAAAATTTACTAATACAAGATCCAACAGGTCAAAACAAACCAGAGCATGATACTGAACCACTGATGCAGTGAATAGATTTAACATGATCAATGAAACCATGGTTGGCGCTGTATACAGTCATTTGCATTAGTTTTCAGGAGAAATCTATCTGCTAAACACACTTGATTGACCAGAATTCACTTAATAAGGCTGTCAATGAGAATTTTAACGAAATAATTGAAGGTCTCAAGCCAATCTTATATGTGCATGATGACACTGTGGTCTGATGATTGAGCAAAACCCAGAAAGCCTCTGTGAATATCTAACTACAATTGACAAATTACATAATATAAAAATAAGCAAACCAATGTAATTACTTAATTATAATATATTTGATAGAGGCCACACCTCAATGATCGCAACAGCAGTTTTTTCGGTAACTTTTTCAGGATCTTGAGTTGATTGAACTCGTGATGCCTTCTTCTCATCTAGTTTCTTCCACAACTCTATGGCTTCAGCATCTATCCTGAAGTGAATACACATATTAGAGTAACAACAAAACAAGCACTACTAATTGCCTAAAAATATAGTGGCAAAAGCACCATGGTATCTCTTTTGGGCGCTCCAGATATTGCAGGCGTAGAGAAATGGAAACAGAGGGTTTAACTTATCGTATAGACAACCAGTAAGGAAATTAGAGTTTGACAGCTAGTTTGTAGATTAATGGTCACCTCACAATGTCAGCATTCCTCTTTAGTCCTGAAATGGCACTTTGGGTAAACTGAAGCAGCTCTTCACGTTTCACCTACATGTGTATAGAGATAGAATATTATTTAACAAGTTAGTTTCTGCAAAGCTTACCAACTTGTATATCACAGACAATTCTGCAAAGCTTACCAACTTGTATATCACAGACAATTTTTCTTCTAATAGAAAGACATTAAGAAAGGGAAATACTGAACATTACTATGTTCTCTCTCTATTAAAGACAATAGCCCTAGACCAGGGATAGTGGAGCAGCAATGTATCATCACATTCAGTGCACCAGTTCATCAAGCGATGAATCAGCACAGTACAAGAGTATCATCACAGGTATGGCCACCATCTATGGCAATTGGTTCATTCTCATAGTACTTTGTTAGACACCAAAAATATATTCTCAAATAACATATCATCCTTTTCCCCTTTTGGTAGGATTCCTATAATATTATGACAGGAAAAAAGTGATAAAAAAATTTCATGTGCGTATAAAACTCAGATACACCCCAAAGTTGGATAATGTAAAAAAAAGTTAAGTGAGTGTTTGTGAAGAAAAAGAAGCAAAGTAGGGTAAATAATTCTGACATTTCAGCAGTAAGCAAGAAATTTTAGATAAAATAGACAAAGAAACTCAAGTCACTGGGAAAGAAGACATCTAGAAATATATGTGAATTACAGTTGTAGACTGCCAATTACATAATACCCAGTGAATAATCAGGAATCATCTGTGCCAAGTATTACATGATAATTTTAGCCTTTCACCGATTTAGTGATTTGAATTTCATAAGAGTATAAGAAAACCAGCAAACATACCAGGACTTCATCGTGGTAATTTGAGAATGATTTTGCCAAGTCTTGTATACTGCTCATAATCGCATTATTGATTTCTTTCCCTCCTGTAAGACATAGGCTGTAGGAAATGACTATTAATTAAATTGGAAAGGTTGTTGAGATTCAGCAAAAAAACATTTATTAGTTAAATTGGAAAGGCTGTTGAGATTCAGCAAAAAACATTCTGTGGTTAAAGGAACAGTAAACATAATCATGCAAGGCCTGCACAATTGATGTGGTTGTTCAGAATCATGGGCAACAGTAACTAAAACTGTTCCATAACTTCATTAGGTCAATTATCGACTGAGTATATTTTCCCAGGGACACTAACAACACATAGGACCCATACGAGTCTTTATGGGGCATAAAATGTGATCTTAACTATTTTCAGGAAGAATATAAATTATCAAAAGCAAAAAAATATAAGAGTCTTATATCCACATAACCCATGAAATCAACTGTTAACATTAAAGGTTAAGAACAATCCTTAAAATTTCAAACTATTAAGTTTTTTGAGTGTTTCATAGGGACATGTGCACTGTTATTTCATCCAGACCAGGAAATTACTAACATAGTATACAATGTTGATGCTATTTTCCCGGTGCTACAATATTTATGCAAGTAACTATAAATTCCTATTATGCCAATTGCAGGAGAAAAAAAAAGGTTTTAAATATTGTTAAAGCCCAAAATACATCAAATACTCGAGCTCAAAATCATTTTCGTGTGCTTAAAAATCACTTAATATAACTGAGGAATTTAAGATGAAAATTACATGGATCTCTATCGGAAAATTTCGAGCATTAACCACCAAATATAAAGGCAGATCATGCATGCAATAAGCTCACCCGAAAATTTCCAAAAGCAGGGAAACCTCTTCTTCATTAGGAGCTTCAAGAATCTGAGCATGGAAAAGATTAACTGTGCTTAACTTCCATCAGCGATGAGAACAAACATAGTATTATATAACAGGAAGTACAAGTTGGTTTGTTAAAAATGAATTACTTAGTCGGATGAAGTAGATGGTATCTTGACAGCCAGGAACCAACTCACCATGGACAATGTAATACCCTCAAGAGCTTGGCTATAGAGGAACACATCTTGGAAGTTCATAGGAGCTCCTCCAATATCAGCGTCATAAAACAAAACCTGCACACAAGAGTTGATGTTAAAAAACATGAAACCAAGGAAGTATAGCAGGCATACAACATGCTTATAAACAGCCACACAAAGCTAATGTATTCTTCAACTAATTAGATGAAAGCTACAAGAATAACATCAGATGAGCAGATGCATACTCTTGCCAATGGCGCTTTCGAGGTGTTCAATTCACTTGCAGGGGCATCCTGTCTGACAGCCCCATCCAAACCTCCAAGTTCAGCCTCGATCTCTTGTAGCGCCCTGAGCCAGCGCCTTAGCACCTGGACTCTCTCATCCCCACGTGATGAGACCGCTGCCTCTTCCAAGCGCTTCACTGTTTGCTTGACACTTTTGTAGTTTTGAGAGCCCTGCAAATTACATAAAACATATAGATAACTTAGGAAACATTTCACCCAGAGTCAAACCCTCGTCAGGATTCAGAAACAGAGCATTCGATATCTTGATGACAGTGCATGCACACTGCACCAAACATCAAGCCTAAAAGCTCAAATACCCGAAACTTGCTAGCCTTTCTTCCCGTTTGTGGTAACCATTTCCTGTCTCAGAACATATGACACTGTGCCCTAACATGTGGGACATGAAATCATCCCATTGTTGGGACTTGGGAGATCTCCTCAATTCGAATAGATCGGATTAGTATCAGGACAGCTCGAATTATGTTCAACCTGGCCAGTCCGCAAAAAATTCGCACACTTGACTCCTATTCCCAATTCGCACCTCCCCAACAGCAAAAGTCGCAACCAAATCGAAGGGGTTTGGGAGTGGAAGGGGGAGGGGCAGAAAGCGGAGGCCGCTCACCATGCGGTCGTTGATGATTTTGGCGCCCTCAGCGACGGCCTGGCCGGCGTGGTGCGCGACGGAGTCGGCGTAGCCCAGCACGGCGCGGGCGACGCCGCTTCGGCCGCCCGCCTCGACGGCCTTGCTCACCGCGCTTCGCAGCCACGACGACATCGCGGGATCACGACGGCGGCGGCGAGGGGAGTACCGGAGTAGGTGGGTGGGGATGGAGTCTCGCGTCGTTCTCCTCTCTTCAGGTAGGGCTTCAGTTCATAGTACTTCAACTGCAGGAGGAGGAAGGTTTCGTACTTTCGTGTGCTTTTCGCTATCTTTTTTTACCCTTTTTCTTTTCTGATAATGATAATGGTTGAGTTATTTTGTACTGTAAGTTATGATTTTTATTTTAAATTTTGAATTTTATGCTTTTATAAAAGAGAGTTCGAAGAAATATTTATGTGTGGTTTTAATCATATAAATAAAATTGATATAGTGTCTAATACAATTAAAATATATTAACTCCAAAAGAAGTGGGCTAATAATATATTTATTTTGTATAAGGACGTCTGTTTCTTGTTAGTCAAACTGAAGCTACGCAGTGCAAATCTGTTGTCTGTTTCGGATGGACATGGAAATAGATGACTTTTTTTCTTTGAGACCCTGATCATGCCGTTGTTTCTGAGGTAAACAATGATAATATTTTTTTGGATTATAATTGATGTTTTATATCTATATTTTTTAAGACGATACCACACGTTATATACGGTTTTGAGTTCGATAAGCCTTTTGAAGAATCTACTTTCACCCTGATTGTTCTGACTTTTGGAGAAACAAAAAAGCCAAAAGCTAAAAGAACATGACCAATTACTACAGCTTCTTAAAAAAATAGAAAAAAACTAAATAATTCAGCTACATCTGTTTGTTGTAGTGTTTATTTGACTTATAAGCTCAGGTTTCTAACTTTTTACACTGTAGCGGCTGAAAATATACTGCAACTAATGTTGGCTTTTTTTAACGTAATTAAAATTTTAAAATAAAAAATTATATCATCATAAATAATACAGAGAAATAAATAAAAAGATAAAAAGCCAAAAAATTTTAAAAAGCAAAATAAAAAACTGAAAGCCAGAAATAGAAACTTACTGGAGTAGGCATGTGTGGATATCGAGCCAACTCCTCGTCTTATCGAGCTTTTTCCAAAATTGACATAGTTTGATTTAATATCATTTTTGCGTATAATTTGGAAGTATTTTTAGAAACAAGCTAACGAGCCGAGCCGAACCGAGCTAGAGCAAAATTCAAATTCATTTGAAATCAACTCATTTTAATGTTTAACCAATTAACGAGTATAATTGAAGTAATTTTGAACCGAGCCAATGAGCCTCACTAATGAGCTTTTTTGCCAGCTCTCTGTATCTCTATCTCCATAGGCATTTACCCTCCATATCAATCCTACCACTACCCCTAATATATATACACACACACACACCAGCAATCCTATGACATTGAAATTTTCCAAGAAGATATGGGTTATCCGGAACGCTTTTCTTCAGACAACCCCCACGTGAGGACTGTCCCTAGATGAGTTCTGGCCGGATTATATACCACTAGATGCAGTTGATTGTGAATGGTAAATTAGTTGTTTACAGAAATGGAAATGGATTTTTTCCAAAAAAATCAGAAATGAATTTTTAAAGGAAAGGGATCTTTTTTGAGGAAGGGAAAATGGATTTAGGGAACTAAGCTTACAAGAAGGCCTTGTTTGAGAGCCCAAAATTCTCGACCCATTCCTGGATAGAGAATTTTGGGCTCCTAAAGAAGGCAATTTTGGGCATAAGGCCAAGGCCTAGGTTTGTTTAGATTTACATTTGGGCCTCTAGGCTAAATTTGGCCCACCATTTACAGACCGATATCCCATCAGCCCACGTGTTCGACAAAGATATGTCAGGAAAATAATGCTTTTCTAGCCCAGCCCAACCTGGCCCAAGTTTACCCAAGACTAAGCAAATTTCAAGATCTTTTTGGTAAACCAAGCAAAATAAATTTTTTTGAAGTATCTCTACTTAAAAATATGAGTTGGTAATGGTTATTCTCCCTTCCCATCCCTTCAGTCATTCGATCTGATCACGCCCCTCCTCCTCCTTCTCTCTCTCTCTCTCAAGATCGTTCGCTCACCACGTCGAAAAACCTCGGTGAGTTGATGGTAGTATTTTGTAATCCAACTCGTGTTCGTACCGTGCGACTCCTCATGAAAACCGTTGTGGCCTTCTCTTCCAAAACTGTCGGTTCCTCCCACTATCCTTTACTACAGAACTTCTGCCCCAGCACTGCCTCTGACCTCTTGTCCCTCATCAGGCCGTCCCGTCATACTCCAATTTGGTCGCGAACTTGCACTCTGATCTACTCCCCATCCCCCTTTGATATGGTCTTTGACACCGTCGTGGACACGTAGCGGCCCGCCTCATCCTCCCACCAGCTGTAATGCACCTCCTCCTCGTTGCCGTTGACCTCGTCCTCCTCTTTGAGGTGGTGGCATTGGTGGTGGAGGTAGCTGTCGGACCCCGGAGCAACGACTCCTGGATTCTGTGTAAAGCGCACTAGTTTAGAATCAGCTAGTGCACACAGTAGACAATAAAGATAAATATCAACTATAATGATATTTATTAACTAAATATGGGTATGATTGCCAAAGTTTACATCCACGGCCCACAGGCCAAATTTAAATAATAGCAGCGATAGAAAAACACCCAAGTGGAAAAAACCCAAAGCCTACCCACAAGCAAACGACAGTAAGACGCGGCCTACTCGTCTAAGTCTTCATCGTAGTTGAAGTTATCTTCCTCTGTGTGGAGATAGCAAGGTGAGTATAAAGTTGTACTCCGTAAGTCACACTGGAGAGTGCAATATAATGATAAAGGTAATAAAGGAAGACATATAAGATTATTTGAGCGTAAAACAACATTTAAAGAAATATAATAAATAGATTGAAATTGCTGAATTTAATACAATAATTAAAAACAGTATTGT
Source organism: Dendrocalamus latiflorus (assembly GCA_017311315.1). Classification (NCBI taxonomy): domain Eukaryota; kingdom Viridiplantae; phylum Streptophyta; class Magnoliopsida; order Poales; family Poaceae; genus Dendrocalamus; species Dendrocalamus latiflorus. The sequence goes on from CM029664.1 coordinate 4,082,704, forward strand.
AAAAGAAATTAATACCATTAGTGCAGGTCCACCCCCACACTTACCTAACCATGGACATCCCACCCGAACCATTTTTTCCAAAAGATCTTGTATGGATTCCATCCATCTATAAGCTTTTCATAAACCATTTTAAAAAATAAAGTCTAATCTGTAAAAACTTCACTTAGCATGCCTATGACCATAGGCACAGCTATCTAGGATAGAGTACACGAGCGGCGATGACCTTACGCGCAAAACCCGACTCTGGCATAAAACGCCCAGGGTTAAGGGCATGTCGCGCAGGTACCAAACCCCTTTTTTATTTTTTTTTTCTTCTCTTTTCTTTTCTTTCTTCCTTTCTTTCCTTTTCTTCTTTTTTCTTCTCTCTTCTTTTTTTTCCTACCCGGCTGGCCTTATCTCCTTCCTCTCTCTCTCTCTCTCTCTCTCTTTGTTTTAGATCGGCCAAAAGGCCTTGCTCCTTCACATCAATCTGGACCGAGGCGGCCGTCCCTCAAGCTGCAGCTTACCGGCCACCAACCATTACCTTCCCGGACCTCTCCTCACCTCCCACGACTCTCCGTCTCCCCTGCTTCACTCAGGCGGCCTTGCTGCCTCGGGGCCATGGGCACGCAGGCTCGGCCCACGGTCGACCTGCACGCCGTAGGCCACCAGGCACCGCGCGCCATCGATGGGCTCTCCCCTCGACCTCTAGCTCCAGCCTTTGCCTTGGGTGCTCAGGCCTACCGATCCGACCATGCTGCCGCCCCTGGTCTAGGCCCTTCGGCACCGCTGCCCCGCTCCCCTTGCCACTTGGCACCGCCACCTGGCTCTGGCCCCCTCCGGTGCCAGCCCTATGGCCAAATGCCTTCTCCCTCCCGTGCGCATGGCTAGCCCTAGATTGATGCTGCTCTCAGCACCAACCTCCGGCCACTACGCCTCCAGCTGTCAGCGGATCTACATCGGCCGCCTCCCCTCAAGCCTGCCTGTACTGTGCTGGCTTATACGAGGGCCTTGGTCTTGTGAAATGTCCTAGCTGCCCTTCCCTTACCCTCATTCTTCATTCATTTGGCTGTTTGCCTTAGGGGCAATTTGGTCCACAAGGTGCTCTGCACTGTGCTTTGGGAAGTTTCTAACTGCGGCAGGTAAGTCGGTAAAAGTGGGCGTTGGCTAAATTTTTCTGCCGAATGACGAAGCCCACAATAGTGAGAGGCGCCGACCGGCCCTGAACGGTCTAGGAACCTTTGTGAGCGCTACTTTTATTTGGTATTCTAAAAGCCGATAGGTATGATGGCAAAACTCTACTTTATTTTCTTTATTCTCCTTTGGTTTGTCTTTCTTTCTCGATTTTCTTCTCCTTTGCATTTTGGTGGCATTACAACGGATATTTTACTAGTAAACTAAAGACCACACAAGTTTATACTACCATTTAACATTGAATTACGAGTGAAATGACAAGATTGAAAAATGAAACCAAACTCCTACGTATTTCCATAAGCAGATGGTAGTTGAGTATTGTCGTATTGGTGTAGTGGTACGTTTTTTTATGCTAATGTCCCAAATGCCTGCTTCATATTTGTGCCAGTTCGATTTGTAACAGATTTGTTCGCCTTTTTCCAGCACGTTGTGTTTAGCTATATAACATAGGAGACGAGCCTTTCAAGTCGGTCGCTTTTGATGGCGATTTGTATCTCGTTCAAGTCCGCGGCTGCTGTGGAAACGAGCTCGAGGTCTTTCTCTGACCATTGTCGTGTTCTTGCTGTAATCTCTTGCTCCGATACGCGGACCAACCATGTGTGAAGACACCATTGCAGATACAAGAAAATATCTTCAGATTTGTAACTTACAAAATAATAACAGAGCAGGAAGTTGTGCGTATATCCAGTCGGCCATGGAGGACTAACTGTCGACTTGGCTGACTTCAACGCTGCACTTTTTCCTTCCCTTCCAAAACAACTGCACTCTTCCTTGTGTTCCAATTTCCAATATGAGGGTCTCGTCTGCTCTTGTTTGTGTGTGAGTCTGTCAGAAGCCGAGAAAGGTATCATCATCATTACTAAGAGCTCTTTATTCTTCGGCTTAGTTCTTGGCTTCTTGCAGCTTTCTGGGGTTCTCTTCTGCTGTAGCTCTTCTGCAAGCAAGGGGAACAGGGAACGATTTGATTCTGTGTATTGTTGTCTGTGTGACTTTCTTTTGCTCTGATGAAGTATCCAATTGCGTTTCCTGATCGTGTCGGGTGTAAGGCCTGAGATTTATGTACCGAAGCGCGTCCACCGAATCAGGGACTTCTCCAGAGCCTGCAAAGGTACACCCTTTCCCGCCAATTGTTCTTCTTTTGATGGAATTAAATTGAGCTGGAGAACAGCCTGCCTAAATCTATGAACTATGCTTGTTTCTTTGAATTTATATACAAGTTTTCTGTGAGTTTATGTTGCAAGGTGGTGCTCATTTTCTTGACTTGCTGGTTAGACTACTCATCATCCGTGCTTGCTTCCTTGTACTGAATAAAAAAGAACAAAATATGTTTACAGCTATTATTCTTCTCCAATCTGACTATCTTATTGTGTGGCAAGCTGAAGTGCTGAACATCTCTGATTGTTTCTCTACCTGTTTCTGCGTGAAACCAATCTCATGTTGAACTATTGACTGAAGGCAAGCTCCATATTTTGGTCTTTAGGTGCTCGATCTTGAATTTGCCATGGCCACAGTGATTAAGCTCCGATCAGCTCTAGGCGTTCTTGGTATCATCTCAGTCCTTGGCATCTGTAGCGCTGCTGCATACACTCCTGCAGACAACTACCTCATCAGCTGTGGCTCCTCGGTCGACACGCCGGTCGGGCGGAGGCTCTTCGTCGCCGACGATTCCAGCTCGGTCACCTTGACTTCTCCTCAAAGCACCGCCGTGAAAGCATCACCCGACTCGGTGTCCGGCTTCGACGACGCCGCGATGTACCAGACCGCCAGAATGTTCACCGCGCCGTCGTCCTACTCGTTCAGGATCAGGGCCCCCGGCCGGCACTTCGTCCGCCTCCACTTCTTCCCCTTCGTGTACCAGAGCTACGACCTCGCCACGGCGAGCTTCAAGGTGTCGACGCAGGACGCCGTCCTGATCGACCGCTTCGCGCCGGCAAAGAACAACGCTTCGCCGGTGTGCGAGGAGTTCCTGCTGAACGTGGCGCGCGACACGCTTGTCGTCACGTTCGTGCCGCTGGACGGAGGCCTCGCCTTCGTCAACGCCATCGAGGTCGTCTCGGTCCCTGACAGCATCGTCGCCAACTCGGCAAACACGTTGAATACAGTGGGCCAGCAGCTCAACCCTGCCGTGCTGCCACTGCAAACGATTCATCGAGTCAATGTGGGCGGCCCCGCGGTCCCGGCCGACAACGACACATTCTGGCGAGAATGGACTACTGATCAGCAATTCTTGGCTGGCCTTGCAGAGACTCGAGAGGTTGTTTACCATGGAAGAATCAACTATCTGGCCGGCAAGGCGACGCCGGACGACGCGCCAGACATTGTGTATGCCACCGCGAGGGAGTTGATCACTGCGAGCAACTTGACGGACGACACGAAACAAATGGCATGGCAATTTAGCGTGGACGGGTTCTCGAGCTATCTGATCAGGTTTCACTTCTGTGACATTGTGAGCAACGGCTCTGGCCTGCTCCGCATCAACGTCTATGTCGATAGCTCCAACGCCGTGCTGCAAGATCTCGACCTCTCCACCATTGGCAATGGCATATTGGCGGTTCCGTATTACAAGGACTTCGTGTTGCCTGCTAGTCAAGCATCCGGCAAACTCGCTGTCTATGTTGGTTCATCATCCCAGAAGGTTGTGACACCAGCCGCCATTCTCAATGGCCTTGAGATCATGAAGATACACTCGAGCGCTGGTTCCGTTGTCGTCGTCGAGCCAACGGCAGGAGCAAAGAAGCAGCATTTGGCCGTCGTTCTGGGCTCGGTGTGTGGAGCCTTCGCTTTTGCGTCCATTGCCGTTGTTCTTGTCATTGTCCTTAGGAAGAAGAAGGAGACGGAGCTGCCGACGCCGACGCCGAGCCAGCGGTCCACGCCGTGGATGCCGCTCCTTGGTCGTTTTAGTTTTCGCAGCGCGGGGCCGGGCGCCATCGGATCAGGGTCACCAAGCTTCACCATCGCCACCAACACTCCAGGAGCGAGCTTCGGGGCTGACTCTTCAGTCCCGAGCTACCGTTTCCCGTTCGCCACGCTGCAAGAAGCGACGAGCAACTTCGACGAGCGCCTTGTCGTGGGAGAGGGAGGGTTCGGGAAGGTGTACAGAGCCGTGCTCCCGGACGGCACCAAGGCCGCTGTGAAGCGCGCGAACCCGGAGTCGCGGCAGGGCGCGCGGGAGTTCCGCACGGAGATCGAGCTGCTGTCCGGCCTGCGCCACCGCCACCTCGTGTCGCTCATCGGCTACTGCGACGAGCAGGACGAGATGATCCTGCTGTACGAGTACATGGAGCACGGCTCGCTGAGGAGCCGCCTGTACGGCGGAGCGGACACGGCGGAGCGCGCGCTTAGCTGGGCGCAGCGGCTCGAGGCCTGCGTCGGCGCGGCCAGGGGGCTCCTGTACCTGCACACGGCCTTGGCTAAGCCGGTGGTCCACCGCGACGTGAAGTCGTCCAACATCCTGCTGGACGACGGCCTGACGGCCAAGGTCGCCGACTTCGGCCTGTCCAAGGCCTGGCCGGAGCTCGACGAGACGCACGTCAGCACGGCGGTGAAGGGCAGCTTCGGCTACGTCGACCCGGAGTACGTCCGGACGAGGAAGCTCACGACCAAGTCCGACGTGTACTCCTTCGGCGTCGTCCTGCTCGAGGCGCTGTGCGGGCGCCCGGTCGTCGACCCCAGGCTCCCGAGGCCAATGGTCAATCTAGTGGAGTGGGGGTTGCATTGGCAGGGCAGAGGAGAGCTGGAGAAGATCGTCGACCGGCGTATCGCCGGGTCGGTGAGGCCCGCGGCGCTGAGGAAGTACGGGGAGACGGTGGCCAAGTGCCTCGCGGAGCGCCGCGCGGACCGGCCGGCGATGGAGGACGTCGTGTGGAGCCTGCAGTTCGTGATGCGGCTGCAGGAGGTCGACGGCCTGGACGTCTCCGACGTGAACAGCCTGAACATGGTGAGTGAGCTGACGCCGCCTCCCCCGTATTCTCGTGAGAGAAGCGCGATTGAAAGTGAAACCGGCATGGAGGAGGGAGATGGTGTCGCCAACGCCGATTACACCGATGTGTCCATGAGAGGTATCTTCTGGCAGATGGTCAATGTGAACGGGAGATGAAACTGACAGAAAGCAAGGAAATCAAGCTAGATATGAAGATCAGCTACACATTTCCAGTTTCACCTTCCTCAGTCGCCAGAACAAGATATGTTTGTTACTTGGTTGTTACAGTCAGCACTTTTGAGGCTGCAATAAGTGAACAGCTTGTGACTTCTTCTTTACAGCTTGTAATGCACAATTCCAATTTTAGGATATATAACCTGTCAAAAGTATTTATGTACAGGCACGACCTGTTAGGAGTTTAAACATAGTAACCTGAAGGATATGCATGATAGACACTCGGAATTTCGATTTGAGAAGAAACACTCGTGAAGCATTACCACAAAAGGCAATCTTCGCAAGATGCACACATTATGGAGCAAGCAAAATGATTCCATGTGCACTTCAAAGCACAACAGATGGTATGGTCTATGCAAAGCATCAATACCAAAATAGAGTACAAACCAGTCAAATTCATAGAGATTAATCTTAAACATGTTTGGACTGCTTCATGAACATAGGAAGAATTTGATCCATCCCATAACCTCATTCAGGGGGACGCACTTGCTCCGGGGGAAGCGTGGTGATTGCCATTGTCTTCGTGGGCCCTCGGGCTTGGGCTACGACCATTGGCAGCTGGACTTATGTCACGGTGCTCGCGGTCAACTGGGCTACGGCTGTCAGCTCTCCTTGGGCTCCTGCTGTAATCCGAGCCATTGTGTTCCCTTGGTGCAGGGCTCCTGCTGCCATTAGGAGTGGGGCTACGGTTTCTCTCCTTGGCTGGTGAAGGGCTCCTCCTAGGGCTGCGGTTGTCACGAGGGCTCCTGCTGCCATTAGGAGTGGGGCTACGGTTTCTCTCCTTGGCTGGTGAAGGGCTCCTCCTAGGGCTGCGGCTGTCACGAGGGCTCCTCCTAGGGCTGCGGCTGTCACGAGGGCTCCTCCTAGGAGACCGCGAGCGACTGTGTAAAACAAAGGACACACTATCAGTAAGATCAATCAAATTAAGCTTATATGTTTTAAAAGTGAGATCTAGAGAACTTCTGGTCCACATCAGGTAGATCAGTTTTTGCTAGGAACATCTATTAGCCCAAACGAACACGGGTTTTTAAATTCATATCAAATTACTCAACATATATTCAGAGTAAAATGTACTCAAATAGTAGAAAATGGAACAAGACCTGATTTAGTAGGCGGTCAGGCTATGCATAATAGGAAATCAATACATGCATAACAGAAATACCAAGACAAGTAGACGCACTGAAAGGTCTATGTTTGAAAAAGAAAATCCAATGTATGAACTGCTGTCAGCACTGTGTTCAGACTTCCACAGGACCGTCACAATGAATGAATCATGCAATAGAATCAGCAGAAGATTTTCATAGTAACCAATTTGTCAGATCAAGCAAATGCCCTAAATACCTGTAGCTCCTACTGCGGCTCCTGCTGTAACTCCTATCACGGCTCCTTCCGCGCCGAGGGGATGGGGATCTTGAGTAGCTTCTTCCACGCCTGTTTTCATCAAGGCGACTTACATTCAGATATGCTCTAGTTATAACAGAGAAGAAACCTCAAAGGAAATACCTGAGATTCTTAGGGCTGTTCTGGCAGTCCCTTTCTACATGGCCCCTATCTCCACAACGATAGCACCTGTTTTTCCAGTCACCAGCTTTGCAGTCACGAGCCCAGTGCCCATCGATCCCACAGTTAAAGCAGCGGCCAGAACCAGGAGGCGGCCCCCTGCCCATATATTCACGGGATCCTCCTGAGCCACGTGGAACCTAAAATTGAAATGAACATCATATTTAGATAGGGTAAAATAACAAAGTAGGGGCATCAAAGCATAGATCAACAAAAGAAAAACAGTAAAAAACATACTATGTACAGAGGATTATTGTAGTAAAAAACAAATAGGATTACCCCTTTAGCAAATTCAACAATCATGCGGCTTCCGTCAAACTCCCGACCATCAAGATTGTACCTTGCATCATCAGCATCCCGGGGATCGCTAAACTCCTGCAGTATGTTTCAACAAAAAAAGGGTGGCGTCATATGTGAACAATGTAAACGAACTATTTAGTTGACCAGATAACTAATGGACTGAAAAATTATAGAAGTAGAACAAAAACTTTTACTTACAACAAATGCAAACTCATGCTTCATATCCACATATCGCACTCTGCGGAAATGGTTTCCAGAAACAGTAACGCCATCAAGATGTAAGTAGAGAAATGTATCACCAGTCAGAAGGAACTAAACAGTAAACACCAGTCATGATTGCGATTTCCATTAAAACAGGCAATAAAATTTATCAAAGAATCGCCAAAGTCTGCTAGAAACTTTGGAAGAACAGCCACCAATTCCACCAAGGGCACCCTCCCACCATGGACACCGAGGTTGGGTAAGCCCCCAAAACCTTCAACAAGATCATCCAAGTTAAAACATGAAGGGCTTGTGGATATTTGATGGTAAGAAAAACAATGGGGGGAAACAGCGCTGAGCAGAGCAGCATGTTACTGGCTTAGACAGCTTGTACGGAAAGGCATTGGCTCAAGGAACTGTGGATGACAACGTCATTAGGTACAAGATATGGAAGAGGCACCTCAAGTTTTTGTACTATGTTTTTTAGACAAGAGAAGCAAAGCACAAACCCATTTGATTACATGTTCAACACAAATAATTTCCATTAACACTGTATCAAAGCCATCAAAATTCACCCAACAGCAGAAGAAACTAGCAGATACATATTTGACCATATAACCATCATGAGGTCTATGAAGAACAATATTGTATTAAGTTGGCACATGTCCAAAAGGGTATCAAATCAATCACATGCATAGGTCATGTCTTATGCTAATATCATGAAAACTTGAAAATTGCTTCGTTAAGTTAAATATTTTCTCCACTTTTCATGAAAACTGCTAATGCTACGACCCTAGGCTCCTTTGCTCTATAACAGAAGCTATTTGCTCCATAATAAGAATTGTTTGTCATGATAGTAAATAGTTGCATCAGGAAACGAGATTAAAATGGCACCACATATTGCATCACAAAAAGAGGTTAAAATGACACCTCATCATTTTCTCATCCCCCAAGTTACATAACAAGTTACGTATGTAGGTCAGAACGTGCATAACTACAAAGCAAAAGGCAGTTTTTGACTCAAAAGGAAGAACTCTGCTTCATGAAACACCTGAAATTAAGATCCAACTTGCTCACCTCCCATATCTGCCGAAAAGATCTTCAAGGTCCCGTGTCCGGGTACGCGAGGAAAGACGACCCACGTACAGCCTTGTGTTACCGCCGTAACGATCATCATAGCGAGGCATTTTGCGCTGCAACACAAAATTCAAAATGTTAAAGCCAACAACATCAAGCAGATAAACAGCACAGCAGAGCAACTAGCTCCTGCCCATCCAAATGCAGCTGACCTAGACATAATAGATCCCCTTTACGCATCATCAACACGACAAATCGCATCAAATCGAGAAATCCATCGCTATTTCTTCATAACATAGAACAATTTTGATGCAGGCAGGCCATACATGCGAATCGAAGCACATAAAACAGACGAATCACGAATCAATCGAGTAAATTACAGGTCGCCCTAATACTTGTACCGCATCCCAAATTCACAGGCACAGCAAAGAAAAAATTCCGCAACAAGTCGGGCAAAAAAAATTGAACCTAGACAGCATATATTACGCATCAAATCAACCCAGCGAGAGAATCAGGGACAAATCGAGCGAACTAATTGACGAAAACGAGATCGGATCGGGCTTGGGGGGGGGGGGGGGGGGCGCACCTACGAGCGAAGCAGAAGAAACCCTAGCCAAGGGGACAGGACCAGAATCCGGTGGGTGTCGGGATGTGCGGCGGCAAATTTATATAGACACACACCTGTTGGTTTTGACGGCGGTGATTGCATAGGCGGAGGCATCGACGGCTACGAGGGGACCATGAAGAGGAGCGGGCGAGCGGTTAGTTGCTGTAATCGAATCGGGACTTTTGGAGGCCCATCAAAACATGAGGGCTGTGTTTAGCGAGTAATTAACACAGGCCCATTAGGGCAATTAGGCCCAAATAGAACTAGCCACTAATACTAGCCCATTGTAACATAACATAAGGCCCAAATGAACGCAAGGAGCAAACGGGGAAGCAAACAAACATACGCATGCATGATTGCATGGTGAGGTTCAAGCACGGAATAAGGTGCGTCACGCACGGTCGTTCGAGCCCCCTACCGCTACCGGACCCTTGGAGTCCCCCTTAAATTTTTAGCTATAGATGTATAATGTAGAAGGGGCTGAGGTCAAGCTGAAGGTACTTCAGCCCCTCCAAAAAATTTTCCTGGATCCGCCACTGTTTCGACGTGCCAGACTGCCAGGCGTGGCTGTTAGCCGTCAATCGTAGCGAGCATCTCGTCTCTCACTTTTGCCAACACAAGAGAATAGGAATCTAATCCCTTGTCATCAGCCACTGACAGCAGCTGGAAGCTCCCGGAAGATTCGGCGGCCGCGACGTGGTTTCACGGCGGATGGCTGATGCGAGACACGTCGAAAGAGGCCGGGGCCGCAAATGGCGCGACCGCGCAGCTATAAAAACGGGGACGTACGCTCGACACTACACAGCTAGCTAGGGCAGCGTCGAGACCAAACAACGCACGCAGCTCGCTCGTCTTCCTCGCAGCTGATCGTAAGTCCTCCTCGTACGTGCGTGTTTTACTATCCCAAGATACCAACTGTTACCTTCAGTCGTCGATCGTTGATATATAACCTGTGGTCTTGTTTCTTCCCCATGCATGGCTAGGCGAGCACACTGAGCAGAACGTACCAAGAGGGCTAGGAATCATGGGCGGGGGGCACGACATGCACGGCCACGACGGCGGCGTGAAGGGGTTCGCGTCCAACCTCGTCCACGGCGGGCAAGGCCACGGGCATGGCTACGATCAGCACGGATACGGCCATGGGCAGCAGCACGGGTATTACCCTCCTCCTGCCGCCGGGCCTTACCCTCCGCACGGCTACGCGCCGGCCGCCGATCCTGCGTACTCGGCTCACCAAGGTACGTAAGCACGGCATCGGCCATAAGTTTTTTCTGCAGCGTTTGATGGGGAAATGGCGGCGGCGGTGTGACGAGTTAATTCCGTACAGGGCACATGGGGTCGTACCACACCGGGCACGGCGGCGGTGGGCACAACGCCGGCAGCTTCGGCGGCAAGCACAAGGGCGGCATGTTCGGTGGCAAGAACTCCAGGAAGTGGAAGTGAGGTGGCGATATATACGTACGCACCCAGCTACACCCCACGTATTTGCCATGCATGCTCCATACGTATACCTAAATAAAGGGCTAGGCGCGTCTTAGCTTGAGTTGATAATTCTGTGGTGCTGTCTGCTGTGAGTACAAAATAAAACGTGACGCATGTTGTATCAGTTGCAATACATATAAGCTGTGTGTACTACATATACAGTAACAATACTATGTATCCTACGATACGTGCTAGATTTGGCTTACGTGGCGTACGTATTGTGTTTGTTTTTAGACGAAGTATTGCGCCTTTGTAAAAGGGTCTTCAACAGGGGCAGTCCATATTAATTTTTGATTTTAACTTATAAATAGTAGTAACTTGTAGAGAGAGGTATTGATATATGATTTTGGCCGATATAAATAAGTTAACTATAATGTATATTACGATTAACTAGTAAAATCTATTTTAAAAAGATATTATGTCTGAAAGATCAGTACATATAAAAACTATTTACGATAGAAAATTAGGTTTTAGAAACTAATATGAATAGAACTAAGGCAGGTGAAGATTTGGGGACCAAATCGGCCTACCAAATTAATTAGGCTCAATGTACAACCCATGCCAAACGCAGAGGCCAATCTGGTCCAGATCTTTTCACGTCAGCGACCTAATGCAGAAAGTAGCTTCTTTGCGTAGTTCTGGTCTCGTGCTCGTAATTCTGCATGAACAAGCAGTATGGCGGAAAGTGACAAAGGATGTCTTTTCTGCAGCATGAACAAGCAGTATTGAATCGTGCAGAACTCTCTCTTGCCCCGTGCTCGTAATTCTGGTCACCTCAATAGAGCACACGGCTAAATCTAGCCAGGTATGGTACACGAGTTTCATGCAGGAATCATGCGCAAATTCGAGAAAATTGCTATTATAGGACTCGAAACAATGGGCTTCGCTATTTTAGGACTTCAAACGTCGACTTCGCTAAAATGACCCTTGAAACATTGACACTTTGTTATAGATGACATTTGGTCTTTTTAATCTCTTTTCTCAACTAAAATACATGTATTTTACCAATGGATGACCGTTTTGCCCTCTGCCTCATTCAGGAGACCGCGCGGACCTTTCGTTTCCTTTACGTTCGTCTCGTTTCCTTCGTGAGATCTCTTCCTTCGTCGACTCCGCCGAGAAAATTCCCGACATGGAGCCCCAGCCCGGCGATCCACCATCGCCGGCCGGCGATCCCCCGACGGCGGCCGGCCATCCCCCGACGGCGCCCTCCCCTGGCCTGGACGCACGGGCCGGCGAAGCCCAGACGGCGGCGCCTGGTGCCCTGGGCGCACCGCCTGGTGCCATGGCCGCGCCCCAGCCCGGCGATCCACCGTCGCCGGCCGGCGATCCCCCGACGGCGGCCGGCCATCCCCCGACGGCGCCCTCCCCTGGCCTGGACGCACGGGCCGGCGAAGCCCGGACGGCGGCGCCTGGTGCCCTGGGCGCACCGCCTGGTGCCATGGCCGCGCCCCAGCCCGGCGATCCCCATGTACAGCCGGCAGTGGAGGCCCCTACCGACGCCAGTGCTGTAGCCCTAGCCAGGATATTGCTGCCCACTGCTCCTCTTCCGGCAATAGAGTACAACCTTCCTGTTCTTGAAGTGGAAAGGTATTGGCTGCACTAGATTTCTTATTTGTTTTTTAGCACGATAGTAGTAGACAGTAGTAAAACTTGATTTCACTTGTTTAGGTCCCAAGTAGATCATGTGGAAAATATGGAAATAGTTGATTGGGCTAACATACAAATAGTCGAGACACATGATGACGAAGGTCGTATTGCAGTTATGAGTGAGAATCAGATTTGTGAGCTTCTAGGCTTCACAGAGGAGGACACAACAAATATACCTGCACAGGACTTTGATTGCCGAATGGATGAACAGGGGCATGATAATGAGCTTGGGCAAGATGATGATGGTGCTGCCATTCCTACTAGTGATGCCATACCAAGTGAGATAGTCATTTCATATGATAAGAACAACCCATCAATGGAGGTAGGAACAGTGTACCCAACAATGGAGGAGTTCAAGCTGGCAGTGCGGCAATTTGCCATCAATAAGGAGTTCGATTTAGGAGTAGAGAAGTCATGTAAAACGAGATATAGGGCTTTTTGCAAGTCCGGTGATGAAGATTGCCCTTGCCCTTGGAGGATAAATGGCACTAAACAAAAAGGCCAAATCACTGTGGAGGTGAATAATTTTTTTTATTTCATTAATTCTACTTGTTATATAAATTAATATCAATCTCATTGATTTTTTGTTTTGAAGGTAACCGTCTTAGTCGATAACCATACATGTGTGTCTAGCATGAGGCAGATAACTACAGCTCCAAATTGCAAGTGGGTAGCTAGCAAGGCTGTGAGTATCCTTAGAGATGATCCAAATATTGGTGCTAAGGAACTGCAAAAGAAGTTGCAGACAGATCACAAGTGTCAAATTGCATATGACACTGTATGGCGGGGTAAAGAAAGAGCTCTTGATGAGGTTTATGGCAAATGGTCAGATAGTTTTGAGCTGTTGTTTAGGTGGAAGGCCGAGGTAATGAAGCGGTGCCCCGGGAGTGTAGTTGAGATTGAGGTACTTGAGGTGGATGGTCAGGTATATTTCCACCGTTTTTTCTGTGCTCTTAAACCATGCATTGATGGTTTCTTGGAAGGTTGTAGGCCTCATTTGAGCATAGATGCTACAGCACTTAATGGAAGGTGGAATGGTCACTTGGCCGCAGCTGTAGCAGTTGATGGTCACAATTGGATGTATCCACTCGCTTATGGCTTCATAGCTTCTGAAACAACAGACAACTGGACTTGGTTCATGAAACAATTAAAGAAGGCTATAGGTGATCCTCCACTCCTTGCTGTTTGTTCTGATGCTTGCAAGGGCTTGGAGAATGCAGTGAAGGATGTATTCCCAAATGCAGAGCAAAGAGAATGCTTTTATCATCTTGTCAAAAATTTCCAGAAGAGATTTAGAGGGTTCGGCCAGATATATCCTGCGGCTAGGGCTTACAGAGAAGACATATTCTATGACAATATAGCAAAAATGGTAAGTGAATCACATGAAGCAGTGAAATGGTTACAGACCAATCATAAGCTATTATGGTATAGGTGTGCTTTCAATCCAGAAATTAAGTGTGACTACATAACTAGTAATATTGCTGAGTCATTTAATAACTGGATTAGAGACCACAAAGACTTACCTGTTGCTGACCTTGCTGATAAGATTAGAGAAATGATCATGGTACTTTGGAACAAGAGAAGGAATATTGCATACAGGCTACCTAAAGGCAGGATACTTCCAGCTATTATGCATCAGCTAAAGGCAAATACTAGAGGTCTGGGACACTTGAAAATTATACCATGTTCTAATTGGAGTGCAGAGGTGTGGGACCATAGCAGCAGAGTTGAGAGGCATATTGTCAAGTTACACCAAAGGATATGTACTTGTATTGAATGGCAGCACACTGGTAAGCCTTGTCAACATGTATTGGCCTATGTAACCCGCCAACGGGGAGTTGACCTCGAACAGTTTGTGCATGATTATTACTCGGTGAATAGATTCAGGGCTGCTTATGGTAGAGAGATTGAGCCTATGACAGACAAAACACAATGGCCACAAGTTGACCTACCATTTTTAGTTGGTGCACCTCTTGCTAAATTACCTGTTGGAAGACGAAGGAAACTAAGAAGGAAGGGATGGATGGAAGGTGGCCACAAAAAGAAAGGTTCGAAAGATAGTGAATGTACCAACGAGGGTGAAGGTCAGAATGGAGGTGACAACGATACTGCTCCAACAAATGGAAAGGGAAAGAAGATGATCAAAGGACCTATGACTTGCAAAAAATGCGGAGAAAAAGGTCACAGGCAAGCTAGTGCCAAGTGCCCACTCAATGGGACCGCAAAAAAGAGGTAAGAACTGATTTTCTTTATCAAGAAACAAAAATGAAAATGTCAATATTAATTTATTTGATTACTTGTAGGAAGCGTAGGCAACCTAGGAAGAATGTTACAAAAGCTGCGCCAGCAGAACCTAGCACCCCACGGAGGCCGACTAGAGAAGAAATCCTACGGGATAGTCCAGGAAGGGTCACTAGAAGGTAAGGAATATTAACACATTTACTGTACATTAATTTTTCCATACATCTAATTGTCATATCGTATTTATGTGCAGCAAGCTTGCGATGTTATTAGGAGAGGGCACATCTTCGCAAACCGACACCACTAGTCCTATGAGGATGCCTCCTGCGGCTGCACCAAAAAAGATGACTCCAAAGAGAAAGCTACATATTGGATGAATTATTTTAGCTATGATGAGATGTTATTTAAGTTAATTTTACTGTTATCTTTAGTTAAAAGTTCAGGTTATTTCAGTAATATGAATTACTAGTCACTGGTTCGATTCAGGCACTAGACATGATTCCCTTTGTTAAAAGATTGCATATAATTTGCTTCAGATCAGACAGTGTTAGTCTAACACTGAGAAGCATCTTTGGATTCAAGGCTTTTGAGTACAACTGAGGAAGATCCCTTCGTCATGATGCTTGCTGAGTATCCTAACATGTTGACTTTTTATATAAAAAAGTTCAGTGCTTATTTATTTGGCCGGCTTGATGGATGCAAGAAAAATATCATTGGTATGAGAATTCTTGGTGCCAGATGTTGATTACTTATATATATTTCATATTCTCCAAAGAAAGCTATAGTTTTGTTGATTCGTATATTTTTTCTGATCCGAAGTTGTTTGTCATGTCAAAGCAGCAAATGAAAACGGCCATCTTGTTAAATGCTTACTAGTTAAATGCTGCCATCTTGTTTGTCATGTCAAAGCAGCAAATGAAAACGGCGCATCTGGGAAGCATGCAGATACTGCTGCAAGATGCGTAACAGCACAAGACCCTGGCCTGTTTATCGTTACTTGTTCATCGTAACAGCACAAGATGCGTAATGCGTAACTGCTGGGGCTCCATGTCGGGAATTTTCTCGGCGGAGTCGACGAAGGAAACGAGACGAACGTAAAGGAAACGAAAGGTCCGCGCGGTCTCCTGAATGAGGCAGAGGGCAAAACGGTCATCCATTGGTAAAATACATGTATTTTAGTTGAGAAAAGAGATTAAAAAGACCAAATGTCATCTATAACAAAGTGCCAATGTTTCAAGGGTCATTTTAGCGAAGTCGACGTTTGAAGTCCTAAAATAGCGAAACTCATTGTTTCGAGTCCTATAATAGCAATTTTCTCCGCAAATTCATTGTTGATTTGTTGTTCTGGCAGACCGGCACATGTTTTAGCCTAACATTGAACACCTGGTACCAAGACATGTTTTCAGCAGCAACCAGTCGATCACCGTAAGCCCGGCCGTCTCACTTCGATCCTTTTTGCAATCAAAACTCAACTGACATGCGTGCTTCATAATACTTACCTCGAGATAGAGTTAGTTCAGGCAAGGATCCTTGCCAAAACAGAATTAAAAAATTTAATGTTCTTCCTATTTTCAGTAAAGACATCTTGGGCAGTTCAGTACATGCTACAACCAGCAGGCACTCTACAAACAATGAAAAACAGGGTAGTACTACAGTCCGAAACATGTCATGACTAGTAGTCCCTTTACAAACAATCATCAAAAGACTAATATATGTCAACCAGGCATAACTCTAGTTGTAGGCCATATCTGCTCCAACTTCCAACCAATTCTTCGGTCATACATGTACACTTAAACTTTCCTCCTGCTATGAATAGCGTTAATATTCATCAATAAGTCAATGAATCAACATATATATAAGTACAAGTAATATATATATATATATATATATATATATATATATATATATATATATATATATATATATATATATATATATATATATATATATATATATATATATATATATAGGAAGCCTCTTTTCTACTCCCGGGTGTAATTACACCCTATGTCGTATCTCACAACATAGGTAGTATCTCGCGTAACGGAGAGTATGTACGTGTAGTATACGAGTATTTAAGACTATATAGGTGGTATGAACAATTTTCAGAGGTGGTATGCATATTTTTTTGACATACTCCTTTTTATGTACGTATATAAATGTATTTATAAAATACGCTAAAAACTATGGACTTCCTTGCAATTTTTTCGTGTGGTTCACATTGGAGTATCTTATAATTAGTATATGAGTATACCTAAAGTGATAAAGGAGTATTTCAAGTTCGTTTAGGTGGTATATTAGAGGTGGGTGTAACTACACCCGGGAGTAAAAAGTATTTTTCCTATATATATATATATATATATATATATATATATATATATATATATATATATATATATATATATATATATATATATATATATATATATATATATATATATATATATATATATATATATATATATATATATATATATATGTAACACCTTATACAACAACAAAATACACAAATAATAATACATATCTAACAAGCTCCTCAAATTTATGATGGATCAACAACATAAAGTTTGTAGAGATAGAAGTTGTGTTGGGCTCTGGTCTGCGTCTTTGTGAAGAAGTCTGTCAACTAAAACTCAGAAGGCACATACTGAAGAGCAACAACCTGGTTCTGCACCTGTGTTCGCATGAAGCAAGGGAAAAAGAGACGGCGAGTGATAGTTCAATGAAGATATCGTGGAACATAAAGAAGATGACTATAGTAGAGCTGATTGGGAGTAGAAACAAACTGACTCATGTGCATAGAGTACGAAATATCAAGACGAATGGCACCAAGATAAACAAGACTACCAACAATGTGATGATAGCAAGTAGGATCAAAAAGGGACTCACCGTGAGTGGGTGGGTCAAAGATGAAGATTAAGCTTCGTGGGAGTTTCAGTTGTGCACTGATCAGTAAGAGAAGCACGATCAAGAAAATCTTAGATATACTTTTTTGGGATTGATAGAAGCCCTCAAGTGTACAAATAACCTCAATCCCAAAAAATAATAGTGAAGATGACCCAGATTAGACATGAGAAACTGCTCACTAAGATGCTTCTTAAGAACCATCTTCAGTAATGATCGTATCATCAATATATAAAAGAAAAAGCGCCCGACCATGAGGCAAAGTGTGAATAAAAAGAGTAGGATCATGATTCATGAGCACTAGCAGAGAAACCAGTCGTGGTGACAACAGAAGAGAAAAGATCAAACCAGGCACGAGAAACTTGCTTGAGGCCATAAAGAGATCAACGAATGCGACAAACCATACTCTCAGGAGCAGAATACCTAGGTGGTGACTGCATATAAACCTCCTCACGTAGCTCACCATTGAGAAAGACATTGTTAACATCAAGCTAAGAGATGGGCCATGTCCAAACAGACATCACAGCAAGAGAGAGTGTGAACAATGTTCGTGGGAGCCACATGAGCAAAAGTCTCATCATAATTATGACCATACTCTGGCTAAAAACCACGTGCCACGAGACAAGCCTTGTAGTGGTCAAGAGAACCATCAGAACGGGTCTCAACCTTATAAACCCACTTGTATGTGATAGAAATAACATGCGCAGGAAGAGTGACAAGATCCCATATGCCAATACGTTAAAGGTCAGCAATCTCCTCTGCCATCGTGGGCTGCCACTCCTGATGAACAACATCATCATGAAAAAAATCGGTTCGGCAAGAGCAGCAACAGTAAAACCAAAATGCTCAAATGACCGAATACCATGTTATGAATATTATTTGTATTTATCATGAGGTCAGTAGCCCAATATATATACAAATACAGATATGTCATATATGCAGATAACCTCTTATATAACTAAGAAAATACACATGTAACAACATCCATGTTTTAGCTGCAGTTTCCCGGTTCTACAATTGGCCAAACAGTCCCTGCTTCGGATCATACGTCGACAGCAACCTTCTCTGCTTGAAACATCAGAAGAAACCCAGGGAAATTAGGATACACAAGGTAAGGTAATTTCAGAGGATGCAGGGAGAACAAAGGGCGAATTCAGAGAACGCTACTTACAATGGGCTCAAACTGAGGGGTTGATAGGTTGGTTTCGAGGTTTCTTAGCACCAGCAAGATCTACGTGCGGCGAGGTAATCGTAGTCTCTTAGAATTCATTGTCCATCGGAGGGAGTTTGGAAAGAATTGTGAACGACAAGGTGCAAAAAAAGAAACTAATACTGAAGTACTTACCGTTTTAACGGTGATAACATCCATGTCCTTCAGTTTGTGCAAATGGGCTTCAATTGTGCATGGCGTGTTTGGATCGAATATGTCGCCAATGAACCTGTATACTTGCGCAAAATGCAGATCATCTGCAAAAAGCAAAGAAAAAAAATCAACTTACGGTTGTTTCAGTATCGGTTATGTCGTCAGAATTGATCTTACCCGGCGACAGTGGAAGCTGAATCATGTCATCCTGCACAGCACCAACTGCTGACGCTTCGCTTGTGCTACCAGTCCAGTTCATGTTCATATTACTGAAGCTCGGTGTCCCCATGAATGAATTGTCACCTAAGTAATTGAAAAGCAATGTTATTCTCATGGCATTTTGGTCGCAACTCTGTGACTAGAAACGGTAATTTGATGACAGGCATAATTACCTGGATATGCTGCAGCTGGTTCAGCCTGGCTTTCTGCACCATGATTCACCCAGTCTGAAATACCTGAACCTGAAGTGCCTGCCCAGTCGAAGTTGTGCATGTCTGAAAAACACTCTGAAACATTGTTATATTAGACCACTAATTAAAAAAATAATCAGAGAAGCGCATGATTACAATGTGAAGGTAGCAAATGGAGATTGGATATAGTTACTTGCCATTGGCTGCAGGAAGATCTCCAGGACAATTCCAACCGATGGAACCGTGAACAACACCGCTGGTCGGATCCGGCACAGTGAGCGGTGAGCACTGCGGTTGGCCGTGGAGTACTGTCGGCGCGACCACACTGCTTCCGGCCGGCGAGCTCTGCGGCTGCTGCATGACGAACCTGCGCCTCGGGTACTGCGGCGGCAGCCCGGCGGCCAAGCCCAGCTTCTGAACCTTGAGGAAGTACTTCTGAGCATGGCTGCGGATCTGCATACCAAGTAATCATCAGCATTACAAGTTTACCACCCTTGTAGTTGTTGAATCTTCCAAATGCAAGTAACATCAACACGCCTTGATCACGGTCCAATTATACCTGTATCGTCGTCTTGGTGCCGACATGCTCCTCGATCTTCTTCCAGTCGCGACCAAACCTGAAAAATCGCGTATAACCAGCTAAGAGTCCGAGCTACCATTCAGAAGTAAAGATTCAGTCTTATTCAGAGACAAGCACCGAACAGTGCAGAGCAGAAGCTAGAATGGCCTCTCACATCAGCAGCGCGTCGAGGAAGCGCTCGTGCTCCTCGGCGCTCCACCTCTCCCGGGGCTTGGTGATGGTGTACGGCTTCCTCGCCTTCTTCCCCGGCATCTCGTTGTTCCTATCCATCAACAGCTCCTTGACGCCCAAAATGTGATGGGCAAAAGCAAGCAAGCACGCATATATATACACACACTCATGCGAAGCAAGAAAGGAAGAATTCATGTGTGGTTTGGATGCATCCATCCATCTCTGGATCGGCAGCAGTTTCAGCCATGAGCGGAATGGCGAATTCACCATGTGACGATGCGAGACGGAATTCGAAGGGGGCCTAAGAATTAGGCGAGGCCGAGATCGGGTTTAGCGTGTGCAGCTGGCACTTGCATGGATGTGGCAAGCGAGCGACGCTTCATGCAGCAGCGTCTGCTCGAGTTCGGCTGCAGGCGCCGGGCTGGTCGCTTCGGTCGGGGAGAGACGTGTCCTCGTAGAGGAAACGGAACATAGTGCGCGTGCGCGTGCCTGGATGGTACCAGTACGGCAACGCTCGTCTCTCGAGCGCTTTCTCCCCGTGGGAGCGAATTTCAGGCTTGGGGAAAAAAATTTCCTCGCCTGCTGCCATACCAAAGCACACGGTCAAGAACCCGCCATGGCGTTGATCCAAAGGATCCGCTGGTCGTCTCACAAGGTCGGGCGTTGGTTCCCGGTGTAAGGGTGGAGCAAGGGGTTCGAGGATTTTCTCGATCTGCGTGAGAAGATCTTCTTCTTAAAGCAATGCCCGGGGTTTCTTCCCCCCGCAGGTCGAGTTTTTTTTTTCTGGAAAGTCGGCACATTTCGCCGCGCCCGTGGAACGGGATCAGTACGTTCGGAATTTTGGACTCCTTGCCTATGTATGAGTTCTTTTCGGAATATCTTTTGATCTTAATACAAATATTTATGTGTATGAATCGAATATTGATGAACTGATGTATAGTCCTGACGAGATCAAATCTTCAAAACTTCTTGCGGAAAATACACATAAGAACCAAAAACCCGCTTAACACGGGGAATCGATACAGCCCACCATACCAATTGGGCTACGAGGCTATCCAGCTAGTATAGCAGATTTAAGATGAAATATCATCATGAAAATATGCAGAAAACTCTCAAACTCTTCCATTTTTCAAAAAGGGGCGTGCTTATATTCACGCACGTCTGAAAACTGGCGCGCGCTAATTAAGTTGGGTACGTGTGCACTGCTCGTACCAATATGTAGGAACTAGAAAATATATAGTCCGTGACATTCTTTGCTCGATGTAGCAAAATAGCCTTTTTTTTTCTTTCGTTAGGTATTTGTTTAGGTCGTCAAGGCTGCGTCAATTCTTTGGATAAAGCTATTTGCCACAAAAAGAAATTTTCGGTACCACGTCAGAAACTGAAGTGATCCAACATATATAAAGTTGTGTCTGTGGACTTGTGGTAGGGCATGCCATGTCCTGATCAGCCTGGATGGAACAGCACGTGTTTATACGTGGGCCAAATTCGGCCGACAAAATAGCGCATATGTTAACCGTGGAGAACCATGGGTGCACATGAGTCCAGGACACGCCTTTTGGGGGGGGGGGGGGGGGGGGGGACAACCAAGGAATTTAAGAAGAAAATCAGAGCACGCACATGTTAAATCCTGGCGCTGTTTAGTGTAACCTAAAAAGCTCTTTGGAATCAAGACCCTATTCGTATTAGATTCTACAAGCCATTTTTCTACAGTACATAGCTTTTAAACATAGTATCTTTTTAAGACGGCGTTTACTAGTCAATTGTAGTATACATTATAGTAATTTTATTTATATCTGCTAAAATCAAACGCAAGTATCACTACAAGCTGTTACTGTTAGAGTGATCTCAACTATTTGGCCGTTGGGCCAAATGGCCCCCCTTGTACGCGCCGTGATCGGGGGCGCCCAGCCCTATTGGTTGGTGGGCCCCTGTCGCCAGCGCCACAATAAATAGAGGTGGGGGCCGGGGCGGCACAAACACCGAGGTTGGCCGTGCCGCCACAATCCCCACCGACAACCCTAGACCCGATCTGAAAGGGGGCGCTCCAGCGACGGGAACTACCACCGCCACCTCTATCTCCCTACAGATCGCCGTCGCCTTCACCGGATCTACGCCGCCGCCACCGCCCTCCTCTTCCCCGACCGTCGCTGCCCGTGCGCAGACTTCACCGACGAAGCAGCGATGGCCAGTTCCTCCTCCAATGCATCGGACGGTCGGTACCCCTAACCCTAATCCTCTCTCCCTCTCCTCTTCTCTCTCGAATCCGAACAAGAACTTCCTTTAGATCTAGACCTAGTAGATCCTAAGGGACCTAACAATGGTATCAGAGCCCTAATCTAGGCATAGATCTAGATGGGGAAAGATTAAAGACCGCCGTCGGTTGACCGGCGTGCGGAAAAGAAAAGATAAAAGCAAATCAAAACCCTAACCCTAGATCTGAAAAGGCCGGGACTTACCTGGCCGTCGGGGCCGGGCCGTGGGCTCGCCGGCGCTCCAAAGCCGGCCACCGTCGACGGGCTGATGGGGCGCCAACACGGAGCCGCTCGACGGCGGCGCGCTCCCTCTCAGGGGAGCGCGCACGCCGGCGAGAGGGCCCGCGGTGGCGCCGGCTTCTCCTTCTCCGGCGGCTGGACGAGGTCGCCGCCGCCGCTCCTGGTTCGCTCGGGTGCGAGGCTGAGAGAGGGGAGAAATGAGCTAGGGTTTTGGGGAGACCGCGGCGTTCGCGTGTTTTGTTCCGCCGATTTCGCCGCCGCACCGTCGGATGGCGACGGACGGCTGAGATCGCGCCGTGGACCCTCGGGCTTCTTTTGGCCCAGGCGGGCAATAGCTTTCGCGGCCCAGGCCCAGGTTGCGGCCTGGGCGCGGGGGGGAGCACGGGGCCGCGCACGGTCGGCCGTGTTGAGCGGGCCGCCATGGGCCGCGGCCGCGCGGGATGGGCCAAAATGGCCGTTTGAACAGTAAAACCCGAAAAATGTTTTTTGTTTATTTTTAGAAGCTTTTTTGAGTGAATTTGAATGAAATTTGAATCAAATCTCTGTAAATTTTTGC
This sequence comes from Dendrocalamus latiflorus, assembly GCA_017311315.1. Taxonomy (NCBI): domain Eukaryota; kingdom Viridiplantae; phylum Streptophyta; class Magnoliopsida; order Poales; family Poaceae; genus Dendrocalamus; species Dendrocalamus latiflorus. The sequence continues at coordinate 4,105,627 of CM029664.1, forward strand.
ACCAACGTGTTATTTTTCCAGAGATTAGATGAGTACAGTAATAATTCTTCTGAGTATGAATTATTTTAGAATAATTTCATGTTTCCGCTGCAAAAGTTAATGTTGATTACTCTTTCAATTAAATTCGAACCAACGGGAGAATTTAATTTTTGAGAATTGTTGTGAATTATGATATTGTTATTTTCTGACCAACGTTGATAATAACAGTATTATAATTTTAATTAATGATTTTATGAATTATTTCTATTTCTGCCTAACGGTGATGTAGATTTAATGTATAGATAAAATTGTATGTCGTATTTTGACCAACGTTGGAAATAAGGCATATAATTTTTCTGTTATGTTCTCACTTTATTTGAATTATTTTTCAGGTGGATACAACTTGATGAGTTGTATCAAAGAGATCCCCACTCTCAAAGGAGATAACTATGGAGAGTGGAAGAAAAAGATAGACTTAGCGTTTATCTTGGCTGAGGTGGACTGGGTCCTCACCACAGCACGTCCCACTGAGCCTGAGGCGCCAGTGAGAAAAGAAAATAAGGACGACACTGCTTGGCAGAAAAGACAGAGGGACCATGCTCCCTTACAGATGTCTTATGACCTTGAGCATAAGAAATGGACCACAGCCAACAAGAAATGTATGGCTGTGATAAAGAACACGATTGAGCCTGCAATTGTGGGCTCAATCGCAGAGTATGACACTGTCACAGAGTACCTTGAGAAAATAAAGAGTCAGTTTACTGGCTCTTCAAAGACTTATGCTACATAGCTGATTAAGCAGCTTGTGACAGAAAGATACTCTGGTGGTAGCAGTGGCATAAGAGAGCACATACTAAGGATGACCAACTTGGCATCCAAGCTTAAACCAATGGATTTGGCTCTCAAGGATGAGTTCCTTATTCATTTGATTTTTGCTTCCTTGTCGAAAGAGTTTGACACCTTTGTTGTCAACTACAACATGCAGCCCGAAAAATGGGACTTAGAAAAGTGCATAGCTATGTGTGTGCAAGAGGAGGAAAGAATTAAATTCTCACATGGTGGTTCTATCAACTATGTGAAGGACAACAAGAAAAGGAACTTCAACAGTAACTTCTCCTCAAAGACAGGAAAGCCTCAGCATAAGCCTCAGCAACAAAATTTCACAGTGGAAAAAGATCAGTGTCTTCATTGTAAGAAAAAGGGACATTACAAGAAAGATTGTCCCGATTTCTTGAAAATGATTATGTCAAAGAAAGGTGAGAACATCATTACGTTCATAAATGAGTCCTTGTATGTACAATATTCAAAATCTACTTGGTGGATTGATTCAGGTGCAACTGTTCATGTTGCCAATAATTTGCAGGGATTCCGTTCGACGAGGAATACGCAAAGAAAAGAAAGATGCATTAAAGTCGCAAATGGAGTCGAAGCTGAAGTTGAAGCCGTTGGCGATCTTTCATTAGAGCTAACTGATGGCTTCACTCTTTTACTTAGAGATGTTCTTTATGTTCCCTCTTTACAGAGGAATTTGATTAGTGTTTCATGTTTGGACAATGATGGTTATGATTGTCATTTTGGAAATGGCAAGTGTGAAATAATGTTTAATAAAGAATGTGTTGGTCTTGCCATCTTATAAAATGAGCTTTATTTGTTATCATTATGTGATGATGTGAATGTCGTATGCGATAATGGGAACGTCGCGTGCGAGAAAGTGATTGAATCCTCGTCTACAAATGTAAACAGGAAACGAAAGACAAATCTAGATGCGTCGTCGAAATTATGGCACTGTCGTTTAGGCCATATTTCGAGGGGGAGAATAGAAAGACTAGTTAAGAATGACATTCTTCCTCCATTAGAGTTCTCAGACTTAGAACAATGCAGAGAATGCATTAAAGGAAAATATGTAAAGAAAATTAAGAAAGACGCCAAAAGAAGCATAGGAGTTCTACAAATTATTCACACAGACATTTGTGGTCCTTTTCCTGTGAAAAGTGTGGATGGTTATGACTCGTTCATAACATTCACGGATGATTACTCCCGTTATGGATATATTTATCCAATCAAAGAAAGAAATGAAGCCTTAGATAAATTCAAGATATTTAAGGCTGAAGTTGAAAACCAACACGACTTAAAGATTAAGATAGTCCGCTCTGACCGTGGGGGGGAGTACTACGATCGACATACCCCATATGGACAAGTTCCTGGACCTTTTGCAAGGTTTTTACAGGAAAATGGCATAGTGGCCCAGTATTCTACACCGGGCGAACCTCAGCAAAATGGAGTAGCTGAAAGACGCAACCGTACCCTGATTGATATGGTGCGAAGCATGATGAGCTATTCCACACTGCCATTGAGTTTATGGATGGAGGCGTTGAAAACCGCCATTCATATTCTCAACAGAGTGCCTAGTAAGTCGGTGCCCAAAACACCGTACGAGTTGTGGACAGGAAGAGTTCTCTCACTAAACCACTTACGTGTGTGGGGGAGTCCTGCTGAGGCTAAAGTATTTAACCCATACCTTGGGAAGCTTGATCCCAAAATAGTAAGTTGCCATTTCATTGGCTACCCTGAAAAGTCAAAAGGTTTTCGTTTCTACTGTCCAGACAAATATACAAAGTTTGTAGAAACGAGACACGCTGTCTTCTTAGAGGATGAAATGATGAGGGGAAGCATGGTAGCTCGAGAGATTGACCTTGAAGAGAAGCGGGCGTATGCGCCCACTCCGATGATTCAAGAGCCATTCTTTACACTATCTGCTGTCGCTGCACCGACGGTGCAAGACACTGTGGTGCCAGCACCTGTTATTGTTCCTCCTGTGGCAACAATGAATGAGAATGAGGAACTTGTTCGTCAGGATCCTATAGAACCCATTGCCACAGATGAGGGGGAGCAACAGCAGCCTCAAACAGAAGATGTACCAAATGAGGAGGCCCCGAGGAGGTCTCAAAGAGTAAGAAGATCAGCTATTTCTGATGATTATCAGATTTATCATACAGAGGAATTTCAAATGGAGGATGATCCCACCTCATTTGAAGAAGCCATGAGAAGCGAAAATTCTTCAAAATGGCTTGAGGCCATGGAAGAGGAAATGAGGTCCATGAAGGCTAATAAAGTCCGGGGCTTGAAAATTATTCCTAAAGGAGCCAAAACAGTAGGCTGTAAATGGGTCTACAAGACAAAGCTTGACTCCCAAGGGAATGTAGAAAGATACAAAGCGCGACTTGTGGCAAAAGGCTTTACGCAAAGAGAAGGGATTGATTACAATGAGACCTTTTCTCCAGTCTCATGTAAAGATTCCTTCATAATCATAATGGCATTAGTAGCACATTATGATTTAGAGTTACATCAGATGGATGTAAAGACGGCATTTCTTAATGGGGATTTGGAGGAAAATGTTTACATGGCACAACCGAAAGGTTTTGTCGTGGAAGGAAATGAAAGAATGGGATGCCGCCTAAAGAAATCGATTTATGGGTTAAAGCAAGCTTCAAGACAGTGGTACTTGAAGTTTGACAGTACAATAAGAAAATTTGGGTTTAAAGAGAATGTAGAGGACAACTGTGTTTATGCAAAGTTTAAAGATGGGAAGTTTATCTTCCTAATCCTGTATGTGGATATATCCTACTAGCTAGTAGTGATGTCAATCTGCTACTGGAGACAAAGAAGTTTTTGTCTTGAAACTTTGATATGAAAGATCTTGGTGAAACTTGGTTCGTTCTAGGGATCAAAATTCACCGGGATAGAAACAAAGGGACATTGGGACTGTCACAAAAGGCATACATAGAGAAAGTCTTAAAGAAGTTTGGTATGCATAAATGTAGTCCTTCACCTGCACCTATAGTCAAGGGCGACAGATATGGGGATTTTCAATGCCCCAGGAACCAGTACGAGCTCGAACAAATGAAATCGGTTCTATATGCTTCAGCTGTCGGAAGCTTGCAGTATGCTCAAGTGTGTACGCGCTCTGACTTAGCGTTTGTTACCGGGTTACTTGGTAGAATCCAGAGCAATCCTGGAATAGAACATTGGAAATTGGTAAAGAAAGTCTTGCGTTATTTGCAAGGAACAAAAGGTCTCATGATGACATACAGAAGATCAGATTCACTCCATATAGTGGGGTATACAGATTCTGATTATGCGGGAGATGATAGAAAGTCAACATCCGGATATGTGTTCACTCTCGCTGGAGGAGCTATATCGTGGAAAAGCTCAAAGCAAACCGTCACTACATCGTCCACAATGTATGCCGAGTTTGTAGCATGTTATGAGGCTACGGGGCAGGTGAACTGGCTAAAGAAGTTCATACCCGGTTTAAAAGTGGTTGACGACATCAATAGACCACTTAAGTTGTACTGCGATAATGAACCCGCAGTAATGTATGCCCACAACAATAAGTCAAGTGGTGCTGCCAAACACATTGACATAAAGTACTATGTTGTGAAAGACAAAGTTCGGGATCAAATTATAAGTCTTGAGCATATAAGTACCGCAAAGATGTTAGCGGATCCGCTTACTAAAGGCTTACCACCCAACGTGTTCAGAGAACATGTAGCCGGCATAGGTTTAAGGGAAAGCCTATGATTCCTGGACTAAAAGATGGCCCAAAAAGATCAAAGTAACTATTTCAGAACAGAGAGGTGTATTGTAGCTGTTGAATCTATCGGCGATTGACCGTGACGATGAGACATGTTCTATGCACTAATCTGTGGTGGAATGAGTAAAGTCAAAAGTAATTAAAGATAAAGCATAGATTGAGATCAAAGGGGAGAATGTTAGAGTGATCTCAACCATTTGGCCCCCCTTGTACGCGCCCTGATCGGGGGCGCCCAGCCCTATTGGCTGGTGGGCCCCTGTCGCCAGCGCCACAATAAATAGAGGTGGGGGCCGGGGCGGCACAAACACCGAGGTTGGCCGTGCCGCCACAATCCCCACCGACAACCCTAGACCCGATCTGAAAGGGGGCGCTCCATCGACGGGAACTACCACCGCCACCTCTATCTCCCTACAGATCGCCGTCGCCTTCACCGGATCTACGCCGCCGCCACCGCCCTCCTCTTCCCCGACCGTCGCTGCCCGTGCGCAGACTTCACCGACGAAGCAGCGATGGCCAGCTCCTCCTCCAATGCATCGGATGGTCGGTACCCCTAACCCTAATCCTCTTTCCCTCTCCTCTTCTCTCTCGAATCCGAACAAGAACTTCCTTTAGATCTAGACCTAGTAGATCCTAAGGGACCTAACAGTTACTATTTATAAACTAAAACTAAAAACTAATATGAATAGCCCTAAATTAACTCTCGATAGATGTGATAGTACATGTTTAGTACTTTTTAAGTAAAGTGGTCGACATCCAAAACCAATTGTTTGGAAATTTTTTACTTCAGAATTTTGGATTACTTTTAATTTTTTTTGGGGATTTTTTAGTCAAATAATGTGTTCGGCCACTTCTTTTAGAGGATCTATGGACATCATTGGGCAATAACGGCCCAGTTCTGGCCAACTTGGCCCATGCCTACAGCCCATGTGAATACATATTGGCATGCATCGGTTTCTCAGGTTGCTTATATCGGCCCAATAGGGGCCAGTCACTTCATACATATTGGCATTTCTACACGCCTACACTGCCCTGTTATAAGACTGAGCTCTCATTTGGATATCAAATCAGCATTTCTAACAGTATAAAAAAATTTCCATAGAGGAAGGTACATAGACTAAGTGCTCATTTAGGTTTTTAGCCTGGGCTTATAGTTTATTTTACACTGTAGCACTTTTTTTTTTGCACCGTAGCTTTGCTAGCTTTTTCAATGTAATTCACTATGCAAAGGAACAAGGCAAGAAAAAACAAAAAAGCTTAAAAACCTAAAAAAATATGAAATTACATTTTTTTAGAACCTAAAGCTCTAATGAGCGGTGCAAGGGAAGTTGCAGCGCAAGATCATGCAACTAGTAACAGGCATAAAAATGAGTGCATCAAAATTCTGCACAAAGACTAGATAAAAGAGAAACCGATCAATCCATGTTGAGTATTATGAATCTTCACTGTTACTTACATACATCCTGGTAATGCCAACAAGCAAAACCAGTTATACATAAGAGTGAAAGCAAGATGGACACATGAGTTCCAAACCAACCCACTGCAAATCTCAGAAAAATCATCGTACTAAACCAACTCACAGAACTTCGATTCCCCTCGTTTCAACACACTGCATGCATGCAGATGAACAAGAACAGTACTCTGCTTCCTATGTGCAGTTGTGCACCACATCCACAAACTAAACCAGATCAAGTTCCAGTGTCCTAATTCTGGAATGGATGAATAGCACCCTACATTAATCGCAAATCCAACTCAAACAAAACGAAGTGCAAGTATTCGCAGCAGCAGCTAAGAACAGTAACTTGTTTGTAAATCTCAATCCCCCAGACATGACAGAAAAAAAAACAACCCACCGTATTTGCAAGTGCCGATTCCCGTGCACTAGTTAAGAACATGAACATACAAATATTCCAAGTTGCAACGCATGTATCCTGATAAAAACTACTAATCCAGTCAGAACAACAACAACTCACATAAACGAAACAGGAGCATGAATCCAGGAAAAACCACCGCATCATACATGGAATCTAGGTAACAGCAGCAACCAAGAGTTGAATCATAGTTTCAGTATTCATCAATCAGACAAGGAACGCGTGCAAAAACCCAGGGACAGGTAAGAACAGAAGAGCACGTCGTATGGCAAATGCAAGCGATCGACGGACTAGCGATCAAGCAAACCAAGTCCTACGGAAATAAGAGACCTCTCAGTTGGCGCCGGACACATCCTCGCGGGCGCCTCCGGCCAGTGCGGCGCTCTCCTCCGCCAGCACCATCGCGTTCTCGAGGGCGGCGGCGGCGGAGAGGCGCTCGGCGTCGATGAAGCCGTCCACGCCAGGGAGACCCGGATGGTCCAGCAGGAGGCAGGCCGCCAACAGGTGGCTGCGGCACCACTCCACGAGATCGTACGCGTCCACGGCGCGCGCCCTGGCGTCCCGGAGCTTGATCACGGCGTTCCGCTCCGCGAGGTGTTGGTCGCGGATGTCGTGGATGGAGGACAGCGGCGCCGCCGGGATGAGGGAACCGCCGCGCAGAGCGAGCTCCCTGGCCGCCCCCATGAGTGACAAGGCGTAGGCGAGGTCGCTGGACGCGTTCCAGAGCGTGTCCTGCGCGAGCTGGATCCGGTCACGCACGCCCACCGCGTCGCCCGTGTGCATTGGCAACGCGAGGTGCGGCTGCGCTGCGGCGAGAAGCCCGAGGATGCTGCCGCAGCGGCCGTCCGCCTCGACCACCCGCTCCCGGAACCGCGTCTTCCATGTCTCCGCCTCCATCTCTGTCCCGGCGGGTGTTCGACTGTTTGCTTCTGAAGGCTTCGCTTCGCGGCGTGTTCTGAAATAGCCAGCCTGGCCAAGTGGACCCCACGGCCGTAACGGATTATTCACCTCGCCGTCGAAGTGAAAATGGAGTGACCCGCAGTCAAAAGTTTGAAATCGTAGGGGCACACGTTGTCAGTGACAGAGAGAGACGGTGAATTCCCGTGGCTTCTCCACCAAGCCATTGTAACAAGCGACATTTCTCCTCGTCCTGCCCCGCCCTATAAATTTCCTCCCCGTCTTCTTCTACATCCATCCCACCGTCACACGGCACGCACACGCAAACCCGAGCGAGCGAGCGAGAGAGGGAGGGGGAGAACTTGGCTGCAATGGCGGAGGAGTGGAGGGAGCTGGCGCTGACGGTGCCGAGAACCCTCATGCTCGTCGGCACCTCGGAAGAAGCCCTCATATTGACCGACCTCGCCGACAGGAAGTTCACCGCGCGCGCCAATTTGATGCGCTGGTTCCGCCGCGGCGCAACACCCAGCGAAATCCAGGACTTAGTCGACCCGGCCCCCGTCGGAGTCTGCCCCACCGTGATCCTCGAAGACGCCCGCCGCGAGATCTCGCACCGCAGCGCGCTCCACGCCAAGTCCGGCCACGTCTTCGCCCTCTACGGCGCGTACCTCGGCATCCAACGCGACGACCCGCTGTGCCAGAGCTGGGACGACCACCACGCCGCCGCCCTCCGCCTCGCCGACCAGGCGCTGGAAAAGCTTCGCATCGCCGCGTCGTCTGCCGAGGCGGCCCAGGACGCCGTCGCCATCGCCGGGGGGCTCCCCTCCGGGTCCCCGATCTGGACCAATTGGATGTTAGCGGCCGAGCATCTCCTGAACGGTGCCAGCAACGAGGCCTTCGTGGCGATGCACGTAGTGCACTGGATGAACCACGCCGTTGTTCTCGAGTTCTTCGACGCCTGGATGATTCTGAATCGCTAAGCGCGTGGCGTCTCGAATAAGCACGCGCGCATCTGCACGCGCGGTGGAGGCAAACAACGAACTCGCCAGTAAGCCTCTGTTCATCCCGGCAGGTCATTCTTTTTCCCAGCTTTATCGATCAAGCTTGCAAGTGCTTCTGTTTGTAGATAAACATGTGAGTCGTTGTTGATCTGTCGGCGAATCGATCGGTGGACTCGAAACTCTTGATCAGTTGGAATGTTAGATACACATACCTCAGCTTCTTCTAGTAGTACATTGCGTTGCATGCCTGTCGTTTGCTTCTGACGCAATTGCTTTGGGGGGTGTGGTTTGCTGATGCTGTGCTGTGTGCATGCTTCCCATTTCTCTCCCACGCAAAGCAGTGTCGTTATTGCTATCTGGTCGATCAAATTCAATTCGAACGCCTGGCATTTATCTGATTCGTTAGCCAGGCTATCTGATTCGTTAGCCAGACTGCCTGGCTAACGAATGGAATGCGCATGCATGATGGGTCTGTATGTATGTTGAATCTATTCGCCCGGGGCCTCGTTGAATCTAGCTCGAATTGGAATGGTCATTTGTTGCTTTGCTCAGAAATGTGCACCAGGCTGGCAAGTGCCCCCGCTTGTCAGCCTAATCACGCCTAGAAGCACTTGGGCTTAGTTCGACCCACTGGCCAGCAGCCCAGCCGAATAGTCAACAGGCGTTAGCCCATGTTAGGGGTGAAAACGGATCGGATTCGGATGGATATTACTGTTACCATATCCTAACCCATATTTTTTCTCCGTATTCGGTATCAATCGGATTCGGTGTCGAATCGGTCGGGATTAACCCAATTCGTTTGCACCCCTACTTGTTTGTAAGGAATGCATACAATGTAGTAAATGGAGTAGGACGCACTGACTTGATGTTACTATTTAATAGCTGATGTGGAAGATTTTATTTTACCATTACAAAAGAAAATGAAACGTCAAATAGTAGCACTAACCTGAAATCATACTTGAAGACGTATCGGATTCGGACGGATATTCGGATTCGGACGGATATTGCTATTACCATATCCTAACCTATTTTTTTCTCCGGATTCGGTACTAGTCGGATTCGGTACCAATCGGATTCGGTGCCGGATCGGTCGGGATTAACCCGACCCGTTTTCACCCCTAGCCCATGTAGCATGTCAACTGGTCACGTGGACTCCAGCAGTCGGGCTCCTATCTGGTTCAATTTTTGTCCCTTACATATAAAAATAGGATAAAACATATTTTTAAGTCGTAAAATCGTTTAGAATCCATCCCTACCATTAGCAAATGACGGTTTTAACCGAATTTAGTCCACGTGGACCTGAGCGGGCAAAAACCAAAAATAAATAGTATTTTAAAAACTAATAAATAAATAATATTTCAATAACGCATGGTCCAGGCTACCCATGATCTGTCAAGGACTTGGTTTACTAGGGATATGTAGGTCCTATCTCATTTTGGTCATCTTAGATCCAAGGTGACATGCCACGTGTGGTTAAAACTGTCTTTTGCTGGTGAGAGGGGTATCTAAATGGTTTTAAAAGTTGGAGATCGTATTTTATCTAGTTTTGCAGATAAAAGACGAAAATTAAACCAAACAATAACTGAGGGGCAAAAATAGACTTTTTCAAAAGAAAGAAAGAAAGTGCGGGCTTGTCTACCGCTCCGCGGCATGCCCCCCGAGCCGCTCGTCGATGCCGCCCTTCGCGAGCCCACGCGCCTCAAGGTGCTCCAAGCGAAGACCGGCCATGTCTTCGCCCTCTGTGTGCGCACCTCAGCCTCTAGGGCGACATGTTGTGGCAGAGGTGGGACGACCACCGCTCCAACGCCGTTGGCGCTGCCAAGGACGCGCTGTGGTGGATCCGCTCCGCATCATCGACTATGGAGGCGGTCAACAGCATCCTTCGCGTCGTCTGCTGGAGGACCCCCAAGTCCCCGCCACAGGAGGCCCTGCAGCTTCTGGGCCGTGGAGTTTGGCGACGACGTCAGGAGGGCTTGCTTCACCCACTGAAATGGCGGCGGCAGGGCAGCGGTGATTGGAGTACGACCAGCCAACGTGATCTAGGGTTCGATGTGGAAGCATCAAGCACGGGTGACGCAACAGATCAGGATGATGGCAAGTACGTGCAGGCGTGACCAGAGGCAGCAGAGGAGTGTGAGGGAAATCGATCGGCCGTCGGACGTGTAGGGGATGCGCCGCGGCGGCCTCGGTCGGGTGGCGGCGAGAGGGACTCGAAGCATCGAGGTCCTAAGGGTGGCGCGTTCGAGTGCAGGCTCGGGGGTAGAGGGTGAATGGATGGAAAAAAATTCCAATGGGGAGGGCCTTCTATGAGTTAATACAACTTTAATGCAAGCGAATCAACGGTGAATAAGGAGGGCCTCTCCCAGAGAATTTACTTCCCAAATGGATGGGCAGGATTGGAAGCGGAAGGGATCAAATGGGCACGGAGTCGTTGGCGGTATGAACAGTGCAACAGTAAACGGTAAGTGACAACGTGGAGATCCTAGGGGTGCAAACGGGTTGGGTTAATCCCGATCGATCCGGTACTGAATCCGGTCGGTATCGGATTCGGGAAGGGAATTTGGTATCCGGTCGGATTCGGATAATTCATGTCGGATTCAGATTCGGGAGAGTTGTTATCCGATCGAATAATATTGACACCGGATAATTATCCGGTCGGATATCCAGTCGGGGGACACGCTACAGAAATGTAAGCCGTGCCGGACACGCTACAGAACCAATTGACAACCTGATCGGTAACCAAATCAGCCAGCGCTACTTCCTGATCTCTTAGAGATATTCTTGTTGTATTGGTATCTCTCTTCCCATGTAAATCTCATGTCTATGGTTGGTTTGCTAATCAGTCTTTGTACTAAATCTCATGTCTATGGTTGGCTTTCTAACCAGTCTTTGTACTAAATCTCATGTCTATGGTTGGCTTGCTAACCAGTCTTTGTACTATATATATTGATTGTTAATACAATGATTCAGCTTGCGGCAGAAATACCTTTCTTCATGGTATTACCGAAAACCAAGATAGCACTGCCATATTCAGAACCAGACGTGTTGTGCCACTATGCTGCAGCCGAGCGCAGAGGTTCTGCTGAAGCCAATCTGGGTTACTGACAATCACAGTTACCATGCAGATCTTGGGATGAATGTCTCAGATTTTGTTTTAACGATTACAATCGATTAGTCGAACAAATATCTTGCCGTACCAAAACAACAAGAAAGGCAACAAGTTGCTAGAATTCAGGGCCTCAAGGGTGCCCACTGAAATATACTTCATATTGATAAGTCGACAGAGGATTGAGAACAAGCACACAGGTGATAGGTCTATTGTAATTCAGAATCCAAACAGGATCGATACTGCAATCGACAATGGCCAGACACAGTTCAAATATGTTCAACACACACTCATAGATAACTAGTGGGCAGTTCCATTGAACAACATGCTCATATCACAAACTCGTATTTACGGACGAACATACAAGATACTAAGGCGGCAGAACATCACCTAGCACGATTCCAACTAGAGCAGGGCAGAAGTTGGATCAGTTCACATGCCACGCCCCATAGTCTGCTCCATGGGTGGCATCATGACGAACACAGGCCGCACGTTGAAGCCAGGGTGGGGGACCCTGCGGCGCAGCTTGCGACCCTCCTGGCAGAGGGCACAAGGGTGACAGAAATAGTGGGTCGCAAAGTCACCGGCAACCTCTAGGTGCTCACAAGTCACACCTCTCCTCATCCCCGATGAGACCGTGACAACACCCGCATTGCCTAGTGAAAGCCTCAAAGCTACCCTGAAAGACAAACATTGCAAAGCAACCATGTCACTATATTGCTTGCAAAAGTGTTAGAAAAAGGACAAGTCCAAAACATATAGAGCAGAAGCTATAGTTCTAAGATCTTTCTTGCAGCACATTGCTTGCAGCAGTGTTAGAAAAGGACAAGTCCAAAACATATGGAGCAGAAGTTCTAGGTCCAAGATCTTTCTTTCAGCATATTGCTTGCAACAGCATTAGAAAGGGACAAGTCTAAACATACAAAGCAGAAGTTCAGCTCATTAAACATTATACAACATGCAAGTCTCGGCCCAGAATCATACTTCGTAATTTTCAAGAGAGACAACTACAAATAGATATCGTCTCACTGCTGAATGAGAAAATCATCTACAATCGTAAACACACAGGCAGCTCGAGAAAACTATATTGTATCTTCGACGAATAGCTGCACGAGTGGAACAAGAGAACCAAGGGGCTAGACTGTTCCACCCAAAGAGAGCGTTCCCAAGCAGATAGAGGCCAGTGTAAGGCAAGCAGCTGTTTGCAAAAGTTCCCGGTCCTGCTGCAAGCCTGTCGACATTACTACCCTACAGCACACATGGTGCTATGCTTCCAAGAAAACCTGATAACATCCAAGCACCATTTAGTTGAAGTTCCAAATAACAAGAGTGGCAAACTCAAAGGATCCTCCATGACAATTTGAGAAGGGGCACGGAAAGCTACACAAGTATAACAAAACAGACAGTATAGCACTCGGGTCCCATGTTAAATCTTACTCCCCAGAAGAGATGGAGACTAGGAGAAGGGAGAGAGGGAGGCGGAGGAAGTGCGTGGCGTGGAGGCCGGAGACGATGGCTTCCTTCGACGTCAAGGGGGCGTTGATATTTTTTTCCTCGTGCTTTTTGGATGTGGTTTTCAGAACTGACTAAAAATAAATAGTAATTAAAAATAGTAATAATTCAATAAATGATTTTTAGAAGAAAAAGACAAGAGGGAGAGATATGTGTGCATGATAAGAGCAAAATAAGTGTGTAATGCATTCATGACTCTCTATTTTATCTCTAAAGTAAGATGATAGTGAAAGGTGCAGAAAAACTACTTCAAAAAAATTAAATATTTATATTTATTTTTGATTTTTTTAGTTTTTATAAGTAGAAGTCAGAAGGCAACTTCGTTCTCTGAAAATGGAGCGTACGAATGCGCGGGTTTGACGTAATTTATAAATTCTACGCTTTCTTCATGAGAAGACGTATGTTAATGGAGTCACTTGATCTTTGTGCAAGTGACAAGTGGGCCACATGCCATTTGCCTTTCTTTAACTCAGGCGTTAGAAAGGCCCAGCCCAATTAGTGCTCCATCCCTCCGCCGCGAAACCTCCAGCCGCTTCTCCACCGACGCCGACCTCCTCTGTGGCGATCTCTGGAACCCTAGCCCCGGCCACTGGCTCACCTGCGTGTTTCCCCTCACTGCTCGCGTGCTCTGTACCCTCTCGCTCGCAGCTCGCCGGATTGGCTGGTTGCGGAGATGGTGAGCTCTACTCAAACACACAAACTCCCGGTTTTTTTAGCAATTTTTATGGTTGTGCGCCTGTGCCTGTTAAGATTGGATGATTTTTTTTGGAGCAACATAAGAGTTTAATCTATAAGGGGGACGTGCAGTTAAGTTTTGTGGTATTTCATAGCGTATTAGTGCTATTGCGCCATTTTTTAGGGGGGGGGGGGGATGCGGTATTTGACTTTTGGGGAGGAGCATGTTGTTTAATAGTCTAAAATTCGGAACGGAGTAGATCAATTCTTCCGGTTTTCACGTCATTTGTGCCCTAGATTGTATGCTTATACTGATTTGTTGGGTGACTTGGGTCATTAGCCTACTACTATGGTACGCTGATTGGTGGTTGCTGCCTGGTGTAAGATGGTAACGAGCTTTTATAACTTGCCAGAGTGGCATCAGGCTAACAGAAATCCCAGGTTTTTTTTACTAAGTTTTTTCACCTGCTAATTTCTCTGATGCCTTTTAGGGTGGAGTGATGTTTTAGATTTTTAGTACACTAGCGGAATGCCCGTGCGTTGCTACGGATTTTAAAAAATTTTAGAACATATTTGTATGCATATTCTAAAAAAATTTACCACCCGTTAGTTTCAGAATATATAGTATGATAAAATTTTAAAATCCGTAGCAATGCACGGGTATTTAGCTAGTAAGCACAAAATTATAAGTATAATAGAACACTTCTATAAATCATAGTACATTGGTTTCCTAGCACTCTGGGTGCTCAAGAACTATAGAAAGCATAGCATCACTGGTCACACCTTCCATCTGCACTGCTAGAATTTTTTCAAGCACCTAATATACATGGAGGCATTTAGATTATATAAAAAAGGTATACCATAAATGGGAGTATGAGACCATTAAGTATACCATAAAAGGTACAAGGGAAATTAAAAAAATGAAAAGGTAACATAATATAGAAGGTAAATTCGAGGTCAAGCAAGAATGTGCTAGTAAAGGAAATATACTCCTTTTTTTAATGACATGATGAAATTCCATGAAGGGAAAAAACTGTTTGTATAGGAAATAGTTAGCAACCATGATGCGAAAAGGAAAGATACGTATATAATGCCAGGGAGTATAGAGTATGTCAAAAATGGAATCGACTCCGGGCAGAAAGCGCCTTCGGATGTGTCAAACGATGACTGCAATACTTGGCTGTGGCGCGGTCTAGCATCACTGTATCCATGATCTCCGCTCAAACTCGCCTCACACCGCATCACAAATGGCCACGATGACGTGCAGCCTTGCGGAAAGGGTTTCAATATGCTCATTCTAGCATCCATGAATAAGCAATAGAGCATTAGAAATCAGCAGAACAAGAAAATTGGATTAGAATTTATCTCATATATACCCATTGATGTCTTGCCATCCATTCACAATGTTGCGGCTGGCTATGGTCTCGACTCGTCCTGGATGGCAGCGATGGCGAGCGGGCACATGGCATTGGTACAACCAGCTGGGAAATGCGAGGCTCGTTGAGATCACCGTAGTCGTGGCGGCCCAATATAATCGTGGCGGCCCGATAGACTTCAACTGCAAATGACGAGAGAGAGAGAGAGAGAGAGAGAGAGAGAGAGAGAGAGAGAAGCGGCCCGTTGAATACTTTTTTCTGAGAAGGGGTGGGAGAGGACGGACCAACCACCAACTCCTTCTTTTATAATAGTAAAGATTCACTGGATAGTTCAAGCTCTCTTTGCTATTGATTAATTAAGAACTGAGCAATAGTTGTCTGATAACCGCTCATGGATGTAGTTACTAATTGCTATTTACCTTTATTCAATTTCTGTAGGCTACGCCGCTCATAGCAGGACTTGCAGTTGCAGCTGCTGCTCTTGCGGGTAGATATAGCATCCAAGCTTGGCAAGCTTACAAGGCAAGGCCTATAGTTCCAAGGATGCGTAAATTCTGTGAAGGTGGCTTTCAACCTACAATGACCCGAAGGGAAGCTGGTTTAATCCTCGGTGTCAGGTGCGTGTTATAAAAAAGCATATTATTCATACCACAGTCAACTATTGTTTATGTTTCTCTTAGCATACAGCTATTCATTTCTCTAGAAGTCTAGCTCCATCCCATGGCATCGAAATTATGTTGAGCGGACTGCAGCACAACACTTGAGGTTAGGATTTAGGAATGGCAATGGGTGAAAGAAAGAAATATACAGGGAACTTGCCTCTTATCCCTTATCCCTGCCCCCTGCCACCTGACATATGGGGAGATTTCACTTTCGCCCATACCATGCCCCAAATGGGTGCCCAAATCTCCTGAACAATGGAAGTAAATAGCTCACAGACATCGATAGGGACAGCATGGTTACTGCAATACAATTTGTGAAACATCTGTTTTGTAGAGGGAGATCTTGTGGAACTGGAACATCATGTGGTAATAGTGCATTTTTGAAAATGGAAATTGATAGTCCATGCTCTACATTAAACCACTAGCATGAAGATTGATAGCTGCAATTTTTTCTATAATAAACATATCACACATCTAGTTTTAAGTTGCTGCATTATTTTATTCTATTATATTTTGAACAAGGTTGCTGCATTAATTTCCAGCTGCACAAGCTGTAAATAAAGCAAAGGAAACTATACCCCTTCCAACTGCAAAATACTTTTCATAGGAAAGCCTTAAGACCGAGTGCAATAGCTAGCTTTGGATGGTTATAAATTGAGATGCAAGATTTGACCATTTAGAATTGTAGATGGAGTGGGGAGCTCGATCAACCTTTTGTCAGCCACTGCATACATCTCAGTCGTTCTAATTGCCCAACAAGTACTGGGCTACTGGCTTGCTGATAGTGTCCCAATCTTTAAACAATCTGCACTCATGTGTCCTCACTTCACCCTTCTGCAAATCTGTGTTAGGAAGGAGACAGATGGTTGTGTTGTATGAGGTGAGGAGCAGGGGTAGAGATCAGAGTGACCAGAGTGGAACAAGATTTAAGAGTGAAACGAAAGTGTCAGCTGAAGTGATATGTGGGGTGAGAGTATATCTAGGGTTAAGGTCTTATTCTTAAACCTCCGTATGTATGAAAAGGACGTGCCCCCACATTTCATGGAGATAAATTCATATAGTACATAAATATTTTATACAATTGATTTCATATGGGCCGCTCTAGTACGTAAATATTATAGACAATTGATTTCATATGGGCCGCTCAGGTACGCTGGAATGGGGTTGACAGAGCATCTGACCATCACCGCTACCCAACTTGGGTTTAGTTTGTTACCAACAGCCCCTTGGATATAAAGTTGAAGCATCCGCAGTTCCACAACCCTATTAGTCTTCATTTGGATGGCAGGGAATCATTGGTTTCGGACCCAATTCACATGGATCTTAGTTTTCCTCAACATGGATTGGTTGGGATCCCGCCCCCCACCCATTACAAGCCCATCCAAAGGAGGCCTTTGGGGTAATTGCCTGTGTAGAAGGGTAGAATTGCCATCTCAAGCTGGGATAATGCCTGCCCTCTCCATCATCAGTCATAATGATAACAAACGTACAATGTCACATATCTGTGTTCTATTTTGTGTTTTCACCTGCAAGCCAATTAATTGCAACTGCCAATTAAAATTTTCCCTGTCAAATTGAGCCCCTCCTTGCAGTGATATATTTTGTTTTGATCTCAACTTTACCACAAAACGAATATCTTTGCTCCATTGATTAAAAAAAATACAGTTGGAAGCAGAATTGTCAATTCGTGGTATATGAATAGTTTCTTTTTTTCTGTCAATTGTGTTTTTATTACCAACATATTGAATTAAGTCTTGAGTTTGCCCTTCCAAATTTGAACAGAATGCATCTCTACATGTCAAATCAGTCATTCTTGCATTTGAAGCAGTGTCATTGATTTGTGATTCAACAATTTTTCATTGGTACCTTACAGTTTTAGACTGTTATGTTTCTTGCTTTTGTTAAGTGGCCCTCTGTTATCTTTTGATACTTCCAGAGAAAATGCTCATCCTGAGAAGGTAAAAGAGGCACATAAGAAGGTCATGGTTGCCAATCATCCGGATGCGGGGGGAAGCCATTACCTTGCTTCGAAGATCAACGAGGCAAAAGATGTTTTGCTAGGGAAAACAAAAGGAGGTGGGTCGGCCTTTTGATTAGATAATACAAAATGTTCTATTCCAATGAAAGGATAAATTTTGTGCCTCCAGACTCGGCGCTTAGAAGGTAGACAAAAATCTTGATGTGTTACTAAAATTTCTGGACAAAGAACATTGGACCGTTTTAGAGCAGGTCTGTTCACTGTTTAACACAAGGATCAGTTGTGCCCCCTGGTTATGGAATAACTGATATACATGAAGGTGGCATGGGTTGTGTTCTCCATGATATTGTTCTTCTGTCTATTCTATTGTGATAGCTATTGCGCAACATGGTTCTTCCGTAGCTAACAGTATCATGTCATGTAGTCCTCTTCTTCGCTCTTCATTAGACTTTGCTTCTGTCGAGTTTCTGGTTCTTCAATTTCTGGAGCGTACCATGGCATGTCAAGGTGCCACAGCATTATCTGAGCCTCAGAGCAGTCAGAAGGGATGCCCTTCCGCTTTTCTTCATCGCCGATCGCCATTTGTCGTACAAACTGGATGTAGTCCTGAGATCACCAAAACCATGATCAGGTAAACTATCAAATTCTGGTTTGTGGTTTCAATGTTGTGGGCACGTCATTGTTCAGAATTCTTGACTGACAAACCTGAGTTGCCCTTGCTGACGAGTCATTCGTGTGGATGAACTTGTCTGAATCCCATAGCATTGAGCTCTTGAACCCAAGCCCAGAGATGTTGATTTCAGGTCTGAAGCTTGAGCTTTTGTTGCTTGCACTAGTACCTTGTTCAGCCATAGGGGTCAGTATTTGTGTTCGGTTGGTGTTTGAATCCTTTGAGTACCAGCCTGTGATTTGGGATGAGTTACAGGTTGGTCCTTCTACTGTTACCCTCTGGTCTGCCGATGACACAGTTGCTATTGGCCATGCTGCAATACCTCTGGACCAAGAATTGGACAACATATGCTATTATGTTGCATTTTGATTGTTGGATGTATTCAAAACTAGTACAAGACACTGTTTGGGAAAAATTCAGCGAAACAAGAGAGAAGGTACTACAAAACTTCAAGAGAAGAGAGCAGCAGTTCCAGGACGCACCGAGTTTGCCTGAGCTGTTGAAAGAACCGAAGGTCGTAGACGCCGGAAGCGCCGGCGAAGTGGACGACCCCGGACAGCCGGTGCCGCACGATGTGGCTCAGCCCCACGTTCCTCTGGTGATCCTCCTCGTCGGCGGTGTCGGTAACGTTCTCAGCGGCATATGTCAGGTGCCGGAACATGACTCCGGTGCCATGCAGAACTTGGACCGCCCTCGCCGTCGTTGTTTTGTTCTTGGCTCCAACTACGATCCAGAGCAGCGGCGGCGCTGCGAGCCGCAGCGTGTGCGCGAGCCTCGTCAGCGACGCCTCCTGTGACACGCCGTCGTCGTCCGGGCGTGTGACGGTGACGATCAGCAAGAGGTCGAGGTCGGGGCGCGGTGCCATTCCTCCAGCACTGCTCGACGGAAGAAACGAGGCGCGGATACTGTCGATCGACGGGGCGCCGGTGGCGGCCAGTGGCGCGAGGGCGGCGAAGGCGCCGATGGCAAAGCAGAGGGAGAAGTGGACGGCGGCTCTGCTCCATAGTTGCACCGTCTTCTTGGACCCCCCTTCCGAGTCCATCTCCAGATAGTCAGATGCTATCTTCTCTACCGGGAAATTATCTCTCCTGATCTTTCTTTTTCAGATGGAAGCAAGAGAGTTTGAGGTTTGGATTGAATTTGTTGAACGGAGGAGAGTCAGTTTAGTTTATATAGGTAGTCAAGGTCGGGGAGGGATTCAGCGGTTGACTATCTAGTGGTTCGTGGCTAGCACGACGACGACAGTGTTTGACAAATTGGAGAATGTCAACTCTCAAGGAAATGTCGGTGATAGCATTTTGGATCGTAGTATATACTCGATTATTTTCTGCCAAATGAGCTGTGTTTTTTATTCCAAAGCAGGGAAGTTAGCTGCGGCAATTGTCCAGAGTTGTTGCTGTTGTCCCCTGATTAGGTGGTCAGTCCGACATGTATCTAGTATCGGACCGACGTTTTACTACCTTCATGTGAGAACCAAACCTTAGCCCGCGCCGTCATGACATTTTTTTTTCACTTACACACGTCACCACACATGCATACCACATGCACAAGTACGTCCTTTTAGCACACATCTAAAAAAATAGAGGCCGATAATAAATTTATGATCCTGATGGATAGAGTTGTACATGCATAGCTTGCTGTTCTCGCATTGGAAATAGCCTCAATTGGGGGATTAGGAGAGCTATGTTCAAATGAATGGCATTCCATCAAGCTTGCTCACTCACTGAACATTACTGAACTCTTATTTGACTTCAGATTTAATGTTCGAAGTTGATGGATCAAACAACCACTCCGCACAGCAATATTACCTGGGCAGCAGACTGGAACATACCAAAAAGAAAGGAAAAAAAAGGAAAGGCAGTAAGAAAAAACTGCGTCACAGGGAAAATAGTATTAAAAGTAACAAAAGAATGTGGAAACTACTCAATGAATCATCGGTGCACTCGCAACATATGCAAGTCAGTTATGTACTATGGTAACAGATCGTAGCAAAAAAAGAAAAAAAAAGAAAGAAATCTATATAATAATCTGAACTTTGTCGAAAGTTCATCTAGTATCTTGAACTATGAAACTAGATATTTGATTCTCAAACTTTGCAATCTGATTTAAATAACACTCTAATACGATTTCGCAGGGTGTTATTGCCCACGTGGTATGATGAGCAAATAGTTTTAACATGTAGTATGATATGTTGGATAAGTTTAGATAAATAAAAAGTGATGCCTATAACAGCTTCTCCCCTAATCGAAATGGAGAGGGAGGGAGCTATAAGGGGCGGCGGCCATGGAAACACATAGAAGCTCGGTATGAGAGAAGTCTCTGTGAGCCTAACCTGTCATCCACCTAAATTTGGTCAGCATGTCATCGTACGTGGTAAAACTGTCTACTCATAGCGCCATGTGTGTAATATCATTACGTGAAACCGGATCAGTGTGCTATTTGAACCGGATTGCAAAATTTAGGAGTTAAATGTCTGATTTTATAGTTCAGAGTATTGCAATGATTTTTTAGGTAAAATTTAGGGTGTTATATGGATTTAAGAACAACAATTGCAATCAGTAACAAACAACAGCAAAGCTCCGTAAACCAGAGAGGCGTGAATTTATTGTACTCCTATCACAATGTAGCTAATTGATCCATCAGATCTCAAAAAGCTTATCGACCAAGACTTGGCCAGTTCACAGCCACCGTGGCTGGCCAATGAATCACATGTTCATCTACGCACAAGAACGATTTCCTTTGGTAACACACACCCAACTCCGAGCTAAAGGAAGCTAGGATAAGCTGGGAAACGCAGAGCACAAGCAGGAACAAACACAGGCGGTTTGAGTTAGCGCCGCGCCCGCAGCAGCTACGCACGTTTCAGAATCATCCAGGTCTCGAAGAACTCACGCGCCATGGCGTCGCGCATCAGCTTCACCGCGTCCCGCGCGCCCGTCGACGTCGCGCCTGGCACTGTGCAAGAGCTGCCACGCCACCTACCACCAATCCTTCCGGCACGGGAACTCGGCGGACCGCCAGCGGCCGACGCGGCGGAGCTCAGCCTCAGCAGCGCGTCGTGGGCTCGGGCGACGGCGGCGGCCCGGTGCTCCCTCCACCTCTGCCACGGCGCGTCGTCGTGGTGGAGGCCGAGGCGCGCGGCGCAGAGGGCGAAGACGTGGCCGGCCTCGCCGTGTAGCGAGACGAGCTGCGTGATCTCGCGGTGGGCGGCGGTGAGGGGCCCGTCGGGGGCGAACGCGCTGGCGAGGAGGTTGCGCCAGTAGTCGATGCCGGGGTGGAGCTCCAAGTCATCGGTGCGCTCGCCTCCAGGATGATCTCGGTGTCGTCGTCTTCGTCGATGCGCTCGCCGCCGCTTGTGGTCTCCAAGTGGACCCCATAGCCGAAGGCGCTCTTTCCGCCACCTCTGGTGTCCAAGGGTGTTGGCCCAAAAAAACTCAATCATACACTTCTGGATACAATGAACACAAAGAAAAACACACACAATTAATCTTCTTTCTTGTTATTCACTGCTCAAACACTGTAGCATTTTCTTCTTTTATTTATAGCAATAAGGTCTAAAACATGTAGTACCAACTGCCTTATTAATGCAGTATAAAAGCCTTAAAAATTAAAGTCTAAATGCTAAAAACTGTCACATGACACACACAGGATTACTCTAACAATGCTTCCCCTAATCCTTGTGTGCTAACTCTGAATTTATTCGGACCATTCCAATTCTTGCACGTAGCTCTTTCACATCTTCACTGTCGGTGACACATCTTACCGATGACTTTGACTTCTTCCTCAGCCCCAATTGTCTTTCGCCGATGACGCAACTTGACGGCGACGGAGACTCTCATTAGAGCATACACACATGAGAACTTGGACACAACTACGAGGACTCACACACACATTACATCATGCACTGACACATCTACATGCACAAGCACGACATGACTATACGCACATATGTAACACACCTCCTACGTGCATAACCAAATAAATGACACATGCAACACACCTACTGTGCCAAAAGACTCAAAATGCAATCGTGCGCTTATATTCGTACACGAACTCAACTAAATTGCACCAAATAAAAATAAAGACTACTTGTTGGATTTAAAGCAGCGCTGGCTCGTCCTCTGCACCCACTGGAGCAAGAAGAGCCACCTCCTTCTTCGGCTCGCGGCACTCCCTTGCAAAATATCCGTAGTCCTGGCAGTTGTAGCAACGTACCTTCGCCTTGTCAAAGACGCTCTTCTTCTTGCCGAAGCCATAACTCTTCTTGGATCGGGCCTCCCACTCGCTCCTTGTCAATAGCAGGTGCTGATCCCCTGCACCTATAGCATGAGATGCCCACCGTTCTTCATGTGCCTTTAAGCAGCTGATCAACTCTTCGATTGTCATTATCTTGAGGTCACCAAACTGCTCGATTGGGGAGACTACCGGTAGAAACTTGGCAGGAACTACACGAAGGAATTTTCTTACCGCGTAGCTCTCCTCCATCTTGTCACCAAGCCCTCTGATTTTGTTGACAATTGTTATCAACCGGATGGCGAAGTCATCGATCGACTCCGACTCCGTCATACGCAGTACTTCAAACTCGGATTTGAGGGTCTGTGACTTAGCTTCCCTCACGTGCTTGGCTCCCATGCACATGGTCTTCAACGCCTCCCACACGGCTTTGGCTGTCTCTTTTTCAGCCAACAGAAAGAGCATGTCTTCAGGAATACCTTGGTAGATGGCCGCCAACGCCATCTGGTCCTTGCGTGTGTCAGCATCACCGAGCTCGATGGCGTCCCATACGCCTTGGGACTTCATGAATACCTTCATCTTTATCACCCACGTCATGTAGTTGCTCCTTGTGAGCACAGGAAGTGAAGCGCCACCGCAGAACTCTCCTTCATCGGTGCGCCTGCTGATGCTGACGTCTCCGAGTCGACGATCCGATCTCCATACTTCTCGGCATTATTTTGGGCATTCACCAGGCTCTGATACCAAATGTTAGCCCAGAAAAACTCAATCACACACTTCTGGATACAAAGAACACAAAGAAAAACACGTGCATAGGTAGTCTTCTTTCTTGTTGTTCACTGCTCAAACACTGCAGTGTTTTCTTCTCTTATTTATAGCAATAAGGCCTAAAACATGCAATACAAACTGCCTTGTTGATGCAGTATAAAAGCCTTGGAAACTGCAATCTAAATGCTGAAAACTGAAGTCTAAATGTTGAAAACTGACACATGACACACACAGGATTACTCTAACAAAGGGGAACCCAAAGCCGTAACTGTGCTCGTTGCCGCCGGTCCGGTGGTGTCCAAGGGGACGCCGAAGGTCTGCTTGCCACCACATGTGGGGTTGAAGGGGACCCCAAAGCTGAAGCTGTGCTCGACGCCGCCTGTGGTGTCCAAGGGGACGCCGAAGGTGCCCTCGACGCCCCAGATGTCCTCGCCAAGTAGGTCGCAGGCATCGTTGATGCTGGTGAAGACTCCTTCCGAGGTGCCGACGAGCAGGAGGGTTTCCGGCACCATCAGCGCCAGCTCCATCGACCGCTACGCCTGCATATCCATTGCCATGGAGCTCTCTCCCCCTCCCTCCCTCTTTGCTGTGTGTAATGGCGGTGGACGAGGGCGATATGAAGAAGGGAGCTATTTATAAGGATACCAGATGAGACGGCATCAGGGTAAATTATGGGTCTGTTCTTTAACAGTTTCTAAAAACAGCTTTTAACTTTTGCTACAGTACCTAACTTTCAAATAAAGTATTTTTTCAAGATAAGATCTACAAATTAATTGTAGTACACATTAAAAGCCCAAATCCATATCAACCAAAATCGCAAGCAAGTAGCTCTCTCTCCGTAATCTTTATCACAAATAACTAAAATTTAAAAATTTTAGCTAAAAGACATAAAACACAGCTATATCAAATATGCCCTATAGTTGGTGGGGGATGGCCCTCACCAGGACCCACTCAGTTCACAACGCCCGTAACACAACATGGCTGGCATAATATAGGACTGTTGTACAGTGTAAATACTAGTATCACCTCTGAGTACTTATATCTAAATAGGAATATTTGTGTAATTTTAAGAAGAAAAAATAGCATAACTATCGCTGTACACATAGGCCTAAGTAGGACCAGTCCTATAATATGCCTCATCAGGGGTATAAAAGCATGCCCTAAACCTTATAGGGAAATAACAACTTATTTTTTAGGAAAAAGCTATTTAGTCCTAAGGCAATTCACTTTTTTTCACACTCGTCGGATTTTGAAAAAGCTGCTTAGGCGATTCTCAGGTAATTCTTGGGTTCTTGAGTGAGAAGCCACATAAAATTACCGTCTGATCACTGATTCACTGTAAATAAGACAGATCCTCTTCTCCAAAGTGCAAGGTGATTCCATTCTTTTACGCCGGCGAGGTAGTTCTCGGAGACGGAGGAGGAGGTGAACAATCCGTTACGGGAATGGGCCCACAAAAATCTGTTGCAAAGCGACCCACTATGTCGAACTCGACTACCCTATATAACCACCCACCCACCGAAATGTGGTCCCACATTTGAATGACCCCACTGGTCATTGGGTATCTTCTGACGGCGTCTCTTACTCCGGCCATGTACTGTCGTGTGGACCCCAGTACTGAGTATGCTTGCCAGGCTGGCGATTGCAGGCTTGCGGCGAGGTAGTACTCGGTTCGAAGCCTTCAGAAGCGAGCACCCACAGATCGAGAGTTCGAGGCACGCAGAGAGATGGAGATGGAAGCGGGAGAAGAGCTCACCTGGAAAGCGCTGTTCCAGCGGCGGGTGGTCATGGCGGCCGCCCACTGCCACAACCTCCACGGGCTGCTCCGAGGGCTGCTCGTGGTCCTCGACGAGCAGGGGTGGCTCGGCAAGGTGGCCGGCGCGGAGGAGGCGCGGCGCAAGCTCGAGAGCGCCTCCACGGAGCTCGGCCTCGCCGTCACAAACATGGGCGCGGCCCGCCACCTCGCTCTCCGGTGCGGCGCGCCCGGCCCGGGGGCGCCGCTCACCTCTGTCGACGACCTCGACGATCCCGGCGCGCTGCGCGCGCTAGGCCTGCTTCAGAGCGCCTCCGCGCTCGCCAGCCGCTTGCGCGACAGGGTGGAGAGCGCCCGCGGCCACCTGGGCGCCGCGGCGCTCCTGCTGGTGCTGGACGAGGACGACGGCGGCGGTGCTCCTTGGGTGCAGCCCCCCTGCAAAGCCGAGCAACTCAACGGCGTCATGGACCTCGGCGAAGCGCTTTCGCAGGCGGTGGACCTCGTCTCCCTGACCGCCGCGGCGCGGGATGCGGCGTTCGGCTTCGGCGACGATTGAGGCCCCTGGTCTCCTAAATCTGCAGGATTCGGTCGTTCGCTAAATCACTTGGTCGATTGCTTGCGTTCTACCTGTTCATGTCGCAGCGTGATCGATCGCTACAGAAGGCAAAATTCATCATATACCCTCCTCATAGTTCAGAATCTAAAATATACCCTCCTACACATCTAAATTCATAATATACCCTCCTCCAATCTATTTACTTTACAAAACACCCTTTTTATACCCTCCAATGTATTATACTGTATTTTGGCCGGGGAGGTCGACGGAACCAACTAGGAGTGCGGCGCCGGGGTCAGCCGGAGGCGCCAGGGGGAAGAGAAGGGGAAGGGAGGCGCCAGGGGGAAGAGGAGGGGAAGGGGTAGATGATCTCACCAGTGACCAGTCACCTGCCGTCGGGCGGTTCGAGGCGGCGAAGCGGCTCCGGCGGCGCGGCGGCCTCAAGGCGGCGGCGCGGCGGCTCTGGGCCGAGGCGTCGCGGCGGCATCGAGGCGAGGCGGCGCGTGGGCTTGGAGGCGACGGCGCCGCGGCTTCCAGGCGAGGCGGCGCGGCGGATTTACCCGGCGGTTCGAGGCGGCGAAGCGGCTCCGGCGGCGCGGCGGCCTCAAGGCGGCGGCGCGGCAGCTCTAGGCCGAGGCGTCGCGGCGGCGCAGCGGCATCGAGGCGAGGCGGCCCGTCGGCTTCGAGGCGAGGCGGCGCGTGGGCTTGGAGGCGACGGTGCCGCGGCTTCCAGGCGAGGCGGCGCGGCGGATTTACCCGGCGGTTCGAGGAGGCGAAGCGGCTCCGGCGGCGCGGCGGCTCTGGGCCGAGGCGTCGCGGCGGCGCGGCGGCATCGAGACAAGGCGGCCCGTCCGCTTCGAGACGAGGCGGCGTGTGGGCTTGGAGGCGACGGCGCCGCGGCTTCCAGGCGAGGCGGCGCGGCGGATTCAAGGCGGCGGTGGCGCGGCGGATTCAAGCGGCGGCTGGTGACTGGTGAGATCATCTACCCCTTCCCCTCCTCTTCCCCCTGGCGCCTCCCTTCCCCTTCTCTTCCCCCTGGCGCCTCCGGCTGACCCCGGCGCCGCACTCCTCGCTGGCTCCGTCGATCTCCCCGGCCAAAATACAGTATAATACATTGGAGGGTATAAAAAGGGTGTTTTGTAAAGTAAATAGATTGGAGGAGGGTATATTATGAATTTGGATGTGTAGGAGGGTATATTCTAGATTCTGAACTATGAGGAGGGTATATGATGAATTTTGCCGCTACAGAAACAGTTGTGATCTCGGGCGCCTGTGCCTGATGTGTTTTCGAACTCTTCTGCACGTTTTGATGATCCGAAACTATGACATGATTGACGACCAACCCTTAGAACGTTCGATATTCCAGTGTTATTGTCGTGGATGCGTTTGGTTGATCTGATCGAGTAGTAGTTCTATACGTCTGTTTCTGTAGTGCAGCAATGCGCGCATGAGTTGCAATTCGGAATCTCAGGTGAATATCTAAATTTAGTGATTTAGCTATTCTCTAAAATGAATCTCACCCAAAAAAACAAGACTACTCCAACAGGCTATCTAAACTAGAGGGCGCGCGGTGGGTCGCGTACGCGCGGGAATGGGGCGCAGCGTGCGGGAAGGAAACGCCGACCGCGCAAGAGGCTAGATGGTGATCGAGGTAGCCTATCCAAAAATAGAGAGCGAAGGAGGAGGGATGGAGAGCTACTAAATTTGGAGAGTCATTTACAGAGTCTATTGGAGACGTTTTTTCTCCAATAATAGCCAAATTTACCTTTAGAAAATGATTTAGCTCTTCTTTTGGAGTTGCTCTAACATAGCTGGGTATTCGGGGCATCGTTAGTTAGTTGCAAACGAGCGATTTAATTGCGAAATAGGAATGGGCTTTATAAGGTTACATGGAAGTGTTGTGCATTTTTACCACGAGCTGTTCACTACTAACAAATTACAGTTTAAGGCCTTGTTTCAAAGTGGTGTGGTTTTTTTATTTTGGCTGAAATAGTATTGTAGCCGCTTTTAGCTTTTTCTAAGATATTCAATTAAAGAAAAAAATAAAAAATAGAAAAATATCGTTATATCCTTATGGATAATAAAAATAGGGAAAAGAAAAAGGAAGAAAAAGAGAAAAAAAGGTCGTATTAAAAAAGCTAACACATTTTAAACGAAAGCCATCGCTATTTAGAACGGTCTTAGGGGTGATCGGTTGGGCTTCAGCCTTTAGTTTCCGGCTTATTTTTCACTATTCATAAATTTTATCTTTTTTCTGAACTTTTGGCTTTTTATTGAGCTTTTTTGCTGGTTCTTTTTCCCCCGTATTTGTCTGTATTATATGCAATGGGCTAACATATTTTTTATATTTTGTAAATTTAATTATGCTAAATAAACTTCTGTCAGCTACATTATTTTTTTCAGCCAGCTACAGTGCTTTTCAGCCATAAACCACCAAAAATAAGTCTAAATGATCACCACCTTAAGTTGCACTTGTCAATGAGGCTTGCTTGTTAGGAACTTAATAAAAAAATGTAAAAGAGCAAACACAATTGGTATGGCATACTGCATTCATTGGACTTGAAATAGCAATCAAAAGGATCAATTTCAGGTCATTTTACTATCATTTACTTGCTATTTGCTTCCTAAAAGATGCCTTCCATAGTGTATGTATAATCACTGGGCTTGAAATTGCAACCTGTTTGTCACAGAATCACTGTAACTATTTGTAAGTTTTTTTTTAAAAAAACTCGTAACTACTTCTAAGTAGTGTACACATGGTTACATTTAAACTTGAAACAGCATTACAAGCTAGTCGTAACGTTCTTGTAGAGATCTTAGTTAGACAGTGAGAACGAAAGAGTTTGAATATCTGCAGCAGGCGCATATCAATCGATTAAAGATTACGCTGAAGAGTGTACAAAATGCCAGAAACCACACAAAACTAGTGGAATGTCCGTGTGTTGCTACGGATTTTTAAAATTTATCATACTACATGTTTTAAAACTTATGTGTGGTATAAAATTTTAGAATGTGCATACAAATATGTTCTAAAAGTTTTTAAATCCGTCGAGTAAGTCAGAAGCCATCGATTACACCTTGTAGTCATAGGTCGGAAAACATCGACCACACCTCGTGGTCGTAGGCCAGGAGACCTCGAGCACACCTCGTCATCGTAGGTCGGAAGCCATCAACCATCACGCGTGATCGTATGTCGGGAGCGGTCGACCATCGCTGGTGGTTGTAAGTTGGTAGCGGTCAATGATCGACCGTGATCATAAATCGAGAGCCTTCGATAATGGCTCGTGGTTGTGCAGATGGGGAGAGGAGGCGGTGGGCGAATGTGTTTGAGAGGTGGTGACGGGGAGATGCGGTACTGCTGGGGGAAGTTGGGGGACTACGACCAGACGTTGCCGCGTGGGGAAGGAATTGGTGGCGACGTCGAGGAGGAGGAGGTGAGGCACGAGGGTTCGGGGGAGAGAAGCATGCGGTGGTTGCGGGAGGTGGAGGTGGGGAGGCGGCGACGGGCAGATGGGGAGAGGAGGTGGTGGGCAAATACGTTGGGGAGACGGTGACGTGGGGATGCGGCGCTCCTGGGGGACTGTGACCAGACGTTGCCGCGCGGGGAAGGAAATGGTGGCGACACTGAGGAGGAGGAGGCGCGGCACGGGGGTTCGGGGGAAAGAAGGAGGCGGCGGTTGCAGGAGGTGGAGTGATTGTGGGAGGCTGAGGATGCGGGGGAAGAGAAAAGGAGGAGTGTGGCCCGCGCGTCGGCCCGACTTTTTTTTGCGAGGAGCGGAAGAGCTATTTATATGCGGATTTGGATAACTGATCTTTGATCAGATGACTGAGAAGAGAAGAGAGAGAATAGATCGACTATCACTGACTCATATTTTTAAGTAAGCATGCAATGCATGGCATCGTAGTTGTAACCGTGCAATACGATTTATTCAGAAAAATGACTTCCATTTATGAACAGACACTTCACACAAGTGCACAACTGGTGCCAACCGGTGACATTCCGAGACGCCACGCGCTTAGCGATTCAGAACCATTCAGGCGTCCAAGAACTCCAGAACAACGGCGTGGTGCGTCCGGCGCAACGCTTCCCGCGCCACGGTGAACTCGTGGACGTGCTTTTCCCATGCCCGCACTTGGTGGCGGAGCCAGAATTTAGTTACATTCTAAATTTAGTAATGAAATGGTTTAGGTTATCTGAGCTGAACCATAAAAATATTAACCAGACTGAATTAAATTTATCCAGACTGTATACTAGATATTTTTTCATATCTCAAGCTAAAGTCTATCTTGTCCGAGGTGTGACTCTGCTGGACCGCACTTTCTCCCACCCCGCTCTTCCTGATCTCCATTTGCGTTTCTTTTTTTCGCAAGGAAGTTGCACTAGGGAGGCAGGGACGAAAGGAATCCTGGGACTGCATTGTATTCAGCTGAGGTTTGCCTTCACTTATCCCTAATTTCCGTTCCAGCAGCCTGCTTTGTGTGTTGGTGTGCTTTACCCTCTTAGTATAGTATGGTTTTATGAATTCTGCACACTAAATGCTTGATGAATCTCCTACATGAAATCGGTGGAGTTTCTCTCGGATGTTTGTGCTATGCAAAAATCAAGCTACTGTTGTTCCAACGAATCACTTAAGACAGTTAGATAGGTGATTTTTTTAGATAATGGAACGAGGTTCCAGCCTCTACACTCCGAGGAGTGTACACAGCTAAGTCAATACAACCAGAAGCACTCAAGCTCAGCTCTCTCAAAAGAGAGGATAAACAAAAGACCGAACACGAGTTTCAAACAAAAGGAAAGAACCAAGACTAAGCTTCAATTCTATTCCGGAACTTCCATCCAAACTTCGCAAAGACCTCCAAAATGGCTGTTTCCAAGATCCGGCAACCGTTCTTGATGGTTGGTCTTTCGTCTTCTTTAAGTAGTAGCGACCAAAGTCGGATCCAATGTGTTGCTCTGAAAATTACCTGCAAAAAGGTGTTTGGTTTAGCTTTGTTGAATACCACATCATTTCTATTCAACCACATAGCCCAACAAATAGCTGCCGCTCCTAATAAAATTTGATTTTTAGACTTAGGCCGAAAACCCAAAAGCCAAGAACCAAACATATTAACTATGCTAGATGGCGGTTGAATTCCAAAAGTGATATACACGGTATTCCAAATAAATCTAGCAAAATGACATTCAAAGAACAAATGTTGTATAGTCTCTATAGAGCTACAAAAACAACACTTAATGCTTCCTTGCCAATTCCTTTTTGCCAGGTTATCTTTAGTCAGAGTAACACCCATTTGGAGGTACCAAAGGAAGATTTTTATTTTCAAAGGCACTCTTAACGCCCAAAGTGGGCTTTTGTAAGGTACAACCCTTTCCTGCATCAAACTCATATACATAGAACGAACCGTAAAGGATCCACTCCTATGTAGATTCCAAACAAACACATCCTTGCCATTAGTGAGATTAATCGACACTATTTTGGAAACTAGGTCTTCCCAAGCAAGCAAAGTTGTGCCCACCAAAGCCCTTCTAAATGATACATTAAGTGGTATAGTACTAAGAACCTTTGCCACTGTATCATCCTTTCTCCTTACAATTCTATAAAGAGAAGGGTAAGCAATCCCAAGAGGTTTGTCCTCTAACCAAACATTCTCCCAAAATCTGATTTGTGTCCCGCTTAGGATATGGAAAGAGCCGCCGGCCAAGAAATCATCCTTGACCTTCATGAGCCCCGACCAAAACTGGGAATCTCCCGGTTGTTTACATGCCTGGGTTAAGGTTTTGTTGAACAAATATTTCTTCTTTAGAAGACTTTGCCAAACACCATCCTCATTAATGAGTTTAAACAACCATTTGCTCAAGAGACACCTGTTTTGAATGTCTAAGTTTTGAATGCCAAGGCCACCAAAATCTTTTGGTCTAAGGTGATACAGAGGGACGTCTATTGCAAGTGAAATAGAATGCAAATCTGAGTCATTTCAAGAAATATTCACAGCCGTTTAGGTGAACTACGATCTGGATCAGTTTTTTTTTCAGCCTTACATTATCACCAGATCTTCAATTAGAATCTTCTAACTCCCCACTTTCTTTATTTTGGTTATTTTAATTGCGCAGACCAAATTTAGATAATGGCACCGGTGCCACTGTGCCAGATTCATCAATCAGTTCAACGCTCTACCTTCTCTCCATCATACAGTGATGGACACCACCGCAGGACATGGCAGCGCTGAAGCTCCACCACCTTTGATGCGTTTGTGTGCAGATAATAAAATGCTCCCTGTAGAGAACAGTCAGATATGAGGACATAAAGAAAGGTGCTTGAAAACTGTTGGTCGCGGCGCAGATTTTTCTAATTTTCTATGGAGACATCTACAAGATCTGAGAACACGTAGAATCATCTTTCGATTTGCAAATCTCATTTACCATTGCATTCATGTTCCCTCTTATGTCTTCAAGCTGTCATGTTGTTTTGCGGCCTCCAGATTTACACTAAGGTTATCATCTGCAGCAGAGTTAGCACTGAAGCCTTTAGTGACGCACTCCAGCAGGTAATAATAGTGCCCTGCTAGCTATTTGCCATGCTATGCATTTTTTAGGTGCCTCCTGGATTAACATTGTGTGGCTAATCGTTCAATTTTGTGATGCTTTTATGATTAGTGATGTGAGATCTGCGAGCATAATTACGAATGTCATCAAATTAATTCCTAAAAATTTCCTATACTAAGATTAAACAGGCATTATCAAGCGAAATTATAATTAAACAGGCATTATCAAGCGAAACTAATACTTGATATGAGATATGAAAAGGCCATTCAATATAACAATGGTATTTATCCAATTATTATCCCTTCAATTATAAGCATCCCTGTCATTTTTCTTGAAGGTTTAGTCATTTACTGACTTTAGGCAGCGTATTTGGTCTTCTTACCAATTTATGCATTAACATTAGCCCCGTTGGCTCCCTAGACCTGTCAGCATTAGCCCCATTGGCTTTGCTCTACATTTTTATTTAATTTGGTCTTTGTGTCAATTAGTGCAGCGTTATTAAATTATTTTGTCGTGGGGGTAGATCATAGATCGTTCCCCATTTCACATCCGTTACTGCAAGCAGCAGCGTCTCTCATCTCTACACTGTCAGTGCACAACACTACTAATTCAGATTCATATTTTTGGTTTATGCAGCAAATTCATCTATGGCATATGATGATCGAGTTGTTTGCATCCATGTGGTGGCGTGATATTGGCGCCAATGAACAATTAATTATAGACCAAAATTCCATGTAAACCTTTGATGTCTTCTATTTCGTAAACGAGCATATAATTTTGGGTGATTTAATTAGAAGTAAAACATATTTGAACCCAAATAATTTGTGCCTATTTTGTAGGTCTCTATAGTCTACACACAAAAGATTTTATCTATTTGCTAATTTATACCTAAAATTAGTCACTGCAGCTGTACATGCTATATGATTTTTTTTAGATAAATCCTACAAGTTCTTTCTAATTTATGGTCTCTCTTTGATTTTTCGAGGAGATTGTAAGCTAGAAATTGTGGCAACAACTCAATTTCATTAAAAAGTGAATGATTTTGGAGTCCTCTTCAAAGTCTGTTACGATATTACCATTACTCCTTTGTAATATTCAGGTTACCTTTGAGTGCTCATTTGATGTACCCACTGTTATATTCCTGTTTTTTTTCCCGAAATAAGATGTATTGTTGCCTAAAAATAATCTCACAACCATAATTGGATGTCGACTGAAATGAATACATGGTGTCGACTGAAATGGATCGGGTTTTACCCTTCTTACAACCTCGAGAGGCACCGTAGTCCTTTCAATATATTTTTAGAACATACCTTGTATACATAATACTATTGCATTTGTATTTGATATTCTCAATTCATCTATAAGATGCATTTTCACGCGCACGGGTTTCCCACTAGTTTGACAACATTCGGCTTTAAATCACACATGAATCCATGAACTCGATATTTCAGTGCCTAGATTTTGCTATTTATGAGAGATAGTATAGAGTAACATGTATTTATATATGATTTTTTTGTTAATATAAATAAAATTGCTATAATATGTATTATAATTAATTTATAGATTTTATTTTAAAAAGATATTTTGTTTGAAAATTTGTTATCTAAAAAAAATAAAAATTAGCTTTTAGAAGAAAGGAAAAAGGTCTGGTCACCGACGGCAAAGCCGAACTATCTCGAACTCGGCCAAGGTCCTCGGTCTTGCCTACTCGTTTAGTCCACCAGTCCCGTTTGATTCCTCCCACCACCAAACGTCACAGCCGTCGCGCTCCGCCGCCGGAAAAGATGGCCGACGGCAACTCCTCCCCCTCGCCGTCCTCCGCTTTGCCGCACCAGCACCACCGCGACGCCATCAAATCCTCAGGTCCGCACCCCATCCAGTATCTCCTCTTTGCTCACCTCGCCGTGGCATTCGAATTTCGTCGAACACTTGGCGCGTGCTGCGATGGCGAAAGCACCAACCACCCATTAAGTACACAGGGAAGTTCCTTTGCTTGCGGGGTTAGGAGCAACGAGCGCGAAGTGTTCTTGCCTTCTTGGAGAAGAACAACCTCAGTACCTCACCACCAAGGTTCGGGCATTGTTAGGTGGGAAATTTAACTATTTGACACTCTTATCAATGCCACATATCCAAATACCACCCTCTTCATTGCAATTAATTTTTTGCCACTCTCGAGCCTACATGGCGCCTAATCACCGCCTAGTCAGCGCCATGTCAGCGCCCGCGCCCCCTCCCCGCCTGCGCCCGCGCGCCTCCCCGCCTGCGCCTCCCCGCCGGCGCCCGCGCCTCCCCGCCGCGCCCGCGCGCCTCCCCGCCTGCGCCCGCGCCCGCGCCTCCCCGCCTGCACACGCCCGCGCCTCCCCGCCGCGCCCGCGCCCGTGCCTCCCCGTGTGACGGTGAAGCTGATGGCGAAGTCGGCCGGGGCTGAAGGTCGCCGGAGGGTGGTCGGCAACGTGCAGTGGCGGCGGCGCTGGGAGGAGCTACGGTGGCAGAGGGCTACGGACGAGGAGGTGTTCCGGCGAGGGTGGGATTGTCTTCGTGGTGAGCCGGAGGTGGTGTGGTGGCGACGAATTAGATTTTAATGGCTCGGGGTGGCGAATTGGATGGTCGCCGGAGTTTGGAGCGGTGCTCGGCTCGCCGGCGATTGAGGGCAGTAGAGGTCGATTGCTTTCGGTGGGATGGAGAGGGAGTCGTGGCGGCGCGGCGGGGAGGCGCGGGCGTGTGCAGGCGGGGAGGCGCGGGCGCGGGCGCAGGCGGGGAGGCGCGCGGGCGCGGCGGGGAGGCGCGGGCGCAGGCGGGGAGGCGCGCGGGCGCAGGCGGGGAGGGGGCGCGGGCGCTGACATGGCGCTGACTAGGCGGTGATTAGGCGCCATGTAGGCTCGAGAGTGGCAAAAAATTAATTGCAATGAAGAGGGTGGCATTTGGATATGTGGCATTGATAAGAGTGGCAAATAGTTAAATTTCCCTTGTTAGGTCGAGCCGGTTAGAAGGTTGAATAGTAACCGGAGAGTGTCTTATTATGCCTAGCAACGTTTGATGGTATGTAATTACTTGAGCGGTTGTTCGGTAGTTGCTGAAACTCAGAAAGTTAGCATGGGATAGCCAACAATTTGAGACTGACATGTAGTGAATTGTGGCTGAAACCTAGTCAGTAAGTTGAAATGTACCTATGTGCAGCGTAGCTAGCTGCTTAGTGTCTTATCTAAAATATTATAGGCGTGTAGCATTATTTATTGGAGTGAACGGTTACGTCAGTTCCATTCTAGTGTCATGTCTGCTGCCAGTAGAAAGTGCTGTTAAAATTTCTACTGTTTTAGGTGTACAAGTGGACTTAATATGTGATTTACCAGTTCTAAGATTACACGTGCACTTAGGGGGTGTTTGGGACTGCTCCACTCCACGTTTTTCAGCTCCGCTCCACGTTTTTTAGCCAAACAGGTTCAGCTCCACGCACTCTGTTCGAGGAAAAAAAGGTGGAGTTGTGAGAGCACCTAAAGGGGTGCTCCACAAACTCCAGGTTTTTTGTGGAGCTGCTCCACGGTAGAGTTTATGGAGCAGAGTTTGTGGAGCAGTCCCAAACACCCCCTTAATATGTGATTTACCAAATCACCATAACAATTTATCTGATGTATGGTTAATTCTGTTCCATCATAAACTAATCATCTGTGAAAAAAAGACAACACAAAATACGCAGAAAAAATGTATTCTGGTGCATCATACTTGTGTGGGAGATTTCTGCTAGAGTGCTAGTCATTATAGTCTTTAATTAATTGGATGTCTCATGTCTGGTTGCAGTGCACAACTCAGCAGCTAGCCAGAGGCGGGAACAAGCTATTGCAATAGGGAAGGAAAGAAGGGAAGCCTTGATCCGTGCAAAGCGTGTGTGCCGAGCCCCACTCTCTGGCAGCGATGATACTGCAACGGATGAGGGTGATATGGTCATTGATGAGGAGAAAGCAGGTCTTGAAGCAAGAACGGCTCAAGCTGTTGAAGAATTGAAATCTGCTTTGTCAAGCCAGTATGTGCCCTCTATTTAATTTCCTTATGTATTAGCATAAGCCATTGTTCCTGAGACAATTTTGATAGCTTGAATATTATAGACCCATCTCCTCTCTTTTTT
Source organism: Dendrocalamus latiflorus (assembly GCA_017311315.1). NCBI lineage: Eukaryota > Viridiplantae > Streptophyta > Magnoliopsida > Poales > Poaceae > Dendrocalamus > Dendrocalamus latiflorus. The sequence continues at coordinate 4,141,916 of CM029664.1, forward strand.
TTTTGGCAATGCAAAGAAACCCATTGCCTATAACGAACTGTTTGGTTCATGGTTAGTTTCCTGTATTCCATTTACAGGAGATCAAAATTCTTCATATAATGTTTGGTTATGGTGCATGGGAAGAATAATTTTTGCATTATCTCTTAAACCTCCCACTCTTGTATTCCTAACACCTATGCTGCCGTAGTTATGATTCACATACATGAACAAAATGGCACCTTAGTTTGCAAGAGAACCTGTTTTATTTACCTGACTTTTAGTTATTTTCCACTTTGAAGATATACATCTATAAGTTGTATGGGACAGAAGGTTTGGCTCAAACACTTGTAACTTTTAAATTTTTACTATGAGAAAATGATAGCACTTATAGAAAGTGCTCAGATTTCGGAGTGTATTCTATAACCTTTTGATGCTTCTTGCTTCTTAGGGGGGAAGGGGCTCAAAAGAACAAGACAGAGGCGCTTCGTTCTTTGAGACGCTTGTTGTCACAGTCTGAAGTACCTCAGATTGAAGCAGCAATTAAAGCTGGAGCGGTCCCTCTTTTAGTGCAATATCTGTCCTTTGGATCGTCAGATGAACAGGTTGATCATGTTGCACTAATTGTGCCCATAGTTCTAATAAGAAAAATTTCTAATAAGAAAAATAAAACTGAGTCCAGTTTTCTATTTTACCTGGATAGCTTCCTTGCTATCTATTTGCTGTTATAAAGATGGATGTGTTCATCGTTCACATTTTATTTGTTTTGCTATACCCATTTGAACTTTTTTCTCTTATGGAGATTATGGATGCTTTTATTGCAGTTGCTAGAGGCAGCTTGGTGCCTTACAAACATAGCAGCTGGGGAACCAGAAGAAACAAAATCCTTACTGCCCGCATTACCACTGCTTATTGCACACCTTGGTGGTTGGTTTTCTCTCCTTTGTTCTTCGATGTTCATTTTCGTTCCCATTAGGAATATATTAGTCTTAGTCCTTTGTAATATACATTTCTCAAGAACAATGGGTAGGTAGACATTTCTCTGCAGTTCGGTTGGATGTTGGAGCTTTGCTTATACTAAAAATGTTAATTGATCTATCTTTGTTAGAGAAGAGCTCCACACTTGTTGCTGAGCAATGTGCATGGGCCATTGGTAACGTTGCTGGTGAAGGAACAGAGCTGAGGAGCACATTACTCGCACAAGGTGCTTTGTGGCCTCTTGCCCGCCTAATGCTTTCAAGCAAGAGTTCTACAGCAAGAACTGCTGCTTGGGCATTGTCAAATCTCATCAAGGTTATATCTCTTGTTCTGATTGCGTGAGTCTCAAGTTTCTTATGTCACAGTTATCCTTTTACCAAGAGCTTTTTTTTAGGAATTAAGAGGGCTTAAGCATAAGCTCAAAGTGGTGATAAAGCTTGAGCCCTTCCAAGACGGGTACTAATGAAGGGTTTTCTTAAAGTTTAAGCCGTATTTTCCCTCTGACAAAAGTTTGAGCCATATTTGTATTGAAAAGTTTAAGCCCCTTCCCAAAACATTTTATGAAATGCATAGCTTATGAGGTTTCTAGAAGCTGAACCCATCCAAACAGGTCCTAATCAGCCTGATATATATGCATGTAGCCATGTAGTTATTGATCAAGCATCACTTTACTGAAACGGTTGTTTCTCTTATAACCAAGGGGCCTGATGCCAAGGCTGCGGATGAGATTATTACCATTGAAGGTGTGCTAAATGCGATCATGACGAACTTGGAAAAGGCGTATGTCTCTTGATGGACATCTTTTTATTGCATTGCATTTCAATATATTTTACTCATCAATTAGTTGAATTTCTAAAATTGAAGTAGAGCCATGCTTGTTCTGATGCTGGCTTCTTAATCATCACAAAAGGGACCAATTATTTGTTATTCCTTCTTGCAGTTTCATACAGAACATTCTTTAGATTCACTGACCATTGCTTTCTAACTTGCCTTGTCATGTTGTATTTGCTGGGCAGTTGGTACTATTTTTCTTGTGCAGTTGCTTTACTCTTGGTTATATGTTTTAACCTTTTAGGTATTTCTAAAATGTATAAATGGCATGCTTTTGCTCATTATTGCAACTGATGAGCTAAGTTTTGGATCCTTCAGGGATGAAGAGCTAGCAACTGAGGTGGCGTGGGTAGTGGTCTATCTTTCAGCACTTTCAGAAAAAGCTATCAGCTTAATAGTAAGAAGTTCTGTGCCTCAGCTGCTTATTGGACGCCTGCTGGTTTCTGAGAACCTGCAGTTACTCATTCCGGTATTATCTGTTTTTCTCTATCGCATAGTGTTCCTTTTGCTTATTCACACTTATGGTGCTTTCCCTGAAATGAATTGAAGACCTATATTTTACACTGTATATCGTAGTTAACTATTGCCTAGCAAACTGACCTATATCTTTAAGAGGGACGCCTCTTAGTTAGAACTATAAACTTTCATAACCTTGTGTGGAGTCTGGTTGTCAAATTGATATCCAACATATGAGCAGGTAATGTCTTATAGAGGCATCGGTTTTTAGGAGGATATTTCCTTCCCAGTTATTGTCGAATTCTGCACTTAGTGTTAAACATGTAAGTAGTGTGTGTAATTTCACAGCACAGGCAAATTGATACTTTTACTTCAAATTAGGCACTTCGTGGTTTAGGAAATCTTGTAGCCGGTGATGGATACATGGTTGATTCAATCCTAATTGTTGGAAACAATATCACAGGTTAGCTAACCACCCTTAGTCTCCAATTATATAAGAGCATCATGTTTCATTTGCGACTATTTATCGTGAGTTAACAGTTTGTCTTCCAGAGAGGATGTTAGTTTTGCAAGTACTAACTAAATATTGTTCTCAGATCAAGCCTTATCAAGTCTTATAAAATGTTTGAAGAATGACAATAGGGTCCTCAGAAAGGTCTGGTTTCCTTTGCTGGTTCAACTTTACTTAGACTTGAGCAACGCATACTGTTCTCTGATTTATGCTATCAAATTTGTGGACTGCCTATGTAGGAGGCATCGTGGGCATTGTCAAATATAGCAGCAGGCAGTTTTGAGCACAAGAAATTGATTTTCACCAGTGAGGCCACGCCTTTGCTGATACACCACCTCACAAGTGCACAGTTTGACATTCGTAAGGAAGCGGCTTACACCCTGAGCAATCTGTGTGTTGTCCCAGCAGGAAGGGCTGGACCCCCAAACATAATTGTCGAACATTTAGTCCCGATCATAAACAGTGGAGCCCTTCCAGGATTTATATATTTGGTCAGATCTGCTGATATAGAGAGCGCAAGGCTTGGGCTTCAGTTTCTTGAACTGGTGAGTAAATTTTACTGCCTTCAGCTACTTCTATTTCAACCTGAAACCCCGTCCATTTTACAACCATCGTCATTTAAATGCAAATCTTCAAGTTGCATGTAGGTTACATCAAGAACTGGATACCATTTTGCAGGTCATGAGGGGATACCCCAATGGACAAGGTCCAAAGCTTGTGGAGAGGGAGGACGGCATCGAGGCTATGGAGAAGTTTCAGTTCCACGAGAACGAGGTGATGAGGAACATGGCCAATGGGTTGGTCGATAAATATTTCGGCGAGGATTATGGCCTCGAGTGAGTTACCGCTGCCATTCATACATCTGGGTGAACTCACTGCAGCTGCCAATGGTTCAAATTGTAGACTACATTCTTATGCAATACTGCCATACTGGAACATAAGGATGAGCAGATTAGTCTGGTCGCCATGTAATTTAGCCATTGACATTGATGTTATGGGTGCTGTTTTTGGAAATGTGAAGGCGAGAAGTGAGTTGTATATTTTTATAGTACAAGTAAACTGTCGATTATTTGGCACAAGTTGTGCAATACCAAAGTGATTATAACCGTGAGCTAATACATTAAATGAGAATTGCTGAAAATCGTAGTATACCTTTTTTTTTTGTCTTACGGCCAGTTGACGGAGAATTTTGAACAAGATGTTGCAATAGTCACTTGCTATGTGAACTGTAAATTATGTGGAACATTTGTAACAACTGTAAAAAAGGGAATGTTGCAAGTACGTAGCTATTAAGTGTTAAAACATTTGTTTTAAATTGTTTCCACAGAAACAGAACAGTTTCTAGCACAAAAGTCACAACACCAACAAAAGAAGAAACAAAAAGGAAAAATTGCTCTCTTGCCCTAAAGTTTAATGGCGTTTGCTCATTTGTCCTATGATGTCTCACTGACATACGGGTCCAAAGTCCACATGTCAGTGAGACATTATGAGGGTAAATGAGCAAACACCATTAAACTTTAGGGCACATGAGCAAATCCCCCAAACAAAAATCACTCGTCCTTCTAATTCTCAGCGCCAATCAAGTTATATGTTCGTCGTCTTGGTCTTGTCTCTCGCGCGCATTTCGTCGAGCACGTCCCTGGCTGGCGGCGAGACCCTGACCTCCCATTCCGCGAAGTCCGCCTCCACCTCCGCCGCCGCCTCCTCGAGCCCCAGCCGCCTCAAACCCCTCGCCATCACCCTGTACATGTACTCGTCCACCTCGCAGCCTCCCCTCCTCACCGCCGCCTCGTACACCCGCCACGCCGCGCGGCCCCTCCCCTTCGCCACCAGCGCGCGCACCAGCCTCGTCAGCTTGTACACGTCCTCCCCCTCCACGAACCCGCCGCCCCTCTCCTTTTCCTCCAGGAACGTCTCCACGAGCGCGTCCACGGCGCCGCCGGCGGCCTCGGAGGGCGGCGAGGAGGAGACGAACGTGGCGTAGAGGGCCGGGTCGGGCCGGTACCAGGGCTCGGCGCGGGCCACGTGGAGCGCGGCGAGGGCGAGGGACCAGTGGCCCTGGCGCTGGAGCTCGGCCATGGCGGCGACGAGGTCGGGCTTGAGGAGGCGGCCGAGGGAGGCGGAGGCCACGGCGGAGGCGGCGGCTGGCGAGCGGTCGGCGGAGGTGAGGCGCTTGAGGGACTGGACGGCGTGGATGGCTTCCGTGGAGAGGGAGCGGCCGCGCTGGAGCGGGCCACGGTTGTCGCGTGGGCCGCAGGTGATGGGCCTAGGCATGGACCGGGCGTTCGGGCTGGGCTTCGCGTGTGGGGTGGGGTGCCGGAGGAAGAGGAGGGACGCCATGGGAGGCGAGAGTGGAAGCTGTCTCGAGCAGGGGAGTGGCCAAGTGAAGGGTCTGTTCTTTTGGGCTTTTAAAATCGGCTTTTGGCTTCTGCTACAGTACCTAACTTTCAAACGGAGTATTTTCTCAAGACGGGGTCTACAAGTTAAACGATATACACGTTAAAAGCCCAACATCTGTACCAGCCAAAATCGCAAGTGAGTATCTGTCTCTCCGTAATCTGTACCATAAACAGCCAAAATTCAAAAATTTCAGTCAAAAGCCATAAGCCGCAGCCGAAAAGAACAGGCCCTTAAAAAGAAAGGATTCCTTCAAGGAAGGGCTGATCTTTTATGTGGATTTTTTTGGATGGCTTGGGAGCCGTCTGATCATTCACAACATTCGCGCTACACGGTGCTCCGATACATCTCCACAATCTTTCCGGAGAATAAAAATATGGAAGGTACTCATATGCTTTTCCTAACAGTGATTTATATAATTTTTAAAACATAATAAATAATAAATAGATGTTACTTATTATTTTTAGGGAGTGTCTATACAATATTCGACTATTTTTGAGGACAAAAACAGTCAGATTTTGAGCCGTTAGATGAAAATCCAACACCCTAGATCATTTTTTTTGAAGGGGGTCATTTTTTTGGAGGGGGACTTGTATGGGTGGATCCGTTAGATGGAGATCTAACGTCCCAGATCAATCTGACTGTTTTTGTCTTAAAAAATAGTTGAATGCTGTATAGATATTCCTTAATTTTTATTAGAGAGAAAAGTAGAGAAACATAGTAGATGCTTTCATGTTTTTCTTAAAGTGATTTGCACAACTTTTAAGGTAGAACTGAATAATATATAGTGATTACTTACCTCTTTATGTGTTTTAAAATTAATACTATTTTTGTTAGAGGAGAAAGTATGAAAACACTACTCTATAAATATTTATCTAAAATTACGAGAATATTTGGATGTACTGCAGTTTCGAGGTGCATGCTTGTGCAGTGGAAAGCTTATAGAAACATCGTTTTTCTTTTCTGAAAAAGAGTAAAATAATTGGTAGTGAAACCGTACGGAGACCCAAGTCCAAAAAGGCAGGAGAAAACAAAGAACAGCGCAACAAAACTTTCAACGAATGATTGTACACTTGTTCTCTCCTGATTAATGAAATATGAACTCCGTTTTCTTTTAAAAAAAAACTTTCACCGGGCCGCCAATTTCTAACACAAAGCTAATATTTTACAATAATCATTCAGGGGGTGATCGGTTGGGCTTCAGCTTTTAGCTTCCGGCTTATTTTTCACTATTCATAAATTTCGTCTTTTTCTGAACTTTTGGCTTTTTATTGAGTTTTATTGCCGGTTCTTTTTTCACGTATTTGTTTGTATTATATGTAATGGGCTAACATATTTTTTATATTTTTAATTTTTTTAAATTTAATTATGCTAAATAAGTCTCTATCAGCTACATTATTTTCTCAGTCAGCTACAATGCTTTTCAACCATAAGTCACCAAAAATAAGCCAAATGATCACCACAAAAACAACGATACCGCTACCGCAAACCATCCTCCTTTCATCGTCATCACGTTACTGACCTGCGCACAGAACGGTGTCTAACCGTGTGGTGTGATGATTTGTATGTAGGCCGCAACAGGACAGGAGCACAAAGGAGGAGTGCTTTCATGGACGCTGTCTCGGAGGACGGTGGATTCCATGGTCTCGTTCATCGAGTGTGAGATCGACGTGTTTTGAGTAGCTGGGTTTGATCCACACGTACCACCCGTCAGCAACGTTGATTGGTGGGCACGCACAGACGAAACAAAAAGAGTACGTGTTCAATACGACCCACGTGGGTTTCCTACCCGTGGACTGGGCCGGGATCACTGCGATACCGGGCCTCCCACGCGAGCCCTTAATTAATTCACATCCAAAAACTGTCTTAAAAACGGATCGTAGCTTAGTTGGGTATGAGTAGGGACGGAACAGGTTTAGTCCAAGTCTCAGGTTGGATTAGCTGATTTTAAGCTGTCTTGAGCTTTTATTCCTAGTCTTTCACACACAAGTTAATATTTTCTATAGGCTTTAATTTTCAGACCTTAGGCTATAGTCTACCTAGCTCGAGGTCTGATTCCACCCCTGGTTATGAGTGCAATCAAGTATTCGGTCCACCATGTTTGAATCCTAGGTTTGATCCGTACGCTCACCTTCACCTATACATGTGCCTTCGGTAGTTTAGTTGACTATTCGAACCCCAGGTTTGACGCGCGTGGTGGCCTTCACACATACGTGTGTTCAGTAGAAAAATATGTGCTTATACTTCGTGAGGTATTGGATATATGTAGGATTTATTTAGCGACCTCTACTATTAGAACTAGTGTGCGTTTTAGTTGACATATATGTGTATATAGTATCAGTGTGTTATGCATGCGTGCATGTCTTCCTTTATAATCTAAACAAATATCCAAAAACGGTCTTAATTTTAAATCTATCTAGACTAGCTAGTATGCCTGACGCCGACGTCTCACTAGAAGGTTGGCACAAAAACGTCCTAATTAAAATCGTAGCATCTACGTCGATTCGACTATCATAATCCTCGGTTCAATTCAATTATTGAATGGCAACTCTAAAAATATTTGAATGAATATAACCATTCCGCCAGCGCCTCGCCTCCCCGGCCCCGCCGCCTCCCCGGGCCGCCAGCGCCTTCCCGGGCCGCCCGCCTCCCCTCCTCGACCGCCTAGGCCGCCCGTCCGACGTCCTCCCCGCCCGCGCGTCCTCCCCGCCTCGACCGCCAGTGCCTCAAGGTGACGACTTCTCCAAAATGTTCGTTCTTGGCGCTCAGATGTTTGTGTAGTGAAGGTCGTAGGGTGCCTGCTGCTGTGTGTCCAGGTGGTTTTGGTCTGGGTCTAGATCGATTGTTAAGCGTCGTTGTAGTTTTTGAGGATGTGATGTCGAGTAGGCTGATGTGTGGTACTATGAATGTCTGATGCTTAGGCTGTTTATTCCTTATTTATCACTGTCGCTTGGGCAATGGTGTTGTAGAATGGAAGGATTGTGTGGAGTATTGGAGTCGGCGATATGGCTCGCTATAAGTCAAGTTGATTCTTTTGCGACAAGAGGACTAGTGCTATTGAAATGTGTTGTGTTGCTGTGATGTTCTAGGCTCTGATAGGTTTTATCATTTTTGAACTTTGAGGTTGCAACAGATAATGAACGTAGTACTACCTTGTTCCTAGTGTTGGATTTGGATGGGATTGTAGTATTACCTCGTTACAGCGTGCCTCGATTATGTCACAGATTTGGATTGGAATGTTACATTAGCCACCTAGCATCAATTTCGAATAAAGGTAGCATTTAGTTAGTGACTAGGGACTTATTAGTTACTATCTAGTATCCAATTTCGATTGAAGGTATTAAGTTTGATTTTCTGTATGAACTAGATGGACAACCTAGTCACCCTATATCATGGAGGTAGTGTGACAAGTGATGATTACGAAAATGTTCGATTTGTTGAAATGCAAAGGGTGCTTCTGATATTCAGTGATCGGCCGTCGTTTAGTGAGTTGGTTGCTAGGGCCCGGGAGGAGCTACATTGTCATGCAAACGAGGAGAGCATCACAGTTGAGGGGTTACTTCACTTTGGTTCGAAAGACACAATTCTAAGGCGGTTGATCTTAATTGGTTGTGAGGATCAGTGGGACAAATATGTCAAATTGGTTATGAGGAATGAATTCCAATGTTTGGACCTTGTTGTGTGGAAGGTGTCCATTGATCCCACCCCTCACGGTTATTCACCAGAACTAGGTGATCAGGCACCCTTTGACCCTCCGTTACCGGACGTTGCGGTGGATGTGGAAGAAGTGCCTGAGGTGCCCGATGCTCTATCTGCCCCGAACGAGGTTCAGATTTCTCAACCAGTTCGAGTTGAATGTCGGACTGATGATGTCGTGGCGGCCCCTCAGGAGATCCCTTTTACCCAGAATCATCCCAGTAAGTGTCGAGCAACACTTTAGCCTTTTCCCGTCAATCCATTCTTTTGTCTCAATCCCATCGTTGTTGTGCTTATGATGCAGGAGATATTCCTGATAATGTGGGTCACATTCCTCCCGTTGCTCCATCTGGCAACGTTGAAGAAGTCTGCAGGGACTCCAACAGTGTGGATGTTCAAATTGTGGATGATCTGGAACCTTACGAGATCGCAAGGGCCGTTGATTCTGATGATGACCGCCCTTTTGGAGAGCTGACCGAAAGTGATATTGAGCTGATCAGGTGTTATTGCCCTGGCCGGGATCCATCAGTTCATGAATTCAGCGATCTTAGGCATTCCCACAAGGCTTATGCAGAAGGAAGGGATGACGAGCTGCTAGATGCTCCTGAGGCCGGGTCAAAGCATGACAATTGAGAATGGCATGGTGTTTGAGGACTTGTCAGCATTGAAAAGGTGGCTGCAGGAGTATTCAGTGATTCGTAAAAGGCCATTCAAGGTGAGACATTCTTATGTGGAGCGGAGGTACACAGTTGTGTGCGAGAAGGAAACATGTGAATGGAGGGTTTGTGCTAGGAAACAGAAGGACACGGGAAAGTTCAAGATCACAAGAATCGTTGGCCCACACACTTGTGCCGAAGCAGAGCTGAAACACAAGCATCGGCAGTTGACCTCTACCATTATTGCCAAGTCACTGTGTCACATAGTAAAGGGAGAACCCAATATGAAGGTGAAGACACTTGCTAGGATTGTTAAGGAGAAATTTGGATACGAGATCAGGTATGGAAAAGCATGGAGGGCAAAGCAACGCATCTGGAAGATGATATATGGGGACTGGGAAGATGGGTACTTGCAGTTGCCAGCACTCTTCAATGCAATCAAAGCGGTTAATCCAGGTATGCATTATGAGTACGTCCCGAAACCGAACGAATGGACTCAAGATGGGATGCAGATATTTTTCCGTGCTTTCTGGTGCTTTGCTTAGTCCATCGAGGCCTTTCGGCATTGTCGTCCCGTCTTCTCCATTGACGGTACGTTTCTTCTTGGCAAGTACCAGGGCACACTTCTGATAGCCATTTCCTGTTACTAGCACCCGAAATTTTCAGATTGAACACGACATCATCAAAAAATGTAGCAGGAAACAAAAATTGTGTTTCACATAGTTCATCAATTTACTGAATGTTTGCAAAAGCTACGGATTATTTTGAAGGCGCCGAGGAGGAGCGCCACTGGTCACGGCACGGCGGCTGCTCTGAATTTTCACAGCTCGGTGCCACGATTCACGGCTTCGAGCTCGGCGCCACAATCCACGGCGCCGAGGTGCCTGCCACGTCGGCGCCACGCAGGCCGCACCGCTGGCGCGGGCCTGGCGCCTCGACGCCGTGGTCCACGGCGCCGAGACGTGTTACCTCAGCGCCGTGGGTCACGGCGCCAAGCTCTGGGTCCAAAAACAGAATTAAAATTACCAAGGGTCTAAATGTGAATATTTTTCAAAAAAAAGGTTAAAATAGAAAAAATTCGGTCGAGAAAACAATCTCTGTGCATCTGCCAACTTGGAGCATTGGACGTGCACACTGAAGGCTGAGCAATCGAGATGCCACTTTTTTATACGGGATATTTTCCTATTTTCCATTTATGAACGGAAATAAAGAGTTTCTTACGCCCAGTTCAAGATAGAAGCAGTTAAAGGGTCTATTTGTTTTGGCTGAGACTTATGGTTTTTAGTTGTGGCTTGTAGTTTTTAGCCTGTTTGTATAAGAGATTATAGAGTAACTGAAACTCATGTACGGTTTTTGCTGATATAAATAAAGTCGATATAATATATACTATAATTAACTAGTAGACCATATCTTAAAAAGATACTCCGTTTAAAAGTTAGTTAATGTAGAAAAATCAAAAGCTGAAATTAAAAACTGAAAAAAAAAACTAAGTCCAAAGCTTACTCTTCTTCGACTATCAGACACTAGACCTCATAGCACTGACCAATCGCAAAGAGAAAGATTTGTAGAAGGTAAAAAAACAGAATACGTACTTATCACAGACCAAAAGCATTGTAAAACACTCAGATCATCACACGCAAGCGGCTTCATTGCTATCAACCTCCAGGTAACTTCTCGACATCTTGTGTCATGGTATCAAATCTCGGAAAACCATAAATAAACCCATCAAATATGTATTAAGTGAGGCTCCAAGGATGACATACCGGTTGGACTAGCCACAAGTTAATGGTGCATGTACATCAAATCAAATCGTGGATTAATTCTGCATCAGACAGATGGTAGCTAGATATCTATGCAAAGTAAACGAGGAGAATAACTCGTGCGTAATTCATATGGTCCAGCATTACACCGTCTTGTATCATATGCACTGTCAGACAGCAGCTAAAATACAAATGCACAAAGGAGCAGTGCATTTGTTGCATACAGGGAGTGGTCCGATTCTCCGTGCTTTACGAGGTGGCTGTCAATTACGCAAGATTACTGGAATATATGTATCATATGTGTCTGTGATGGAGTGATGCGAATAAGCGACTGTGTCTCGGTGGATTGCGATCGAGTGTGAGATCGACGTGTTTGAGTACAATAATTTGATCCACACACCACACGTACGTAACGCTATATTTGCAATGGTGACCCGTGAGCACTGCGTGTGGAATCAACGTATACGTAACATGGCAATCACAACGCGACAGGCTACCTGTTAAGGCTGTGCCCGTTGGGCTTTGTCTCTTGGTTTCCGACTTATTTTTTTATTATTTTTAAATTTCGTCTATTTTTGATTTTTCGGATTTTTGAGCTTTTTTGTCTGTTCTTTTTTCCCTGTATTCGTTTGCATTATATGTGCTGGGCTAACCCATTTTTTCTATTTTTTAATTTTTTAAAATTTAATTATACTAAATAAACCACCATCATCTACAGTGTAATTTCAGCCAACTACAGTAAAAATTTAGTCATAAACCATAAAAATTTAACCCAACTAAGCATCACCTTATAGCTGTGCATTACAAATTTACAACATATTTATATGATGCTCAGGGAGGCAGAGCAGTTTGTGATTTGGTGTTGTTTGGTGGGGAGAAAGAAATATCTCTTGCACATCACAATCTGCTAATTTATCTGGTTGATCCAGCTAGTACCTGACACAGAACTCTCACTGGAATAATGTGCTTTCCTGTACCCTCCATGCAGATACGGCCCAAAAACGTCCCAATGAAAACCACCGCATTTCCCCGATTCGATTATCATATTCCCTTAAATCGATTATTGAATAACTACTCTTGAAATAATTGAATTATTGAACATGGATATAAACATGTAGTGCTAGCTAACTATAGTTAACCAAGGAATTAAACTAATCACTTTAGTTCCTATATAAAGAGCCCTCGCGCATCAAAATGTAGGGTAACATTGTAGTTTGCTGTAACACAAATGCCAAACATGGCTTATTCGAACTATTTACGTATTTGGCACTGTACTATTTTTTTAAAAAAAAATTGGCCCTATACACTTGTTTTTGCAACATAGCCCCATCGTCGAGTTCGAAAGGCGCGATAGGTAACACCTGTCGTGCCTGGAGAGCTCGGCAAGGACAGGGTGCGCAGCAGGGCGGGCTGGTGCTGCGCAGCAGCAAGTGGGCCCAAGGGCAGTATCGAGCTTCAGTTGCTCGGCGGGTGGCCGAGGCAGGTGGGCAGGCGGGGAGCAGGTAGACATTCTGGCCGGCTTGGCTGCTAGCGCAGAGAGATCTGTCACACATAAAAGCCTTCCCGCGTGTATAAAATGGGAGGCCTCGGTCTGCCCTCTCAACCAAACCGCACTTGATTTGTTTCCTATCGAGTGAGAGAGTAGTGAGGGAGGGAAGGAAAGAGAGATTGAAATACGAGTTTGTAATATATATTTGAGGTGGTTTAGCTGTGATTTACGATCCTTCGCGGTAGAAAGCATTGTGGAGCAGGTGAAGACCTTCAGAAAAAGCTATACTTTATTCTCATGCGAGTAACACACTTAATATGCCATTAGCATAATGATGTTTTGGATTTTGGAATGCGCTAGATAGCCATGTTTAGTTGACGGATCTATTTATGTAATTAGCCATGTTTAGTATGTATTAGTGGCGAGAATGATTATTTATGGAAAATAACCATAAAAATACAGGCCAAAAAATAGCTGAAATTTTTATGTATGTTCGCATGTATATATTTATTGCTCTTGTGCAATTACAGAAAGCTGTATGTACATATGTATACATATACACGTACCTGTATGTATGCATTTAGGCAAATTGATCTCTTTTTTTGTAAATAGTTGAAGAAATACGTGCCGTTATTTGTAGTATTCCTGGTGCTGCATAATTTATGAGATATGTATGTAAGTCTGCGGCGTGATTATTCTCGGTTATGGCCAGTTGTATTCACCATCTGTCGGTGTTTTAATACCGATTTTACGTATGATTTCTTGAATTTAAGGGAAACTCTTGAAGACTTAGGCTATGGTCATGCAGAAGAAAGATACGGGAATTTTTATACAGGTTCAGGTCTTTTCCTGAGTGAATAACAACCCTACTTCCTATATAGCTATTGCTCAAAGATTGATTACAACTGTGAGTGTAATACAAAAATGTTTTTTACTATCTCCTCCTTCAATCGGGCCCTCTTTCTCTTCGACATCAACCTTTATATAGTTGGCGAAGTGACGACCATTGTCCCACGCCAAAAGACGTCCTAACACTTCATGTGTTAACTGTCCGATGGGAGTTATTGTCAAAGAGATGTGGTAGCCCGTTCGTCGTATAACGGTTGTTGTTAGAGGGATCATGTGCAATTATTAAAAATAAATGCACATTTTAACCACCTTGTCAGACGAACCCAAGATGTAGTAGGTCACCGTAGACAAGTCAGTCGGAAGTAAGTCATAAGAAGGTCCACGACCACAAGGTGGTCGCATGACAACTTACGACCATACATTGGTCGTAGAAGAACTTATGAAGTGGTTGTAAAAGAGCTTACGACTACTCTATGAAGCCTCTCCCTTTGCTTAGCCCTACCCAAAGATGCAAATTTGCACAAATACCATCAATCACTACAAATTTGACAACCTCCCTTTCCAGCCCTTCCATAGAGACGAACTCTCCAAATATGGGGGCCTTCTGGTAATTTTCCCTTAATTCAACCACATTTTGTTACTTTCGATTAGCACACTTAATTCCAAATTATAGGACGCCGACATAGACAATTAGGTATGCGGTTAGCTAACCAGCTTCGCTCACTCCTATATAAGGGTATCTACCGGCGACCTGGCCTGTAGCACAACTACGTACCAATTGGAACATGGCGAACTCTCGCTGCTCTCCCTGGAACGCCACTGTACTGCTCGCGTTAGCGCTCTTGCTGCCGCTGGCGTGTGGGTCCGTGCCGCCCGACCAGGTGGACGACCGCATCGCCGCGCTGCCGGGGCAGCCGAACACCGTGCCGTTCGAGATGTACGCCGGCTACGTGACCGTCGACAAGGAGGCCGGCCGCGCGCTCTACTACTGGTTGCTCGAGGCCGACGGCGTCGACCCCGGCGCCGCGCCGCTCGTGCTCTGGCTGAACGGCGGGCCCGGCTGCTCCTCCGTCGGCACCGGCGGGCTCGAGGAGCAAGGCGCGTTCCGGGTCAACTCCGACGGCCAGTCGCTCTCCCTCAACGAGTGCGCCTGGAACAAAGGTCGTGAAATCTCGTGATCGATCGAAAGAGAAACTAATTACTCAATCAGCATATCTGCAGATGTACAGATAAATTTTGGAATTCTATTGGTGATGATATATATTTGGTTGACGTATGTGAGTGCAGCGGCGAACATACTGTTCTTGGAGTCGCCGGCCGGCGTCGGGTTCTCGTACTCCAACACCGGCTCCGACCTCATCGTCGGTGATAATAGAACGGGTCGGTGACAAACATGATGTGGTCATCTTTTTTTTAATGTGATCACTATATAAGTTTTTATACATGAATTTTTGCCATGATTTTGTACTTGCAGCTCATGACGCGTACACTTTCTTGGTGAATTGGTTCGAGAGATTCCCGCAGTACAAGTACCGCGATTTCTACATCGCCGGTGAGAGCTATGGAGGTAAGTAATTATTAAAGAGGCGCAAAATTGCGTAACTTTTCCACCTAATTCGACCATTTTTTCAGTTCAGATCAGAATTCACACATACAAAAAAAAATCTAACAAAATCATACATACAAGTAATTCATTCATACATACGTACATACACCGTGTTGTATATTAATTTGTGAACTATTTTCCAGGTCACTACGTGCCTCAGTTGTCCCAGCTCGTGTACAAGAAGAATATAGGCGTAGAGAAGCCTATCATCAACTTCAAAGGTTTCATGGTATGGAAAAGCTAAGATACTGAGAACTATATACTTTTATGCATCAATGATGCAAGAAGATTATAGTATTGTTCTTTACGTATATAACGTGGTCATTTGATTTTTCAGCTATCGTATATACATACATGTATCTGACGAAAGTAATTTCATCACAACTGAATAATCACAACACGTGTTATGCATCCATGCAGGTAGGAAACGGGCTGACCGACGACAAAATCGACATGATCGGGATGTTCGAGTACTGGTGGCACCACGGCCTCATCGCCGACGAGACCTTGGAGAGCTCGTCGAAGGTGTGCGCCGGTAACTCCTTCATCCACCCGTCGCCGGAGTGCAGGAAGCTCTGGGACGCCGCCCTCGTCGAGCAAGGCAACATTGACGTCTACAGCATCTACACGCCACCGTGCGACCAGCCGAGCCCGTTCGCTCGCAGGCTCAGGGGACGCCGTGTAAGTCAATTCCATCCATCCATCAGTTTTCTGATCAAGAAACCCGACAGCTTTAAGTACTAGTTCAGCAATATTTTAGTATTTGACACACAAATGATATAATTGTGAGGTCAGCCATGGATGGTGCCCGCATACGACGCCTGCTCCGACGTCTACACGACCAAGTACCTGAACCGTCCCGAGGTGCAGGAGGCTATGCACGCCAATGTCACCGGCATAAAGAACCCATGGCTGGCCTGCAAGTCTGTATTATTCTATCTATCTAATGCATCTGTTCATACGATCCTATCACTTCACGTCGCACTGCAAGTATGTATACTGATTTACTGAATTGATTCGCATGGGTGTCACGTTGTTGCAGCATGCAAATAAACGGAAACTGGACGGATTCACCCGCATCCATGCTCCCCATCTACAAGGAGCTCATTGAAGCTGGCCTCAATGTATGGGTCTTCAGGTAAGCCATTTGTTCATGCAATCCGTTGCTCTCTTATCTGCAATAAGAACATATGAATGCGTAGGTTATTGATTTCTTGCTGATGTAAATTAAGTTTGTGTGGTTTTTGCAGTGGTGATACAGACACCGCCGTGCCATTGAGTTCAACCAGGCGCTCTCTTGCTGCTCTCGGCCTTCCTGTCACAACTAGCTGGTATCCCTGGTACAGGGTTCCCACTGAGGTTCGTTACCGTCACAGGACAGAATATACACTTAAACGACTATTTTATATCTCTTTATTACTTTTAGTATAATTAAATACTAATTTGAATATACTCCAATACGACTTGATTGAAAAATATTTGTTGGAGCCCTTTATTTTTGCTATATACACCTTTTCATTTATAAAAGGAGTATATACATAAATTATGTTATAAAAATGGACTTTGATAAAATTTCTCATAGAATTCACTTTGAAATACCTTATAATCATTAGATAAAGAGGTATAGCAACACTATTAAAGGGGTATATTAGAAGTAGGAGTACAAAATTATTTTCCTGTATGTATGTATGTATTCATTCATTCTGTTATATATATATATTCTGTATTATAGGTTGGAGGGTGGAGTCTGGTGTATGAAGGCCTGACCTTGGTGACCGTCCGTGGCGCGGGGCACGAGGTTCCCCTCCACCGTCCGGCGGAGGCGTTGATGATGTTCCAACATTTCCTGCAGGGCGAACCCATGCCTAAGGAAAGTTTTACCATCACACAAACTTGCTCGGAGAAACAAAGACTAAGTCTATTTCACTCCTTTAAACTCTTGTGAAAGTCTAAGTTTTAATCTCAAAGTATAAAATCAGATATTTTACAACCATCATATCACAATACCGGATATATTACCCCCGAGGCTGATTGAAGACGGTTTTAACTGATGTGGCGCAAACGTGAAAGTGGTTTTGACACATAAGCTGATTTTCAGTTTAGAGTTTGAACACATAAGTAGTTAACTCAGCAGAATGAACAAATAAATTTAAAAAAATAGTGAGGCACATATGTCATTAACGTAGACCACCTTCTTTCTCCTCTCCTCTTCTTGCTCTCTTCTCTCCCTCACAACGGCCATAGCTGCCTCTCCCATCTTCCTCCTCCTTTCCTCATCTTCTTGCTCTCCTCTCTCTCTCTCTCTCTCTCTCACAATAGACATAGCTGCCTTTCCCATCTGGTCTCCTCCCCTAGATCCGCCCGTTGCTCACAGCGATCGTCACAGAGATGGCACAGCTCTTGATGATTGTCCCTCAAGTCCCGAAGGAGGAGGTGACGCAGCCCAACCGGCTCACAGTCGGGGAGGCGGTGGAGCAGCTCCCCGCCAAGGGAGGAGGCGGCACGAATCTAGTCAAAGCAGAGCCACCGACATTGTCTATGGCCTCCTCCTCCTTCCTCACTGTCCAGCCATGGAAAGAGAGAGGAACCCCAAGCATAGCTCCACCGTCAGTGTCGTCCTCAGCCACCGCGAGCTACACCACCACCATTGTTGGCAAGATTTATTGCATTGCCGTTGGCTGCAAGATCCACCATCAACATCATCCTCAGGCACTACGAGCTCTGCCACCACCGTCGCCGGCCAGATCTACTCGCCACTGGAGAAGGCGACGACACAACTCCTAGTCGGAGGTGGTGCGGGGTCAGGGGAGGCGGTTGTGCGGGCCTGCGAAGGTAAGCGTGGATCCGGTCGAAGCCGAGTCACCAATGTAGTCCTCGGCCTCCTCCTCCCTCCTCACCGGTTGGCACCATGAAGAGCTCACTGCTCTTGCTCAGGAGGAAGTAGGTGCTTGGGAAGAAAGAAGAAAAGAAGTGAGGAAGGAGAAGGAAATGGAAAAAAATATGAAAGAATGTTTTGCATGAAAGCATATTTTGCTAACTCCATTATACATGTGTGATAGGACATCCGGACAACAACATTTGTCCACGTAGATGTCATGTCAGCTAAAATCATCTTTCATCAGCTTTAGAGGGGTAAAATAAATAGTATTAATAGTTAAGGGGATAAAATATCCGGTTTTGTACTTTAAAGTTAAAAATTAGACTATTGTAAAAGTTCATAGGAGTAAAATAAATTTATTCCAAGAAACAATGATGTTAGCATTGGCGCCTGAAATGTTTCTCTTGGTCATTTTTGCAGGAATCAAACGCCAGCGTCATTCTCCTTCCAAGTGATCATGGAAACGACGCATGATGCTATGATGATCTTTGAGTAGTATTACATCTCCGGCCGATATATGTTTGGGGAGAATAAAATAATGGAAACGAGGACTTGGGTGCTTCCGTTTCTTCTGAAAAGCTACGAATGTATAAACCTTTGGCTTTGCGAGAGATCGAGTATTTCTCATAAAAGCCATATAAGATTAATGCACAAATTTATGTACTACATTAATAAATGATCCACAAATTTATGTACTAAATTACTAAATGATCTTGGTTATGGAGTTTAAAAATTCACGTGTACGATATGGAATTCTGAACCCACAAAATTGGTGCTACTGAAACTGCAGGAGCAGTGACATCTTACATCAGTGGAAGTCCAGCCTACTGATGGCACATGCAAAAATCACAACAGGCAGAAATAAATTAACTAGAACACACAGAATTTAACACACTACTTCGTTTGCTTGTCCTAGATCCTCTTGTGACACATCACTAGAACTTGTTCTGTTCATGGGTGTCCAGGTGGTCCAGAAATTCATAATAGATGAGGTTGCAAGCCCAACCACAGTCTGCTGAAAAGTCTGCTCCATATGTTCATGTTCAATCTGGCTTTTCCGATCAGCTTCTGGCTTCGGCTCCAGGTAGAGAAGCCAGATCGTGTGGCATTGCTTCAGCTTCGAACCAAAGAAGCTAGATCGTGTGGCATTGCTTTGGCGTGGTTTGTAAAAGCCGCTTGCCGCATGCTTGGCAGAGCCCACAGACAACTCTATTCCATCAACCTTACCCTCACTCTTTCCTATTCTCTCTCTTCGTGCACACCCGATCCCCCACTGTTGACGACTCCACCGCCCAATCTGCTCCCGTCTAGCCGACCGGCGCATATTCTCTGACGTAGCATCGGCTACGTCAGGCAGTGACTTTGGCCAGATCTGGCCGTTCATCTTCGGATGGACGGTCCTGATTATGTCTATCTTTATTTTTTAATTTTTGATTTTTTTTATTTTTAGTTTTTAGTTTTCATCTTTTTTTAAAAAAAGATGAAAATAAAAAAAATAAAAAACTAAAAATCAAAAAATCAAAAGCTTTTATTTTTAGTTTTTTATTTTCATCTTTTTATAGTTAAAAAGATGAAAATAAAAAAACTAAAAATCAAAAAAAATCAAAAGGTAAAAAATAAAGGCAGAAATAATCTGGACCGTCCATCCGAAGATGAACGGCCAGATCTGGCCAAAGTCACGCCTGACGTAGCCGAAGCTACGTCAGAGAATCCCGCTCGCTAGCCGACCAGCCCCGCATCGGCGCCCCCGCCCTAGTCCCCTCCCCTTCCTGCTCACCGCCTCATCTACCGCTCCTCCCTGCGTCGCATCCACGGACCATCTCCGCACCCCCGCCACTCCTCCCTCGTCCAAATCTGCTAGCTCTTGCCCCGTGCCGATCCCTTCCCCTGCCACCTCACCGCCTCCCTCCACTGCTCCTCCCCACCTCCCTCTGCCGCTTATCTCCCCTGCCGATCCCCTTCCCTACGTCCCTACTGCGCTGGCGTCCGCGTCACGATCGACATTGGTGTTGACAACCGCGTCGCCTCGGCTCATCTTCCTCCGCCTCCTCATCTGATGCCACGTCTCCCCTGCAATCAGAATTAACATCCAATGTGTCATCGTTGTCCGAAGCGAGAAGCCGAGTTGCCATTGCTCATGCAGCTCAGTCCACCACGCTGGTCTACCACACCAAGGCCATAATGCCCTCTGGTGTCGTGACTCCCACCGGACACCAGCGCGAGGTCCCTGTCTCCTCCACACCCGTCGCCGACGAACTCCCTGCTGCACCAAAGGTACCATCCTGCTCAACCTCTGAATCCATTTCCATTCCCATTTTTTTTAGCAAAGCAATGCCCCCAAATTGTGGTAGTATGCATTGCCAGGTGCGGTCTCATGACCCTTGTTCTTGCTCTCTCACTAGTGCTGCCTTCACTTAGATGGACAAGGGACACTCTCCCACCGCTATCTTGGATGATGTTGTGCAAATCACAATGCGTGAAATATGCTGAGGAGGTTGATAAAATTCAAAGAGCACATAGGAAGAGAGTACACAAAAAAGCAAATCAAGAACTGGTGGGATGCATTGAAATGCAATTACACACAATGGAAAAATATCAAACTAAATGCTTTTGGTTTGGGTATAAACCCACATAGCATTGATGATTGGTGGAATCAGTAAAACCAGGTAACATCCATCTACAATTGTGTTTTTCTATTTGTTCTATCATTGTACATTTGCCGGCATTAATGTATGTGTGCTCCGCTTGGCAGGTGATGAAGGGCTGCGTCAAGTTCAAGCATGGGCCACTACACAATGATGACCTGATGGACGTAATATTCCATGACACCCTTTGCACGAATGAGCATGCAACGGTCCCTGGCACGAGCAGACAAAATGCAGATTTGACCTCCGATGATGGCTCGACCCCTTATCCCTTTGGTCCATGAAGCTCATCGTGGAAGTGACAAGACAAGCATGTAGCCCCAACCTCAGGTCCTGACTCGAAGAAGAGTCATAGTAGCACTGCCGATGTGTGCATAGGGCGCTTATGTGATGTGTATGAGAAATCCATGATTGGACATGCCATCGCAGACATGGGTGAGTAGGATAGGGCCTGGACTGAGGAAACCCAGTTGTTGGAACTAGTCGTTTCCGATGGCTACCTCAAGGGCACGGACGGGCATTTTTATATGTGTGCTATGCTCATAGAGCAGAAGTACAGGGATATTTTCCTGACACTTTGCACCCTCGTGGGTTGAGCGAGTTGGCTACGCAGAATGTGGCCACTTTATTAGTCCCGCGGCAGCGCGGGCAACCCATGAGGGCATGTCGGTTCGAAGCTAGTAATGTCGGCATGTGGTCAGTAATATTCCGTTACCATTTAGTCATTGATTATTGTGGAAGCAATATGTTATCGTGAAGTCATTAGTTGTTGGACATGCATTCTATTGTTCTATTTATATGTTAGTACTTGTAGTTGGACATGCCATGTTTATGTTGGACAATATATCTATTACTTGTTGTACTACCTATGAGATATTAGTTCTTGGACATGGATTTCACTATTAATTCTTGGACATGCATTTCATACTTATATCTGTTATCTATGTGATATATGTTCGGCCATGGATTGTTGTCCAGTGGCTTTCGTATGTTTCTATGTTTGCACATGTCCATGTAACGAACACATGTATGTGATATATGTTCATATGCTTTACTTGTTTGTTTGCACATTTTATCCTTATATCTGTTATCTATGTGATATATGTTCATATGCTTTACCTGTTGTACTACCTATGCTTGTACATTTACGCATGTCCATGTAACGAATGCATGTATGACTATACTTTCATATTTTTACATGAATGTCCGTAATGAATGCTTGTATGCTTTTATTTTTTTATTCACATAACCATGTAATGAACGCATCTAACAATCAAAGACCGTTTGTACGAATGTTGGTTTCCATGCTTTCGATTGCATCAGCTAGTGCAATTCAGCCTAATTAGCAAAAATCCATAAGCCATCAGCCCAAAAGAACACTACGGCTTCTCTACCACAGTTAAAAGCCACCAGCCGAAGCCAAAAGCCATCAACCGAAGCAAATAAGAATAGACCCTTATACTGATGTGTATCCTTCCATGCTGAAAATAGATAAATTTTGCACCCCTGAATTTGCTTCAATCGGCTCACTATTACCTTGTTCTTTTGAGTTATGACTGATGGTTATTAGCTATGACTGATAGCTTTTGTTTGCGTTTTTCAAGACAGCAGCAAACGGTGGAGACGTTGACATGAATGGTGCACACGATTTTAGGCCTAAGAAGCCATTTAGAAAATCCACTTCAAGAAGTCATCCCAATTATTTTAACTTCCAGAGAATTCAAAAACCAAAACCCAAAAACCCAAAAGAACATGGCCCATATTCATCGGATTTAGAATCAATACAAGGCGCACCTATTTACCATAGTTTCAATTGATTTTCAAATGTTGCACTCAGTTTGATAGATGTGTGCATGGTTTTTCCATTCTGTGCCTGTCAAATATGAGAATTAATGGCTCATGCACAATTCATATGGTCCAGCACTACACCGTCCTATTTGGATCACAATCGTACATAAGCTCCACTGGTTAGAAATGACCAAGCAAATAACAAAGATAATTAAGAACACGAAACATAGATTTTTAATGTGAAAAACTTTTGTGGGGGAAAATCATGGATGCACAACCAACGATGATCATTATATGAAGAGAGTTACAAAGTAGAGTATTTTATAGTGAGTCATCCTCTCAATTTCGTGTGTCTATAGTAGTATATATGTAAGACCATGTGGTGGCAGTCTCTAGGGAGTGATGGGTATTTGACATTACTTGTGACTTGCTTTTGCTATTTGAGTTTGATTTTTGTGAATTTGTATTTTGACCTGTGTTTTTCTGGTAGCACCGGTCAGACTAGCCTGGTGGTAGTCTGACCGTTGTGCGGCTGCGGTCAGACCGGCCGTGCCATGGCAGTCTTACCGGTGTGGTGTGACTGGCCGTTGCTGATGGTCCTTCATCAGTGGTTGTGAATGACTAGCTTTTTTTCCTTTTTTCACTCAAACTCAAGGGGGAAACTTTGCTTCTTGTCTTTTTTTGAAGATCAACGAATCAAATGATATTTCTATTCAGCCTCTTTGGTCTATAAAATACATATCTTCTTACCATCCCAATAGCGCATGAACCTAATGTATGCATTTCGATTAGGGTCGTATTCTTATTCTATGGTTATGACTAGAATGATCATTATTTGCTTTGTGAGGATTTTGTGAACAATTGTCTTCAATTTTTTATTTTGACTTGATTGAAATTTTGTGGATGTGGTGAAAAAGAAATTGAATTAGACTACTATTACAATCTACTAATATATTCGATGAAATCTTTAATACTTTGTCTACCAAATTGAATGATGTATTCATTCAAAAAATTCTAAAGATGGATAACAGCCGAGAAATCTTATCTTATATTATGAGAGACCAGATTGGCCCGTTCCGCCATACATAAGTACCCCCTTTTTCGGCTAAGTAGGATTCGACAATGGGCCTGAGTTAGTGATTCAAAAATTTAATTAACTTCCTTTCCTTAATCTAGATTCGCATGGCAATAATGATGATACTAGCGAAATTGGAATGCCCTCGAAAGGGGCATCGTTGAATCTAACTTCCTTGTTTAGATAGTTTATGAATAGGCCTAACTAAATCCTTGTATGCCCAAGTCCTATAATGATGGATATAAGCGCAATTGAAATTCCTGGGGAGTTATACATTTGTGTATTGATAGGACCGTTCACAATTTCTTCCCCTTTTTTTGCTCGACTCTTTGACCTTAAACTTAAGAATGTTGGTTTTAAGAATGAGTGATTGCACTTCTTTGACCCTCACTGCCCAACTGGAGAGCAGACGGTTAATGTGTTCCACCTATTGAATACGGTCTATGGTCGGTCCATGACCCCTGGACGCCTTATTGTGTTGCAGTCTGACCAACCATGGTGACAGTCTGACCGGAAAGTGGTAGTACCAACCCTTTGTTAGCAGTAGCTATATTCTTGAGGATGTCTTTTGGAGGTTTCTAGTTTGAGTTACTTTGAGTTGTTCTTTGTGGTGTTAGTCACGGCGAGAGCCCATTAATGTGCTAGTCATAGTGTATCTACGCAAGGGTTAGTCATGGCGTAGATCCATGCATATGTTTTGTTAATTGAGAGTCAAGTGCATGTTATTTGTGCTTGGATAGATTGCTTTGTGTTTGGTGTGTAAGTACATTGATGATGGATTGCAGTCAATGGTAAGACTAAGGCTTGATAGCCATGGAGTGTCGTGTAAGTCCAGATGGAGTATCATCTCAAGCTAAGAGCACGAGAGAATGATAAGGATCACGAGGAGGCAATGTGTGCATGTGGTGTACTAATTAGTCTTGTGCATTTCAAGTAGTAACGATTCTCAGAGCAGACATACAATCTTGGAGACAAGCATTGGGCATCACGGATTATAGTGTGATGTTGGTGTGCCATGAAACTTGGGTATTTCAAGTGGTGACGGCCTCGGCACATGTGTACGATCTTGGCAAGAAGTCATGAGCATCGCATCATCGTGAAGAATAACATGTGGTAATTGAGAAAATTGTCCAATACCAGGTGGAGTGGCGGTTTGCAAAACTGTGGCCCTGGCCTAAGTGGTTTAGATCACATCTTTATGGATGGAATGTCTTATTAGGCTGATGGAGCCTTTGGGAAACCGTGCTTTGAAAAATATGCAAGTGTGTGTAATGTAAAACCCGTTTGTGTGTGGATTACTGGTTTTTTTCAATTATAAGTGGTATGATCCACTAAGTAGTGGCTGGTTGTTTGGGTTAAGTGAGAGGTGAGGAGCCTTCACTATATAAGCCTTGCATTGAGTTGAGTCATGTGACATTCCTAGATTAGGGTTAGGATTTTCTTGTGTTGGAGTCTTTTATGTGTGTTCTAGATTTAGAGCTCTGCTATTCCGAGGGATGGAATATAAAATAGTCCTCTTCAAGTGATATAAACATCTAAAGTTTTCCCAAGTGAGTTGTGGCATGGATCCTCTCTTATGTTCTTGATTTGCTTAGCTTTTTTTGTTTGGATTTCTCTCTTCTTGATTTTTTTCTTGTGCCAAGGACGTGTAAGAGGTAGAGATATCTCCTCAAGGTAAGATCTCATCCATCTAGGCAAGATCTAGATGAAGTTCTTGAGTTTTCTTGATTTTCCTCAAAAGAGAGGTGATTTTGAGGTTTTGCTCTTATGGGTGTTTTGGGTTAAATTCGTGCCATGATTGAGCTTGCTATGGCATATGAGAACTCATCTAAGATCACCTAGATCATCTAGGACTCACGAGCAAGAGTAGATCGAGATTTCCCTCTTTTGTGTGATTTTGGTACAACCTTCGTTCAAATAGAAAAAGGCAATAACTTTGGTAACGATTTTCTCGATCATTGATTGGAACAAATTCATGATATCCTAGAGAAGGTGCATGCCAATTTATCATTTTGACCTTCCATGTGAAAGTTGTGTGGTTTTTGGTTTTGTTCGGGTTGAATTTCTTATGCTGATATGAGGGAAAGGTAGTACCACCTATTACATGGCGGTAGTACCGTAGTGGCAGTACCGCACCTGACATGGTGATAGTACTACTATGAGGTGTCAAGTCCTATTTGGCTCGATTTTTCTTAGGGATTTCTCTGTGGGTGCTTAGGCTCTAATCTTCATAGCTTTTCATATATATTGGAGTGAAAAACTCTAACAATCTTAAGGTAAAAATTTTAGAGAAACCGTTGTGGATGTGGCTCCTATTCACTTCTCTAGTCATCATCTTCGGTCCTACGAGTTTGCTGTTTATTTATCTTAATCGATCTTGAGCAATGGCGTCAGTGAGGTATCATAATAAGCATCCTGTCTTTGATGGGGCTGACTATCCCTATTGGAAGACAAGGATGGCAATGTATACCAAGGCTCAGGTTTAGTCATTTGGAATAAAGTGAGAAGTCCTTTTGTTGTGCTGCTGATGACGTGGTCTTTAATGCTGTTCAGTTAACTAAGGTTGAGGTAAACGTTAAGGCACGCAACTTCCTGACTCAAGGTCTAGAAAGATCTGAGTTTAATCAAGTAGTTTATCTTGCATCCGCACATGAGATCAGGACGACCCTCTCTGATTAACATGAGGGAATATCGGAAATCAAGAAATTGCGTGAGTGCATGAGACCCAATTTAAGATGGACTATTTCAAGATGGATATGGAACCTAGAGAGTCCATTGATTCCTTCTTTGGTACAAGATTCTAAGTGATTTAAAGTCTATTGGTGTAACTTTTGCAGATGCCAATAATACAGCTCATGCTCTGTGTGCTCTTGACATGAGTGTTTATGAAATGAAAGTCACATCCATCAGTGACAAAATTGACTTGGCAACTATGGATGTGGATAAGCTATATTCATGCCTTAAGACACATGAGATCGGCGTCATAGCCAAGAAATTCAAAGGTATGCAGACAATGGCTCTTGTGACTGATCTTGTCAAGAATGGCACTTCTTGTGAAAATGCTTATTTTGGCTTTTCATTGTCTTTTTTCAAGTCATGAGCGATGAGCAATTTGGGAGCCTTTCCATAGATGATCTATCCTTCATCACTAACCGATTCACCCATGCCTACCACAAAACAAGAGAGCGTAGGAGAGGTAGTCTAATTGTTTACTTTGAGTGTGGTGAAATGGAACATTTTTGTGCTCATTGTCCTAAACTTGTGAGTAGAGATGGAGATGATCATAAGTAGAAGGACTACAAAAAGGAGTACAATAAGGGCTACAAGAAGGATTACAACAAGAAATCTCGTCGACTTTTCAAGAATAATGATGCAATCTGGAAGACAACCATGTCATTGCTCATAGCTCTCAATGGTCTAGACATGAGTGATGTCAATCCTACAACTTGAAGCGATGAGGAGGAGCAAAGGAAGAAAAAGAAATTTGCTGGCTTCACCAGGTTGTGCCTCATGGCTGCTAGCGATGTTGATTCCTACAACACGTATGACAAGGATGGTCTCTACATCAAGGATGATGATGAGGTAGATTCCTTTGATTCTCTCATGTTCAAATATGATAAATTGGTAGCTGATTATGTAAAACAAATTAAGCACTTAGAACAATTAGTGAAAAGAAATGATAAGCTTAAAGCTAAAAATGGGCTCCTAGTTTTGCAAATGGATAGGCTTAGAGCTATTATTCCTGATCTTGACAATTGTAATACTTGCATTTCTTTGCATGCTACAATTGATATGAGTCATCTTTGCTAGGACAACTAGAAAATGGTAGAGTTGAAATTATTGATATTAAGACTAGTCTATATGTAGTTGCTTAGGAGCTAGGAATATTTTTAGATCCAGTGCTTTGCTATGCTTGAATTGTGACAAATTGGAAAATAAACTTGTTATATAAACTAAAAAAATTGCTCCAATTCAATCCTGAATATTCTTGTGCTTATTGTGAGTTTAGGAAAGAAAAATAAAAGAATTAGCTAACAAGCTTCATCTTGCAAGATCTAAACCTTGTGATACTTGCCCTAAACTCAATTCTAAAATTGATGTTCTCACTAAAATACTACAAGACAAATGTGATAAAAAATATATTGCTCATGTTCATACTTCGAATGTTGATTCTATTACTCCAATAGCTTGTGTATTTTATGCCAAATTGAAAATGATTTGGATGATATGCATAAAGCATTTAGAGTTAAATTTGATGAATAGTTGTGTAGAATCAAGAATGTGTCTTATATTTCTTGTGAGGCTTTGAAGCTAGAGGTGGTTGTACATAAGAAGAGATACGCTAGAGCTATTAAGAGCCAAGTCTGTGATTTTTATGTCACTCTTGCCAAGAAGAATGATTATTTGCAAAAAAAACTTTTGAGAAGTTTTCTAGTGGGAAAAAGGACTTAAACTTAATTCTAGATCAAACCAAGGCTAGTAAAGCCAATAGAGGCTTAGGTTTCAACCTCCTATAAGCATTCAAAGAGTCATCTTCCTAAGGTAGTGAGCATAGTTGAGACTAAGAAGTTTGAGGTTGCACCTCCTGAGCCAGCCAAGTTTGTATTCAAGTCTACAGGATTTGTCCAGTCCCATTCTATCAATGTAGACGCTTCTACTTCAGCAGGTACGGTCCTTCAAATGGTCAAATACCATTGCATCTTTTTGTAAGAAGGATGACTACATCGTATAATTCTGCTTTAGGTGGGGTCAAGAAACTATGCCGTGACTGTGCTAGAGCCTTAAGGAGTTTTTAGGATCAGTCCAGTCTAGCTAGTGTCTTTAGAGTTGCCTATAGACCTCGTTTTGTAAATGGGTTCTTTGATTCTTTTGGTGGCTTTAGAGAGCAATGTGGTTCTAAATTCTAGAAGAGTGGGTTTAGGTTTAGAGCTACCACTAGACAGGATTTTTATTGTTTTGATCCACAGCAAGGATTTTAGAAGGGTTTTGATGGATCTAGGTTTAGAGCCCCGTCTGCAACAGTTGATCAGCTCCTTTCTCCAGCAAATACCAATCTCTTCAACAGGGGATCTGATCACCTTTTTTTCAAAGCAGGCTTTACTACACGATTTCCAAATCGCCCAGCAAACTGCAGAAAGGATGACAACATAAATCTGCTGAATATTAGGAAGAAAGCAGCCATGGTATCAAATCTCGGAAAACCTATATATAAATAAGAACATCAAACATGTATTTCCTGAGACTCGAACCGGATGACATACCGGTGGCGCTAGCCACTTGTTAATGGCACATGTACATCAAATCAAATCGTGGATTAATGCCGCGTCAGACAGATGATATATATCTACGTGTGGTCCGGTCATTATGCACCTGTCATATATCTATGCAAAGTAAACGAGGAGAATAACTCGTGCGTAATTCATATGGTCCAGCATTACATCGTCTTGTGTCATATGCACTGTCAGACAGCAGCAAGCACACAAATGCACAAAGGAGCAGTGCATTTGTTGCGTACAGGGAGTGGTCCGATTCTCTGTGCTTTATGAGGTGGCTGTCAATCACGCAAGATTACTGGAATATATATATATATATATATAGGACGCTGAAATGGGACACCTAGGTGCCCAGACACCTAGGCTCCCTGCCGTTAGATTGCTTTTAGATACGTGCTAGAGCAATGGTATGTATGGTATGTAATATATTAGGCATGCTAAATCAATCATGGATGGAAAGTCTTAATCATGGATGGAAAGTCTCAATCACACTAGCACGCATCTAAAAGCAATCCAAAGGTAAGGAGATTAGGTGTCCAGACACCTAGGTGCCCCTGTTATTTATACTATATATATATATATATATATATATATATATATATATATATATATATATATATATATATATATATATATATATATATATATATATATATATATATATATATATATACCTTTTACACCCAGGTGTAATTACACCCACCTCTAATATACCACCTAAATAAATTTGAAATACTCTTTTATCACTTTAGGTATACTCATATACTAATTATAAGATATTCTAATGTGAACCACACGAAAAAATTGCAAGGGAGTCCATAATTTTTAGCGTATTTTGTAAATACCTTTATATACGTACATAAAAAGGAGTATGTTGAAAAAAATGTACATACCACCTATATAGTCTTAAATACTCATATACTACATGTACATACTCCTCGTTACGCGAGATACTCCCTACGTTGTGAGATATGACATAAGGTGTAATTACACCCGGGAGTAGAAAAGAGGCTTTATATATATATATATATATATATATATATATATATATATATATATATATATATATATATATATATATATATATATATATATATATATATATATATATTCTTCGTGCTTTATGATGTTGAAATGGGACACCATGGTGCCCGGGCACCAAGCCTCCCTGCCTTTGGATTGCTTTTAGATGTGTGCCAGTGCAATGGTATATAATATATCATGCATGCTAAATCAATTATAGATGGAAAGTCTTAATCATGGATGGAAAGTCCCAATCACACTAGCACGCATCTAAAAACAATCCAAAGGCAGGGAGGCTTGGTGCCTAGACACCATGGTGCCCCTGTTATTTATACTATATATATATATATATATATATATATATATATATATATATATATATATATATATTAGGTGGTATATTAGAGGGGTAATTACACCGGGTCGGATGTAAAAGGTATTTTTCCTATATATATATACACACACTAGTTCCCTGCTCGTGCGTTGCAACGAAATTTATTGGATATATAGAGAATCATGCTATGGAAGAAGGCTAGTCTGATCAGTTGAAAAGTGAAGAGTGATGAGAAGTTGAGAATAAGACAGTTGGAGGAGAAAAGATGTACAATCATTAACTCGTTCTTTTATAATAGTTATATATATATATATATATATATATATATATATATATATATATATATATATATATATATATATATATATATATATATATATATGTGTGTGTGTGTGTGTGTGTGTGTGTGTGTGTGAGTGTGTGTGTGTGTGTGAGAGAGAGAGAGAGAGAGAGAGAGAGAGAGAGAGAGAGAGAGAGAGAGATGGCGTGATGCGAATAAGCGACTCTGTCTCGGTGGATTCGTGCGATCGAGTGTGAGATCGACGTGTTTGAGTACTGTAATTTGAACCACACGCCACACGTACGTAACGCTATATTTGCAATGGTGACCCGTGAGCACATAAAAGTAAGTGCCGATCGATTAGGACGCCCTGCATGTGGAATCAACGTATACGTAACATGGCAATCACAGTGCGACAGGCTACCTGTTAAGTATAGCTCTGCATCACAAATTTACAACATGTTTATGATGTCTCAGGGAGGCAGAGTGTTAGGTAGGGAGAAAGAAATAAGGAATGTTTATACAATATTTGACTATTTTTAAGAATAAAATCAGTTAAATTGATCTGGAGCGTTAGATGAAGATCCAATGGATCCACCCATACAAGCCCCCTCTAAAAAAATGATGTCCCCTCGAAAAAATGATCTGGGACGTTGGATCTCCATCTAACGGCTCAAAATCTGACTGATTTTATTCTAAAAAATAGTCGAATGTTGTATAGACACTCCCAAAGAAATATCTCTTGCACATCACAATATGCTAATTTATCTGCTTGATCCAGCTAGTACCTGACACACAGACACAGACATCTCACTGGAATAGTGTGCTTTCCTGTACCCTCCATGCAGATACGGCCCAAAAAACGTCCCAATAAAAACCACCGCATTTCCCTCGATTCGATTATCATATTCCCTGAATCGATTATTAAATAGCTACTCTTAAAATAATTGAATTACTGAACATGGATATAAACATGTAGTGCTAGCTAACTATAGTTAACCAAGGAATTAAACTAATATCACTTTGGTTCCTATATAAAGAGCCCTCGTGCAGCAAAATGTACTGTAACATTGTGCGTCCAAACGCCACCATGGCTTGGTCAAGTTACTCCTCTACCACATGGCACAGTGTACTACCACTGGTAGGATTAGCCCTCTTACTGCCACTGGCATGTGGGTCCGTGCCGGCGGATCAGCTGGACGACCGCATCGACGCGCTGCCGGGGCAGCCGAACGTGGCGTTCGACATGTACTCCGGATACGTGACCGTCGACGAGCCGGCCGGCCGCGCGCTCTTCTACTGGCTCCTCGAGGCCGCCGCCGGTGCCCCCGCCGCCTCGCCGCTCGTGCTCTGGCTGAACGGCGGGCCAGGGTGCTCCTCCGTCGGCTACGGCGGGCTCGAGGAGCTCGGCGCGTTCCGGGTCAACTCCGACGGCCGGTCGCTGTCCCTCAACGACTACGCGTGGAACAAAGGTACGTACACGAGACATGCAGCATGCATACGGTCGGATACGTATAGATCAATACGTAGTGATTAAAAGTGTTAGACACGTACGTACAGTGTGCATGTGATCCATGCAAAATATGCGAATAATGCACAACATGTGGATGCAGCGGCGAACATACTGTTCTTGGAGTCGCCGGCCGGCGTCGGGTTCTCGTACTCCAACACCAGCTCCGACCTCATCGTCGGTGACAATAGAACGGGTCAGTCAGTAGTAGTTCAGCTTAAACTCTGCTTCTGCTTTGGCACGCGCACGCAGTTTCCCAGTGACCTGTTTGCAAATTCTTGCAGCTCATGACGCGTACACTTTCTTGGTGAATTGGTTCGAGAGATTCCCGCAGTACAAGTACCGCGATTTCTACATCGCCGGGGAGAGTTATGCAGGTAATGATCAATATGGAGGCAAAACTGAAGTACACCTTCAGATCATACGCATCATGCAATATATGGCATTGTAACATGCACGCATGCTCGTATATTTGCAGGTCACTATGTGCCTCAGCTGTCCCAGCTTGTGTACAGGAAGAACATGGGCGTAGAGAAGCCGCTCATCAACTTCAAAGGTTTCATGGTACGGGAAAACTAAGATATACTACTTGTCATTCATTCAGACATAACTGCTGCAAGAAGTTTGTACGTACATTATCTATTGCAACAAATTACATTTCGTTGCAAGATAGGTTCGGTACATCATGCATACATTCCTGTTACAACATGCATGCATGTAGGTAGGGAACGGCGTGATCGACGACTACAACGACTACATCGGGACGTTCGAGTACTGGTGGCACCACGGGCTCATCGGCGACAAGACGTTCAAGAGCCTGATGGAGGTGTGCCCCGGCGACTACTCCGAGCACCCGACGGAGGTGTGCCAGAAGCTCATGGACGAGGCCGCCGCCGAGCAGGGCAACATCGACCTTTACAGCATCTACACGCCGCCGTGCCCGCAATCCACGCTGGGCACAAGCCGACGCAGGCTCAAGGGACGCTACGTACGTGAGCTCGCTCCTTAAAAATTGCGTGGTTCAGTAACTCACAGCGTAGTTTTGATCAAGATTCTGAGATTCAGATAGACAGTCCAACATTAACTATCTGAATCAGTTTCAGTCCAACATTAACTATCTGAATCAGTTTCAGTCCAACATTAACTATCTGAATCAGTATCAGATTCTACTTTCTGAATAACAACTAAACGAAAATCCATTAAGCCTGACATGTAAACATTGTTACGAACACACACAGCCTTGGATGCTCCGGGCATACGACCCCTGCACGTCAGTCTACACGGAGGTGTACCTGAACCGTCCCGAGGTGCAGAAGGCTCTCCACGCCAATGTCACCGGCACAGACTACCCATGGGCAGGCTGCAAGTTCGTCTCCCTTGCTGCATCCATCCATCTCTTCATACGATCGATCCTACACATTGCAACTTAATTGCTGCATGTACTGAAGTACTCACTAATCGGTGTGTGTATGTGTGATTGTGTGTGCTGTGTGCAGCTTTGTGGTAAACGAGAACTGGAAAGAGTCGCCCAAGTCCATGCTCCCCATCTACAGAGAGCTCATTGCTGCTGGCCTCAAGATCTGGGTCTTCAGGTAATTAGAGTACATGGATGAAGATATAATAAATATTTACTTTTCTCGCTTCTTGATCTAAAGCCGTAAGGTTTTCTTTGTTTTGCAGTGGAGACACTGATTCAGTCGTGCCAGTGAGCGCAAGCAGGCGCTCCATTGCTTCTCTGGGCCTTGAGACCAACATCAGCTGGTACCCTTGGTACAACAATTCCACTGAGGTCAGTCCCACCTCACTGTCGCTGGACAAAAGCACTTGTATTTGTGCAGAATTTGCACTTCTTTTTTTTGAAACAAGAGAATTTGTACATCAATTGGGCTAGCTAAATGTGTATGATCTCTCAGGTTGGCGGGTGGAGCGAAGTGTATGAAGGCCTGACGCTGGTGACCGTCCGCGGCGCGGGGCACGAGGTTCCCCTCCACCGTCCGGCGGAGGGGCTCGCGCTGTTTGAGCATTTCCTGCAGGGAAAGCCCATGCCCAAGGCAAGCCACACTGTCTTGCTCTGCAAAAGCCCCAACCATAGCCTGTTGAGAATTTGCACGTTAATCCGTTCCTGATCCCATCTCCAATTTCCAGACACCTAATGCGAGCATTGTTCTTGTTTTCTACTCCAATTTTCAGGCACCCAATGCGAGCATTGTTCTTCCGTCTGAACGTGGGCACAGCCCTGCGGCTTGATGCGATCTTCGGATTATATATATGCAATTGGTTTGGTGTGTCCAGACTCCAGATTATTGCTGTTTGCTGTATGCTGATGTTGTAGAACCCCTTAAAAAAATGAGATGTTTGAGAATAAGTACTAGCTGGTTGCTGTTTAGTTGCATGCGACCAGCCAAAACTCCTGTGCAATCATCAATGTACTAGCTTATAAATAAATAAATAAAAATTGAGGTATGGGCTTAGAGAAACGTGTTATATGAACACTTGAACAGGCGCTGCCTTCACACCCGTGATGTACTTACTACTCAAGACTTCGTCTTACACTGTTAATTAGTACTGGGATTGCATGGAACAGTACACGATTAAGAGCCCAATGAATGAAATGCATATATTACTCCTTTGATACCCCTGGTTGTAACACTTCATTTGTATTTATATCTTATTCCTTTGTATTTGTACACAATTTATGAAACTTTTTGTCCAAATTTTGTAAGACCATACATGCACAGCTTTTGCTCTGGGATCAGAAATCAGAATCAAAGTGGCTGACTTGTTTCTTTCATTTGTTTACCAAGCAAAAGAGCAGATTGCACGTCGAACTGAAGATGCCGAGATCAATTTGTTCATGTTTGTTGCTTTCATTCATGAATGTGAATCACAAGTTTACAACTCTCACGATCAAATGAATTGAAGGAAAGTACACTAACAGTCTGAACATTGGACAACAGAAACAAAAACATAGATGGAATGAAAATTTTGGCTGAATGGTTTCCGAGTTTCATTGTTCTCTTCCATTAGCATAGCTTTTCTCGTTTCCTGTCATGTTTGGTTCAGATCAAAATCATAAAACAACCAAATGACTTCAAAACAGCAGCAAAATTGCACAAGAATATATATGGCAAGAAAGATTGTTCAATTCTCCTGTGTGTTGATCTCTTTGTATATGAATGTGCAATTACAGTGTCAAAAAAAAATCCAAAACCTAATCATCTTGTCTGTATCTTTTATCCACACATCTAACTCTCAAAACAATCTACACAAAAAAGGGAAGGAAAATTGATCAGAGTGGCCTGTGGGGAGACGGGGTTCCTAACGAGGCCGACGAGCTTGTCGCACATGGTTACAGTTACAAGTGGGCATCAGGTCACATTATTGGAAAGGGCTTCCTTTTGTTCTTTGGGTGTATTTCTGGGAGATAAACATTTTGTGGTTGTCGCTGATACTTCTTATGCCCCTTGCTAGCAGTACCAGGAGCGTACTCACCGTGTTCTTGACATTGTCCAGCCAACTCGTTGAGGTAGGGATCCTACCTGTGACAAGTTGTAAACAAAAGGGATAAGTATGAACTGACCCCAGTGTTTGAAAACGATGAGGATAAGCATAAACTTTTTCCATTGCAGAAGCACTTCACCACAAATACATTTAAGAGCATTCTACCAAAACACTAAAGACTGTTAAATGTATGAACAAGCCATTTCTGGAGATTCTCTGCCATAATCTAATAATAACATCAAGACCATACACCACTCATGTCATCAAAAGATGGATGACACCTTTACAACACAAACACAGCTTCTATTGTCGAGCAAAAGGCATGAAGTTAGGCAGCAGATGGTAGCAGAGTATGTAGGACAACTTAAAGCACAAAGGGTATGGATAATACCTTGCCATCGTATTCTTTCTTCAGCAAAACTTCAGGAGCAATATATGCCGGAGTTTCAACAATTGATTTTAGTTGTGAATGAAGAACTGAAGACTGTAAAATCAAACAACAACAGAACTGGAAATCAGGTAACAATCCAGCATCCAGCACAAGTTCTCTTTGTTATCAGCTAAACAAATACAAAACACACACCGTCAACTATTTTGTTCAAACTGGAAAAAGATTTTTTTTTTCAACCGGTTCGCTAATTGCAGCAGAAGCTATGCTAAACTTCTTACTGGTAAGAAATCTCGCAATTCCCAACTTCGCTGATCTAGTGATCTATAAAAGGTTTGGACGGGGAGTGCTTTAAGAGGAGCACGGCAGGCGGCGGCGGCGTGGAGGAAGCCGGGAGGAAGGAGAGGTGGGGTAGGGGAAGAGCAGAATGGTGAGACGGGAAGGGGGAAGCGGACGGGAAGGGGGGAGTCGGAGGGGGAGCACCGGTGGGGAGGGGGAGACCGAGCGGGAGGGGAAGGGGGCGCTCGGGTGCGGGGATGCGCGGAGCGTCGATTCAAGGTTATGAATGTTAAATTGTGGGTAACTTTTTTCAACTTTAAAGGTTATTTTTGTTTTGCGTATACTAGCTGAGAATCCACCAAAATCCGCTTCTTCCTACTAGTTCATTTTCAACACTGCTCATTACGAGAAGCTGAATCTGATATTTTTAGGAAGCTAGCTATTCTTCTGCTCCTAGATTCTTCTTCGAATCTCATAAAGCTGTACTAAACAGCCAGTTTTCTAAAAAGATCAGATTCAACCTCTCGTATAGAGCAGTGTTAAAAATAAACTCTAGTGGAGAGAAACAGATTTGATGGATTCTCGTGGAAAGTCAGTATAGTTCTGCTTCTGGATTCTTTAAATCTCGTAAAGCTATACCAAACAGGTCCTGAGGTGGCAATCGATCGAAGCATAGGTAGTGCAAGAAAATTACACTTACCTGTCATAACTCATAAGCCACACGCGACAGTCTACCTGGGTAAGCTACGTTTTCCCATAGTTCATGTAACACCCCGCCCACCCTCTGGGCCAGAATGCTACCACCAATGCATACTCAAACCAAATTATCAACTCCAGAAGAA
Organism: Dendrocalamus latiflorus; assembly: GCA_017311315.1. NCBI lineage: Eukaryota > Viridiplantae > Streptophyta > Magnoliopsida > Poales > Poaceae > Dendrocalamus > Dendrocalamus latiflorus. Next base: position 4,178,937 of record CM029664.1, read on the forward strand.
TTGAAGCCAATACTAGAATTACTTATATCGCAGCGTTCAGATACATCGTTGCATTTTTAGCGAGTACTTAAAATTTTAAGCCAACACTAATTTAGTAAGGTAGCAGCGAGCACATACAACATAGGTTTAGATTCGTTTAGTCCTCACTCTAGCATCCTATTAGAGACTAAAATAAGGTGACAAAAGGGTAATTCAAGGAGTGCTGCTGGTTCGTGCATATTGTTCATGTGCTACTTCCGCCCGTGCATGTCGTCCTCAGCGGTCACCTAAAAACATCAACGAAGCAAGGGTGAGTCCGAAGACTCAACAAGTACAGAATAGAGCAATAGACACTACCAACATAAGTAAAACATAATCTACATATACCATCACGTTCGTATCATCATCCTCTTAGCCAAACATTGCCATGCCATCAATGCAATGCATCATTACTCTACATGCTCTTTTGCTCTTCACATTGCAAGTACCGGTACTGCCGAGTGAACACCCGTCGATGTTCACCCATCGTGGGCCCGCCCTCATAGGCACGGGACCCCTCCACTCCCGTGGAGGCCTACCGAAGTAGGTCTTACTCAAGAGCACTCCGGATTAGTCCGCTAGCTTTACTCATAGCTAGGGACTTTCTCACCGCCCTCACTCTTGAGTGCTCCTCATGCAAATGCATATGCCCATGATCATGATCATAATCACGCTCATCATTAACATTATTAGCAGATAAGCATCATTGCCTACCTCACTCCATCATCATTGCCATCATTTACCATGCAATCTTATGCCATGTAAACATCACACTTTCACATAGATATCATGTAATCAACGTATTTCCACATAAATATTATCATAACAGGGAAACATCGCATATTCATAAACCTTGGTCTACCGCTCTACCATGTACTTGCCTGTTAACCAAGCGGAGTGGATCGACGTGCGGACGGCGTCGACTCAGGACCTCCTCCTGGACAAGCAAATAGTCCAATTTAACGCAATAACGAAGCAAGAGATTAAATAAGTGGCGACGATACTGCACGCGTATCCCGAATCTAGCGTAAAAACGCACGAGTTTCAGGGACCTGTTGCGCAGGCACCAAAACTCCCTTTTTTTCTCCTCTTTTCTTTTCTTTCTCTCTTCTTTTCTCTTCTTTTTTTTCTCTTCCTCTCTTTTCTTTTCTTTTCTTGGCTGAATGGCCTACCTCTCCATGCCATTCTCTCTCTCCCCTTTCTTCATTCCAAACGGCCAACAGGGCCTTATCCCCTCACCAAGTCTCTCTCTCTCCACTGGTTTTCCTCCTCACCTAAATCTCTCTCTGTCTCTCCCCACACCAGCCGGCCGAATGGGGCCTCCTCCCCCCTCGCCGGTCTCGCCTGGGAGCGGCGCAGGAGGCTTGCCGGCCCTGCGGCTCGCCGGCCCTGCGGCTCGCCGGCCCCGGCCCAAGCGGCGCACGGGCGCACGGCCCCCTGCCTCGCCGTCGGTTCCTCCATAACCCCCTCCTCTCTTGCACAGCCGAGCAGCCGGCTCCTCTCCGAGCGGCACGACGGCGCACGGCGGGCTCGGCACGCCGGCCTCGAGCTCATCGCCGGCCGATGCCCCCTACAGCGCTGCCTCCCTCCTCACGCCTCCACACGCATCGATCCGGCGGTGCCTTCCCAGATCCGGCCACCCACGGCCGGTCCCCGCCGGCTGGCTGCCTCCCCTACGCGTGCGGTGGTGGAGCGCTGCCGGCACGGCCAACGACCGCCGGCCGCCTGCTCCGCCCTCGGCGATTTGCGCCACCACACGCTACCGTCCCCCCGGCTACGGCTTAAAAGCGCTAGGCCTCGCCCCCAAAGGAGCCGAGCACGCTGGTTCATCTCTCTTTATGTGTCCGTGTTGTGCAATGGGGTTGAGGGAAGGTGAGCATACTCGGGGGTGGCTTGGCGCGTGATCGGCGGCCGTCGACGTCCTCCGTTGTTGTTGGCGCCGTCCTCTTGTTCTAGCCCCCCGAGCTCCTTCTCCTCTTCGGCTTTCTCCTCCTCGCCTCCTCCTTGCAGTGGTGCAGTTGTGCTTGGGTCTTGGGGTGGCTCTCGGCTTGGCAGTGGGAAGGAATGGAGTGAGCTTCTACTAGTGTTATTCTTACCTTGGCTGTGAGGTTACTCAGCTTTTGTGGCTGTGACAGAAAAGTGGTTGTGTGTTGTCTTGTCTACTTAAGAGGCATGGCCATCACTCTCAATGTGAAATGGCACTTTTGCCCTTCCCTTTTTGCTTTGGCTGGTTATGGCACCATGGGCTTTTTGGTCCAATGGCATCCTTATACTATTTGGTGCTCTTCTACTACGGCAGGTAAATCGATGACAGGTAAGGTTAGAATTTGCCGGATGATGAACACTCGAAACGCGAGACGGTGCCGACTGTCCCTAGGCGGTCCGGGAACCTCTGAGAGCGCTAATTATACGACTCTCTAGACGGTGCCGACCGTTCTGGAATGGTCTGAGAACCTCTGCGCGCGATACTAAATCGACACTCCAAAAAGGGTCGATGGATCTGACGGCAAACTACGCTCTTAAACGCTATCATTTTCCCCTTATGCATAATTGGGGTATTACAGTTCATCTCTGGTGTAAGCATGTAACTTTACACGGATTTCCTTTCTGTTCTCTCCATTATCTAAAGGGCATACACACTCACCCGACTTAAACCAGTAAGCCCAGTTCTGGGCGTTAAATATTAGGTTATAATAATATCTCTCATCTTTCCTCACATTAGCGTCATCATATGCAAAGGAAACATGAGGTACAATGAAGATAGCAAGATGGTAGTAATCTTGTAAACGAAGCCACACCCAACCCTTCTGCTGCTCTTGCTGCGAACTCTGCAACGTTGCCATCACCACCGCCATTGATGCATACAACCGAAAGCTGCTACTGCCGCCGATGCCACCATTGATGCTACTGCGCCCTAGCTTTCTTTGAGCTGCAGCTCGGGCATCTGTATTGTTTTATGCTTTCTGCCTTCGCAGGAGTAATCTTCACGCACTTGCCGTGATACCACCTTTCGCACACATCACATCCGATCCAGAACTCATCTGCACTATATATTCCACCGCAGGTTCCGCATAGGGTTTCACCGTGATCACTGTCATCTTCTCCGGACGCCTCATCAGCTGCCTTGGCATTATTTTCTATCTGCGCACCACATTGTTGCTGGGGTGAAAGGGCAAAGTGAACATAGGGGAAAAGGTTGGTACAAGTAATTGCATATATAGCATCTACCTTTGTCGAGGGTTTGGCTTTAATGCCGTTGTCCATACTGGATCTCTCCCTAGATTGTCTCACACCGGAGACAACTTCATAAACAGTTGGCAAATCGTTAATCATACCAAACAAACGCTTCCTATTAGAATCGAAAGTGAAAACAATCAGATATCAGAGGCACATGCTATCTTACAAAAACAGGAAATTAACTATACAAATACCAATGACGCATATCTTTTGCATTTACATTGAATTTTGTAATGAAATATTATTATTATTATTATCCTCAGAATATGGAGATACTACTACCCAAGGATCGAAAAACCGGAACCGGGTCAAATCCCGCCGGACGGGCGGTACCGGTAACCGGCCGGTTACCGGAAAACCCGGTTACAAACCGGATGAAATTTGGCAAACAAAATTTGTGCGGTGGCGGGAGGGTTTCCGGTAACCGGCCGGTTACCGGTCCGGTTACCGGAAAAACCGGAAAAAAACCGGAGGAATTCGTAGAGTATTGTCCTCAAAAGTTCACATGCAACACAAAAAGCCATGACTTTCTCATGCCCATGGACCCACCATGTCTAAATTGATTCTTAAGCATCCAATGTAGCTATAATGTCCCCTGGAACCCATCCAAACATCTACAATTTCAATTTTTTGAATATTGAAACCCGGCCGGTTTTCCTCCTCCCGGTCGGGACCGGTACAACCGGTAACCGGCGGTAACCGGCCGGTTACCGCCGGGATTTCGATCCATGCTACTACCGTCGTCGAGTAAAGAGAATAGAACAGACACTGGCAACCTGGAGTAACAAAAGCCTGGGAAGATTTAGTGAGAGATGGCACTTGGGGCAACAGGAACTGAAAATTCATGCTGACTTTGGTTGGCGTTGATTAAAATTAAGTAATCCACAGAAGCAGAAATACCAAGAGGTGACCACTAAAATTGCTAGTATGATCTTGCAAACAACAGTATTTTATGAGTAATTTACAAACGAAGAACTGCACAGTGCACACTCAAATCTCAGCATAAAAGACAGCATGCCCTTAGCTAAATGTGTGCAGATAGGGTGTGCATGCCCATGGGCATGTGCATTCGCGTGCCCCTATGTGAGTATGTGAAAAAAAACAAGCTGTGGAATAGAAGAAACGACAGCATAGCACTAGCATTAAGAGCAAAATGGTATGCAGGTCCACATGGGTTGCATGTATAAAACCGTTCTTAATGCTTCAAGATGTCTACATGGATTATTTTATAAAGACAAATAAATATAGAAAGAACAGAAGAACTATATAAGTTACAAAACATAAGTTGAAAACTTGAAATACATAAAAATAAATCAAGGATAAAAAAGTTATTTACAGCAATAGATTATGCATGTCAGATATATGCTCCTCTTGCTATTAATCACACAGATATATTGGGTAAACCGAGCTCTAAATATCATCAGACTGCAACTTTGGTTCTTCAAGGCACACTAACATTGCAAATATTTCAGTGCGAGATAATCTTTCAAACAACCTATTGCCCTTCGGATCAGGCCAAATAATATTTCATATTAGTTTGTGTTGATCAAGATATGTCTTCAAACAAACTACCATGATGTGAAGGTTATCTTTTGCAAACGCGAATACGCACTTTAGATTACTGACAAAAGGTGTGATGAGATGGGGACTACGTGCTCTGTTAAACTTTTAATATCTAAGAAAGTTAACTCCTTTAGTATACATTGCGTTTCATTGCAATGAATAACCAGAACCACCTACTTGATATAACAGCTCAGCTAGCTACTAATCCTATCCAGATTCCAGACACACGCAGACATTACAGCTGACTCATTCGCAAAAATAAGATGGATATCTTGCTTCCAGGGTTGAGTTGGGTATGGCATACAAATCATGAAAAGAATTTCAAAGAGAATTTTTGCATAAGTGCATAAAAGTTTGGTAAACACAACTGAAAAAAAAAAACCTCTGATTTTCTAAATCTATAATAAAAGCTTCAAGCTCTAAGAATGAAGTGCCTTCCGTTAACAAAAAGTTTAAGAATTTCTCCACAGTGGAAAGTTCCAACTCCTTGGATGCAATTAATAACTCATCACATGTATCTATCTTAAGAACTCATAACATGTCTGTATCAGCTCATATAAAAACATCAGAGAAATTTAACAAGATACATTCAACTGATGGCAAATTAGTCAATATGCAACTTCCACCAAATATCATTTTCCCTCATGCATCAAGTTAGCATTATGCCAACCATCAAGGTTCAAGCAGCCCCAAGTCCACCGGAACCATTGTTTACAGAGCAAGCACATAGCCTTAGTTTTTCTCCACAAGAGCATAGAAACATTGCAGATAACTAACATGCCAAGGTATTGGTAGATAAAAGTAAAATTCCAGTACAAGCATGCAGCTGCCAGAATTCTGTAATACCAGTAAAGAGAAAAAGAGAAGTAATGCGAATAATGTAAACAACCTACGGGAGAATAAAATAAATAGAAGAAAATGAAAAGAGTTTTGCCATCAATAGCGCTCACAGAGGTTCCCAAACCGTCCCCAGCCGGTCGGCACCATCTCGCGTTTGGGTTTTCGTTATTCGGTAATAAGAAAATCCAAAGCCCACACTTTTACTGACTTACCTGCCGCAGTAGAAAAGCCCCAAACAGTGTAGAGCCACCTTTGGACCAAAAGGTCCATAAGGCACATGAGCAACCAAGGCTAAAATGGGAAGGGCAAAATTGGCAATGCACATGGCAGTAGAGGGAGAAGCCAACCGAAGCTCCTTCTTAAGCCATAATCCACCAGCATGTACAATGCACATGCATTTCCCCCATTTCACATCCCTAGCCAAGAGCAAGCCAGGCAGAAGCCAAAACCTTATTGTCACTCCATACTCCAGCCAAGACATAGCAAAGCCAATGCCTAACACCACCACCCCACAGCCAAGCATAGATGAGGTGAGAAAGAGGAAGCCTGGAGGAGAGGAGCATGGGTGTAAGAAGACGAAGGAGGTGGAGCAAGGGCACGACCGACCATGACGGCAAGAGAAGGGACCAATTGAACCGCAACGCGGCCATCACCGTCGTCGTCCACGATCCTTGCCAAACCTCAGCCGGCATCTAGTAGGCCAATCTCTATCTTACCTCTTAGGACAGTCGAGAGTACCACAGTCAGCATGGCTTCCATGCCATTGGAGGCGGGCCCCTAGGATCACCGTGCGCCCTTGGTTAGGGGTGCATGTCCCTGCCAAGTTCCGTCACAGCGATACCCATAGGCTTTCCCTAGTAACACATGATTTAGTTTCCCAACTGAATTTTTCCACTTTCAAAAGTTTCTTCACCAATCAAAGTACCGGTAGTGAGCATAGGAGCAAGCAAAAATAGAAGCTAAAATGCAAAACGTAAGGGTAAAGAGAAAAAGGAACCATCCCGGGCTGGTGGCGCAGTAGAGTTGTTCAGGCAAAGCTGGGTTGCCTTGGCCAATGCCATGGCCAAGAGCAACCGAGGGGAAGCCTAGAGATGGCGATGCTTGGGGCTCGACCATGGCCATTGGCCGAGCCACGACGTCGGCAACCGGGGCTAGGGGCGGAGCACCGGCAGAGCCGAGCTGGTGTCGGCAACGGCCTAGCGGTCGAGGCGAGACACCCAGGGAGCGGCAGACCGGCGCGTCGCCAGGCTCCTGGTCGGCTGCAAGCCATGGCCGGCGAACCCATGGAGGAGCGGCGCCGCAAGAGGGCCGAGCCAAAGAAGGGGCCGTGGGAGTCGACCACAGTCAACGCCAAAAGGAAAACCCCATGGTGGTGGCGGAAAACCAGTCGGCCTCAGGCCAGATCCAAGGCAGACAATGAGAGGGGTAGGGAGGCGGCCGACGGCTGGAAAGCGGCCAAATCCGACCCTGGCCAGCCGGATCTAAGGATGTCAGCGCCCGATTTGAGAGAGAGATGGGGAGTGAAGAAGGAAGAAGCTGAGGCCTTTGGCCTATCTGAAAATGGAGAGAGAGGGAGGAAAAAAGAAAGAAAAGGGAAAAAGTAAGAAGAGAAAAGAAAAGAGGAAAAAAATGGAGGTTTGGTACCTGCGCGTCGGGTCCTTAACCCCGGGCGTTTTATGCCAGTGCCAGGTTTACGCGTAGAGTCGATGCCTTCCATTTAAGCGCATGTACCAATATTCGATTTTGAGTCAGGTTAACTGCATGTTCAGGTGGAGGTTCAGGATCGACGCCGTCCGCACATCACTCCGCTTCGCTCGGTTAACAAGCAAGTACATGGTAGAGCGATAGACGATCATTGTTGAGAAATATGTGATGTTTACAGTATTTGCTGCTGCATGATTGGCAATGAATACTTGTGATACATAATAAACTGTTGGAGCATAGCATTCATAACATAACATATGCATTACGAACCCAGGACGGTGTGAAAGTCAATAATTATGAGTAAAGCTATTGACTAATCCGGCGTGTTCTTAAGGAAGTCCTACCGAAAGGGTGAACTATAGCTTCTACGAGAAGCTCTCTTAGGCAAGGCACCTCTATGAGATGGAGAAAAAGTCCTACTTCGGTAGGCACCTCTACAGGATGGAGATAAAGGGTGACATCGACGGGTGTGCCCTTTGTTTTATCGGTAAAAGCTACAGAGGAGAATGAGATTGATCATGAGCATTGCATTGCAAAAAGTGTGATTGAGATGAGATACCGAGACTTGTGGAGAATGATTGCGTTATGACGGTATTGTTGACTGTGTTTATGGTAGTGTTTACCGGTCTATTATGTGTTTGCTGAGTCTCCAGACTCACTCTTGCTTTGTTTATTTTTTTTAGGTGACCGTTGAGGACATTATGCACGGGCAGAAGTAGCACATGAATAATTTCACGTACCAGAAGCACTTCATATATCATCTTTTGTTAGCATGTTTTAGATTCTACTGGTATGCCATGTTAAAGTTAGAACTGAATTGGTATTATGTTTATCTAGTCACTGTAATATAAATAAAGTAGTATTTGCTTAAAATTACTAGCAGTTGATGAAAATGGTAAAAGTATGCAATGGTGGTAACATTCCAGGCGCAGAGGATGGACGGGGTGTTACAAATTCAAATCTCACTATCATTATAGAATAGCATGAAAGCAGCAACCTATCCCCAGTACTTTTGAGAGCTCATACACATACATTTCTCCAACAACTCACTATAAACAACACAACAAAACTTGCATAAAGCCCTCAAGACTGTTGCTTTTTGTGCATGTGACAACCGAGATTTCCTACCACACATATACTATCACAAAAAAAAAACAATAACAGCTATGCCCTTTGCGTAAAAACCACTACGTACAGAGCCTATAACCACCCTTCTGTGCTTTAAGTGCACAAACTGAAATCTTCTAAGGACAGGAGAGATAGCTTTCGAAATCCGAACTATGTATCCCAGTAACATTATAGACAACGAGTAAAGACATCTCCTTTTGATTAAACTATTTCTCTGTGAGACCATTACCCTATCACACAGCAACCCAATTTATTGTGGAATTTACACTGTTAAAAAAATTTAGAAAGAAAAACCAAAGCTTCCAACGCCTCTGAAATTGCCATGACCCTAAGACGGTAACACAAGCATCAAATCCCAATAGCAACACCATGATGAGAAGAGTAAGAGTGGGGATCGGGGCTGCGTACCTGTCGTTGCGATTGAGCCGAGCGGCATAGTAGAAGGCGACGGAGAGGAGCCATGAGTCGGAGTGGACAGCGACGAGCGCGAGCCAGTCGCGCCGGTTCATGCCGTCGCGCGCGAAGTTGATTCCCAGCGCCGGCTCCGGCAGCTCCGTCGGCACCTCCTCCGCCGGCAGCGCCACCTCCCACGCCTCATCCGCGTAGCCATAAAGGCACAAGTTCTCCTTCTCTGCTCTCCCAACCCAAACCAATCACACCGCGATTCACGACGGCGGAGACGAACAAGGGAATAATCGCGTCGATTCGAGAGGCGACGATGGTCACTCACCTGGATCGCACTGCGAGTAGAAGTCCTCGACGTCTGCGGCGGAATTGGACGCGGTTAGGCTCCGTCCAACTAGGGCTAGGGTTCGGGACGGGGGTAGCGAGAGAGCTAGGGAGGGAAGGAGTCCACTGACCGTGGGTGAGGGCGCGAAGGATGGCGGAGCGGCGGGCGCGGTATTCCTTGAAGATGTCCTCGACGGAGTGGGGGGCCGAGGTGCCGCGGCCGCGGCCGGAGGCGGCGTCCATGGCTGCGGCGAGTGGGGGTACGACTCCTCTCCTCCGGCGAGGTGGTGGGTTCGCGGAAGGAGTGTGTAGTTGCGGATGGTGAGGCGAGACGGTCAGATGGGGCAGAGCCGAGCCGGACCCGACGGGGAAATTTTAAGACTATTGACCATTTGATCCACATCTCAATTCTGATTATTGGGCACATAATAAGAACCTCTATGAACCTTAATTCTACAACCTTGTAGCCCTCGGATTTCGTTCATCCAATCTGAAAGGCGGTAAACACATATCCCCAACAGGTAAGAGTCCAGCTGCAACGATTATCGACAGCAAAATAACCAGGAGAAATTTTTGCCAAGATTCAGGACAGAAACAATTAGGAACTGAGGACAAGTAACTAACCTATGACATGGGCCACCACAGAACCTTACTTTCAGTTGTTCCTTGGTATTTAAGTTATTATAACTGTTCACACTTTTTCACTGTAGTATTTTTTTTTTCAAATTTGCCTTGGATGTCTTTTTTTGCAAAAAAAACTCTATCCCTGAGCTCAGCAGCTACGATAGGCGACACCTATTACTTACCGTGCTATCGGAGCTCAACATGACATGGGTAGCACGGTAGACGAGGCGAGATCAGTAGGGACAATGCATGCGGGGGAGCCGACGCGGCCCGTCGGTGTTGGACTTAAACCTGTCTCATATACAGGGGCGGATCCAGCGGTGGGGCGGGGGCTCGAGCCCCCCTACGGCCCTACCACTACCGAACCCTTGGAGCCCCCCTAAATTTTTAGCTATGGATGTATGGTGTAGGAGGGGCATATTAGAGTTATGTCGCTGTATCGTTTTTGTTCAGCCTCTCCTAAAATTTTTTCTGGATCTGCCACTGCTCATATATCTCCATGTTTATTTACCAATAGCCTTTATTTTTACTCTCTGCATGTTTGTATTCAACAACTGCATGTTCAATTTCAAATTGAACGAGTTGGGTTTAGTTGAGTAGTGGCCAGTAATAGCGTGCTCAGTTTGTTAGTGGAAATGCCCACTATTTCTCCCATGAAGTTTCTCTAACTGAATGGAAAGCAATGCCATCTGCATTATCGCAATTCTGCTTTTCTCTTCCACTGTGAAATTATGTGTGTCGTTTTTCATCGGTACTATTCATCATCTGAATACAGACCAACACTCTGAACCTAGGTGGTTCAGTTCTGATCTACAGGACTGGTGCTCTCCAACATTTGGTATCAAAGCCGGCGTGGTTCTGAGGACGCCAGATGTATAAGACATCGATGCACACACCCATGGGCAACAAGACGCCAGTGAGTGGCATATCGGATGCAGGGCCGGCCCTGAGGGGGGGCGAGCGGGGCGGCCGCACCGGGCCCTCAAAATTCAAGGACCCCCAATTCCCCATATACATAGTATATATACCAAGCTGAGAAACAGTTTGATGAAATTGATTGTGATGAAGCAGTTTTGCAAGCTGAGAAGGAATTTGAAGTTAATTATTATTTTTTGTTATGGTTGATATGGCAATCAATTCATTGAAAAGTAGATTTCAAGAACTCCAAACATTCGGAAGTATATTTGGATTTTTAATGAGTTCAACAACATTGAAGTCATTGGATCGAACTGAATTAAAAGAATGTTGTATAAAATTTGCAGAAACTTTCTCTCTAGATGGTTCATCTGATGTTGAGTTAAATGATCTAATTTCTGAGTTAAGTGTTATGCAATTGACTTTATCAGATAAACCAATGTCCGCTATGGAGATCTTTGAGTTTGTCAGAGAAGCGGATTGTTATCCTAACATTTTTATTACTTATCGGATTTTATTTAATATGCCTGTGACTGTGGCATCAGCTGAAAGAAGCTTTTCAAAGTTGAAATTGTTGAAGAATCATTTAAGGTCAACAATGTCTCAAGAGAGGTTAAACGGTTTGGCAACTTTATGTATTGAGAAAAAATTATTAGATGATATCAATACCATCATCAATGACTTCGCATCTAGAAATGTTAGAAGAAATTTTTAAGGTAATATCTATAAACTCTTTGATATGAATTTTTCTTTAATACATAACGCATTTTAAGTGTTTGTTGATAAAATTAGATACATATATATGTGTGTATGTAGATTTATATTTAGATATTTATACTAGGCCCCTATTTCTAGTTTCACCCTGGACCCCTAAAATCTCAGGACCGGCCCTGATCCGATGCAGGGATCAGCGCTTCGTCAAGCGGAGCAAGAGGTGGTCCAAGAGCATGACCGTTTCTGATCAAGGGTAGGGCTGTAAACGAGCCGAGCTCGAGCGAGCTTGACCTTCCAGGCTCGAGCTCGGTAGAAGCTCGAGCCGAGCTCGAGCCGAGCTCGAGTTGAGGTTCGAGCTTGAACCTGGGCTCGAGCTCGGCTCGGCCTAAGCTCGAGTAGGCTCGAGCTCGGCTCGTTGAAGCTCGATAGCAATTAAAACAATTTATTATGCACTATTTTTCAATAATAAGAAAATTTTAAGTTCGAGCTCGGCTCGAATAAGCTCGGTAACAGTCAAAATAATTCAAATATACACTAATTTTCAATAATAAGAAAAGCTCGAGCTCGAGTTCGGCTCGAGTAAGCTCGGTAAGAGTTAATATATATTACTATTTAAGCTCGAATCGGGGCTCGCGAACTATTCGAGCTCGGCTCGGTGAAGCTCGCGAGCTCGAGATCAAGCTCGAGTTCGGCTCGTTTAAAGTTCGAACCGAGCTCGAATCGAGCCTAGAACGAGCCGAACTCGAGTAGCTCGCGAGCTCCGAGCTTTTTTTACAGCCCTAATCAAGGGTGGCAACTAAGCCATGTGAGCAGCACATATGCACTCCCTCATGGACGCGCAAGGTGTCTGGGAGGCGATGAAGCCGAACGAAGGAACTACTGCAGTGGACAAGAAGAAGGACAAGTCAGCCCTGTCCGCAATACATTAGGCGCTTGGTGATGATCTGCTGGTGCTGGTGGCAGACAAGAAGACAGCGAAGGAGACGTGGGAGGTCCTAAAGAACCTGCAGATGGGAGTTGAAAAATCTAGGATGCGAGGATGAATTAGCTCTGTGGGTGGTTTGAGAAACTCCAAATGTCCAATTCAGAGAGCATTGACAATTACATTGGAAAACTCTCTGCCATCATAACTGAGATGTGGGGAACTGGGCAAAAGGTGAAGGATCAGCGTGTTTTGGAGAAGCTGATGCGCACGGTGCCCGTGAAGTTGGACCCAATTGCCTCCAACATGGAGCAATTTGGAAAACTTCCGACGATGACAGTGGATTATGTTGTCGGGGCGTTGAAGACCTATGAGGTACATATGAAGGTGTCTGAACTTGCCTCAGAGGATCAAGTCCTCCTCACTCGCACTGAGTGGGAGGCGAAGACTCAGGGAGAGGGCTCCTTGAGAGAGCGCAGTAGTAGGCACAACAGGGGGCGAGGTCGTGGTCATGGCTGTGGGCGTAATGAAGGGCGAGGAAATGGGGTGAAGGGCGAGGAAGTGGGGGATGAGTTGGCAGAGCATCCCATCAGGAGAGGCCCAAAAAGGACAAGAGCCACATCAAATGCTTCAATTGCCGGCGCTTTGGGCACTATGCCCCAGAGTGCAGTTCAAACAAGAAGGAAGAGAAGGCGTACGTGGCTGAAGTCCAAGGAAAGGAGCCAGCACTGCTAATGGCAATTGAAGATGATCTCCTGCTGCAAGGACTAGACCAACACTCCACTGACACTGGCATGTGGTACCTAGACACTGGAGCTACCTCTCATATGTCTAGGGATAAAAATGTTTTCCCTGAACTTGATGAAGCTGTCAGTGGAAATGTGAAATTTGTGGATACTTCTATTGTGCCTATTCAAGGGAAAGGGTCTGTGTTACTTGAATGTCAAAATGGTGAACATAGACTATTAATTGATGTTCTCTATATACCAAAACGGAGAACTAACGTCATCAGTTTGGGAAAGTTGGATGATCTGGGGCACACAACTGTGATTCATGGTGGTAGGCTGAAAATATATGACAAAGAGGGAAAAGTGCTGACAGATGTAAAGAAGACAGCAGGAAATCTGTATCTGTTGAAGCTAAGAACAATGGACCAAAGGTGTCTACTAGTTGATTTGTTAGATGAAGCCTGGTTGTGGCATTCTAGATATGCATCTGAACTTCAAGTCACTTGGAAGAGATTTCAAGGTGTCAGCTAGCTGATGGTGTCCCTCACATTCAACACATGACTCAATTATGCTATGGTTGTGTCATTGTTAAGCATCACATAGGAGCTTTTCCAAAAGAGGTTGAGTATAGAGCCAATCAACCCACTGGAGATACTACATTGTGATCTTTGTGGCCCTATTACTCCAATGACACTTGGTGGTAACTTCTTGCTGTTGGTTAATGATTACAGCACGTGGATGTGGGTGGTACTGTTGAAATCGAAAGATGAGACATTGTCAGCTTTCAAAAGACTCAAAGGCTACAGCTGAAAATGAGAAAAATGCAAAAGAGTGAAAGCATCAAATAGCTAAAAATGAGAGAAATGCAAGAGTGAAAGCTTTGAGAACTGACAGAGATGGAGAGTTCAACTCTAAATATTTCAGTAGATTTTGTGCTGAACAAGGTATTAGAAGGTTTCTCACTACTCCATATTCACCACAACAAAATGGTGTGATAGAGAGGAGGAATCAAAAAATAAAATGGGTGGCCTCGCTCTCTGTCCTCTCATCCAAAGCCGCACACCTTGGTTTCCTTCCTGCCGACCGAGAGAGCGACAAGGAAGAAGAAAGAAAGAGAGAGTAGAAGACGAGTTTGTAATAGTTTTTTGAGGTTAATTGGAAAGATTATAAAGCAAGTGAAGACCGACAAAAAATATATGCTTCATTCGCATGCGAGCAATACACTTAATATGCTATTAGTGTTTCATTAGCGTAACAGTGGTTTAGTAGTGATAATGATTATTTTTTGTCAATAGCTAAAGAAATATGCGCTGTTATTTTTAGTATTTTTGGTGCATTCACAATTAGGAAATATGTTTGTAATTCTATACGTATATATTTATTGCTCTTGTGTAATTAAAAATTTGTAGAAAATGAGGGCAGCTCGATGGCACCTACTGAGCCAGAGGAGCTTGGCAGGCCGACGGGCCCTGCCAGCTCCCGCGCCACCCACGTCATGCCAAGCTCAAGTGGCGCGGTATGTGACAAATGTCATCTATCGCGCTTATTAAGCTTGGGGATAGGTCATTTTTGTAAAAATAAATGTTCAAAGGCTAAATTTAAAAAAATTTGCGCCACAACGCCAAAGTGTGTATGTGTACCATAGCACAACAATGGCATGGTCTTAACAAGAACGTGGGTGTGCAGCCCATAGCCAAGAACGTTTTAAATTTCTTGCGGGCCGAATTCTTTTGTCCATCTCTCTGTATCTCTGTAGACGTCTCTTTTTTTACACGTTCTTATAAAAATTTTCATCGGTAATTTGCACGATTTTATGTCTTAAGTATGTTTTACCAACCCAAACAAGGTTTATGTTTTTGGTTTTTAGGCTAGTTTGGCACTATTTAAGAGTTTTTTTATTGTAACTACTGTAAGTTTTTTTGATATAATTAAATTTAAAAAAATAAAGAAAATAGGTTCTCTCATCAAGACACACAGTATAAAGAAACACGAAAATATGAAAAAGCAAAACAACCTAAAAAACTAGAAAAATAATAAAATTAAAAAGTTAAAAGCTAAAATCATAAGCCAAATTCAAGCAGGGCCTTACTTGTGAGTTGCGACCTCTTGCGGTGGTCTTGATTGGTTTAGCTGCCAGATGATGGGATGCTAGAAACTGAAACAGTTCGGAAATTGGAGCGGACATTGAAAGGAAAAATTAGAGTATGAGGCTGCAGTTGCATGCTTGCACTGAGGTCTCGGAGTGAATCACTTCGATATTTCTCATTTCGCTTTGTCAAAATGAAGGAAATCTGGTGAAAGAAAAATACAAAGCGAACATTAACTACGTTATTATTATATTGTATTATAGAAGAACCCAGAAAAAGCGCAATGTCTCAAGGCTTCCTTGGTACAGAAATCAAAACATTATTTGCTACTACCAATTGAGAACACAGATATCTCCAATGGTTATAGCTAGCAACTAACTATAAGACTTCCACATCATCTATATAGTACACACTAAAATTAGCATTCTAAAGAACTATCTATAAGAGCAAGTACAATAAGGCTTAGTCAGCAGGCTATAACAAATATAATATCAACAAAATCTTACATGGCAGAGAGAGAAAGGAAGAGAGAGAAGGAAGCTGACTACTAAATTACAGCTAGCTATAGCACGTAAAAATATGCATTTCACTCTCTTACACGTGGGGTCAAATAGTTATTGTAATAGCTACCTTATTGTATGAACTATTTTTTTGAAGGCTATAGATGAAATGGACAAGTGTTATAGCCACTAGTTGGCTATACTATTGTACTTGCTCTAAGGATAGCTATTTGATGCTTACATGCACACACAGAATTTATGGAGACTGCCTCGTTTAGCGCTATAGACTATCTCTAGAGCTGTAGAGAGCTGCGTTCTCTTTCTTCATTTAATATCTTCTACGTAGGACAGTTGATGACATGAACTCTCTTGTAGATAGCTGCTATAGACCCATTGAAGATGCTCTAAGAGTTACTCCAAAGACAGACGTGGCACAGAAGCAACACACGTCACGTACGCGAAGAAAAAAAAAATAAAAACAAATGGTCAAAGCTTATCGCGACAGCTCGTGTTGACCAAACTAGCCATACCGTAGGACTAGCTAGACGACGAGCATAACGAAAACGGCACGCACGCATGACGCGCGCAGCCATGCGCCGCTTGGAGTAATAGCCACACGACAGGAGGGCCCGCGCGTCACTCCGGCGGCGCCGCCGCTGCGCCGTGGCTGTCCTTGCGCTGGCCGAACTCGTGCACAGCGAGGTGGAGCTCGGCGGCGGCGATAAGGAAGTGCACGGCCTGTGCCGGCCGGAGCAGCGCCACCACCTCCCTCATCGTCTCCAGCCTCAGCCCGTCCGCCATCTCCAGCACCCGCTTCATCCCCTCCGACTTGGTCTTCATCTCCCTCTCCATCCCCTCCGCGTCCATCCCGCCGCCGCCGGCGAGCTCCACCATCTTCACCGTCGCCAAGGCCTCCTATATACGCACATTATTCACAGCTTCGTTCAGGCGTTGAGCTCACTACTGAAAAAAAAATTGGAACAGTTACTTCGAACCTGTGCGCTCGCGGCGGCCTCCTCGATCTCCCGTTCTCTCCTGATGGTGCGGCGCTGCAACTGGTCGGCGGCCTGGAGCTGCTCGGCGCAGAGGTCGCCGAGGTCGTCCTCGAGGCTGCCGCCGTTGAGGAAGAGCGGGAGCTGGGTCTCGAGCTGCATGCCGGATTTGGAGTAAAGCAGGTGGAGCGCGGCGGTGGGGCGCCAGCCGCCGCACCAGAGGTAGAGGTTCTCGGTGGTGGAGGTCCAGGACGGGGAGAACATGCGGAGCACGTTAGCGGAGGCAGCAGAGGACTTGGTGCGGTAGTAGTGCTCGTAGTGGCCGAGCACCTGGTCTACGAGGCGGCGGAGGTCGGCATCGGGGGGAGCGGGGCTGGCGGACGCCGCGGCGCGGAGCGCGGCCAGGTCGCGGGACTGCTCGGAGATCCAGCACTCGAAGAACTCGGCAAAGGACTCGCCGAAGGGGGGCGGTGCGTGGTTGCCGTTTCCATTTCCGTGAGGGGGAGGCTGTGGTGGCGGAGTGGCGGTCATGGTGATCGCCGTGTGAAGGTTGGCTCTCGAAGATTGGAAGGAGAGGTTTCAATCCCTGGAGTAAAAGAGTAGATGGGTTTATAAAGAGGAGGGGCACATCTACAAGAGAAAATTGCTATAATGGGACTCCAAACAACGTGTTTCGCTATAATGGGACTTCTAACGTTGACATCGCTAAAATGACACCCGAAACATTGACTTCTCGTAATACATGACATTTGGCTCTTTTAATTCCAATGTTCGGGTATTTCGAAACATTAGCCAAATGTCATGTATTACGAGAAGCCAATGTTTCGGTATCATTTTAGCGATGTCAACGTTAGAAGTTCTATTATAGCGAAACACGTTGTTTGGAGTCCCATTATAGCAATTTTCTCACATCTACAAAAATTCACGGGTATTTACTTGAATATCTAAAATTTTAATAAAAAATCTATTATATATAAGATATATATGTACTGGGAGCGTCTATTCCACAGTCGCCTGAAAACTTTTGAAGTTTCAGTCGATTCTGTCGCCAGTCACCGCAAATAGCTGGGCATGACTTAGCTCTCTCTCATCTCTCTGTCAATTTGTGACAAACAAAGACAAAGATGATGGTAAGAGAACTGATTGGGTTTGCAACATGAATCCGATAGCATGTGTGGGCATGTTAATCCATGGCTGCAGCAGCACAAATCCCACGACAAATCGGATGGCCACGAAATCGACTGAAACGTAATGAATTTCCAGGCAACTGTGATTTAGCAAAAGCGATACTAATAATTAGGCTTAAATCATGATATTTCTCTCTCCTGGGCTCAACTTTGCGCCGCCACGTTGGACCGACCATGGTCCAATCGCCTAGGCCAAGTGACCGAATGGCCCAGTGACTGACCCACATTAGAAACTAGGGCTCGAGTCAGCCAACGTCTCTCTTAGGCTCAGCCTCTCCTCTCACACTCTTAGACTTCTCTAGCTCCTCTCCGAGGCGACGCACAAACGTAGGACTGCAGGTTCATCCTCTCTCTGTCCCTCCGAGTCACTGAAGACCAACATCGACAATCAGCCCAGCCTGTGTCGCTCGGCTTCCTTGCTGTCTTCGGTCTCCCCCGTGTGGCCACATGGCTTGTGCTCATCCCAGATTCGGAGATCCCACAGGCACGGGCGCTGGGCGGTCACTACCACGCGCATTCCGACCGCTTAGTTTCACCATCAGGCATCGGCTGTTGCGTAGTTCACACTCGACCGCGGGTTCCCTTCCTCGGTGTTTGGCACTTCGGCGACCTCATCTTCACCTCCGAGCGCGGTTTTATGAGCAATTAGGAGGCATGTTCTATTTGCACATGATAAGTTGGTAACATGGTTACAGCCCATTATCAAATAACTTGTATGCACAAAATTGATGCAGTACATGGTTTTACTCTTTTTGCAGGTTGAAATACCTGGAAAACCTCCTGTCAGAGTTAATGGTGTAATCCGAGGAAGTGAGAAGCCTAGCATATTTGTTCCTGCTAATGAACCCAGCAGTGGCCAGTGGTTTTATGTGGATGTTCCTATGATTGTTCGAGTGTGTGGCCTCACTGAAAATACTGTTTATATAGACGATATAAATGATCAAGACGGATCTCCAGCTAATCCTTATCCTGTTCATTCTGTGTTAGTTTTATTTTTTGACTGCAAGCACAGTACTAAAAGTATTAGGCTTTATGATAGGAACTACTGCTTGCATCTAAAAAGTTGAGGGCAATGCTAGCTGTATCTGGCATCCACAATTGCCTTTTAAGTTTATTGCAGCTACAAATCTATTGTTGTTATTGGTTGACTTAATTGGAATAATGAGATTTGGCCCATCAATAATTCCAAGCAAAATCCCAAAGACCTACTCATGCATAGTGGCATGTGGGATACTTTAGTACCACATTACTAGCCAAGGTGGAGAGATACCTTCTGAAGTCTATAATAGGCTTTGCTTATTCTCTTTGGAGCATCCAAACAAGAATTGTGTTCCTGATAGTCAAGTTCCTCTGTCTCTGCGTTGTTCTTGGCTACTCTGTCCCTTCGCTGGTGTACTCTGGTCATGGGGAGAGCAGATCTCCGAAGCCATCGTCCTTGTGATCCTGTACGGGAGAGGGCAAATAAGGTTTTTGAGAAGCGCCTCGCACGACTGCTCGCCGTTCTCTGCAGCAACTACTTCATTTTCTCCGCACTATTCTTCGTTTCACTTCGGTAACATATAGTACTCTTCTATTTCTTTAATTTTCAATATATGTGTGTGTGCGTGTGTGTTTCTACGCTCATATTACTTATCCTGCTAGTTCATATTTTTGAGATACATGTGTACGATGATATTTATGTTTTTACCCATGTCTAGTATTTGTGTTGTTCTTGTAGTCATGATTTATCTGTGGAATTATTTAATCACTAAAGTGCTACATATTTTAACAATCTAAAAACCTGATCATGAATTTGATAGGCACTTTATAATGAAAATGCTTGGTTTTGCCGCGGCAATGAAACCAGAGAAGTTTTGTGGTGAGAACTTCAAAAGATGGCAAATGAGAGTCAATCTGTGGCTCTCGGCTTTGAACATATTTTGAATTGCCTCCAGGAGACCTGAGAGAGATCTTATTCCCGAATAGGAATAGGAGTTTAAAGCAGGAACCACAATATGTGTGGGATGCGTTCTTAGCGTTCTTTTTGATCGTCTGTGCGATGTGTATATGCACATGACAAACACAAAGGGGTTGTGGTAGGCACTTAAACATAACTTCGCTGCCTCAGATGCTAGCAGTGAATTGTATACCATAGAACAATAGATGGTTGAAAACCGTTTTGTAGTCGAGCAGGCTCATGAAATACAATTCATTGCAAGGAAACTCGATCACCTCAAATGCACATTACCTGATAAATTCGTGGCTGGAGATATCATTGCCAAATTGCCTTCTTCATGGAGAAAATTTTGCCACGTCTTTGAAACTTAAGAGATAAAATATTTTCGTTGAGAATCTGATTGCGTCTCTTGATGTTGAAGAGAAAGCCTTAGGTTGAGGGACAATCCAGCGCCAATGTTGTCTAGCACCACAGTAACAGAAAGTTCAAGGGAAAAGCTAAGGTCGTGCAAACCACCAACTTCAAGAAGAATAAGAAGGCAAACAAGGAAAAAAGAGTCTACTATGTTTGCGGTAAGGATGGCCACTAGGCCAACAAATGTCCTGACCGTAAAGGTAGAAACAATGAGCACAAGTTTATGAATGTGACTATTGGTGACACTGGAGCAGGGACATCTAGGAATGGTAATTTTTCGACTGTTCTTTGGGTCTGTCAGTCCACCAACTAGTGGATTGACATAGGGGTTAATATTCACATATGTGCTGATGTATCATTGTTTTCTTCTTATCAGGTCGCACGGGCTTCCTCTATCTTGATAGAAAATGGTTCCCATGCCTCTATTCTTAGTGTTGGCATAGTAGATCTGAAGTTTACTTCAGGCAAGATCGTGTAGCTAAAGAACATGCAAGCATGTCCACTCAATAAATAAGAATCTCTTCAGGGGCTCCCTTCTCTGGCTTGTTCTGGTTTTTCTTTTTAGATTTTTGTAATAAGGTTGTAAACCATATTTGTGATCCAATTAACGGGGATGAATCCAACATTTGACACTCATGTTTGTGCCACATAAATTTTGGTTGCATGTCTCGGCTATCCAGTTTAAATTTAATTCTAAAATTTTCCATAGTCAAAGGTTCTAAATGCCAAATTGTGTGCAAGCAAAGCAACATTGTAAACATCATAACGGTGTGGAGAAAAGAAATTTGACATCTTTAGAACTCATACATTCATATCTTTGTGAAATAAATGGTGTGTTGATGAAAGGAGGGAAAAGATATTTCATGACTTTAATTGATGATGCTACTAGTTCTTGTTATGTGTATCTGTTGAAAATGAAAGATGAGATTTTAGACTACTTTAAAATTTATAAGGCTGAAGTTGAGAATCAACTAGAAAGAAAAATCAAAAGATTTAGATCAGATCATTGTGCAGAGTATTTCTCAAATGAGTTCTCCCAATTCTATGTAGAACACGGAATTATACATGAGAGGACGCATCCTTATTAGCCTCAATCCAATGGGATCGCTGCAAGTTACTAAAATATTTATATGGTCTCAAGTAAGCACATAAACAATGGCATGAGAAGTTTGATAAAACTTTAACATCTGCGAGCTTTGCAGTAAACGAAGTCGATAGATGTGTGTACTACCGCTATGGTAGGTGTGAAGGGGTCATATTGTGTCTATATGTTGATGACATACTTATCTTTGACACAAATCTTAACATGGTTAATGGGGTTAAATCCTTTTTGTCCCAAAGTTTTGACATGAAAGATATGGGAGAAGCTGATGTAATTCTAAACATCAAGCTGATCAAGGGTGAGGATGGGATTACACTTCTGCAATCCCATTATGTGAGAAAGGTCTTGAGCCGTTTTGGCTATATGGATAGCAAGCCTTCTCCAACGCCTTATGATCCCAGTCTAATACTTTGAAAGAATCAAAGACTAGGAAAGGATTAGCTGAGATATTCTCATATTATTGGTTCACTCATGTACCTAGCTAATGCTACCCAGCCTGACATCTCATTTGCTATAAGCAAATTAAGCTGGTTTACCTCTAATCCGGGAGATGATTATTAGTATGTACTCGAGTGAGTTATGCGCTACTTGAGAGGTACGATGAGTTATGGAATTCATTATACGGGATACCCTGGCATACACAAGGGTATAGTGATTCCAACTGAATATCTGATGCTGATGAGATTAAGGTTACGAGTGGATATATTTTCACTCTAAGTGGTGCTGCTATCTCATGGAGGTCTTGTAAACAGACCATATTGATGAGGTCAACCATGGAAGCAGAACCCACAGCATTGGACAATCACTGTTGAAGCAGAATAGCTAGGTGAACTCTTGATGGACTTACCGATGGTTGAAAAACCGATTTCAGCTAACCTGATGTGCTATGATAATCAAACGGATCTCATTAAAGTGAACAGTGCAAAGGATAGCATGAAGTCCTCCAGGCACATGAAAAGACGATTGAAGTCTATCAAGAAATTGAGAAACTCTGGAGTAATAGCTCTAGATTATATCCCAACAGCTAAGAACTTGGCAGATCCCTTTACAAAGGGTTTATCATATAATGTAATAGATCATACATCAAAGGATATGGGAATGAGACCTATGTGAGTTATACCACAGTAGCAACCCAACCTATGTGATCAGAGATCATGTGAAGTAGGACCTAGAAAAAACAAACTGTTTGGTTAGCTGAAGGAGAGTACATTCTATAACCCACTCCATTGAAAATGATGTACTCTCAAATTTGTACGGTAGGATGGCTTTGTCTTAACATGTTCTATGGCTTTAAATAGCAAAGATGTTGTCCTACAGAGACACCGAAGTATAACTTATACGCTCCACCCAAGGGGTAGCCTATTGGCAGCTTAGTATTAGTCAAGGCTTTAAGTGAAACTCATTCATGAAAAAACTGCCAATTCAAGGTCTAGTCTATTGTGTAGCTGTAGATGAATGTAGCTTGAAGCTCTAGGTGGATATTTAACCCTAACAAGTCACCACTGAAAAATTGGTATATTAACAGTGTTTTGGAACAGTAGGCAAACTCTGTGAGCATCTAGGTTCTGGTAGGGCAATGTTGGAATAATGGGCTTTGGCCCATCAATAATTCTAAGAAAAATCCCAAAGGCCCACTTACGTATGGTGGTATGTGGGATACTTTAGTACCGCATTGCTAGCCAAGGTGGAGAGACACCTTCTAAAGTCTATAATAGGCTCTGCATATTCTTTCTGGAGCATCCAAGCAATAATTGCATTCCTGATAGTCAACTTCCTCTGTCTCTGCGCTGTTCTTAGCTACTCCGTCCCTTCGCCGCGTACACCGGTCATGGAGAGAGCAGGTCTCCGAAGCCATCGTCCTTGTGATGATGTACGGGAGGGGGCGAATCAAGTTTTTAGGAAGCGCCTCGCGCGACTGCTCACCATTCTCTGCAGCGACTACTTCTTCATCTTCTCCACACTATTCTTTGATTCACTTCGGTAACATCTAGTACTCTTTTGTTTTCTTTAATTTTCAGTGTGTGTATATGTTTCTATGTTCATATTACTTATCCTGCTAATTCATATTTTTAAGGTACATATGTGTACGATCATATTTATGCTTTATCTAAGTCTAGTATTTGTGTTGTTCTTACAATCATGATTTATCTGTGAAATTATTTAATAACTAAAGTGCTACATATTTTAACAGACTTTGAGTATGATAGTTCATCATTGCCAAACCATGATAGTTGACATCTTTCCAAATCATATTTGTGCTAAACATATGAAAGTCGTTTTCTATTTCTTTTCTTACTTGAACTGCTCATCCATAGTGGGTCTACACTTCTTGCTTCTGAGAGCTTTGAAACTAAATTAGTAGTAAGGTATGCCTTTTCCCCCTTTACAATAGCCTATGATAGTGCATTGATATCACTATACTAGTGTGCTAACGCACAGAATTATGTGATGTTTTCACTAACATTCTGACTAAGTGCTAGGATCTAGGATAGGTCCATTAAGTGGAATTACTGTAGGACAAACTGAGTTGCAGAAATTAGAGAACATATACGACTGGCGGAGGGAACACACAACATGGGGTTCATCCCCTAAACTCTCTGAACTGGTTATCTACTAGGCTGTCTGTTGTTTCAGCAGATGCCAAAGGGCCGTTGTGCCTCATCTCCTAAACTCTCTTTAGTCTTGAAGGTGCTCAGTATATGTGCAACATGTGATTAGCTGACAAATGGCATACATTAATGCACAGGCTAAATTTTCCATTTTCAATAATACAAATGGCTTACAGTTTTGTTAGCCTACTGCCAACCTTCCACTGAAAGGAAGAAGTCTGCCTAATCTAATCTTTGCTAATAGATTATGTTTGTAATTTTCAATATATGTTTGATTTTATAGATCTTTAAGCTTTAAAAAATGAAGAAGTTTGTAAATTTGAAATCTTTACGGGAGGAAGCTGAAAAGAGCAAAAAAAAGGACAGAATCAGTAAGATATGTAACTATCATTAATAGTTATAATTTACTATTTAATTCATGTTATTATGCTAGTCTTATATCGCCTATTTTCTTACAAGAAATCATTAATTTCTATAATTTTTGTATTTTTATTATATATATATACATATGTTGTTATACCAGTATTTGGGGGAACGGTGTGTCACGAAATTGATATAACTAAATAACCTAGCTCAATACTCATTTTAAAAATCCTAAGTCCGCTAGGTCGCACATGACGGTCGTTGGACATTCATTTTTCTTGGGAAAATATCTTTGCCTCTTGGCACCTTTTCATATTTTTTAAGAGAAAAATTGGTGGTCGGCAATGTTCCGTGCGTCCATGCGTGACTGGGACCCAGACAATCTTCAGCCGCGGCATAGTTGGGTGACGTGGAGTACTAATTTTTTGGACGTGCATCACCCTTTGGATGTTGGACAATCTTCAGACAATCTTTAGCTTAAGGCCCCCATTCAAAACATTTTTTGGGCTTCTTCTTTTCAGGTTCTACAAGTTGTATTTTAGTTTTTCTACAATAATCAGCTTGTAAACAGAGTATCTTTTCAAGACGGGGTCTACAAATTAATTGTAGTATACACTGTAGCGACTTCATTTATATCGACTAAAATCATACGTAAATTTCTGTTACTCCGTACTATCTCTCATAAACAAAACAAAAGTCAAAAGCCGCAATAAAAAATCATACGCCGAAGAAAAAACATTTACTTTAGTAGCTTTTGGCTTTAGTTTCTCCAGAAGCTAAAACAAACATGATGGTTTCTCAAAGTGATTTCTCGAAACGGCTTTCTAAATCCATCGTCGTGTGTGTTATTCGATCAATATCTCTAAAATCATAGCTAAAAATTATTAATTATAATTAAAAATCATCGGCCTTAGCCGTTTTTAAAGGGGCCTCGTGGTCTGCTGCCACCGCAAGCTAGGATAAGATTCTCCTCGTAAACCGCACCAGGATATATCAACCGATCGCTAGTCGAGCAAGTAGGCTATCAACCAACAACGCTCATTTGGGGGAGAAAATCACCACGATATAGATACGAAATCAAAAGTTTCTACATTTCAATCGACATTTGCCTTGATCGTATTCATTACCGATGCTTCAAACCACGTGCCTGTGTCCACCGAGCCATTTGACGGTTTATATTGCGAACTCATTGGTCCTATTCTTTTTTTAAGCTAGTTTTTAGCTTTATATCTTTTCATTAATCATTATTTATTAAATTAATAAATCATAACTAAAAGTTATAAACCACAGCTTGTTTATATTAGGTGGGTTCTTTTAGATTATTGCTTTTAATTTAAAATTTAAATTCTAGCTATTCACGAGAGAGAGTACGGAGAGAGAAACACTAACATACAATTTTGATCAATATAGATAAAGATAGAACAATATCTATACAATAGATTTATAGACCCTACTTTACAAAGATACTTGATTTAAAAACTAAACTATAAACTTAAGCAATCCATATCTCACATGCAATTTTGTTCAATATAGATAAAGATAGAACAATATCTATACAATAGATTTATAGACCTTACTTTACAAAGATACTTGATTTAAAAACTAAACTATAAGGCTGTGCTCAATATGGCTTTTTTTGAGTGGCTTATGGCTGAAAAACACTGTAGCTGACAGAAGCTTATTTAGCATAATTAAATTTAAAAAATTTAAAAATAAAAAATATATTAGCCCATCATGTATAATGCAAACAAATACGGAAAAAAGAACCGGCAAAAAACTAAAAAAAACAAAAGTTCAGAAAAAGACGAAATTTATGAATAGTAAAAAATAAATCAGAAATCAGAAGCTGAAGCCGAAACGAGCGGGGCGTTAAACAACCCATATCTCACCTCAATTTCCCTCGTGATGCATCCCCTGGGCTCGCAGGCGTACTGTACTCGCAGGTTAAGCGCGCTCTGCCTTCGGCTCGAAGTCTCAGCGGAGGCATGGAACAACCGGAAGCTAGCGCGCGCGGCGGAGCTGTTCACCTGGACCGATTGTTCCGTCGTTAGCGAAACTGGCTGGTTTTGCCCACCAAGTGGCGACTAAAAAAAACAAGTTGCACCCGGCCCCTCTCCCGAGGACGGAGGAAGCCTGAGGCCTGAGGGTATGCATCGGAACGCTATCCTTTCCTTTGTCTGGACTCTGGCCTGATTCCGCTCACGTGGCCTCTATCTACGATGCAATTAAAGTAGATACGAATAAATATTATTTATCTTGTATTCTTTTATATATATATTTTAAAGTCAGAGTTATACATAGATATTATTTATATATATATTTTAAACCTTCGGTCGGTCGAACGGACAGAAATTATCTGCTCTGTTTGCAACCCTACCTCTGACGTACAACAAGTATGCAGAGTTATTTTTCGTTTATAGCGTGTGCTTTATGGTTTATGTTATGATAATTAATTTTTAAACTATATTTTTTAAGACGATGTCAATAAAAATATTATAGTGAAAAGTATAAGAGTTTAGTTGTACCGGCCAAAATCATATACAGTTATTTTCTTCTACGTACTGGCTCTCGCAAATAGCCAGAATTCAAAATTTTAAATTATAAGTCATAAGACGTAGTTCAAAAGAACCCACCTATATCTAAACTAAGGGGTGTTTTATTAATGGGCGGAATCTGAGTGTTCAGGAAGCCACTTCGAAAGTAAGAAGTTGTAGTATTTTTTCCAGAGAAAGATAAAAAGTTAAAAACCAAAAAAGAACAGAAAGCTTTTATTTTTATTTAAAATAGAACAGTAGCGGTTAAATGAAGTGTTTTTTGAAACAAAATTAAAAAATAGTTTTTAGAAAAAACGAACATAGCGATGACAATAGAATCTCTCTGATGGCTTTTAGAAGCGATTTGGAAAAACTGTTTTTAAAAATCGATATGTCTAAATCAACTTTCGGTTTCTCTAGATAGAAACCAGAAGCCGATTTGATCCCGTCTAAGCTTGACTCAAGACAGGCAATATACTGTGTATCATGAGCAGTATAAGATGAAGGAAATCTCCTACAGATGGAGCAGGACGGAGCATGGGCACTTACAGCCTAGTTAAGAGATAAGGAAGAGGCAGATGCTTGTAGGTAGTCGGTTCCTTGGGAACGAAGGCTCAATTACATGCACAAACTGCTTCACTGCACAAGACTTTGCCTGTTCGGGAGGTTTTGGTCTTTAGCATACACACATTCTACAAACAGTGGCCGGCCGGTGGCAAGAGCGCACGCTGATTTGCTAAACGCCGGCAAGAAAAGAGGTACATCTATGATGTCAGCGGCAGGGGCAGCACAGCAGCTGTCCTCTTGTCATAGCGATGGACCCAAGGCCTAGTCGGTTTATTATTAGAGATTGGTTTCTATTTGAGTTAGAGATTAGTTTCCTTATGTTAGAGATATAATTAGAGATATGAGTTTCCATATTATTAGAGATAGGATTGGAATTAGATTTGATCTGTTAGGGGGAGCCCATCTATATAAGAGGGCTACCGCATGCTATTGAGATTAAGCAGAGCAACGTTTGGTTGCCGGCTTCCCTACGGAGTCCCCTGTTCTACTCCGCCGTTTGCCCTAGCCACCGCGACCATAACAATTTGGTATCAGAGCCGTCGATCCCTTCCCACGACTTCTGCTACCATGGGTTCTGCGATTCCTCCTATTGCCGAGTCATTGGCCATAATGAAAGCTAGCGCTGAGAAGATGGCCAGCAGCAACCTCGGCAAAGGGTTGGGGGAAGCCTTCCTCAACCTGCATGCTTTATTAGAGAAGATCTTGAAGGAGCGGGAGGAGGAGAAACAAGAGACAAAGTACCAGCCTGATCATCCAACATCAGATTCACAACAACAAAAACAAGAATCACAACTTCCTCCAGCGCCTCATCCGCATCTGCTCTGCACCACCGCTGCCAATGGAAACAACATCTCCGTGAAGGTGAGGCTAGCCCAGATGCTGCGCGGCGGCGTCATCATGGACGTCGTCACCCCCGAGCAGGCGCGCGTCGCCGAGGAGGCCGGGGCCTGCGCGGTCATGGTGCTCGAGCGCGTCCCCGCCGACATCCGCGCGCAGGGCGGCGTCGCGCGTATGTCCGACCCGGGCCTCATCCGCGACATCAATCGCGCCTTCACCATCCCCGTCATGGCCAAGGCCCGCATCGGCCACTTCGTCGAGGCGCAGATCCTCGAGGCCATCGGCGTCGACTACGTCGACGAGAGCGAGGTCCTCACCCCCGCCGACGACGCCCACCATATCAACAAGCACACCTTCTGCGTCCCCTTCGTCTGCGGCTGCCGCGACCTCGGCGAGGCCCTCCGCCGCATCCGCGAGGGCGCCGCCATGATCCGTACCAAGGGCGAGGCCGGCACCGGCAACGTCGTCGAGGCCGTCCGCCACGTCCGCTCCGTCATGGGCGACATCCGCGCCCTCCGCAACATGGATGACGACGAGGTCTTCTCCTACGCCAAGCGCATCGCCGCCAGACTTGGCTGTGGCCGGATCCGCCGCTACCCGGACCGCCGTCGCCCGAGCCGCCGTCTGATCTGGCCATGCCGCCGCCGCCGTGGGCCGCCTCCGCCTCGAAGACGCCCGGATCCGGGCCGCACTGGCCGCCGCTCTGCCTCTGCTTCCGCCGCCCGGATCCGGTCCGCACGGGCCGCCGCGCTCGCCGCCGCCGGCCGCCGTGGGTCGCTGGAACCGTCGCCGCCGACCGCCGCGGGTCGCCCGGAGCCGTCGCTCCTTCCGTCGCCACCGACTGAGCCGCGTGGGAGGTGGTGTGGCCTGGTGGTCTCGGTCGGTTTTGAACCGACCGATTGAGTAGATAGGCCCAAAAAAATCAAAAAAAAAATAAATAAATAAAAATCAAAAAAATCAAAAAAATAAAAAAAAATAAAAAAAAACAAAAAAGAGTTCATTTTGCAGGCATTATATTCCAAGGCATTATAAAAGAAGCTCCGCTTGGATCGGGTCAGTCGTCTCCATCCGCTGCAGCAACCCGCCACCGTTCGTCTTCTACATCGGCGTCGAAGGCCTTCCATTGACCGCCACCTAGCAGCTCGAGGACGAGCTGCATGTCCGGGAAGGATGTAATGTCATAGCGATGGACCCAAGGCCTAGTCGGTTTATTATTAGAGATTGGTTTCTATTTGAGTTAGAGATTAGTTTCCTTATGTTAGAGATATAATTAGAGATATGAGTTTCCATATTATTAGAGATAGGATTGGAATTAGATTTGATCTGTTAGGGGGAGCCCATCTATATAAGAGGGCTACCACATGCTATTGAGATTAAGCAGAGCAACGTTTGGTTGCCGGCTTCCCTACGGAGTCCCCTGTTCTACTCCGCCGTTTGCCCTAGCCACCGCGACCATAACACCTCTACTCAGAATTTTTTTTAAATAATTCATATTCGAAATTACAAAAATATACCCGTATAATTTTTTTACAGAAATAATATTCAGTCGTCGAACCATTGGACAACTGGAACCTGTCGCCTAACGGCCGCGTGACACAGAGGCTATCCGTAGGCCGTTGAGTGACATAATTGCAGTTGTCGAGCGGTCAGGCGACTGGGACCAGTCGCCCAACCATTGGGCGACTGCAAGATCCAGTCACCTAACCGTTCAGCGACTGGACGCACATATAAATCGGCCTCCAGCCAAGCCCCCGGTCATTTCCATCGCTAACGCCACGCCGCGAAAAGAGAAAGGAGAAGGGAAAAAAAAGAAGAGAAAAGGCGAGGGAAAAAAGAGAGGAGATGAGACGAAAGGGTGAGAAAGAAGGAGAGGTTTCGCTACTTATGCGAGCTAAAAATTTTGTACGTTGTAGCTAATATTTTTTGTATGAAGTAAATAGTTTGTTTAGTGTATAATTAGGATCCGTCAAAAATTATAGCTGTAAAAAAGAATAGTACAATTTTCGTATGAAGTAAATAGTCGTAGAAAATTAGCATCCGTAGAAATATATAGTTGTAGAAAATTTAGTGAATATAGTTGTAGAAAATTAGCATATGTAGAGAATTATAGTTGTGAAAAATTAGCATCCATACCAAATTAGAATCTGTAAAAAATTCTAGTTGTAAAAAATGTAGCCAATATTACGTACAAAATAAGCATCCATATAAAATTATAGTTGTTCAAAATTTAGTCAATACTTTTGTATGAAGTAAATAGTTAGCTTTGTGCGAAACATTATTACGTAACATTTATGATTAATTACGAATGAAAGTAATGTTGTTCATACACTGAAAATTCACGCGTACCGTTAGAACTGGTATATTGGCATTTAAATCAGTATGTCATGTAAATTATCGAAACTCATATGGAATTATTTACAGTAGGAGAGAGCTTGAGTAGCGAGAGAAGAGCAGCATCGATGCGCATAGGAGCCGATAAGGAGTTGATGCTTATTGGGTCGGAGGAAAGGGAGCGGTGTTGGTACGAACGAGGATGGGTTACGCTATGAGGATAGTGTAATTGGCCATGATAGGCCAACGGTCGTAGAAATATAAATTACAGTACAGCAGTAATTCTATAATCTACGATGCGAACTGACTAATTGGAACATTGAAAATATTGACAGACAGACATCAGTAATGCCAATATCCACTATATTGAAAGTGCATTACAGTGTGAGCACCGTTCGTGAAGGTCCAAATGGTGTTGACTTGAGCAGTTTTGTGCAAGTCACTCTGGTACACTCGAACGACAAGAACGCTCGAATTGCAGTTGTGATGCTCTGGCTCACACGCAGCTTCTTCTTGGACCCTAAGGTGTGCAGTATCACCATACAAGGATTTTGGAGGATGTCTCTCACGGATATTAGATTGGAGTTGAGAACATTGCTACACATTGTTACGTAGAAGGGGTTTGTGCAAAGCTACCGATGCCATGGATACGAATGTGTGCTGCTTCTGCAACCATGCCCAATAGAAGTTGTACAAGGATGTGCCAACAGCTATCATCCGGGTGGTGGGAGTAGCTCAGTCGCCCAGCATGTTGGTCAAGAGGAGGACCCGGAGGCCGGTGTCCAGGGGCGGACCTACAGGGTATGCCGGGTGGGCCACGGCATACCCTAGGGCCCAGCCACCTGCTGCAGTGTGGCGTGCAGAGCCGCCACGGATTCGCCGACGTCCTCCCGTCGGGGCCGAGAAGCCAACCGAGCAGACCAGACGAAGCGCAACGAAAGCCTCACGATATTCGCGCGGCGTGGATTCCCATCTGTTTGCTTTGCTCCCCCTCTTTCCCCATGGCCGGAGCCGCGGCCGCCACGACGCCGACGACGCAGGCGAAGATGCGGGCCGTGCAGTACGACGCCTTCGGCGCCGCCGCCCTCAAGGTGAGCCCGCCCCGCACGCGTCCGTGCTTTTGTTTGAGCAACTGTGGATAGGGGCGGAATCTTGTGTGCGTACTAGGCATAGATTGGTTAATGCTAAGTACGATATGACTAATTAATTGGTAAATCAGCTAGATCATTCGCTAATTGGTTCGTTAGTTTTGGTAGTCGCGTGCCTGGGCTCACCCCTGGTTGGAAATAGCAATCAGTTCATCTGAGTCTGCGAGTAGTGGCGAGTCTTTTCCTCTCTTGGGATTTTTTTTGTGGTCGAACAAGTTGTAGAAATAAACCTGATTTAGTGTAGATGAGAGATTTCCCACTCAACAAAATCTCCCCTTTTTTCATGGATAGAGGAGTCAACAAGATTTCTTCATTTTCTTTTCTTGAAAAGAAACCAGTCAACAACAAGATTTCTTTTTTGTTTGTTTTTTCCTTGAGAAGAAACCAGCTAATGAATTCTCAAATTCTTCTGATGCATCATGTCGAAGTTCCTGTCCCTTCAGCGAAGAAGAACGAGGTCCTGTTGAAGCTGGAAGCAGCAAGCATCAATCCAGTTGACTGGAAGATGCAGAAAGGGTTGTTGCGGCCTTTTCTGCCCCGTAAATTTCCTTTCATCCCAGGCAATTATACTCATTGTGGTCTCATGCACTTTTTTGAAGTTGTTATTGTGAATCCTGTTGAGTCCGGTCTATAGAAAGTAGTGTTAATTTTACTAGGAACAAGGATTGATTATATCACTGCATCAAGAATTTAAGCGTTAATTTCACCTTTTGTGCTTCTGAAAAATCTAAGAGCATAAAGGGTCGTATATTTGAGAATATTAGTATTGTGTTTGAACTATTTATGTTATAATTTGTGCAAGTTTCCAACTTAATCTCTGAATTTAAGACTTATCATATTATTTAGTGCCTGTATACCGAATTACGGTGCAAATTTTACAATTATTTACCGAATTGGCAAATGGTTTTACCGAATTGCATATGAAAATTTTGGTGCGGCATACCCTTCGGCAAAATCCTGGGTCCGCCACTGCCGGTGTCATAGTGGTTGCGGAGGAAGTTGCAAATAAAAGTGCATCCACTCAAATTAATAAAACAAGTATACTTACATCCCTTGGTGATCCGTGCAAATAGCTAAATTAGGTTTCTCCTTTGTGACTTGCTGAGCTGTATGGCTCACAGCTTGCAAAACCCCTTCAGAGTTTCAAGAAGCTAGTGAAGGTTTGGCAGTCGAGGGCGCCCCAGAAGAACCATTCTTCAATGAGGATTCGTGGTTCTAGGTCTCGTTCGCGCTCAAAGTTCCTGGTGTTTTATGTAATGTATTATATTTCGGGCTTGCACGTGCGCTGTGTAAGAACTGGTTGGTAAATCTTATGTTGTAATATAAATTGGCTCTTTTGCTATAAGCATATTCTATGGTGATATTCTCTTGCTCGATGCTCTGTAATTAACCAAATTTGGATAGTTACGGGACGCCGAGTTTTAGCACCCATAAAAACGGGGGCGTTACAACAAACAA
Organism: Dendrocalamus latiflorus; assembly: GCA_017311315.1. Taxonomy (NCBI): domain Eukaryota; kingdom Viridiplantae; phylum Streptophyta; class Magnoliopsida; order Poales; family Poaceae; genus Dendrocalamus; species Dendrocalamus latiflorus. The sequence continues at coordinate 4,212,124 of CM029664.1, forward strand.
CAACTCAAGGGCTGATCACATAAAGTATGAACAGTCCTTATTAATGCAAAACACCAAGACTTGCGCATTTATGCAAAGGAAAATGACCTGATCGATGTGACCCCAATAGGACATCTTGTCTGAGCATTCAGATATACAATACTCAGTGTAGACTGCTAATCAAAATGCATTTTCAAAATTCTAAATCCAAATAATTCATCACAACAAAAATCTAAAACCTTCTTATATAGTCTTTCAGTAGTATTGCTAATATCGGAGACAACCTACCTACTTCACTGAAGAAGATCGACGGTCTGCGAACACTAGCATTGTTTAACAGTCCAAACTTCATGGCTATTGAGAGTGACTTGTTTAGAAGACTCAAGCATCTTCGCATTCTCGTTCTCAATTAAACAAGCATCGAAGTCATCCCTAAATCAGTGAAGAACTTGGCGCACCTGAGGGTGCTAAACCTCAGTTTCACAAAAATAAGGGAGCTCCCCAATTCAATTGGACACTTATAAACCTTCAGTATCTTCCATTGCTAGGTAGCAGTGAGCTCTCTATGTTACCAAACAGCATAGCAAAACTATCCAACATGAGGTTTCTTCATCTAAATAAGACTGCACTCACTTCCATGCCACGGGGAATAGGGCGATTGCATCATTTAGACATGCTCATGGGAGTTTTTGAGAGTTCTAGTGGATTCAAGTTGGATGAACTGCGGCGTCTTTCTCAGCTTAGGCATCTTCGGATTAATAAGCTTGAAAGAGTAGAAGACGCTAGTTCTTAAGGACAAAACTCGGCTGAAACAACTGAAGGAACATCTGAGAATGTTTAAGATTTGTTATGATGAATTATTGCCAAATTAGAGGACCTGGAATTTGGGCTTTACAAAATTATACTTTTTCTGGACTTCTTTTAGACCTGACAGTCAGACCGGCCAAAGACGACAGTCAGATCGACCACCGATCAGACCACTGGAGCCGGTTTGATCGGCCGCCACCAGTGGTCAGACCGGTTGGAGGCAACAGTCTAACTGGCCAGACTCTGTTGTTTCGGCTGAAAATTGGAATTTTGGAAAATTGAGTTGCAGTGGTTTGAATTAGGTCAGTGCATGTGTGTTGCATAAAGTATATTTTGACTAACATGGGTCAAATTGTGAAGAACTTATGTCTAAACACAATTTCTTGGTGTTTAGATGTGTAGGGACGCTTAGAGTTAATCATGATCAATGATGGTGATCGGGCTATGCTCATGAAAAAGCTAAGGCCCAGAATGATCACGGATGTCAAGTGAGATGGCTGAGCTTAAACATGGCTCAAATAAGGCAAAAAATATTAAAGGAAAGTTCGAGCGATAGCTTATACCATGTGGCTTGGTTGGTCCAAATGAGGCATAGTCCGATGGAATCAGAATGAGAGAGACTTGCTGACGTGTGGTAAATCAGTGGTGCATCTACACATGATAATCATGACGATTGCTTGCAAGAAAAAAATGAAGACTAGGTTAAGAAAGGCTATTTTGGTAAGTTGATCAAAATATCAGAAACTATCTTAGATCAAAACTATGGCATTTGAGCAGTATTTGATCAAATGGCTTAGGTCAAGGAGGAGATGAGATGATTAAGTTGGATCAAAAGCTAAAGACTTAGTAGATTCAGATTCATATGCTTTGAAAAGTATGCATGGGTATAGTGTATGAGTAAAACTCGTGTCGTGTAGGGTTAACGAGTTTTCCCCAAATATGCTAATGATATTATCCATTAGGGTTGGGTTTGGACTAATTGCTTCATCTATTTAATGAGCTGGGATACAGACTTGCAAGTTAACCCTTCCAACCATCCATAGTCTAGCCAAGTATTTTAGAATTAGAGTTTAAGAAGTGTAAGTGTTGTGGTATGCTCTCTTGTTCTTCAGGTGAAGTGGCTATAAAAACTTTATCCTCAAGTAGCAATACATCAACTTTGATTATCTCTTATGGAGTACTCTTGTTTTGATTGATTTACACTTGATCTTATTGGTCTTGATCTTCTCTCTCTCCTTCTTGATCTTGTTGTATAGCAAGGACGTATAAGTAATGTAAATGACTCATGGAGATCAATCCCTATTCATCTAGATATCATGTCTTGCAAGTTTTTGAAGTTGCCTGGTTTTGCTTATATTTGACCTTCTCGGGAGATTTCTTGATTCAAGTATTTTTGCCTCTAATTTTCGGGGTTTCTTATTTGCTGTGACATGTGAGAATATATCTAGAGCATCTTGGCTACCCTTCACCCACAAGCAAGCTATATTCCCTGTTTTTAGTTTTTGCTTGATTTTAGTACGATCTTACTTGTTTTTGAAAAAGGTCTAAACTTTGATAAGGATTCTTGCGATTCTTAAATGAAATAGGTTTTTAAAATCTCAAGCAAAGTGTGTGCAAAATCTTATCTCATTTGGACTTGGATTTTTGGAGTTACACTAAAAGTTGAATCACCTTGGGCTATTTTTTCAGTTATGGAACAGGGGAGGCCGGTCAAACCACCCCCTAGTAGCCGGCCTGACCGCCAATGCCTTGAGTTTTTTGGCTTTTGGTTTTTAAGCTGTTTGTTTTATTCTTGGCTCTCTATCCTGATCTTTGTAGCTCAGTAGCTACCAGAGTAAAAGATTAGCAAATATTTTGAAAATTTTTTGAAGATACTATTCACCCTCTCTATTACATACCAATCCTCCAACATCTCTCACTTTGTTGTACCATAGACAGGAGATGAACATATGAAGCACTGCAAGAGACACGAAAGGGAGGCCCGCACGGCCCACGGTCTCGGCAGCATGCGCGTGCTGTGATAGCACTGCCTAACAAGGCATCAAAGGCCTAGCCCGGTCACGATTTGTAAAACTACGCGCGTCCCATTAGCGCGGGGTGTTTTCGCGTAAACTAAGAACGTAGAATCTTGAAATTTTGTAGAGATCGATATAGGCCGTGTATGCGCGGAAACAGGCTAAGGGCCTGTTTGGCAGAGCTCCACCAACTCCAGATCCACCAAAAACAGCTCCACTCCACGAATTTTTACCCAAACGCTCGAGCTCCACGAAATCTGGATCCACCAAAATACTAAGGGCCTGTTTGGAAGAGCTTCACCAGCTCCAGATCCACGAAAAACAGCTCCACTCCACGAAATTTTACCCAAACGCTCCAGCTCCGCGAAATCTGGATCCACCAAAATCCTGGATCTGAGGGCCAGATCCATGGATTTCATGGAGCTCCTCAAGGGGTGCTCCACCGTGGAGTTAGGTGGTAATTACCCACCAATGCCACTGGTTATACACCCCATCCCACCAAAAGTGGTCAGTCCCACCAAAACCTCAATTTCGTAGATCTGGAGCTGCTGTACAAGCCAAACACTCCATGGTGGGATCCCAGATCCACGGTGGAGCTGCTCCATGGTGAAGCTGCTGCTCCAGATCCACGTTTTCAGTGGTGGAGCTCTCCCAAACAGGCCCTGAATCTAGCTCCAGATTCATGAAATCCATGGAGCACCTCAAGGGGTGCTCCACGAAACCTTGTTTCGTACCTACTCGTGGAGTTGGGTGGTAATTACCCACCTTTTGCCACTGGTTACACACCCCATCCCATACCACCATAAAACCCATGGGCAAAACAGGTCATTCCCACCAAAAACTCAGTTTCGTGGATCTGGAGCTGCTGTGCAAGCCAAACAGTTTTGTCTAGCTCCATGGTGGGATCCCAGATTCACGGTGGAGCTGTTTTTGGTGGATCTGCTGCTCCAGATTCATTTTTTCAGTGGTGGAGCTCTGCCAAACAGGCCCTAACTATAGAAGATAGGATATGGTGTAGTCATGTGCAACTTTGGCGATGGACCAGGACCATTAGATCCGAAATCGAAGGCCAAGATCAGCCCGGTACTGTAGCAACGTGTTGTAGATGGATACTGTTCCTGACTTCCTAGCAAAAAGACGGATGCCGTTGAAAAAATATTGTAGCAATAGACACTGTACTGTATCCCTAGGTGCCAATTCATCAGTGACTTGTTCAATCGAGACGTACCATGCATCTATGAACCCGTTCTTACTTTGGAGTGTGCAGTTTCCACAGCTATAGACGCTACCATTTGAACCACATCTTTGTCAGTTGGGTCACGTTCATATATATACATATGGGCAAAACTTGATATGCGCCACATACCAAGCCAGTAATAACTAATAACAATCGGCCCTGCAGTTGACGTACAGGTTAAACAGACCAAAGCAAATTCACCATCACACCTCTCGTCCATAGACCACAGGCATTCATCCAAGAGGAAGATAGCTGAAGAAATGAACATCATGTAACCCACTTAAATACTTAAATTTCTTTGGCAATTGCTTGTAAAACGTTAACAGAAAAATGCATTTCAGCTACTGTAATCCACAAAATAATTCACCTTAGCGCACTTATTTACATGGCTAAGACGCACAAGAATGAAATGACATAATTTGACCTGAGCATAAAATAAATGGAGAGGAACATGATTATTTACATGGCTAAGCCGCGGCTGCTTTGCATACCGGGCATGAGTTCTTCACCTGCAACCACTTCTTGATGCAGTCGGCGTGGAAGTCGTGACTGCATTTCAGTATTCCCAGCAAATCCTTGTCTTTGTATTCCTCCTGTCAGAATCCATCCATCATAAAGTCAGAATCGGGCAAAATTTTCAGGGCATGGTTTGTAAATCATTCAACATGTAACTGGCAATTTAACAGAAAGTAGTTGAAGAAAATTGTACCAGACAGATTGCACAGCTCCCATCATCTTGATCGCTTTGCGTTTGATCAGAACTGCAACAGACCACTTCTCTCACACAACCTGCAATTTTTTCGTCAGCCAAGCCTGTGTTGACATTACCAATAAATTCTCCCAACGCCAACAGGTCCTGTTCATAGCAAAAGCGAAAGTTAAGAAAAGAGCCTCGAATTTCTGGTGCAGGAGGCATGGAGAAGCAAAAGGCATATCTTTCTACCTCATAACTCATGTCATCAATGTCCAGTCTCATGTCCCTGTGGGGATCAGCTGCTTCTCTTGATTCATAGAAAACCAACTGGTCCAGCATCATAAACCGCTTCACAAATAGCATAGCAGCTAAATCAGTTCAGAATTCAAATTTACATCTATACAAACTTAATTATGTGAAAACTAGAAAGAAGTATCTACCTCTGCCTCAATCATCAACGGATGATAACCATAGTGTGAGCTCCTTGCCCTTCTGTTCCTTCCACTGTTAGCATGACCTACGGATACATGCCTTGCATTTCTAGAAGATGCAGCAGCTCCGTTAGGAAATGGCTGACCAATCCTCACGGATGTAGAGGTAGCTGCAGAGCTAGCAGGTGGATAGCTCGGAATGACCGCCTCATGGGGAATTGCTCTAGAACCAGAGGAAGCTACAGAAGATGGATGACCGTAGCTAGGAACAGTGTTGCTACGAACAGCTCTGGGAGCATAGTCACCATTGGTAAATATCCCACTGTCACAAGAACCATGGACAGTTGGGACAGGAGCAACGCTAGAGTTGCTGCTTCGCATAGCAGGATAGTAAGGCATGCTAGTGATTCCAGTGGCACCTACGTTGCATCAAAACACATGTGCTGTAAGTATGAACAACGAGATAAACTTAAATCATATAGAAGATCAGGGACACTAAAAATCCACATTTTCAGGTAAACTGTGGCACAAGATTGAAATCAAGCAGCAGATAAGTATTATGTTTTAAATCAAGTTATAAAAGACACTCCATACCAAAACTAAGATGGCTTATGTTTGGTTCCACCATTTATTATGCGAACCAAAGACTTCAAGGGATATTAATTGTCAAGTGCAACACAGGTAAGTACGTCAGATAGACAACAAAGACAAATCTAGCACATGTAACTAAGCATTAACTACTAAGTTAAAAAAAACTAAGCATTAACTACTAACCTGAAGGTACATTTCTTGTTGGCACAGAAAAAGGTGCTTGGTTCCTTCCCACTGATGTACTTAGGGAAACACTTGCAGTTGAATGGAATGGCGGTGGATGAATGTTGTTTGGTGTGTAAGTTGAAGCTGGTCTAGGTTCCAATGAAATATTGGTACGATTGTGGCGTGCTCTAACATTCCTCTGAGATCCTTCTTGATTAGCTAAACGCTGGTCATTCCAGTTGCTTGGGGCAATGCTTAAAGGCATTTGATAATGTAGGGGCTCAGTAAGTGGAGTAGGATTTGGCGGCACATAATTAGAGAACTGAGTATTGGAAGAGCTTCCAACATAATAACCACCTACACTGATCCCATCCACAGGATTTATGATGGGATTTTTTCGTTTTATTCCGGCCCTTCTGTTGTCCACATGGGAACTCACTGGAGCAAAGCCTTCCTCAGATCTATGTGGATAACTTAGAGCAGGTTCAGGTTGAGCATCATAGGGTAAATGACTACTGGAGCTTCCAGCAGGATAGTGAACAAATGGAACATGTGAGGTCCCTGTGTTGCCTACTCTATGACCTGCATACTGTGCAGCACGACTTGAAGATGGAAGATCATTTGATCTAATTGCCACACTGCCGTTGCCAGATGGACCAATTCTAAGGGGTGCATCACTTCCAGCATGCACAAATAGCTTCTGACCTGAGATTAAAAAAATAAACGTATTACTCTTATCACAATTCAGATACACGTACAGCAGAAGAGTATTGATGAAGTCCAGCTACCTAAAGGCAGGGGTTCGTTGAGTGACCCATTTCTGGGTTGGCTATGACCCATCTCTGGCAGCTGGAGATGGTTGTGATGGTGTCTAGCCATAAAACAAACGGTCCAGTATGGTTCCCTTAACCTGGAAATCACAAATCGAAGCAATATTAATAATTCAGTGTCATACTACATTGTAGGTCCAAATGAAACAACACATTATCATTAAGTTCAACATGGATGTTATTTAGCTACCGATTGTTGCAAGTCAGACCAAAACATAGAAATAATAGCACATCGAAGTCATACAAGTGCAACATCCATGTTACAATGTTTGATTGCTGGTACATGCATCATGAATCACAGACACTAAAATTTTGAATGGGCATAACAACAGACAGCAAAATCTACAGGAATAACAGAAGTACAAAATTCACAACTGCATCTACTCCTAAATACTACAAAAGGCAGATTAAAAAACGTGGAAGCACCACGTTTACTTGATGTTTAATTACTGACACCATTGGCAAGTAGAGTATACAATCCAAATGATAATTCATTTCCTTGACAGGTTGCAATGTAATGTTAATAGTGAACCGTTAATCACATGTATAGATCTTACACTTTGTAAGTGTCCTTATCATTCACATAGAAACATAGATATAAACCGACAAGAAAAGTGTATCTAATAAAACTCAGCTAACATGGCAGCTAATTGTGGTTAGAAGATAATTCCCAAGTAGAAGGTTAGAAGATAATTGCGGTTTGGAAACTCAGGGGAAAAAACTAACTTAATGCTTTCTCCCTTCGTGCTACAGATATATTTTTCAACTTTTAACATAATAGGCTAGAAAAAACAAATAGAAATAAGATACCAAGACTAAAGTGCTCATTTTCTCCAATGTTGTGGTCCGTTGTTGGATATGGGTCTGAGAACCGAGGGTAGGGCACTTGCCCTTGATTGGCCGGCTATGCTACCGCCAAGGCTTTGAGGCCTGTTGAAGAAGAGAGGAAGACTAGATAACTTTGTTTATTTCTTTACTTAATGATAGTATGTACAATGTTGTCCCTTTTATAGTGCCCTTGCCTTCAGATACTGGACCGGGATTCACACCGGCAGCATCGAAGCTCTGAGATGCCAGATTGAAGAAGTCTGATTCCTATTACCTGCCCTTCCGTTACAACCTGAATTTGTTTATAAAGGACTCGTACAAACCAACTCTCAATCAAACTCTAGCTACTATCATGTCAATCCGACTCTGCTACTCACAATCGGAACCCATCCTAACATATGACTCGGATATCTCAATAACCAATACTTTCCTAATTTCCTAACTCCTTTTATCTCCTTCTGAACCGGAAGTCGTGATAACGATGGCAATTGGAACACGGCTTCACGTTAGATGTAGGTCGTCACGTATTTTCGGTTGCCTAAACACCGCTTTGCTCGTTCGGCTTTTCAACCAACGCCGACTACCTCTTGCAAGATCTTCTTGTGTAATGCATTCCCCAATAAGAGTCCACAACATTACACCCCTCGTGGCGAGACAACTCGTCCTCAAACTGTCAGGTGGCGGCCATGGTTGAAGTCCTTCGTAACCCCATGTCAACAAGAGGGCACGATGATGACGTCGTGTCGCATGGAAGAAGACCCGTGAAGCCTCTGTGAGCAACAATGAGGATAGCAACCCTCCAGCGTCGGTCAACGTCGTAATAGTCACCGGTCGCAAGGTCAACCGGCACAAGGCAGCAGCATCCTTCTTGTCCCTAGATGCAGCAATTGTGGGAGGAATGTGATGACGTCGCTGGCCCCCACCTATAAGCCGTTGTGCTTCACACTTGCGGAGGCACGGTGTCGGCCAGTAACGTGGAGATGACCACCACTGGACAGCGATAACCTTTCTTCTTGGCAAATGCACCAAAGGTGAAGCCTGAAGAGGAGTCATCGTTGGTGACGTGGCCATTGCTAACGCCAGCGCTAGGGAAGGTAGTGGCTGCGCAGCCATTGCAATGGCACACGCCACCTCTTCCTCCTTCAGTTTGTTCACCAACTCCATAGCCTTCTCCAAGTTGGCCATCATATTGTTGAGTAAGGACCATATTTTCTCGTTGCTAGCCATTAACATGTCCAAAGGAGATAATTCAGCATCGAAAGACATGGTGTGTGGCTCTGATACCAAATGTTGTGGTCGGTAGTTGGATATGGGTATGAGAATCGAGGGTAGGGCACTCGCCCTTGATCAGCCGGCCATGCCGCCGCCAAGGCTCTAAGTCCTGTTGAAGAAGAGGAAGATTAGAGAGCTCTGTTTATTTCTTTGCTTAATGATAATGGATACAATGTTGTCCCTTTTATAGGGATGGCTAAATTTAACTCTTAAGAAACATATCACTATATTAAGGAAACTAATCCCTATTAATAGGAAACTTATCTCTAATATATGAAAATAATCTAAAAGAAAACAAACCCAAATAATAAGGAAACTAACTAAATAGAGCCCATACGACAACCCTGAGTTACTGTTCACGCGTCGTACAAAGCTACAGTACCATGCAGTACTGCTCACGGTGCTACAGTACCGCATGGTACTACTCATCCGCCGCGGGTACTGTTCATCCAACGTTGCAGTAGGCCACAGTATTGTTCACGAGCTTGCTGCATGCATTACCGGGATCCTAGGCCATAACATTGCCATAACATCCTAGTTCTAGACGAACAATGTTAGTTGTCAGTAATGTGTAATACTAATATGATATCGCAGCTCTTGCTCTAGATAACTTTTTGAAAACATTTTAAGTACCAAAACAATCAAAGGGGGACCACAGAACAATATCAAGTGAAATAACCAACCTTCAATGGTAAAAAGCCAAAAAAAACAGTGAATATATGTATTGTTCATACCAAAATAAGTAGCCAAAGATTAAGTGGATTTACAACCACATTGTATATCATAGTATTCCTTTCAGTACTACACCATTTTTGTACATTCCTAGCAAATATATGTGAATAATAAAACTTGCTACATTATTAAACTTTACATGGCAGGGAAGACATTGTATCATTCACATAGAATCATAGATATAAACCGACAAGAAAAGTGTATCTAATAAAACTCAGCTAACATGGTATAGCTAAAATATGCCATTATGCAACCTGATAATTCCCGAAGTTTAGAAGATAATTGTGGTTTGGAAACTCAGGGGAAAAAACTAATTCAATTCTTTCTCCCTTCGTGCTACAGATATATTTTTCAACTTTTAACATAATAGGCTAGAAAAAACAAGTAGAAATAAGATACCAAGACTAAAGTGCTCACTTTCTCATAGTTCTAGACAAACAATGTCAGTTGTCAGTAATGTGTAATACTAATATGATATTGCAGCACTTGCTCTAGATAACTTTCTGAAAACATTTTAAGTACCAGAAAGATCAAAGGGGGACCACAGAACAATATCAGGTGAAATAACCAACCTTCAATGGCAAAAGGCCAAAAAAATAACAGTGAATATCCGTATTGTTCATACCAAAATAAGTAGCCAAAGATCAAGTGGATTTACAACCACATTGTATATCATAGTATTCCTTTCAGTACTACACCTTTTTTTGTACATTCCTAGTAAATATATGTGTATAATAAAACTTGCTACATTATTTAAACTTTACATGGCAGGGAAGACATTGTCAAAATGTCATGGGGAAAAATTTTGTACATAATACAAGAAAAAAAGGAACAAAAAATGGTTATGTAAGGGAAAATATGTAGCGTGAAGCCTTGGACCATCTATCAGCTTCAAAAGAGCAGCAGAATTTCATGAATGCGGGTGAAAATCGAATGTCATCACCGGATGAAGATATGCCCCAAGCAATAGATGCCATACATATGACATTTCTAAGATTCTTCGGCAGAAGTGTTTGCGCCCTTCCTCTGTTTATTGGTACATCCACCTCATTTCTACATCAGCAACGAATCTAGTTTGAATTTCTTTCAAATAATAACCAGCAAATAATATCCTCGACATGCAAATTGGAGACAGACTGCAGTTTTACTTTGTTTTTAGATCCAAGTTATCTCTTGACAACCAGTCCTACATTACCATTCTGGTTGGAAACTGTTAGTGCTTGATTTTTTAAGCTTGTATCCTTGTAATGATCGAGTCATCCACCAAAAAGTAACAAAGTAGTGGGTGTTAATGCTGATCCACTTGATCAACACTTTGACCAACCTGGATTCTCTACAACCTAACAATAGCCTATCAATGATATTTACATACCATCAATGGCATAGTTCTGTGATGAATTTTACAATACAAACCGCCAATAGGGCAAACGGAGTGTACTTCTCAGTAGGACAATAAAATCAGCACATCGAGTAACCAATTGAACACATGCCTCGCCCAAATAACATTGGTCCACCAAAAATGAATCAAAGGCTGAAAGGCATGGATCGTTCATTCAGATAACTGATGTAAAAGTCTCACGACTAGCGCCTTCCCTCATTTTGAGGATGACGCTACTGCAATGCTGATGTTGAGTACTGAGGACAAGGGATTTGTCTTCCAAAGGCACAATAGAAATTGGAAGAGCTCTTCCATTTCCTACTGCACCAGTTAGCACCACAAAGGGACATAAATAAATCAAGGCACCCATCATACTTTCTTGATTTATTAAAATCAAGATGTCATACAAGGGTCATCTAGCACCTGCAATGCCATTAATACATTGGTCCAAATGATCGTGTATACAACTGCTGGGAAAATAGTCACTCTAATCCTCTAGAACAAATAACCTTGTCTTATGATTCAGCACAGGCAATAAGGGACCTGAGGAGCTAAGGAGAGGTAATAAATGTCTAAGGATGCAGAATTATAGTTAGAAAAACTATATTCAAAGAAAAAGGTGACTGTAGATTCCCACAACAAAATGATAAGCCAATAGCAACCAACATAAATCTCAAGATTGCAACTACAACATTTTTGGGATTATTCACTAACCTGGCCATCATTTTGCTGAAGGAAATGGCTTACCCAAACTAACTCCCGAATTAGTCCAGTTCGAAGTTAGAAGAAAACAGTCAATCACTTCCCAAAGATTGAAAATCAAACTCTAGTAAATCTCACTTCACTGCTTTCAACGAAGTATATTATGGTCGAAGCGAAATCTCACCCCCTAACCTGCATTTCAGCATAAATAATGGTTTTTGTGCCATTTCTAACTACACAAATGAATTGCATAGAGTGCTACAGAAAATCAAACAAGGAGCACCTGCAGATGCAGGGGACATGACAAAATGATTACTGCAAGCAGCTTGTGACACGCCTCTTACATAAGCAAGTGACCATATGGAGAAAGCTTATGATTAAACAAACCAACCACGATGGAATCCACCAATTAGCTTTATTTTTTAAAAAAATTTGGGCACGTTAGGGGACATAAATCAGTGATTAGTTGGTAGATGGGGCAATCTAGGCATGTAAATGACCAACTCTACTCCTATATAGCACCAAGATGTGGGTTTGTTGTCGTATCGGTGTCGGACACTGTGTCCAACATGGATACGACACTGACACGCCATCGATATGTGTCGGCCACGTATCAGACAATTAAATGGCGAACACAAATCATTTTAATTTCCAACACGACTTCGACACTCATGCGACATGTATGCGACATGGCAACTAGAATGTGAGATGTGGGAGGAGATAACTTTGAATCTCTAACTAGTGTTGGCATTCTAGAATTTGCTCATCTCTCTCTTAACGAACGAGAGTTAGAGTGTGTCTTTTGAATATTAGTCTACTACAATGACCAGAAAAAGATGAGGACGAGAAAGAAGTCTTAGGAGTCTCATGTTGTCCTTTAATAAGCCTTCAATCTGAGTTTGTTATGTAATTTAAGTTGAACCCCTCCTATGTTGGGCTGTTGGCTATAGGGGTGGATGCATGTTTATAAGTGTGGGAGCAGTGGGGCACAGGTCCCACACCGATCTTAATTTTTGTTGTTTATGGTTCAAGCTTATATAGTGTGTTCACCACATATCAAAAACTAGTGCTCCATATGCCAAGAACTACATCTATCTAAAAGAAGGTTTAAACACCGTTAACAAACAAAAGAAGAAAAGAAAAACACACAGGACATTGACAAAACAAAAACAAGACACTCCAAAAAATACGTATACTAGCAGGTTCTCAAATTCATCTTAAATCATTCACTAATGGTAGTTTCTTGATTTTGGTATGTTATCTGACAAATAGTTATTTACCATTGAACATTACCATGAAGTTAGTTGATGTTACAAAATTTAGAATGCATTACTATCCTCTACATTATTGATGGATGTAGAGGTGCAACGGAGCGAATAATTTCCGTTTGACCAACCGAAGACTTGCAAAACGAATACAGAAGGGGTAAATGAGTATCTAACACTATCGGTGTCTGACTCCGTGGAAAGAAATATAGAATAGGATATGGGATGAGTGATATCGGTCTGTATATATCCGTATGTCAAGTGATATAAGGAAGTTTGTTATGATTTCACTTAGGAACAAGATAACATATAAATAGATTGCTACATCTAAACATGTAGGGAATACTAAGTGCTTTTACTTTGACATCTCGACAATTAGTCTCTCTGTGCTCGCTCTAATTGCATCCGACTATCCAATATCCTCTATAGGGGTTCAAAAGAAACGGATAATTTCCGTCTGACCGACCATCCAAGCACTTATGGAACAAATACGGAATGGAGAAACATGTATTCGGCATTATCCGTGTCTGACTCCGAGAAAAAAATACGGAATAGAATACAGGATGAGCGATACCTGTCTATATCCGCTCCGATTACATCCTTAGATGGATGCGTTGATAAGTATATACATAGAGCACAAGGCCCCTGCGTCATGTCTGTTCTAGATCTGCCACTGATTGGCTACTGTTAACTGTACTCTGTTTTAAGTTTCTGTCTTTAAAGTTTGAATTTGGCAATTATCTGTTGGAGTGTTGTTGGTTGTTCCTTAATTGCTTTGAGCCTTTGATTGTTCAAGAATCAATTATAAATGTTAAATTTACTGATCAGGTTATTTCTTTTACCAAGTTAATGGACTTCTAAATTACTGGTATTAATATGAAAAATAGAACATATGATGAGTTGACTTAACGAAGATTGAAGAATAAAGAGGCGTGGATCATCTTTGAGGTACATATTCGTAGCTTACACTTCGCATATTTACATTATTTCAGTTTGGCAAACAGGTAGAAAAATAGAAAATGGTACATACGTATGTATTGTTATTATTTAAATACATATAGCCGTGTCATTGTGTCAGCATTTTTGGAAAAACGGTGAATCCTTATGTCGATGTGTGTCGACGTGTCCGTGCATCATAGCTCTATTCTATTCCTAAGGTTAATCGAGGTGATGCAGAATCACACCCTGAAATCCCCCTGACTCGGCTCGCATTTATAAGGTCGTTTACCCGCGATGCAGCATAGATATTAGCCAAAATGGATCAGCAAATCCTCTCCCCATCGCTAAGATCATCTCGATTATCGCCTGCCAACTTATACAAATCGAACAACTACATAATACCATATAAAGGCGAAACTACCGATAACCATCAACATCCAGACATGTATTCTCCGATCAAAAAAAAATCTGGTCGAATCAAGCCACCGATCGGTACCACCCAACAGGGGTCAATCGCATCAAAACTAGACTAGAACAGCAGAATCAACCGAAACCAACAGCAAATCGAAGGGCCGTACCTCGCGGGGAGATCGATCCGGGGCCCAAATCGACGCGATCCGGCCCGATTCGCGAGGAATTCGGGGGGAGATTTTTTGGGGGAAATCCCTGTACGGAAGCTTCGGGGCGGAGACGCAACCGCTGTTGTTTGCGTCGCTCTAAACAAACGAGAGAATTTGTCCGCGTGGGAAGGGAAGGAGGGAGGTGGAAGGAAGGCTATTTATAAAGGAGGCGAGGCGGGGTGGAGCTTTGGGGCGGCGATTCGGCCAAGGGTGGGAGCCTCGCGCCTCGCGTGGGGATTGGACCGCACAGCTAGGGTGGTAAAAAAGCTAGCTTAGTTTAAAATTATTTTAATTATAATTGTTAATTAGTTAAATATTGAAATAAGTTGATTTTAAATAAATTTGAACTTTACTCTAACTTGGATCGTTAGCTTGTTTCAAAAATATTTGTAAATTATATGTAAAATAATATTAAATTATATTATATTAATTTTAGAAAAAATCTCGATAAGAGGAGTTATCACGTTATACATCACTACCCACAGCCCTGCCACACTTGGGTCTTTACGACCCAAAATAAAAGCTCCTTTTATTAATTTTTTATTTTACGGGTCTATATGTCAGTGGAGGATAATGGGTACACTGAGTAGGTGGGCCCATGAGTTGAGGACAACTAGGGAACCGAAATTTTTCTATTTAAGCCCTTTTTTAAAAAAAATATTCACATTTAGACCCCTGGTGGTTTTAATTCCGTTTTTGGACCCAGGGGGTCGGAGCCGTGGATCACGGCGCCGAGGTAACACGTCTCGGCGCCGTGATCCATGGCTCCGAGGCCCCAGGCCGGCACCAGCGTGGCGACCCGCGTGGTGCCGACGTGGCAGAAGCTCGGCGCCGTGATCAACGGCTCCGAGCTCGGCGCCGTGACTCGTGGCTCCGACCTCGGAGCCGTGGATCTTGGCGCCGAGCTAGCGGCATTTACCCAGGCCAGGCCGAGCCATTTCGCGTCGCGTCTGCCCTCAGCCCCGACTCCTGCCCCCGCCGCCTCCCCGGCCGCCACCGCCTCCCCGGCTCGCGCCGCCAGCGCCTCCCCGCCCCGGCCCGGCCGCCTCCCCGCCCCGGCCGCCTCCCCGCCACCTCCCCGGCCCACGCCGCCTCCCCGGCCCGGCCGTCTCCCCGCCGCCTTCCCGGCCCCCGCCGCCTCCCCGCCCCGGCCGCCTCCCCCCCCCCCCCCGCCGTCTCCCCGCCCCGGCCGCCTCCCCGCCGCCTCCCCGGCCCACGCCGCCTCCCCGCCCGCCACCGCCTCCCCGGCCCCGCAAGCGTTCAAGGTGAATCTCTAGTATATCGTGAATTTTTTTTCACATATGTTACACACTGTCGCTTAATGTTCACTCCATATCTATGGTACCTACGAGAAGGCATAATGATTTTAGACTTTTGGTGTGATTAATACAATGTCTAGATAAATATTGGTGGTTCTGTTTGACTCCAAAAAAGACATTGTAGGCTGCATATTATAACTGAAAATCTCATGTGACTATATCTGGATCGTATTAGATATATAGATGTTTGAATGGGAAAGGGTTCATTTAGATATTTTATTGCTTAAACAAGTATGCATGTGATTTATCCAAAATTTCGCTTAAAGGTATTGAGTTTGGATTTGTGTATGAACTAGATGGACAACGTAGTAACCCTATATCATGGAGGCAGTGTGACAAGTGATGATTATGGAAATGTTCAATTTGTTGAAATGCAAAGGGTGCCTCTGATGTTCAGTGATCGGCCGTCGTTTAGTGAGTTGGTTGCTAGGGCCCGGGAGAAGCTACATTGTCATGGAAACGAGGAGAGCATCACAGTTGAGGGGTTACTTCACTTCGGTTCGAAAGACACAATTCTCAGGCGGTTGATCTTAATTGGTTGTGAGGATGAGTGGGACAAATATGTCAAAGTGGTTATGAGGAATGAGTTAAAATGTTTGGACCTTGTTGTGCGGAAGGTGTCTATTGAACCAACCCCTCACGGTTATTCACCAGAACTAGGTGATCAGGCACCCTTTGACCCTCCGTTACTGGATCTTGCGGTGGATGTGGAAGAAGTGCCTGAGGTGCCCGATGCTCTATCTGCCCCGAACGAGGTTCAGATTTCTCAACCAGTTCGAGTTGAATGTCGGACTGATGATGTCGTGGCGGCCCCTCAGGAGATGGGATTGACCCAGAATCATCCCAATAAGTGTCGAGCAACACTTTAGCCTTTTGTCGTCATTGCTTTTTTTTTGTCTCAATCCCATCGTTTTCGTGCTTATGATGCAGGAGACATTCCTGATAATGTTGGTGTTCCTCCCGTTGCTCCATCTAGCAACGTTGAAGAAGTCTGCAGGGACTCCAATAGTGTGGATGTTCAAATTGTGGATGATCTGCAGCCTTACGAGATCGCAAGGGCCGTTGAATCTGACGATGACCGCCCTTTTGGAGAGCTGACCGAAAGTGATATTGAGCTGATCAGGCGTTATTGCCCTGGCCGGGATCCATCAGTTCATGAATTCAGCGATCTTAGGCATTCTCATGGGGCTTATGCAGAAGGAAGGGATGACGAGCTGCTAGATGCTCCTGAGGCCGGTTCAAGCATGACAATTGAGAAGGGCATGATGTTTGAGGACTTGTCTGCATTGAGAAGGTGGCTGCAGGAGTATTCAGTGATTCGTAAAAGGCCATTCAAGGTGAGGCATTCTTATGTGGAGCGGAGGTACACAGTTGTGTGCGGGAAGGAAACATGTGAATGGAGGGTTTGTGCTAGGAAACAGAAGGACACGGGAAAGTTCAAGATCACAAGAATCGTTGGCCCACACACTTGTGCCGAAGCAGAGCTCAAACAGAAGCATCGGCAGTTGACCTCTACCATTATTGCGAAGTCACTGTGTCACATAGTAAAGGGAGAACCCAATATGAAGGTGAAGACACTTGCTGGGATTGTTAAGGAGAAATTTGAATACGAGATAAGGTATGGAAAAGCATGGAGGGCAAAGCAACGCATCTGGAAGATGATATATGGGGACTGGGAAGATGGGTACTTGCAGTTGCCAGCACTTTTCAATGCAATCAAAGCGGTTAATCCAGGCATGCATTATGAGTACGTCCCGAAACCAAACGAATGGACTCAAGATGGGATGCAGATATTCTTCCGTGCTTTCTGGTGCTTTGCTCAGTCCATCGAGGCCTTTCGGCATTGTCGTCCCATCTTCTCCATTGACGGTACGTTTCTTCTTGGCAAATACCAGGGCACACTTCTGATAGCCATTTCGTGTGACGCGGACAACACGTTGGTTCCTTTGGCGTTTGCTTTGGTTGAGAGGGAGAACAAAGACAGCTGGGGATGGTTCTTGCGGCTCGTTCGGAGGCACGTGGTCGGCCCTGGTAGGGAGGTGGGTGTCATATCTGATAGACACCAGGGCATACTTACTGCCGTACAAGAGCAGATACCGGGGTATCCACCTTTGCACCACCGTTGGTGCACTCGGCATCTTGCCGAGAATCTACTCCGTAAGGATTGTAGGAAGGATAACTTTCCTCTGTTCGAGGAGGTCGCTCGAATGCTTGAGGTCAAGTTATTCCAGGAGAAGTTGGAGCAGCTTAATACTGCAACAACCGCAGAAGGTAGACAGTGGTTGTCGGGATTGATGAGAGATGTAGACAAATGGACAAGGGCTCATGACGATGGTGGCTGGAGGTACGAGTTTCAGACAAGCAATATGGCCGAATCCTTCAATAACTTGCTTAGGGGTATACGTGGTATGCCCGTCAATGCTATAGTATCATTCACCTTTTACAAGCTTGTTGCCTGGTTCAACGAAAGACACACACATACAATGGTGCTACAGAGTAAACAAGAGAGATGGGCGCCAAAACCGAAGCGTCACCTTGAAAAGGCAAAGGCGAGGGCTGAGGCACATGAGGTACAGTGTTTTGACAACTCCACGGGCACTTACAAGGTTGTAGAAAGGGGTGGTACAACGACCGATGGAGAGCTCCGGCCGACGAGGAGGCATAAGGTTGTTCTTATTGATTTCTCATGCACATGTGGTAAACCGAGGCAGTACCACTTTCCATGTTCTCATTATGTGGCAGCAGCGAGGCATCGCAACTTTGACTACGAGAGCAAGATACCTCGGGAGTTCAGTGTTGACAACCTTGTGCTTACGTGGTCTCCCCGTTTCGAGCCTTATCGGGATGAGGGAGAGTGGCCACCGTACACCGGGCCCAAATACATTGCGGATACGGGTAGCCGTTGGAACAAACGTGGAACCAGGAAAAGGACGAGACACAAGATGGTTATGGATCAGCTTCAAGGAACAACGAGGCGAGGGAGAGCAACCCCCTTTCTTACTAACCCCGAGCAGAACCAATGTAGCAAATGTGGTAGACTTGGCCACAATTCACGCACATGCCATTGGCCACTTAGTCAGGTGCGAGTGCTTGTTATTCGTTATGTTTCATAGTTCGTCTAGTTATTTTTTCATATGTAATTTGCTATGTTTCTTATTTAATTTCTTATTCTTTCCATATTTTATGCATGTTCAATTTTTTGTTTACTTGTATGTTGGACTGACAAATTCAATTTTTTTGTAGGATGGCGCAATTCCACCTGCTAGACCAGTACTACGAGGAGAGCCACCGAGGACGGCTCACCGCGGAGGGGGGGGGTATTGCCTTCATCACTTTCTGTACAGTTTGAGTTTATATTGATGCATTAACTACATAAATTGGTCTATTCTATACAGGAGCTGCCCATCCTTCGTCCTCGAACCCATGACGGGTTCCTGGACATGCGGTACGACGAGAGGTACACTCCCTTCCTGGAGAGGGCTGGCCTAGACGCCATCTCTTACCAGGTTCGCCGTGGGTTGCCCACCTTGAACCCCCCGGCCATCACTGCACTGATTGACAGGTATTCTCCTAAACCATTGCTCCACTTGCATGTTCATTGTTGGTCGGCTATGTGCGCCTCAAATTCTCTGACATGTAGTCCTCTTTTTTGTATCATGTAGGTGGAGGCCGGAGACTCACAGCTTCCACCTCCCTTTCGGTGAGATGACTATTACGCTCCAGGACACTCAGAAGATACTTGGTGTCGCCATTCACGGCCGTCCAGTGATCGGACCGTGCGTGCCTGCTGGTTGGAGAGCCCGAGTAGAGGCCTTCCTCGGGACAGAGCTTCCTGCTGAGGCAGTCCATCGCAGTTCTGCAGTTATGATCACATGGCTCCGGCAGACTTTCACAGAGTGTCCTGCACACGCGGACGAGCAGACCGTTGCCTACTACTGCAGGTAGGGGTGGATATCGAGCCAACTCGTCGTACAAATCGAGCTTTTTGATTAAATTGACATAGTTTGATTTAATATCATTTCACATATAATTGCAGGGCATGGATCCTGCACTTGTTTGGCTGCGTTCTCTTCCCCGACGGAACGGGGGACAGCGCGTCGTGGATGTACATCCACTGCCTCACCGACTGGGACACGGCGGGGCAGTACAGCTGGGCTTCCGGGGTGTTGGCGTTCCTTTACCGCCACCTCTGCGAGGCGTGTCGTCGGAGTTCGCCGAACGCGACAGTAGGTGGTTGCCTCTACCTCCTCCAGTTGTGGATGTGGTGTTGTCTACCAGTTGGTCATCCCACAGTTTCGCCTCCTCGTCCGTGGTTCGCAGAGGTTCCTCCTCGTCGACGTCCGACACTTGCATATCTTTGGGACCAGGTCTCAGTGCCCTTCGCCCGGACGAAGAGGGCCTACCTAGAGTACACGAACGAGCTAGATGCGCTCACGGCCTCCAGTGTAAGTTAATTCCATTTGGTTTCGTGATTTTCATTTGTTAGTATATGACCTGAAACGTTAAATTGTTTCAATGCAGGTTAAGTGGGAGCCGTACGCCGAGCCGGAGGTGGAGGCCATTCAGTTCAGCGCACTATGCAGCATAGACGAGGCCCTCTACAGGAAGAGGTGCCCTCTTATCTGTTTCTATGTTGTTGAGTATCACCTGCCACATAGAGTTGCACGCCAGTTTAGTATGAGGCAGATGTGGCCAGTAGCGCAGTTCTCCACGTCTGTGGCCTTGCACAAGTAAGTGGCATGCAATTTCAATTCTAACCTTGGAATCCAATTGCACAGAGCTTTTTCTATTTTTAACGTTTGGTTTACGTGACATGCAGATTTGATCGTCGGCGACAGAAGAAGGTCACAGATTTCGAGCAGCACCACCACGTGTACGTTGAGGAGTGGGCACACTTTCAGGACCACGTGGACGACAACGACGAGCCGCACAGCAACGAGAACTTCCGGCGGTACCAAGTTTGGTACCAGCGTGCGACGCGGTCCAAGCTTAAGGGCCAATGGACTCAGGATGACTACGCCGACATTGCGTCCTCGGGCGACGAAGACACGCCGTACGACCAGTCGACTCGCCTTGGGACGCAGGTGGAGACGGCACCAGTCCTGGACCGTGTGGTAATGTTCAATCTTATTGCTTATTTTCCAATAGATATAAATATCACTACATATAGTAAATTATCCATTCTTTTGCTTGTTTGCAGGGCAACACCCTGAAGCAATCCGTACAGGACATAGAGCATTTCTCCAGGACAGTCGGCGACGCCCGGACGCTTACCTTCCTAGAGGTATGCTTCGACAAAGCCACTTACAAAATTAGTACGTAATATCTTCGTATCTTGTTGGTTAACAAAAATGTTGGATGACAGAGGCTAGCAGGTCGGCTACGTCGTGCGGCTAGTCGTTGTGGGTGCAGCACCGGCGCGGGGAGGGACGTAGACGTGCCTACGACACGACTTTCAAACCCGACGCGGCGAGGGTCTTACACGGCACAGAGCTCATCCCCCACGAGCGACACTTTCCCTGACGAGGGGGGGTGAGGACGACGACGAGGTGGAGCAGCAGACTTACGATGAGATAGGCCCGTCTCAGCTCGTAGGCGCTCCTGAGACTCAGCCTTCACAGCCTGTACCACGCAGACGCCGCCGGGAGCCTAGCCGTTACACTCCAGGCACCGACGCCCTTGGTAAGGGTAAGGGTAAGGCTAGGAGGCAGTGATATTTATGTGTAGGCTTGTGGGTCGTGTTGTAATGAGCTACTTGTTTGTATGTATGTGTATATGTTATATTCATGTGATATTTGTGTTCGAATCCGTAGTCTGTACTTTGTTGTTCTATAATTCCTGCAATGAATTTATGTTTACTGCAAACGACTGCAAATGATACGAACTATGAATTTTTTACTTATGAATTTATGCTTCCTGAAAAAGCACAATCGGCTGAAAAGGCAAACGACCTAAAATAAAACAGCTTTGCCCAGTCACAACACGAAACAACACATAGATTGCACGTACATAAAATATAGCAAGTACTACAACCATCAACACAGCAACGACGGTAAACATGGAGGGTACCAAAAATGACAACACAACCAAGTACTACAGCCATCAACACATCAACGAACACAACAACTAAAACACAACACAACCATACACCTTCTTACCTACATGCCAAACGAGCCTCGTGGCACCCACATGGAGAAATGCTGAGGGGGTCGCCTCGGACGTGGTTGTCCATCGTGGTAGTGGCATGCACATATGCAGCTCGGGTTCGCGCAGCAACATGTGGGATCATAAGAGCTTCCTATATTCACGACCTCCTCGTTGCCCCTCTCGCGTTGCATCTGTTCGCGGAGGTCGTTGTTCTCCTCAGTGAGATTCTCCATTCGGTACTCCAAGTCCCATATTCGAGCCCATAATGTACCCACATAACGATCAACATACCGTTCGTGAGGAGGGTCGATCCAGTGGGAGAAGTCGCATTTGGCCATCTGCACAAAAAATGACGGTAAACTTCGAGGGTCCATAAGCAATACAAAATGTAACATTACTAATTTGTACCCCGGAGCGTGAGCATCGGAAGAAACGTCGCCCGCCATCGTTCGGGGAATCCAAGATCTGGACGACCGCGTACTCATTGTGTCTGCATTTCGGCCACGGTGGTTGAGCACGCCGGCTTGGTATCAATCGGTACTGCGGACCGAACATATCCCTCGTTTCTAAGGGAATGTCGTCCTTCGGTGACCCAAATCCCACTGGCCCCTCGACTTCAGACATGGTATGTTTCACCACGAAAGAGAGGGTACTACTTTGTTCGATTCACAATGTCATGGGACCCCAACCCTGCTACTTATAGCCAACGGGGCAGCTTAATGCAGTGACCACCAAAAAAAGAGGCTTTTGCTCAGGGACATGACAACACGCCCCTGCTTTGCTCAGGGACATGACACAAGAGGTCAGCTTTTGCTCAGTGAGATGACAAAAGAGGGCAGCTTTGCTCAGTGACATGACAAAAGAGTTCAGATTTTGCTCAGTGACATGACAAAACGAGGCAGCATATGACAGCTTTGCGCAGTGACGGAGTAGGCCTGTAGGCCTGTACACATATAGGGGCGTAGGTCTTTAGCCTTTACAGGAGTAGGCCTGTAGGCCTGTACACATATAGGGGCGTAGGTCTTTAGCTTTCTAGGCTTTGAATGGTCCAATCTCTGAAAAGGCTACACTGGAATTACGAGACTATAGTCTCTGAAAAGCCTACATAGGGCCATTTATTGCTACACTGGAATTCAGGAAAAGCGAAAATATCCTCTCCATGGACTATGCCCACTGCACCAGATAACCTGCCTACATAAAGGCCTCCCTCCTATGTCTTCCATACCACATCTCCTCCCCAAGGCATCACAATACTACTATACAACAATGTCTTCCTGGAGGTCCGACCCATTTGGAGTGACGGAGTGGCATGACCGCCCGAAGTGCCATTGCGGCTTTAGGACGATGTTGGGAGTCTGGACTGATCGAGTACAACGAGCCAAATACGGCCGTAGGTTCTTCAAATGTCCTGACCTGGATGACGACTTCGTGGCAACGACCACAACTAAATCATTTGTTTCTCGTTATCTTTTTTCAACTTGATCGATGACATCTACCACGCCACACATAGGCTTGCAGGTTCATCGAATGGGTGGATCGGGTGTCGCCGGCATGGCCAAATAACCGGGCAGTGGAGGTGGAAAACAAAGCACAATACTTTGTCAAGATGACTCAGACTCGCGAGGTGGAACGACAGATGCGGTTTGACCAAGAGCGTCGCGTGAGGGTGGACCAAATTCGTCTGAAGGGCAAGGAGGATGAGCTGCAAAGGAGGCGGGAGCAGTTAAGTCTGCGTGAAGCTGCCATCAAGCGTCAGGAGGAGGAGATTCAAGCTCGGGAGGCAGCTCTCAAGACCAAGAGTGACAGGAAGAAGGATGCAGCGGAGCCATCTTCAGGGCGTGACAAAAAGGGGAAACAACCACGCTACACCCAATAGACAAAATGTAATAGACCCAGCAAGTTATTTTCCCTAAGGCATGCATGTTAGGACTAGTGGTGGAATTCTGAACATTAGAAGTACAGAGTTGCACACATGCCACATGCCTGCCATGTCAAAATATCACTCACCTTCGAAATATCACTTACCACTATATGCATCGATATTTCTACGCTCAATCCTTCGGCAAAAAAATTTAGCTTAATTTGGTTTGCATGTCCAACCTGCAATGAACATAAATTTTTATTACGACTTCATCAGATTCGTTCCCATATTACAACTACAAAATAACAAACCTTGCAAAAACCACGGGAATCAAACCTTAAAAGACACTTACCATTTTATATATTGACCGTTCTACGCACAATCGTTCCTAAAAAAAATTACCATATTTTTTTATGCATCTACAACGAGCCAATCAACATAAACTTGTTTTACAATTTTTTCAAATTGTTTTGTAATTCACAACTACAAAATTAACAAAACTTATAATCATTACAGTTCAAATTAACAAAATACAACTAGTAATTTTTTTTGCGACAACGTAAAGCCTGATCGGTGCAAACCCTAGACGCCGAGTGTCTGCAGACGTGGCAGGGAGCTCGGCGCCACGTGGCAGGCATCTCGGCGCCACGACCCACGGCGCCGAGGTCGGCGCCACGACCCACGGCTCCGAGCTCGGAGCCACGATCCACGGCGCCGAGGTGCTGCCACGTCAGCGCCACGCAGGCCACCAGGCTGGAGTGGGCCTGCGACCTCGGAGCCATAGACCACGGCGCCGAGACGTGTTACCTCGGCGCCATGGGTCACGGCTCCGACCCCCTGGGTCCAAAAACGGAATTAAAACCACCAGGGGTCTAAATGTGAATATTTTTCAAAAAAAGGGCTTAAATACAAAAAATTCGGACTAGGGAACCACGACGCTGACACGTATTAGTATACAGGTGTAGGTACGGTACAGGTACGTATGGTATACGTCGATGGATAGGATAAGAAATGAAACGTGGGCACGCGAGAGAGTTTGACTCAGGGCATTGTCCTTTTTTAAGTGCTTTTCGTGTGTTTCTTGAAGGCCCTGTTTTGGATGAAACTATGGTGTGAAAGAAATGGCAATTGTATCTTTTGGCATGCAAGAACCGAGTAAGAGTTTAGATATGTTTTTGGCATCCTTTTTCTTGTGTGATTTTGTTTCAAACAGGGGGGCAATCTTCCTTCTTTGCAATTTGTCCTAAACAACTATAGTCATGTTCTTTTCAGATTTTTTTTACAGTAATTGACTTTTAAACAGAGTATTTTTTCAAGATAGGGTCTACTAGTTAATTGTAGTATATACTTTACTGATTTCATTTATATCGCCAAAACTCGCACATGGTTTCTGTTACTCTGTAATCTTTCGCACAAACAGCTCAAAAATCACAAGTTGCAGCCAAAAGCCACAAGCCGTAGTAAAAAAGAACAGGCCCTAAGGCGTATTGGTTGTGAATTTTTAAAAGCTTTTCATTCATAGGATTTAAACCGAGAAAGTTTAGATATGGGTGTTTTTTATGATCTTGCTATGTTCAAGAAACAGGCGAAAATTCTGTGTTCTTTGCAAGTTATCCTAAACAATTATGGCGTATTGGTGAGGATCTTTAATGTTTAGGAAGTTTGTACGGAAACTTTGGATACTTAACGGAAGGAGGAAAAAAGATTTGTGTTTCTGCTGATGCTTACTCATTCTGGGGCCACAGGTCGGTGCCTCGGTGGGCTCCAGATGCGATATGCCCGCTCACGCCTGGTTTGACGTGAAGCGTCACACCACCAATCTGTGGGGCCCACCGAAAGCACTATCAGCTTAGCTGATCACTAGCTTTTTCTCCCCCTGAAACAGGGGTAACCCGTAACCTGTTCTCGTTGGGTTGTTCCATGGCCCGCCAAGTGGCGCAAGTAACCATGCAACCTTTTCCTTCCAGGTGGAGCCCAGCATGCTTAGAAGTTAAACCCTGCCTCAATAAACTTATGCTCCTCTCTTTTTAATTTCATCTTTTTTTTAGTTTTTTAGTATTTTTGTCTTTTCTATTTTTATTTCTTTGTATTTATGTGATGATATAACTTATTTTTTATTTTTTAAAATTTAATTACGTAAAAGCGCTAACAATAAATATATTACATTTTCAGTCGTTACAGTGTAAAAGACAGCAAAAACCTGAACTTATAAGCTCTTTTGAGCACTACCGAACACACGCTTGGTTCTTCCATTTCTGGAAGACATCGTATTTTGGGGGCAAAAGTTGTGCAAAATACTACCTTCTTTAACAAAAAAAAACTGAAATATTTCAAAAAGAAAAAGAGTGAGAAACTATCCCGTTTGACTGGCAGTAATTAAGGTCGGAATCACGGAATTAGAATCGGGTTCTAGACTAGAGGTGGAGGTGTTTGGCTGCTATCAGAATTGGATTCATCGGCTCCAGACCTGATTTCAGTACTTGGGCCACAACCTACTCCAAATTCTTTCCTCTCCGACGTCATTTGTTTAGAATCGAGCAGCGTCGCAAGGCAAAACTCCACCAGCATCGGAGTTGCATAAGAAGGTGTGGCCCCACGACAGCGGCCAGATTTGGATTCGTGCTCGATTAGGGAAGATTGATCCTAGTTTTGGTGCTTGATTGGCTGCTGGATCAGGGGAGATCAACGCAACATGATCTCGTGAGGGCTATTTCTCATCTTTGATGTTGATTTTTTAATTCCAAATTCAATGTGCAGCCCAACAAAAAAAATTGGAACTTGAATCGGCTTGAATCAAATTCGGATGCTACCAGAATATGATTTTGTAATCCAACTTAATGAACCAAATTCAATTCATGGGATTCAAACGGGGGTGTAAAAGAAAATGTGCATAAGATGGCTGGCTAGCGAGGCCACGCGACAGACACGACGGGTACAAGCGGCGAGAGCCGCGAGGAGGAGGAAGACGTGGCTGGGCGGCGAAACGGACGAGGGCATCAACATGTGGTTGGTCAGACGCCGTGGCCACCGCGTGCGTAGTTATCGCGCCAACCAAGCGCACCACGCGGCCAGCCGCAAGTCTGCAGCACAGCGATGGTTTGGAACCATGGACCACTCTGCCGGCGCTCGATGGCGAGAGTAGCAGCAGGAGCAGTGTATATGGACCTATTTTTTTTTTGTTTTTAATTTTAGTTTTTAATTTTTTTATAGTGATTAGCTTTTAAACGAAGTGTTTTTTAAAATTGGTCTATTAGTTAGTTTAGTATATATTGTTAGAGTACAATATATGGTAGGATAGAGTCAATTAGGATTATAATCCCTTGTATCATCTTGGCCCCTAAGTCTTGTATCTCTATATATACCGCCCGAGAGGCTCAATGCAATACATCTAATTCCACCCAATTATATCTTCCTTCATGGTATCAGACGTCTAGGTTTAGATCCTAACCCTAGCCGCCGCTCGCTTCCGCACCGCGCGCCCCCGGGGAGATCTATCTCCGCCGGGGGCCGCGCCACCGTTTAGGCGGCGGATCCTATTGATCCGGCCGCCATCATCGTCGTCGTCGCAGCAGATCAGGTCGGGGAAGAGCGCCTCCACGGCGGGGAGGAGATCCGCGAGCACACGCCGAGCGGGGAAGGCGCGGTTCGAAGCCGTCGGGAAGAAGGTCCCGCGCCGCCGTGGTAGTGGCCGGGCCAGGCCGCGCCCCGTTCCTGAGCCGCCATGGTGGCGGCCGGACCAAAACGCGCGCGGCGGCCACCATCTTCCCGGACCTCTGCACCAACAGATCCGCCGCCTGCAGCTCCTCTGCTCGGCGCGCCTCCGGTGCCGCTCCTCTGCCGGGTCCTTGCTAGCCGACCACCGCCTGCAGCTCCTCCGCTTGGACGCCACCGCCTCTGCACCGACATCGCCCCGGCCTCCTCGCGCCAGATCGGGCCTCCCCGCCACCGGATCCGTCCAGATCCGGCGGTCGCCCTTGGAGCTCTCATGGCGAAGGAGGGAGTCGCCAAGACTGCGGTTCTCGCAGTCGCCGCCTCCCGCCTTGGTTTCCTCCGCAGGATGGTGCTTCGTCAGATCCGCCGCCTGAGGAGATCCTCCGCCTGGGGCCGCCGCTTGGAGCGGCCGCCGCTTGGAGCGGCCGCCGCTTGGAGCGGCCGCCGCTTGGAGCGGCCGCCGCTTGGAGCCCGCCTGGCCCCGCCGCACGGATCTGTCGGAGGAGCCAGGACCCGAGCCGTCGCCCGAGGGTAGTCGCCTCTCCACTCGCTCCTCTTTCGCACAGATCTCTTGTGTGGTGAGGTGAGCCTGGTGCAGTGGACTCATTTGGTGCGCTCTCGCCCGCGGGGTCTCTTCCCTCGTGAAGCTTCACCGGTCTCCTCTGGCTATTTGACTGGACCGGCTCGCAACGTCGTCTTTGGGGGTGTTCTCTTGTCTGCTGCTGCTGTATTTTTTCTTTTTCTTTCCCGATCACTGATCGGGGTTGAATCGCCCACCGCCCGTCGACCTCGCATGTATCTACTCCGACTTCGGCGTCGACTACACCGGCCTCTACCTCTTCGACTGTGCGGCCAGGCCGGGCACGCGATGCCGAGGGGACGCCTTCGCGCGTCGCGTCTCGGTCATCCCGTCTGCACGTCTTCATCGCCGGTTCGTCATCGCCACCACAGATCGGGATGCCTCCACCGACTTCTTCCATCGTCGTCCCGCCTCGCGCGTACTCGGTCTGATCAGCCGATTGTGCGCGATCCACCCGGCTCCCGTGACGTCCGTCGTCGAGTACTACGCGCATCTTCTCCGAGTAACAGGGCTGCTGCTGTGTCGCCTCCTCAGGCCGCAGCACCGCCGCGCGTGTGTCCCCTCGCCGTTGCATCTACATCGCCGTCCCCTGTGCATCGACGACTGTGCTGCGCAACCTCTTGTGCACCATCTGTCTGCACATGGTCTTCGTCATACTGATTGGGCCTTCATCGCCAACATCGAGCGCTACCGCCGCCGCCGTACCTTGCGTCAAGACTGCTCGCCTTCGCGCCAGAGCGTCTACCCGGACTGCTCGCCTTCGGGTAGTAGCGTCCGCTCCCGCACTGCTTCTTCTTCTTCCAGCACAACCACGTCTGGTTGGGGCCCTCTCCCTTGTACGTCCGGTACTGGCAACACCGGTGCGTGCTTTCGTCCCCGACGCGTTGTCGGGTCTGGCAAACCTGGCACACGCCTCGGCTCTAGCGGCTTGACTGCATCGACTTCGGTATCGACCCTCCCGTTCCCGTCTCGTCTGCCTCGATTGCATCGCCGTTTTTCGCCTACATCCTCGACGGCCCTGACTGCGTCGACCTCGGCATCGCCCCCCTTCCACGACGACTGCTACGCGTCTCCGTCATCACCATGACGCCTCTTTTGCGCCTGCGGCTTCATGCGCGACCGTCTCGACATCGGTAACCCGACCACGACTACGTCGACCACGGTCATCTCCAGCACGGCATCCTCGACCACGACTACTCTGCCCTCGCGCTCGGCTACCTCGACATCGGCACAACGGGCTACCGCCTTGCTTGAGCTACTTGTCGGTTCTTGCTCCAGTCACAGCATACGCACCGCATCGACGGTTATGACTGCGGGGGATGTTAGCTCTTCGGCTTCTTCTCCAGTCTCATCGTCTGCGACGCTCCCGTTGTGACTGCGGGGGGATGATAGAGTACAATATATGTAGGATAGAGTCCATTGGGATTACAATCCCTTGTACCATCTTGGCCCCCAAGTCTTATACCTCTATATATACCGCCCGAGAGGCTCAATGCAATACATCTAATTCCACCCAATTATATCTTCCTTCATATATTATATCAACTTTATTTATATCAGCAAAAATCGTACGTGAGTTTCAATTACTTTATAATTTCTCGTACAAACAACCTAAAAATTATAAATCACAGTTTAAAACTGTAAGTCTCAGTAAAAAAAACGAACAGGTCCTATTCTTGCTTCTGGGGCTTTCTTCCGCGAGATCCCCATGGATCTTTTCTTTTCGTCGTGTGGGCATCTCTCTCCCTGGCCCGGAGCCTCTCCGAGGGGAGGACGCGCGCACGCAACACGTCGCATTGTTCACGCGTGGAAAGGTCGTCGTCGTCGCCGTCTACTCCACGGTGCTGCCGACCTTTATCTAAGCATCCAATAACTGAGCTAGGAGCTAGTGTGATGAATCTTTTTTTGTTTTGTTTTGTTCCTGTGAATGCTGGTGTGATGATCTTTCGCTGCTCCTTGGATGCTTGGGCTTGGGCATCGCCAAAAGAAAAATTAGTGTAAGGTGACTTGGATCTCGTCAGATCATGTGATAAACTGATAATTCAACAGCACAAACATCGATTTCGGTATAAGGTTCCTGTGCAAGAGTTGTTCAGGTCAGAAAGTTTTGTGGGCAGATGGAAGCCTTGCAATCGAGACTTGCCCTCGCAAATATCAAGGTTCTTTCGGGCTATGCCCTTTAGTTTACGACTTTTTATATTGTAGCTTTTGGCATACAACTTTCAAATTTTGACTATTGACAAAAGAGTATAAAGAGAGACAATCTTATACAGTTTTAACCAATATAGCTGAAGTTGATATAATATTTACTACAATCTATTTATAGATCATATCTTAAAAAAATATATCATTTAAAAACTGATTAGTATAGCTAAGGAAAAAAACCAAAAGCTAAGAACCCTTTCAACCCAGCACAAGGATTGAAACTCACCCTTTTTGCACGCCAAGCGCATAAAGGAAGTAACCTATTCCCACATGTCAGCCGAAACACATGTATAAAGCAACAGAGCAGGGCAAGCTTCCTTCGCAGCCAAGAGCCCAAGACAAGATAACTGTCCCGAGGACGTCCGCCTAGCCCGCCTAAGCGACGCCTAGACGATAGACGCCACCCTCCCCCACCTAGCCCGCCTAAACGGCTATTAGACGCTAGACACCAACTCCTGTTTTTTATTCTCTGTCCCTTATTCAGATGTATAAAGGCGTCTCCAACAGCTGACTATTTAGTTAGTTAGATCTGATGTGGCAAGAAAAAAGTAAGAGAGAGAGTGGTCACTAGCGACGAGCAAATAGCTGATCTATTTCACGTAGTTCAAGAACATGAGAGAGGAGCATATGGGTCCAACAGTATAAAATAGTTTTTGTTTTTGTCTCTCACCTCCACGTCAGCTGACTATATAGCTAGTAATAGCTATTACCATTGGGGACGCCCTAACGCACACAAGTTACAAGTATACAAGACGGAACTAATTTCATTTTGTCCTCCGCCTGCAGACAGGATTCCATAACGTAGTTCGTTGCCTTTACATCATAGCCAGCCAGCCAGCCAACATTGACCAGAAAATATTTCTGGATATTTTCAAGGAATGCCTTTGGTCCGCCCCAAGTTATAGGGCTGTTGCTCTTGTTCCAATCATCAGAGCATGTGTGCCTGATTTTATTTGCTTGTCATAGTTACAACCTCAGAAGAAACATCGCAGCCCTGCAGCTTTAGCTTTAGAAAACTACAGCCGAGCTTTCGCTAATGCAGCTGGTTTGAAGCTCGCGATCCCAGTTATTTCTCTACCAGTCACCAGGCTGTTGATGTCGTACGTGCCCTCATATGAGTAAATTGGCTCCAGATCGCAGAATGCCTACAAAGATTGTGACAATCACGAAAATAATCAAACATGGTATGAATGATTTGAGGTATAAGGCACTATGACAAACAACTAGCCATGTGAATATTCAATAGGGCTCTCTGTCTACCTTTGCTACTAGAAAATCAGTCAAAATTCCATTTCCACCCAGCAATTCTCGACCAAGAGACACCACCTCACGAGCCATTCTGGAAGTCCAAGCCTAAATGTGACAGCCGGGAATAAAATGTTATAACCACTGATATATCAAAGCAACACGTAGTTCAAAGGAAGAGTGCCTTTGCCAGCTAAGTCACAAACCTTCCCTAAACTAGCATGGCCTGGTGTCATTTTAGCCGACTCATAAAGCTTGCACAGACGCCAACCAACAAGAAGCATAGCTTGGATATTACCAAGCATCCGGACAAGTTTTTCTTGGTTCAGCTGAAAAGCTGCTAGAGGAACTCCAAACTGTTTCCTTTCTTTCAAATACCTATTTCAATTTATACTAAAAAGGTGAAATACAAATCATGTGGCATAAAGAAGTATAAAATTATAAGGTGATCCATACCGATGGCACACATCAAACACTCCCATTGATATGCCAATTGGTTGCCATGCCACCATAATACGTGAAATAGCAAGGACCTGTTTGGGCAGTTAAGTCGGTACCAAAACTGGATTACTCCATGAAACAACATGATGATTTAGTAAAAACAGAAAAATGTGATCACTACCTTGCTTATATCCTGAAATGAATTGACACCTGGCAATCGGTCTTCCTCAGGGACAAACACTTTCTTAAAAACTATATCACCGTTCTGAACCATTCTGAGACCAATTTTGTTCTCAATCTTTGTAGCTTTCAAACCAGGGGCTCCTTTCCTCACAATAAATCTAGAAGCAATCAAATGGATTATGAGAAGACAAGATAATCCTGAACTACTGCATAAATGACTTTCTAACATGTAAATAAAATTAGCACAAAAGGTACTGCATTAGATAACGATACTAGCTAATTCATGCTCAGGTTGATGCTTCAAAGGGAAATTTCACCAACCATGAGAAGATGACTTACCCATTTAGTTGTTTTGTATCTGCATTCCTAGCTAATACCACGAGCACATCTGCAAAAGTACTGTTACCTATCCAGCGCTTTTGTCCATCTATGTGCCAACCACCAGGTACCTGTTCCATAATAAGCCACAACATTTATGGTACACACTATTGCTTACCCATTAAAAATGCAAATAATCCACAAAATCCCAAAAATACCTCAAGACTATTCAATTTTAGATTTGTACAAGTACCACAATGGGGAAGCATGACACAATATCCAAATATGGAGCTGAAACAGGTGTTCAGCCACTCTGTATACTGCACCCCAGACAAGAGACAAGTATACCATCTGTGCCTGTGCTTACTAGATCTGGATGATTCAAGGTTCAACATAAGAGGTCTATGGTTCCGCTTTCCGGATTAATATTTTTTCATTCAAATTTTATTCTATTTAAAGTTATTTTTGGGCAAGATGTTTTTGATTTGACCCATGCATGCACACAGAAAAATGCATTGGGCTTTAGGTTTCAACCGGAGAATATTTTGAATTAGAGTGGCTTTATTACTCCATATAATCCTGTTTTCCGCTTATGTTGAGAGAAGGCATGAAATCCAAACAGTCCAATAAAACTAAATTCTAAGAAAATATGAAGAAAAATAAGTTTGCCCAGATGTTGCCATGCCTCTATTCTAAATCAAGCTATGCCATGGGCCAAATATCGTAGCTCCATCCTGTTAAATGCTTTGTCATGATCCCTTGCTGCAATACATGTATAAAACTGGACCAAAAACATAACTGTCCAGACTGTATTGAAAATCTTTTTGGATATTAGTAAAAATTTCTAATGCTTCGAAAGCTGAACCTTGGTTGCTGTAGTTCTCAAGGAGCTTGCATCACTTCCATAATTTGGCTCCGTCAATGCCTACAGAAAAGAAATAGTTTTTTAGGTGGGGACTGCCATTTAGTCATTTGTATGAATTGCTTATCTTCAGAATGGATATTTGGCAGTGTAACTCACCCAGCAACCAACAGTAGTAAGTTGAGCAAGGGATGGCAAGTACTTCTGCTTCTGAGCCTCAGATCCACAAAGAGCTGTTGTTCAGACAAAACAGAGTAAGAACAAGTACATTGCAGCTAGAGCAGAATTGATTTTAGTAAAAGTTCATAGAACGATATAGTATCAAACTATCAATGAAAAAAAATTGTAGCCTCTTTACCTATTGTGACCATTGCAAGAGAGGAGTGCACCAGAATAAATGTAGAGCAGCTTGCATCTACCCGTGCCATTTCTGCCATAGTAACAGCACTTGCTGTAATCGAAAGTCCTGGGCACCCATATCCCTGTAGTAAGCCACAGTCGACAGTAAACTTGAGAAATATTGGAGCATTGAAAAATCACAGGATATCTAAACACAATCACGTAACTGGGTATGCTACAGTAATCAAGTATAGATAAAACATACTTCACAAATCTTAATGCAAAGTATCAAGAACCCAAATCAAGTATAGGAATTCATATTTGGCGACTATGCAAACCCAAATCCAAGAACAGATCTATTGTATCTCTTCTCCTATCCTGCCACATGCAAACAAGGGCATCATTTGCACAAAACCGTTTTGGGCATCAAGCCATTCAACAATCCCACAAACCACTTCATAGCTTCAACAATATCAACGTTGCCAGGGATGCCAGTCTCAAGTCAGACCATGGTCAATCCATGTCAGTGTCAGGTATGGGGTATCCTGTTCCAACTTACCATGTTAAAAAAAACTACGCTATGGAGAGATACAAGTAACAACCAAACACTTGATTGCAGATTTGGGGGGGGGGGGGAGGGGGGGGTTCTGATCAATATCTAGAGTAGGTTCGGCTTACCGCCGGTAACCGGTTCTCCCGGCTGGGTCCGGGAGAAAAAATACCGGCCGGGTCTACATTTACTTTATTAGAGTAATCCTGTGTGCATTTAATCTTTATTATGCACGCATGCCTCCTAGTTTACCGCATGGCTCTTAGTCTCCTGCATGCATGCGCATGCCATTTAAATTCTGCATGTATCCCATGCGCTGCAGTTATTATCTCTTCGTATACTGCACACATAATGCTTTACCGCATGGCTCTTAGAGCAAGTCCAATAATAGAGCCAAGTGTTTGGCTATAAGTCAAGTTATAAGAGCCAAGTTATACAATAATTTGTCTTCTATTTGTCTACAAAAAGTTTTTTATTATTATGTGGTACCATGTCTCACATTCTCTTTCCTATTCCTCCTCACATACATTTATTATCTGAGTCCACCACTACATAGGCTCCCGTGTCCAGCTTGTTGCTTGCATGAGAGCCAAGCTCTCATCTCTCTCCTCTCTTCTCTCCTCCACATCAGCAAAAATGCTGACTAGCTTGACTATAAGACCATTATTGGACTTGCTCTTAGTCTCCTGCATGCATGCGCATGCCATTTAAATTCTGCATGTATCCCATGCGTTGCAGTTATTATCTCTTCGTATACTGTACACATAATGCGTTGCAGTTATTGTAATCCTTTAGTATTCTGCATGTCTTTAGTACTCAGCACGCAGCATGCATGACCTGTATGCATGCCTTATCTCTTGTAATCTTCTAGCTATAAATATAAGAGAAGAAGGAGCAGATGTTAAGCAGCTCAAAAACCAGTCTTTAGCTTGCTGTCTTCATACTTTGTATTCATTTCCTTAGGTTCCATTTGCTAATGCCGCAAACATTTGGTTTCACATGCATGCCGCAACCAGCAGCGGCAGAGCACTAGCGAGCAGCAGCAGTGGCGGCAGAGCAGCAGCCAGCAGCGGTTTTTCCGGTTTTTTCACCGGTTTTTCCGGTAACCGGTCTCCTCCCGCCCCGCCCAAAAAATTCATTTGGCAAATTTTATCCGGTTTGAATCCGGGAATTCCGGTAACCGGTACCGCCCGGCGGCCGGGATTTGCCCCGGTTCCGGTTTTCCGATCCTTGGTCTAGACAATAACTCTGGGCTTTCAGGGCTTGATCCATAAATACCTATCCATGTGAAATGGTTTAACAATTGACAATGTTTCCAAAAGGTAATTGGTTGGCGCAATCTCCACCATTGATTCTTCTTTTTAGAAAAATCACAAACTTTTCTCTTTAGAGCTTGATTGGATAGATGGACATTTAGTCCAATCCCCTTGGGTTAACAGGGAAATTGGGGTCTAATCCCTTCCTATCCAATCAAGCCCTTAGGGAGAGTAATTTCTCCATTGCAAGACTGAATAGAAAAAAGAAAATGGTGCAAAGATATATGCCGAACTTAATTTGACTTGCCATAGATTTCACTGAATATTGCCCATATGGGTCAAAGCTAATTTAGAAATCAGAGGGTAACTGCAATATAAAGAAATCATTACCTTTATCGTACCTCCAGCTAAACCAAGGCTTGCAAGGTTAGGAATGGCATGAAATGGAAACTCTGCCTTCTCCCAGTACTGCAGTTGAAAATTAACAAGAGACTATGTTAGGAATGGCATGAAATGGAAACTCTGCCTTCTCCCAGTACTGCAGTTGAAAATTAACAAGAGACTATGTTATCTTCTAAAAATAGACTATGATATGACCGAGAAAAATTCTAGAGGACATTAGCTAATAAATCCAAATTAGAACAAGTGTCTGATTTATAGATAAGCAAACTAGAAATGCACTGTCTAATAATAGATTCCAGAAAGAAATGCAAGTTTTTCTATAGTTATGTGATAGACAAACACTTCAAGACGAATAGTCTAATCTGCCGTAGTGGGACAAATAGACTAGTTGGGAATTGACATACCACTGCCATAATGGGCGCAATTTCTTTCTCCATTATACCCCTAACCTTCTTCCTGATAGAACACTCTTCACTGGCCAGCAAATCATCAAGCTGGTAGTAGTCCGATGCTGCAAATGAGGGTGGACGTACTTACAAACCAATAAATGCAACATACTCCAAGGACTTTGAAATTGGCACGCCATAAATCAGCTCACAATACTGAATTTTCGGACCCTATTTCTAAATTCACACATTTAAGGCACATCGTAAAGGTTGAGTAGTCTAATCCCTGCCCCAAAAAATGGTCAAGGTACTACTAAGAATTAAAGCAGAGACAGGTTGGGAGCGCATATAAGCTGCGAAAGCAACCCCTTCAATGAACGAGTCCGTCTGAAACAACGAATCTTTGTTTATGCCATGCGGTCATCGGACTCGATGCCTCAGCAAAAAGGTTCCGAAAATCACTAAATTCTAGTAGCTCCAATATTTCTGAATTGCACTAGGGCCGCAAAGTGCATTTACCTTTGAAATGACCACTATCAACGTCTAGAAATCTAGAACTACCGAGCAAAGTTTCACAGCAGTACCAGTAAATTTGAAAAGAAAGCTTCATGGTTCCGATATGACGCGTATATTCAATAATAGAATAAAAGTGACCGCAAAGTTTCACAGCACTACCAGTAAATTTGAAAAGAAAGCTGCATGGTTCCGATATGACGCGTGACCCGCAACAAAACCACCAAACAGTACTAAAACTAGACAAGGATACGAGTCGATAAAAATGACCAGACAATTCAAAAGTTAACCAAATAAAACTAAGATCAGATCGTCAAGTTTGAAAAAAAAAACGACCCTTCCCATCTCACATCGCAAACCCTGCTAATTTCCATTAACTTTGACCATATTCACCCAAAAATTTAGCCTCACAACTACCTATAGAATCCTACAAAAACCCACGTTACAAGCTCAAATCCTCGTATCAACATCCAATCCAGAGCCCAAAGAGCTTGATCTTTTGACCGAACGAAACGGGGAGAAGGAAGCTTTTTTTTTCCTCACCGGAGGGCGGGAAGACGGAGGCCGGCGTGGCCTGGGGGAACGCGAGGGAGAGATCCATCGCTGGGAGCCCGACCTTGGCGCCGTCCTCCTCGCTCCCGTCGCCGCCGGCACCTGCAGGGAGGCCAACCAACCAATCAATCAAATTCCTCGAGATCACCCAAATTAATCCC
The DNA here is from genome assembly GCA_017311315.1 of Dendrocalamus latiflorus. NCBI lineage: Eukaryota > Viridiplantae > Streptophyta > Magnoliopsida > Poales > Poaceae > Dendrocalamus > Dendrocalamus latiflorus. The sequence continues at coordinate 4,249,640 of CM029664.1, forward strand.
GCACCAAATCGAGCCGTTGGAAAGCGCAGGAGCCAGCCCACCTTGCTTGCCCACCATCCCGGCGGCGCGGAGGAATTGGAGTTTCGTCGGCGGAGCCGCGGAGGGGGAGGAGGAGGAGGAGACGGGAGAGCGAGAGCGAGAGCGAGAGGACGAAGTGTGGGAGAAGACCGGTGCACTGGACCGCTTCGGCTCGGAGCTCTCTCTCCCCGTGTATGTTGGTCACTTAACAAGAGGAGTACGGCAGGTGTTCCAGTTAGCCCTGCCCCGCACGTCATAGGTGGGCTCGGTGGGTCACCGGATACATGTGTGCGGCCCGCATGGCAAAGAGCCAGTGGGCTTTATTGCCCAGCTCCCGCAGGATGGGCTCCTGCGTGGCGCCCACATGTCGGTGGGACAGGTCACGTCAGTTGCGCCAGCTTAGAGCAAGGCTAATAATACAGCCAGCAAGCGGGCTGTAAGGTTTCTTGCAGCTTTTTTCTAGCTCACCCATATAGTAGTTAGCTCTTCATCATTAATACATGGTCCACCTGTCTCTCTCACAAAGTTTCTTGGTTCTTGTGTCCAAGCCGGCTGTAAGCTTGCAGCCCGCTTATCCTCTCTCTCCTCCCTTCTCTCCTACACGTCAGCATTTAGCCAGCTTACAGCCGATTATTATACTTGCTCTTACGGCAACGCCGCCTCGATTTGGATAGCTCGATTGATTGGTAGCTGCCTAAAATTAGGCCTTGTGGAGAGAACGGGAATTATTATTTTTTTGGATTATGTGCAAATTGAACCGTTCGCTTTGAAACTTTTGTAAAATTATTGTGTTCCAAACGGATCTAAGTTTAGAGTGTGTTGTCTACGTATGATAGTCTGGCAAAGCATGTTTGGCCGTGCTTTTGCTCAATTTCCAACGACAATCCCTCATTTGCAATGCACGTTAGTTGCAGTGGCGAATCTAGAATGAAAAATAAGGGTGAGCTAAAAAATATACATTTTTCTATCAGATTATATGTTTTTTCTAGAATTGTTGGTCTTACATCTCGAATGACTAAACTAATTTGTAAGAAACATAGTTTTGTATTCTTGTGCAATCAAATTCATAGTTTCATACATGAATAAAAGCAAAGAAAAAGAGAGATACAATGGAGGTACCTCGCTAATGGCAAGTGAATCCCTAAAAACATGTAAATATGGTTCTGGTAGGTAACAATTTGTACATCAAAATTAAAAAAATAGTGATACAATAGCAAATTATATTTAATTACTTAAATGGTAATTATTGCTTAAAAAAATTAGTGATACATATAAAGTTCGTTTCTCCATTATTGTAAACCTACAATTAATTGCTAATTGAGTATATACAACAGTATAACACTATTTCTAATAAATTGCTGATCAAGTAATCAACTAATTGAGAAATAAGACAATGAATTTAAGTTGTAAACTTACAAATCAGTTCGACCGTACAGAGAAATCCGGCAACAGTATTAGTACTACTGTACTAATCGCCAAGCCAAGCCAAATAACAGCAGCACACTGAGCAGTCTGAGAGCACAAATCGCCAAGGCCTTAAGGATTAACCCCAGCGCACTGAGCGCAGCCGCATCCCGCAGTCCGTAGAGCATACGCCCTCGCTCCGTCGCTTGGCCCTCCCAGCGACCTGGCCCTCCCCGCTTCCAGCCTCCCCGGGCCCCCGGCACCCCGGCAGCCAGCGCGACCCCGCCTCTGGTCTCCCCTTCTCAGTCCGCGGCGTCGCGGGCTTCAAACGACGCGGCCTTGCGCCCCTGCCTCCCCGGCTAAGGTCAACGCTCAGGCCTCCCCCCACCTCGGCGCCTCTGGCTCCGGCCTCTCTGCCTCGGCGTCTCCAGATCTCGTCGTCGTTGGCACCTCTCCGGCTCCCGCCTCCAGATCTCGGCACCTCCCCCGCAAATCTCGTCGTCGTCGGCACCTCCCCGCCTCGGCTTGAGCACAAGTGAGCAACCTCAATCCCTAGACTTCCCACTTCTCACTGCCTCCGTGCCTAGGTCAATTCATTAGGGATTTGGGGGAACGGGGAAGGCCGGAAGGGAATGGATTGGGGATTTCCATGTGGACCGGTGGGGATGTGGGCAGTGAGCTGGTGGGCGGACCACGGACGTGAATTGGGCCTGGCTTCGCCGCTTCTTCGGCCTTGTTCAGTTGTTCTTGTTCTTCTTTATTACAGTTTGCATTGCCTGGCTTGCAGCGCCGGGGGAGCCAGGAGCCTAGGAACTCGGGAAGGGGAGGGGGGTCCGGTCAACCGGTGGAGGGTAGATTTCAGCCTGATAAAGCCTACCTACCTGGTTGATTCGCCACTGGTTAGTTGATTCGTATTGCAATGAAAGATGATGATGATCAGGCGTGTTAGTTGTTCCTATGGTGCCCAAATTAGCAAGCTAGACTGAGTTGTCCAAATTTCAAACACGACTTTGCAAATTGCAAAGTGGAACGGCGAATGGCACGAGTTTAGAAAGGTATCTCCTCAGGTCTCTAGAGTCTACAACACTGCCATATCACGCGCATGCATGATGCATGTGTCGCTGACCAATTCGATCTCTGTACCGCATGCAGTGCATGTACGTATATACGACTGTACAGATTTCGTCGTCGCACGCGGTCATGTACGACTGCACGCGTTAATTACACATGTATGCACCAGCTAGCAATTCTGCCACATACACGTACATTTGCTAGCCCAAATTTGCTATAAGTGTGATGACCGTTTTTATCTCACAAAGCCACACTTGTGTCTTGCCGCACAAAAATATGGCAATGTTTGGAAAGCAATCAAATATATCCTAAACCCAAGTTCAACAGGTCGTCAGTGTTGCATGCATGCAACTTCTGCCACACTTTGCGCCATCCACCCACCTACATGCCCACAAAAATGGTTTTGGCGAAACCGAGTACACGGTTTTGTTCAAACAAGGCCTAAATATAACTATAGTCTCTGAATCTCCTCTAATCCACTCATATTTTAGACAAGAAGCTCCTATAAAAGCATCTTCTCTACATCCCAACAAGACACACACCAGGAAAACCAAGCACCTCTCCATAAACCTTTCCAATCCTTCTCTTCGCTAAACGGCACGAGAAGAAAACCGTACATGGAGAAGGTGACCATGCGGCTGGCGCTGGTGGCCGTGCTCTTGGCGGCCCTAATGTTGGCGGGCCAAGAGGCCCATGCAGCACGGCCCGCGAAGCCCACTGACGCTGTGCCCGCCCGCACAATCAACTGCGCCGTCCTCGGCAACTGCGACAAGACCAACACCGCCCAACTCAGGATGCCGCAGGAGGCCAACGCGTACACACGCGGCTGCAGCAAGATCGATAGGTGCCGCGATTGACGCATGGGTTTATGCATGTCATGTTCGCGGAGACGATGATCCTGTGTGTAATTCTCGGCACCGCATCCATGTCGCAGCATACATTAACACGGGACAATTTCCTGTGGTGTCAATATATATGTACCATCTTAATTATCACGTTATGTATGGTGACTCGGGGCACTTGAACGATGGGAATCAATTTGTGTAAATCCATCGATGTGATTTTATACCTCTCGCCCTAAAATCCGAGCCTGCTGATGCCTTTTGAAAGGATATATGTTTTTCGCCATGAGCGTCGTAGTTGAACAGACTTAAATTCATTTGCGTAACTATCCAACACAAATAGACATCAGCAAGGAGCCAGCCAAGCGAAGCCAAGGACTGGCAGCCAATGAACAAACAAACACACACACATCAGTAGTTTACAACTCGCGAGTGAGCGCACCAATTGTCGCAAAACATGCCTTGGCGACAATGGCATGACAAGATCCAGTTCACTTGTTCTGTAGGAAAAGCGCAATGCGTATGAATGTGCCCATTGTTAATTTCATTCTCACATTTCTTAAAAGGTTGTGCCTCGCAAGAGCATACCTGATTTCCTGGGGAGAATGGGTACAGGACACTACGTGGGAAACGAAGAGTCTTTGTAAGGAGAGGAGGGCAGTGTAGTGCAGGGACTTGTAAGCCTGAAGCCTCTCAAAGACTCTATATGAGGTTGTATGACAAGAACTAGCTAGACAATTGGTTGCTACTCCAGAAAATGTAAGACAAGAACTAGACAAGGAGGGAGGTTAATTTGTGTGGCTGCGAGAGGAGAAATTTTGAAGCGATGTGAAGGTGCTTGTTTAGAGGAGAAATGTGAAAGTGTTAGGAGAATGGTTAAGGATTTTTTTTAAAAAAAACATAATTGGCTAGTGAGTCGTATAAAAGCTTACAACCCACGGTTCGGTTGGTGACTTGATGTAAATCTAACACTGGTCATCAACCAGAGAGACAATATGACACACCGCTAGACTATGCATATTAGAATTGGCCAGGATGAATAAAGTTAATACCCCGTGTCGTGAGAGAGAATTACTGGAAACACAAAGTTTTGAAAACTTTGTGAGATAGAAGTTCCCCAAAAAAATTTGAAACACTTTTGTAATAATGTCATCGTGTGAAGAGCTCCACGTAAATTTGAGTTACATCATACCTCTAGTAAAATGTAATATTTCTCGATTCTTATGATATTAATTGAACTGTTTTCTATAAAATTCTTGCAAAATTTCTACGCTCCAACACAGGCCCTTAGCCTGTGATGTCTGCTGATGATAATCTAGCATATGCATGTTTGGGCCATGCTTTTTCTCGATTTTGCAACGACAATTCCTCAAGAATTTGCAATGCACATTAGTTAATTCATCGCAATGCAGTTCATTGCAATGCAGAAGAAAAAATTGATCATATACCCTCCATTTAGATGGAAATTGAGGTTTTACCCTCCTGGCCCACGTGTCAGTGACTTATGATGACCCACGTGTCATTGAGATGTGGAGGGTAAATCCTCAATTTCCCAACTAAAGGGAGGGTATATGATCCAATCTCCCAATGCAGAATGATCAGGCTAGTTAGTTATTCCTACCCTGTCCAAATTAACAAGAATTAGATGTTCAAATTCAAAAACGACTTGGCAAATTGCAAAGTGGAACGGCAAGCGGCACGGATTTTCAATGCATTTCCTGCATGGGATACCACGTGCATGCATGTGTCGCGGACCAGTTCCATCTTGCATCGCATGTCGTTGTCGTCCATCTCCGGTGTTGATTTGTTTGGCTTAATTGGCATGGTGTGCGTGCTTGTTGAGATGGTGGTGTCGTGCCGACTGCGAAGTTCATCAATGGGTGGAGGTGGGAATAGGTGGAAATGTGAAGATGCTAGGAGGATGGTTAAGTTTTTTTGTGGTGGTTAGTATCGTCATTTTAAGGCGTATAATCCATAATCATAGGTTTCAGTCCTAGAAAATTATTGTTGAAAGTTTATATAAATAATCCATCCAATCTGAAATTGGTGCTTAGGTGAAAATCAGACGCCGGTCATCACTCATCAGCCAGATAAGCAATATGGTGTACTGCTAGACTATGCTAATATGCTACGGTTGGCGAGGATGGTTAAGGTTAATACCTCGTGCTGTGATAAATTACTAGAAACACAAATTTCTGAAAACTTTGTGAGATAGACTTACTAGAAACACAAATTTCTGAAAATTTTGTGATGCTGTCATAATGTGAAGATCCCCGTAAATTTGAGTTCCATCACACCTTCTCTAATTTTGAATTGGAAATATTTTTCTGCGCAATGTTTTATCTAACACAGTAGAAGTTTGTGATTTGGATGGTTAAAATTAAAGGCTAACAGTTTCTCGGGATAAAAAGTCACAAAACGGGGACTTTTGGGCGCCTTACAAAATTTTGTCCAGAATAGGGGGGATCAGTGCAACTAATTCAAGAGTACGTTTTGGTTGTATATATACCATCCATTGGATTTTCTCTCTTCGGCAGTTATTCTTCAGCGTTCCAGCTCTTTCTAATAGAGAATTACCAGAAGAATGTAACAAAATCGTTATGAAAAGGTCAAGAAAAAGCTCAAAATTGGCAGCGAAGAAAAAAACGATTCACAATAAGGGCCTGTTTGGCAGAGCTCCACCAACTTCAGATCCACCAAAAACAGCTCCACTCCACGAATTTTTACCCAAACGCTCCAGCTCCACGAAATCTGGATCCACCAAAATACTGAATCTAGCTCCAGATTCATGAAATCCATGGAGCACCTCAAGGGGTGCTCCACGAAACCTTGTTTCGTACCTACTCGTGGAGTTGGGTGGTAATTACCTACCTTTTGCCCCTAGTTACACACCCCCATCCCATACCACCATAAAACCCATGGGCAAAACAGGTCATTCCCACCAAAAACTCAGTTTCGTGGATCTGGAGCTGTTGTGCAAGCCAAACAGTTTTGTCTAGCTCTATGGTGGGATCCCAGATTCACGGTGGAGCTGCTTTTAGTGGATCTGCTGCTCCAAATTCATTTTTTCAGTGGTGGAGCTCTGCCAAACAGGCCCTAAGAAGAGCACTAAGGGCCTGTTTGGGAGAGCTCCACCAGCTCCAGATTCACCAAATCCAGATCCAGATCCACTTTTCCAAGCCAAACAGTTCCAGCTCCAGCAGCTCCACCGTGGATCTGCTCCACCAAAACCATGGATCTAGCTCCAGATTCACCAAATTGGTGGAGCACCTCAAGGGGTGCTCCACCAAACTCAAATTGGTGGAGTTGGGGAAAATTACCCACCATGCCACTGATTACACAAAAAAAACGGTTCGTTTTTCTTCTTTCTCGTCGCTGCGCCGTCCTCCCCTGCGCCTTCGCCTCGCCTGCCGGCCGCCGGCCTCGCCTCGCCTGCGCCTGCCGGCCGCTCCGCCTCCTCCTCTTCTCCGCCTGCGTCTGCCGGCCGCCGGCCGTTGCCGCGCCCGCCGGCCGCTGCCGCGCCTGCGCCGCCGGGATTTTTTTTTCATTTTGCCCCCTGACGCGTGGGGCCCAGGTGGAAGTGAGATAGAGAGGGAGGTGGAGCTATACCAAACACTTTGACGAATCCCAGATCCACCATGGAGCTGCTCCACGGTGAATCCAGCTCCAGATCCACGTTTTTCGTGAATCTGAAGTTGGTAGAGCTCTCCCAAACAGGCCCTAAATATAGCACTACTCTCTAAATTCCCTCTCATCCACCTATATTTTAGACGAACACAACTACACAAGCTCCTAAAAAAGCCCCGTTTCCACATCCCTCACAAGGCATTACTCACCGGGAAAACCAGCCAACAAATAAACGCACACCTCTCCATACGCATCCTCCGTTCTGCATGGAGAAGGTGAGCATGCGGCTGGTGCTGGTGGCCCTGGTGCTGGTGGGCCTGATGCTGGGGGGCCAGGAGGCCCATGCGGCCCGGCCCGGGACGACGGGCTCCATCACCTATCCCAAGAGCATGATCAGCTGCTCCGTCCTCGGCAACTGCGAGAACGGCGGCCTCCGCCGCCCGCCGCAGCAGGCCAACATGTACACGCGCGGCTGCAGAGCGGCCGATCGCTGCCGCGGCTGATGCGTGCGTGCGTGCGCGGGCGTCCGTTTGTGTTGTGTGCCTCATCACGCACACAGCTCATGTAATTCTCGGTGTCGAGTCCATGCGGCAATATGTGTCATGCCTAACCGATTGTTTCCTCTGCTATATGCATGATTTCGATTCGCCTGTCTACATATCATGTATGGTGTCTCGGAGATTAAAACAATGGGAATTGATCGAATATTGTGTGCCTTCTTTTTTTTTGCCTGAGATAAATCCGCGGTGGGGCGTTCCAACAATACTGCAAGTTCTCTGAATACTTACACAAGGAAATAAAAAATAGTGACGCAAATTAAAGCTCTATCTACCGCAACCAGGAACGTATGAATCTTCAAGATCTATCTCCTGCCTCCTCCCACCAAATTAAATGGCCTGAAATCGTCTAGCTTGCCTCCTGAGCGAAATGAAGATAGAGTGCAGTACTGACTAGATCTGAATCGAAATGAAGACAGATGTGGTTCTGAGCGGCGCAATAAATATATAGCGGGATTATCACAGACAGTTTTTTTATAAAAAACCATCTGTGATAATTTCAGATTATCACAGACGGCTTTAAATAAAAACCGTCTGTGATATTCCAGTATGACAGACGGTTCGTCGGTACCGTCTGTCATACTCGTTTTTTTCCGACGCCAACGACACATACGTTCTCCAAATTAAAACCGTCTGTGATAGTGTACGTCACAGATGGTTTTGTCAAATCGTCTGTTATTTGATGTCTACTATTAGTATTTCTATAGTAGTGACGGTTTTATTCATCCCTACTGATTACTATGAAAGTACGAAATTCCTACGCTGCGGAGTTCAGCAATGGGTGGAGGTGGGAATAGCCGAATAGGTGGAAATGTGAAGATGTTAGGAGGATGGTTAAGGTTTTTTTTTGTGGTGGTTAGTTTCATCATTTTAAGGCTTACAATCCATAATCATAGGTTTAAATCCTAGAAAATTATTGTGGAAAGTTTATATAAATAATCCATCCAATCTGAAATTGGTGCTTAGGTGAAAATCAGACGCCGGTCATCAGCCAGATAAGCAATATGGTGTACTGCTAGACTATGCTAATATGCTACGGTTGGCGAGGATGTTAAGGTTAATACATCGTGTTGTGATAAATTACTAGAAACACAAATTTCTGAAAATTTTGTGAGATAGACTTACTAGAAACACAAATTTCTGAAAAATTTTGTGATGCTGTCATAATGTGAAGATCCCCGTAAATTTGAGTTCCATCACACCTTCTCTAATTTTGTTGGAAATATTTTTCTGTGAAATGTTTTATCTAACACATTAGAAGTTTGTGATTTGGATGGTTAAAAGGCTAACAGTTTCTCGGGATAAAAAGTCACAAAACAGGGACTTTTGGGCGCCTTACAAAATTTTGTCCAGAATAGGGGATCAGTGCAACTAATACAAGAGTACACGTTTTGGTTGTATATATATCATCCATTGGATTTTCTCGACGGTGTGTTGTGGGGTTATAACCTGTAGTAAAATGCAAAACTCCTCTTCCTGACATATTTTCTTCGGCAGTTATTCTTCAGCGGTCCAGCTCTTTCGAATAGAGAATTACCAGAAGACTGTAACAAAATCGGTATGAAAAGGTCGAGAAAAAGCTCAAAATTGGCAGCGAGGAAAAAACGACACACAATAAAAAACAGCACTAATTATAGCACTACTCTCTAAAATCCCTCTCATCCACCAATATTTTAGACGGACACAACTGCACAAGCTCCTACAAAAAGCCCCGTTTCCACATCTCTCACAAGGCATTACTCACCGGGAAAACCAGCCAACAAATAAACGCACACCTCTCCATACGCATCCTCCGTTCTGCATGGAGAAGGTGAGCATGCGGCTGGTGCTGGTGGCCCTGGTGCTGGTGGGCCTGATGCTGGGGGGCCAGGAGGCCCACGCGGCCCGGCTCGGGACGACGGGCTCCATCACCTATCCCAAGAGCATGATCAGCTGCTCCGTCCTCGGCAACTGCGAGAACGGCGGTCTCCGCCGCCCGCCGCAGCAGGCCAACATGTACACGCGCGGCTGCAGAGCGGCCGATCGCTGCCGCGGCTGATGCGTCAGTGCGTGCGCGGGCGTCCGTTTGTGTTGTGTGCCTCATCACGCACACAGCTCATGTAATTCTCGGTGTCGAGTTCATGCCGCAATATGTGTCCTGCCTAACCGATTGTTTCCTCTGCTATATGCATGATTTCGATTCGCTTGTTTACATATCATGTATGGTGTCTCGGAGATTAAAACAATGGGAATTGATCGAATATTGTGTGCCTTCTTTTTTTTTTTTGCCTGAGATAAATCCACGGTGGGGCGTTCCAACAATACTGCAAGTTCTCTGAATACTTACACAAGGAAATAAAAAATAGTGACGCAAATTAAAGCTCTATCTACCGCAACCAGGAACGTATGAATCTTCAAGATCTATATCCTGCCTCCTCCCACCAAATTAAATGGCCTGAAATCGCCTAGCTTGCCTCCTAAGCGAAATGAAGATAGAGTGCAGTACTGACTAGATCTGAATCGAAATGAAGACAGATGCGGTTCTGAGCGGCGCAATAAATATATAGCGGGATTATCACAGACGGTTTTTTTATTAAAAACTATCTGTGATAATTCCAGATTATCACATACGGTTTTAAATAAAAATTATCTGTGATATTCCAGTATGACAGACGGTTCGTCGGTACCGTCTGTGATACTCGTTTTTTCCGACGCCAATGACACAGACGTTCTCCAAATTAAAACCGTATGTAATAGTGTACGTCACAGATAGTTTTGTCAAACCGTCTGTTATTTGACGTCTACTATTAGTATTTCTGTAGTAGTGACGGTTTTATTCATCCCTACTGATTACTATGAAAGTACGAAATTCCTACGCTGCGGAGTTCAGCAATGGGTGGAGGTGGGAATAGCCGAATAGGTGGAAATGTGAAGATGTTAGGATGATGGTTAAGGTTTTTTTTTGTGATGGTTAGTTTCGTCATTCTAAGGCTTACAATCCATAATCATAGGTTTAAATCCTAGAAAATTATTGTGGAAAGTTTATATAAATAATCCATCCAATCTGAAATTGGTGCTTAGGTGAAAATCAGACGCCGGTCATCAGCCAGATAAGCAATATGGTGTACTGCTAGACTATGCTAATATGCTACGGTTGGCGAGGATGTTAAGGTTAATACATCGTGTTGTGATAAATTACTAGAAACACAAATTTATGAAAATTTTGTGAGATAGACTTACTAGAAACACAAATTTCTGAAAATTTTTGTGATGCTGTCATAATGTGAAGATCCCCGTAAATTTGAGTTCCATCACACCTTCCCTAATTTTGTTGGAAATATTTTTCTGTGAAATGTTTTATCTAACACATTAGAAGTTTGTGATTTGGATGGTTAAAAGGCTAACAGTTTCTCGGGATAAAAAGTCACAAAACGGGGACTTTTGGGCGCCTTACAAAATTTTGTCCAGAATAAGGGATCAGTGCAACTAATACAAGAGTACGTTTTAGTTGTATATATATCATCCATTGGATTTTCTCGGCGGTGTGCTGTGGGGTTATAACCTGTAGTAAAATGCAAAACTCCTCTTTCTTCCTGACATATTTTCTTCGGCAGTTATTCTTCAGCGGTCCAGCTCTTTCTAATAGAGAATTACCAGAAAACTCTAACAAAATCGGTACGAAAAGGTTAAGAAAAAGCTTAAAATTGGCAGCGAAGAAAAAAAAACAATACACAATAGAGAGAGCACTAAATTTAGCACTACTCTCTAAACTCCCTCTCATCCACCTATATTTTAGACGAACACAACTACGCAAGCTCCTACAAAAAGCCCCGTTTCCACATCCCTCACAAGGCATTACTCACCGGGAAAACCAGCCAACAAATAAACGCACACCTCTCCATACGCATCCTCCGTTCTGCATGGAGAAGGTGAGCATGCGGCTGGTGCTGGTGGCCCTGGTGCTGGTGGGCCTGATGCTGGGGGGCCAGGAGGCCCACGCGGCCCGGCCCGGGACGACGGGCTCCATCACCTATCCCAAGAGCATGATCAGCTGCTCCGTCCTCGGCAACTGCGAGAACGGCGGCCTCCGCCGCCCGCCGCAGCAGGCCAACATGTACACGCGCGGCTGCAGAGCAGCCGATCGTTGCCGCGGCTGATGCGTGCGTGCGTGCATGGGCGTCCGTTTGTGTTGTGTGCCTCATCACGCACACAGCTCATGTAATTCTCGGTGTCGAGTCCATATATGCCGCAGTATGTGTCCTGCCTAACCGATTGTTTCCTCTGCTATATGCATGATTTCGATTCGCTTGTTTACATATCATGTATGGTGTCTCGGAGATTAAAACAATGGGAATTGATCGAATATTGTGTGCCTTCTTCTTTTTTGCCTGAGATAAATCCAAGGTGGAGCGTTCAATGCCCGAATGATGTTTAACAAAACCCAATAAAAAACAGTGGCGCAAATTATTAACGTTTCACAGGAACGATAGCCACTTTCTTATATATCGAGGATCATGGCTACAGCCAGAGGAGGAGGGAGGCTTTTTCTATGCGATCAATTGATCTCATAGGTTTTTATAAAATACATCTATTTCTATCTATAATTTCATAAAAAATTATATAATCTTAGTGATTCTAATAACATTGATCCTGCAGGATTTTAATCCTAACTAGATCACTGGCTACAGCTATACATACAGTGCAAAATTTTGTGGCCAGAGGGGTACCTTGATCATTGTACGCGCGAGCTACCGCACATGCACAGACTGTGCCCCACCCACCCACACATTTAGAGCAAGTTTAATAAGGCTGACTGTGCTAGCTATAAGAAAATTCATGTCAGCATAGTCCTATGTGGAGGGGAGAGAAAAGGAGAGAGAGAACCAAGCCGACTCCCATGCAAGAGTCAGGCTATAGCACAGGAAAAGAGGTATTATCCATGCATGTACCCATAGAACTAATTGTTATACCATGCATGTATTAAATTATCAATACCCATGTATGTATTAAATGATTGAGAGCTCTTGTGGAGATAACTTAGGCCAGTCTCAGTGGAGGTTTCATATCCCAGTTTTCAACACACCCATATTTTGGAAACAGTGCAGAAGAGTTTCATGGGGATGAAACTCTCTCTACTCCCATGAAACTTTTATCATCTCTCTCTTCATCAATACAGTGCCATGTCAGCGTATTTAATGCCCATGAAACTCCATAAAACCCCCACTGAGACAGGCCTTATTGTATGAGTTGACTGCATCATTATCTTTTAATGATATGGAAATGTATTGGAGGTAGCAGCTATATGTACTTATTAAACTTACTCTAAGAGGGGCATGGCTACAACGCAGAGACCAAAATTTTGTAGCCATCCGTACGTACATGCATCACCGTGCGTACGGTCACGTACTACGGCACACCATGTAGCAACCTAGCCTACGACCGACTCCACGTACGCCTAACACACGCTAGACGCTAGTACGTAGTGGAGTATCGCGGATCACTCGCGGCCGAGACCCTTCTTGACCTCCTCGAGCTTCTTCTCGTCGGGTTCGATGAGCACGGCGCCGGCCTCGCTTTCGGCGCGGTCCTTGCCGGACTCCGTCGTACGGCTGAGCCCTCCCTTCTTACGTCCTTCGGCGAGGCGCTCCTGCGTGTCGAGGGTCTTGCCGCCGGTGCCGCTCTTGATGACAGTCTCGCCCTCTTCGCGGGCGCGGCGGTCGAGCTCGGCCCGGATCTCCGGGCCCTGCAGCTCCGGCGCCTTGTCCGCCTGTTGAGCCATCGATCCCACAATCTCTTCTTCAACGGACGGCTCGTGTCCCGTGGACTTAGCTAGCTAGCTCGGTGATGCTCTGCTTCGGTTGCTTGGCACCGGCGCGCGGCCGGCTACTTACAAGTCGGGAACGGCGGCGCGCGGCCGGCTACGTGGTCGGACGTGGTGCCTTGTTACCCCTACTTTCCACCAGAGGTTGGCGTGGCGTGCGGCCGTCGATGATTCAGGATTCTACCGCGGCGTACGTCACACTGCGAGGTCGAGTACGTGGTGGTGTGCCGTGGTTGAACACACCGCGCGCATGCATGTATGGGACGTACGTGGAGGGCAATCCTTACGTCTGTAGAGCGTTTCGGTTTTCCATGTGTCCGTGGGCTACAGTACACTCAGCTGGGCTATAAATTAAGGATTGCCAAGGCAAAACTTAAGTTATATTTTAGTCAAGAGTACTTAAATTTTAAATCTTTAGATCTAGGGATCTCATCGCCCCACTCAATTATATAAATCCCTCCTCACTCCACCCCCAAACCTTACCCCATCTACCCGCCACTGCCTTACTCACCCCCTTCACCGTCGCCTCACCGACGAACCCTACCGACGTCCATCTCCTCCATTGTCCTCTTCCCAGCCACTTGCATCCCTCGTGCCACCACCTCTTCCTCCTCCCATCACCGCACATCCCCGTCTGACCTAACTCGACTCCACGTCCGAGCGCCGTTCCATCCACCGGTTGTCACCCACCACCCTCCCCCAACCTGCGGCACCGACGGCGCCGCCACCGTCTCGTTGCCCCACCATTAGTTTGTCACCACCCCGGTCTCCCTTTAAATCCGAGGGCCCGCTCCGGTGAATCTAACACAAACCCAAGCCCTAACCCTAACGCGCCGGAGTCAGAGAAGGCGGTGAAGCATGAATCTTGAGGCAAAATCATACGATAAGAAATTAAACTGCTGAATTCTAATCCTCCAGACTCTATCAGTTTCAGACCTCATTCCAAACAATTTTTAGCTTCTATCTTCTAGCTTTCAGAAGTCAGAAGTTGTTTAAAATGTGTTGGCTTCTTAACGCGGTTTTTCTTTATATTGCCTGTAGCGATATAACAGTTTTTTCTCTTTCTCTTTATTTTTCTTTAATTGAATGTCTTAACTAAAAGCTAACGATCGTTGTAATATCATTTTAGCCATCACCGTGACCGAATTAAACGGGGCCTCATTTTGCAATTGTGTTTGGAAAGAAACAGAGCATCTTCCTAGACGAAAGTGTCTCATAACAAATTATTAGTAGCTACCACATACAAATAATTGATGAAAATTTTTTGCCACGTAGTCAAAGGGTGCCGTGTGAATCCTTGCCATCCTTTTAATGATATGGTACTGGCTACTAAGAAGAACTCCCCCTCCAAGTATTAAACAATTCTGACTGACCTTATCCGTTTGATTAAAAAAATTGGTTCTTCAGGAAGACCTGGTATGTTCAGTGAAATTGCTCTTTACTATTGATAGGCCTGAACCTGTTTTACAGTGAGCATCATAGATGACTTAATGCACACAAATCTACAAGCAACTCATACGGTGAGACAAGGAAGAACACATCAATCATCGCATCTATGGAGGGATTTCAGGTGCCAAAAAACGCCAGCGCAGGCACAGGGACAAACAAATCATACAAGAGATTTGTCATCTCCCGCTCCTAAATAGTGTTCTCCGCGGTTTCTTGGACAGCTTGTCAACTTGGTGCACTCTTGAGTTCACATGCAAAGCTATTGACGTACGATGGCAAGGAGCACAAGAGAGTCATCTCTACTCTCTTGGTTAAGCTATTAAATCCTGCATAGTTTGGCATCTACCCTATCCCTGTTCATAAGTCAAAAGGGCAATTCATTTCAATTTTTGCCAGACTCAGGTATTTATAGAGCCTGAATAAAATGCTTGGCAAGTACAGCCACAAAACTGACTAACATTCGACGTTAATTCCGACCTCACATGACTCTGATGGAAAAATTGGGTAGGACATGCAGACATCGATTAGAGGATAAGTTCGAGCAAGCGGTGTTTCTGCTGTGCGATTGAGATAACAATTGGCGCATTTGATGAAGGTGTTGGAACTGAATCGTATGTAAGCACGAGACCTGTCAATCAAGTGTGACTATGTGAATGGCACCTTATATTTGTAATGAGTATTTGAGTTTGATTATACCTTGTTATTAAGGTTTGAGTTTGATTTTAAGTGATTACATTTGTCTCTGTTGCTTTCCTTTCTGTTACTAGTAGTATGACTAGCATTAGGGCTACGGTTATACTGGCCAGGAGCGGTCTGACCGGCCTAATGTTGGCGGTCAAACCGACGGTTGATCGGCGGCCATACTAGTATGGAAGCTGAAGTATGACCGACCTGCAGCAGTAGTACCTGTCCGTAGTTGGTGATATCTATTTTTCAGAGAGGTCTGTGCTAGGTTGCAAGGAATGGTACTACTAGTCTTATAATGGTGGTACTACTTGAGTGCGTTGGGCAGTTTGATCGGCATAGGTGCTACGATCAGACCGGCCCCTGGAGTTGAGTTGGTGTCGGTTGTGTTAGCCATGACGGAGTCCATATAAGTGTCAGTCATGGCGGGAGTCCACGCAAGTATGAGTTATGATGTGTATCCATGCTTGTATTGATTTGCTAATGAGAGTTAAGTGCATGTCATTTGTGCTCGAATCGGTTGCTTGGTCTTTGATGTGTAAGACGCTTAGTGATTGTTGCAGTCAATGGCAAGACCGATGCTAGGTGGCCATGGCGTGTCACATAAGTCCAGGTGGAGCATCATCTCAAGTGAAGAACATGGGAGAAATATAAGGATCATAGGGAGGCAAATGTCTGCATGTGATGTGCCAATTGAATTTGAGTATTTCAAGTGGTGACGACCTCGAAGCAAGCTGAGCTTGGCAGTAAATAATTAGAACTCAAACGTTTCAAGTGGTGCCAGCCTTGGAATAGGTGTACGATCTTAGCGATGAGTAATTGGGTATCGCATCATTTTCGTGGAGTCCAATGGGTGGTAATTGTAAAAATTGTCCAATAGGGTGGAGTGGCAATTTGCAAAACCACGATAGTGGCCTAAGTGATTTAGGTCACATCTTGGAGGATGTAGTGTCTTATCGGGCTACTAGGGCTATGGAAGTCACGTTTTGAAAAGTGTGCAAGTGTGTGTGAGTAAAAAACCTATTTGTGTGTGGTTTTCCTGTTTGTAATTGGTTGTATCCACTAAGGGTTGCTCGTATTAGGGTTTGGTGTGAGGAGAGAGTCTTCACTATATAAACCCTTGTGTGAGTTAAGAGAGATAAGGATTCTAGGGTTATGTGAGAGAGATTAGGGTTTCTTTATGTTGGAGTCTTGTGTATACTCTAGGGTCAGAGTTCTGTCATCTTGAAGGAGTGGCTGTAAAATATTTCTCTTTAAATGAAATGAATATCAAAAATTTGTCCAAATGAGTTGTGCTATGGATCTTTCCTTATACTTTTGATTTGTTTGGTTTTCTTATTTCGATTTCATCTTCTTTTGATCTCTCTTGGTACCAAGGACGTGTAACAGGTGAAAATATTTTTTAGAGATCAGTTTTCATTGATCTAGGTATATTCTAGAGGAAGTTATTGAGTTTGCACGGTTTTCCTCAAGAGAGAGGTGAATTTAGGGTTTTGCTCTTGTGGGCTAGTTGGTTTGAGTTGGTGCTGTTATCTAACTTGTTATGACATGTGAGAGCGCATTCAAAGTCATCTATATCATCTTGGACTCATGAGTAAGAGTAGATCAATATTTCTCTTTTTTGATCGGTTTTGATGCAACCTTTCTTATTTTAAATAAAGGTCAAAACTTTGGCATTAATCTTCACGATCCATAATTGGAATAGGTTTATGACATTCTAAGGGGGGCTTGTGTCAAGTTTCACTGTGTTTGAATCATTGGTTGAAAAGTTAGCTCTTTTCTTGGATCGTGTGCAGTGCTGTGACTCGACGAGTGATCATACCACTCGGACCCGAGCAGTACTACCAGCGAGCGATCATATCATTGTGACCCAAGCGGTACAACTAGATGAGCCTAGTTAGACCGGTGACCCAAGCAGTTTGATCACCTTGAGCAGTACTACCGCACATTGGTTGGTGGTATTACCAAGTCTCATTTTATTTGAGCTATTTGGCTCTTGGCCTTGATAAACTTGTGAATTTGTGTTTTCGATATATGTTGTTGATAATACTTGGAAGAATGTTTTAAAAAATTATTTACCTTCGCTAACTCGTCGTACCCAATTCTACACAAATGATCCAAAGGCCGGCCTCCCCTGCGAAGTTGCTTGCTAACGAGTGTGAAAACAGTGTGTGGCTGCAGCTAGAGGCCAAGCCTGTCACTGTTGGAACCTACAGTTCATGAGGATTCATTTAATCATGTCTCTGTCCCTCTGTCACGCTCAGAGGCTAAGCATCAAACATTAGTCAATGAATTGCACGACTTTTTCTGATGGGCCAACCAATTCCAGAAGAGGACTCTTGTGGTCTGCCTTCCATGTTTTCAGAAAGACTTCTTGGCTGATCATATGTCCAAGGGCAATTCATCAAATTTACATGAGAAGCTGTCCTAAAACGCACATGGTTACTAGTTTGTGCAAACCAGCCTCTTAACTCTCCATTGGCTTCTGTGTGCACTCTTTTCTCCCTAACAAAGTTCACATCTACTTGTCACTTTTCTGTTTACCTAACTGTTGTAAAAGGGCGTTTACTTAAGTTAGCCATGGTGAAAATTGCATGTCATAATTCCGGTCACAAACATATGGTTACAGTCTGAAATCATCTGAATCATTGTCAGGACAGACTCAACCATTAGGCAGGCTTTCTCCACATATCCTACTCATGACACACTCATGCATGCCACCTCATCCCTTGGCCCCAGGAGCACATCCATGCCAATCCGAAGAAATTTCTCCTAGAGTCCTAGTGAGAACACATGTGAGAAAAATAATGCATATATAGGGTGGTTGGCCGGTAAAAAAGTGTAGAATACTCGGCATATCATACATAAGGTGATCATCTCTCACACAAGCATCTATCATCCATCCTAGAAATGAGATGACAAGACGTTATTGCACTAATTATTGTAAGCAGCAGCAGCTTGAGTAGCTTCCTCTTGACTTGCTTCATCTCACTTCAACTTCTTGCTTTTTTTTGCATCATTTGTTGTAATTTGCAAGCTCTGTTGATGTTGTGGAGATTTGAGTAGCTGCTTCTCTATCTGATTCATCACATTCTCCTTGTTCTTCTTGCAGTGACAAGAACCCGTCGGTAAGTAGGACGCTTGCTTAAATAATGTCTGCATGCCAACAATTACAAGAAGGGAAGAAATTGCAGGAGCTGCAGCCTTATGGTGGCTGTGATCCTTCAGTGTACAGAGGCTCAATTCTCCTGCCACGGCAGTCCAGCTCGGCTCCTCCGGCCGTGCCGGTTGGGCCTCCGGAGATGTCGTCGTCGTCGGGTTCGGGGAGGAGCGCAACGGAGGTGAGGGCTTTGAAGATCCACAGCGAGGCCGAACGGCGGCGCCGGGAGAGGATCAACGCTCATCTGGCTACACTGAGGAGGATGATACCTGATACTAAGCAGGTTTGTGCAATCCTATCATGCCAGTGTTCAGTGATCTTCAGCTGTGAAGCATTTGGCAAGATACTTGGAGCAAATATCTGATCCATTTCAGAGTTTTTTCACATTTCATCAGAGTTTTTCACTTAAAATTGTTCGTAGTTTTGTTATTGGGTATTGATAAACATCACCCGGATTGGATTAAAGATCCAACGGCCATGAATTCTCCCTCCACCCTCTCCAAAAAAATCTCTCCCTCCTCCAAAAAAAAGGGGCCGTTGGATCTCTAATCCAACGGTCTCAAGTCTGGATTCTTCGCAATTAGACTGGTAGAAACTGGGGTTACTAATTAAGAAATTTCTTCAAGTTAAGAGTGAAAAGGAGTTAGTCTTCATCACTGTCCAGAATTTCAACGTTAGACATGAATTAGTGGTTAACTGATCAGGCTTTTCTCAGACATAATTTATGGACAACTTTGAGACTAGCAAGAAAGCCATCTGAAAGAAACCTTTAGACTTACGTTTGTTCACATTTCATCAGGCTTCTACTCTGGAATTCTCTGATAAGACGAAGTACAATGCCATGACTTCTAAGCAAGTGCTTTTTTTCTGCACTGCAGATGGACAAGGCCACCTTGTTAGCCAGAGTGGTTGACCAAGTGAAGGACCTGAAGAGGAAAGCAAGTGAGGTCACACAACGAATGCCCCTCCCCCCAGAGACCAACGAGGTCTCCATTGAATGCTTCACCGGAGACGACGGCGCCCCCGTCGGCAATGACAAGAGCCTGTACATAAAGGCCTCCATCAGCTGCGATGACCGGCCGGACCTCTTCGCCGGGATCATCCAGGCATTCCACGGACTGAGACTGAGGACAGTAAGAGCAGAAATGACTTCCCTGGGAGGAAGGGTGCAGCATGTGTTCATACTGTGTAAGGAGGATGGCATTGCAGGTGTAAGCCTCAAGTCTCTGAAGGAGGCTGTGAGGCAGGCTCTAACCAAGGTTGCTTCTCCAGAAATGGTATATGGTGGTAGTCCCTTTCAGAGCAAGAGGCAGAGGATTCTGGAATCACATTACTCAATCATGTCCATATAGAAGATTTCTCCTGGCAATTTTGGCGCTGAAATGATAGAGATAATTCTCGTTCAAAAGCTAAAGGCTTAATGGTTGTATCTGAATTGCTGCTTGCTGTGCAAGATTTGAAATCTGAACTGTTGTTAGTGCTGTAAGTTGCAATCCACAATACCATGGCCCAGGGTTTACATTGGGCGTGCTGTAGCATGACTGTTCGTATGCAGAAATATTCTTCTGCAAGGTCACATGATTGGTTTGACATTTCAGCGATTGCGTGAAAACACTGACATGTTACACCTCTTGATTGGTGGTTCTCAGATTAGAATATTAACCATACAGAGCCACCTTATCTTTACTTTTGTTTGGCAGTTGGGACCGAGTTTTCCTGCTTGCTCTATGCAACATGTAGGCGTGCGCATTCAGACTCTCTGTATTAAATCCAAGTACATAGCATGTTCAAATATACACGTTTGCTAGTTAAATTTTTGGTGCAAACGTTAGATGAAGACAACCTTTTTCACAGAACCAATCTTCTTCAGATTCTAGAAACACAACTTTCTTTCACCGCTGCCTAACTTTTGCTTTGATTTTTTTAGAAAACAAAATAACAATATTCCGACCTTATCATTCCATTCGAATGACTACAACCGTTCTAATAACAAAACAGAAACTCAGACCACACTCCACCATAACGGTGATACAAAGCCTCTCAAACACAGAACAAAAGTCAAAAGGACTTAATCCTTTAATCTAAAACCAGTGCTCCACCCAAACTTGCTAAAAAACTCCGTCACCACCCACTCAAGTCTTTTGCATCCATTTAAGAGTGCACTTCTCGTTTCCTCTTTAGACAGTTGCGACCATCTTCTGATCCAGTAAGTTCCCCTGAAAATAACCTGCACAAAGGAGTACATATTGATCCTTTTGAAAACGGTGTCATTTCTATTCAACCACAGGGCCCAGCAAAAATCTGCTATACCCACAAAAATCTGATTTCTAAGCTTCAAAGAAAAACTTCTAAGCCAAGAACCAAACAACATTCCAACATTAGTAGGTGGTTGAAATCCAAAACTAATGACTACCACATTTCAAAAGGCCCGAGCCACATGGCAATCAAAAAAGAGATGCTGAATGCTTTCATTAGAGGGGCAAAAACAGCATTTGATACTTCCTTGCTACTGTTTTTTTGCAAGATTATCTTTTGTTAAAATAGCTCCCTTTTTCAAAAACCAAAGAAAAACTTTGATTTTGAGCGGTATCTTTGTTTTCCAGAATAAATTCTTTTCTGACCTGTTTTCTCTAATCATGAGATCTCTGTACAAGGAAACTTTTGCTTTGATAAGAGATGCTGCTCTTATAGTCACACAGAGAAACAATGCAAGCCTGAAACTTCAGCTTAGAGAGCAGCTAGATACATAAATTACACAGTTGGACTAACTGAAGAAACATGCCAAAGTCAGTTTTGGGACAGACAAACACAAATCGCTTGTTGACTAAGGCCAACAAAAAACTGATTTCAGATTTATTGCCAGTAATACAAGTATCAGTACCTGAAATCATCTCTGAGCAGTAACCATCAGCACTTACAGCAGCAGTTAATTACATGGATAATTTATTCAGAGATCAATGACTTGTGCTACTCAAAACTTTCATATATGGACATCAAACTGGACGAGGGCCGATTTGCCGTGCATGTGAGGTGACCTGATGTATTCACTGAGGATTTGGTGGGCGGCTATTTGCTTCTGAAACCCTAGAGCCCCATTCAAGAAGCTCCTTACTAGTGTCATCCTTGTGAACAATGACCTCTATAAAGCACAAGCAATCCTTATTGGGTCCCATAGCTGACTCAAGTGCCTTCTTCAGTTCCTCCTCAGTTCGAACCTGCAGGCACAAAATGCGATGTCATTGTAATGCAACATTTATAACCATAGTAATATAACCTACAATTGCATCACAAACCTTTGTCGTATAACACTTTCCCTCGCCATTATGGAACGCTTCCAACACACCAGTGTAATTCCAATTCTTGATGACATTGTAAGGACCGTCATGGATCTCCACCTCGATGGTGTACCCTCCATTGTTTATGAGAAAGATTATGCTGTTCTGCCCCCACCGCAGCATTGTTGACACTTCTTGTGCCGTCACCTGCGTTCCAATCCAAATAAATTCTTGTTTGCTGCATATTTTGTAGAACTTCAAACATAAAACATTTGGCAGTTTTGAATTTTGCTACCTGAAAGCTGCCATCTCCAATGCAGGCAATGACACGCTTGTCCTTAGCAGCCTGTGCATATCCCAGAGTTGCACCCACTGACCAACCAATTGATCCATATTGCATCTGAAATTCGTACCTGCAGAAAGCAAATAGTGTTCAATTACAAACAAACTGAAGAGAAAACATCCAACGTACTGATACAAATATGGCTTGTCACCACTACCATTATCTAATAGTTGAGACTTTTATATTTTTTTCGAATCGTTCTGAGACTTTTATACGAAACCAGCTGACAATGTTGAATTTGTAGTAGGCGCAGAAATTCAGAACAAGATACCTCAAGTTTTAATCCCACTGCCTAAATTAGGAATGCCAAAATAATGTATGTCACCACTCACCATCCTCCAGGCATCCACACGAGGTATTTTAGAAGAAACTGATAGATAGAAGTCACAGAACTAAAATATATGACAAAAGTATTTTATTTAAACAGAAGCTTACCCACAGCCTTCTGGTAGCTTAAGCTTCTGGCAGTTAAACCATGAGTCGCCAGTCTCTGCGATGACAGCTGAGTTGCCCGACAACATTTCCTGGATATGCTTGAAAAGTACGTTCACTCTCAATGGCTCTCCAGGCTTGGACGAAGGTGGTTCACCCTGAGGCACATAAATCCGATAATAGTTCTCGTATGCAGCTGTGTTCTTCTTCAGCCGGGGTGCAAGTGCAAGCAGGAAGTCCTTCATCAGAACACACCCAAATGCAGGTCCATGTCCAATCACCACCCGGTCTGGCTGGACGATGATGGCCTTCTCCTTCTTGAGGAGGAGGGAGTATCCAACTGAGCTGTAGTCATTAAATATGGGGCCAGCAAATATATATGCATCAGCTGACTCAACGATCTCAGCACAGAATGGAGTGCTCACAGCACCCCAGTATGTGCCGATAAACCTATGGTGGTGCTCTGGCACAAGCCCCTTGGCAGAAGGCATCACTGCGACAGGATAACCACAGGCATCCGCCAGCTCTACAAAGGCCTTGCATGCTTTGGCCACCCTCATCTTTGGTCCACCGACAAGGACCGGCTTGACTGCTTTGTTCAAGAAAGCCGCAGCGGTTTCCACTGCTGCCTCCAGGCTCATCTGGTTTGACAGTCTGATAAATGAACAATTCATCCGAATGAGCAATACCAAACCTGCTGTCACCTCATCATTCTTATGCACATATAGGGAGCATGCTAACTTACCTTGGGGAGAGGAAGAAAGGAACAGGGTGGTGGCTAAAGGTGGGATGTGGGATCGAGGGGAGGTTGCAGCTGATGCTGATGTAAACAGGCTTGCTTTCCTTCAGTGCAGTGGATATGGCAGTGTCAATCTGTTCGTGTGCATCCTCCAAGTGGTTCACCACCGCCTATGACATACAAAAAAGAAATTGTATCTTAGCAAAAATTTGTATCAAAATGACCATATAGATATTTTGCCTTTCCCCTCCTTTTGAAAAGGAAACTTCACAGATCAAGCATGGAAATCATTTGCCAAATATGTTTGGGTTCCTTTTGCCTTTCCATGCAGGTACAGATGTTCATGTACATGTGTGCACCAGATTCTAATGCACAATAATACACCATCCAATCTAACTTAGAAGCACAGAAATAATGGCTCATCAAGCAAAACAAAATGATGCACCAAGCATTGTATTCTTCCAGCACATATATGTTATAGCCTATATTCATGTAGAACCCTATTTTGGAACTGAAAAGCCAATAGGAGTAAACAGTTACTGTATATTGGTCTGAGAAGCCTATTTTAAGCTTGGAACTCACTAAATGGAATGGACAATAATATGGTTATATCTAAGAATCTTGCTATACTTTACTAACAAAACTTGAAATGGCAAAGTTATTTGTCCTAACTCTGCAATGCGATTGGCCGATTGCAACAAAGTTGAACTTTAGGCTCAGAAATGCATTGGTGTATGTTGTGGTTACACACCAAATAGTGAAGAAAGGGGGGCTACGAGAAGACCGCAAAGAGGCTACCCGTGTCCTTACACACCATAGAGATAGCAATAGAACTCTGTGCGAGCGTGATAGAAGTTTGTGCTATCTACCAATTTCGTAAAAAAGAGAAGAGTGTTCTCCTCACGGTGCCCAAAGACACTTACTTATAGCTATGAGGGAGCTTATTATACACATACCACTATTTGGGCCTATTCTTTACATGGATAAATCTGTCATTTTCCCTATCTATAGTTACACAAATACCTCTATCTAGACCTATATCTACATGGATAAACCTGTCGTTTCCACAGCCCACGGTTCCTGACCTGGCTGCCTCTCCAATCTGCTAGCGTAATGGACTGACTAGGCCAAGGTGGGGGCCACTCCCCCAACAGTGTACACTGACTGGATACATGGTAAAATTCAATTACTGGAAGTGAAAGTGAATTCCTCGTACTGGTGAACCTTCCACTAATACTTGATCGAACGCATCATCAGAGGACTTGTGATCATAATCCATGCTTGGAGCTACTACAGGCACTTAGGTAGTATTCAGAGAACCATTGTATCTTACAAAGAACGAGATTTTCAGAATTACAAACTCAAATCATCAATCCTAAGTCCTAACTACAAACCCCAGAAGGCCAGAACAAACAATCAGCTGTATTCCTGTAGACCCTATCAGTGAGACTAACCAAACCAGCATCATCGCATAAAAAACCAAAGTTGTTAGGTTCCACATATTCTGGCATTCTGGCAACCCAACAATACAGACAAGTAGCATCTAGATTCTAGGTTTCTCATACGATCCAAGGAAACACCGGATTATGTCAGGATAATACGAAATTGGAAAATTGTACCATAAGTTCATAGTACTGTTGGACTGAACATAAGAATCAACTGTTGACACATAAACCCCAAAATCACTCGTACGGCCGGACGCAAAGGAACAAACAGAGGCGGAAGGAGGGGGGACTGGCAGTATATTCCTGCTATTTGGCCCTATCTTAAAATGCAATTTCACTATATTGCTTATTCGGCTCCCCTCATCTCTAATTCATGGCTCCGCCCCTGGGAACAAATAAGCCAACATTTGTTGGGAGGTACTCTTACCGTGTTACAGCCAAAAAAAAAAAAAGCGAAATGAAACATGTTGGAAAGAAATTTTGCAAATATTATCACAAATTCAGTTTTTTTTATCCAACTACCTAAAATCTAATCTTTCCCCCAAAAACTCCTCAAGGCAGAGTAATTTACCTCAAAGCAAGTAACATTTTCCAACTGTCATCCTCCTTACAGGTTACTACAACAGTACCCAAACACCCAGAAAGCCAAGAAATTGTGTCAAAATCAGAACTTTGTACTGTAAAAATCCAAGCTTTTGCCTTATTATCACGTGCACAGGCAAAATTCGACTGCGAACTCGTGCTAAAACGTTAAAATCCAATCCTTCAGACTTAAGAATAAAAGGAGGAGGAGGAGGCGGAGATTATACCTGATAGCAAGTAACATTCTGGAAGCACCTGAGCTCCTGCGTGAAATCGGGGAGGCCGATGGTGTGATGCAGGATGCGATTGCTCCCGTAGTCATTGCTGTTGGGGCCCCCGACGATGCACACGACGGGCAGGTTCTCGCTGAACGCGCCGGCGACGGCGTTGATGGCGCTGAGCCCGCCGACGGTGAAGGTGACCGCGCAGGCGCCGACCCCGCCGCCGCGCGCGCGGGCGTAGCCGTCGGCGGCGTAGGCGGCGTTGAGCTCGTTGCAGCACCCGACGAGGCGCACCCCGGGCTCGGCCTCGAGCTCGTCGAGCAGCGTGAGGTTGAAGTCCCCTGGCACGGTGAAGACGTCACGGGCCCCGACCTCGGCCAGGCGCCGCGCGAGGTGGCGCCCCAGGGTGGCCTCCCGCGGTGCGGCGGCGGCAGGGGCCAGCTGAGCCGCGTCGGACGGAGACGGCACCGAGCCGATGGTGGTGTCCATGGCGGCTTGGCGCGAAGGTTCTTGGCCTCTGGTAGGGGAGAAGTTGGTTGCCCTCTCGGTGTGTCGGACGGTTGGAGGCTAGCTGTGGAATGGTCGAGGCGAACGGGCGCCGCTCATATATAGCAAAGCTTGGCGCCTTCGTGTCTCCGATCATGCCTCTGCTTTGCTTTCTGGAAACAAAACAAACGGCGCTGGCTGTTGCTAAGCGTTGAAGTATAAAGTGAATTAGCATACATATAACAATATGATATCAAATTATCAGCTTATGATTTTAGATAAACTAATTAATACATATAACTCAATATAAATGGCTACGTGAGAGCATAAACATTGATAAATTATGAACAGAGTATGTAAGAGCGAGGAAGTATTCATGTGTCCAAAGCGTAGGAGTTTATATTGACTTTTACTTATGCTTTTTGGTTTTAGTTTATAAATAATAACAATTTATAGAAAGATATTTATGTACGATTTTAACCGATAGAAATAAAGCCACTATAGTATATACTATAATCGACTAATAGATTTTGTTTTAAAAAATATTTCATTTAAAAGTTAGATAAGATAGAAAAATTATTTATATTAAAGAACAGTTTTTAAAAGTCAAAGCGTAGAAAAATTATTTATATTAAAGAACGGTTTTTAAAAGTCAAAGCGTACAGGGCATAGGAGACGTGTGTGCATTTACAAGTGATTAACGCACGTGCTGGTCGGTGAGAATCGAGAAACAGAAGAGCACTTTTTCCCCTGATCAGCAGCACACACTAGTGTGACTGGTGGTGTTTATGGTTATGGGCGCCCGCTGTATTGTCCGGGTTGGAATGCAGAAGCTTTCTGGAACAGCATACTGGAGGAGAAATCTGTGGAAAGTGCTTAGGAGCATTTGACTAAACGCTGCGCCTGCACACTAGAATGGTCTTGTTATGCTTGAGCATCTGTTTCATTTCAGCTAGTCTCGTCAGTGCGTGTGCTGTGTACTAGTCGGCATGATGACAATCCATGCTCCTCGTTCACGAGCTGAATAATTCTTCGCCTTCCCCTCTGCTGGTTTTGATGCTCCCAGTATTTTTCGGGCTTATCCTGTTTGAGCATGCGGAATTTTGACTCGTGAAACGGTGGTGTTGGTTAGATGTGTGTGAGTGGGTACCTTAGAAATTAGGGGCTGTTTGGATGGACTAGGACTAGTTGTTAGCTAGGACTAGTTATTAGCTGACTAATAGTTAGCTGGCTAAAGATTAGCCTAGTCCTGTTTGGATCCAAGGACTAATAAGTACTACTATCTCAGTACAAAGTCTGTTATACCCCTATGTGAGAGACCATGTGGTCTAAATCCCGTGTTGGTGATGAGTAATTGACTCGTGGTTTGGTTAGAGTGAGTTTAGTTTGAGTGATTCGTGCATTTTTGGCATTTGGCGAGGTCGGGTCGTGACTAGACAAATTTGACGCGTGGGCGTTGTCCCGGTTGGCCACGTGGGTCATTTCTCGCTTGAGTAGGATTTGCAGGTGCTAACCATGTTTACATGTTTTGTACCGTGCTATGCGATGTGTTTCTTGTCTGTGTTGGCTGCAGGACATCGAGACGGAGTCGTGGTGAGACACGGAGGACCGGACTAGGCGCAGGTGGCGTTGAGGTCAGAACGGTCGGGATGTGTCGAAGACGACGTGGACTCGAGGTGGAGTCGTGGCGAGGCACGGTGGACCGGACTAGGCGCAGGTGGCGCTGAGGTCAGAACGGTCGAGGTGTGCCGAAGACGGCGAAACTGCGTGGCTTGCAGGGCAAGGAATGAGGAAGCTTCCTGGAAGGTGCGCGAGGGGCGTTTCGGTAAAAACGCAGGGCTGCACTAAAGGAAGCGGGTTTGGATAAAGCATCGAGTAGGTGGTGCCCTAATGGGTAAAGTGGTTTGTGAACCCATTAGTGGAGGCTATAAATAGAGAGGGAGATGGTGTGCTGAAATTTGAGAGAGTGGATGTAAAAGTTAGGGTTTCATTTGGGTCTCTCCATGTGTGTATGTGTGTGTTCCTCCCAAGAAGCATGTGTGGCTCTTGGTGTTCTTGAGGATT
Organism: Dendrocalamus latiflorus; assembly: GCA_017311315.1. Taxonomy (NCBI): domain Eukaryota; kingdom Viridiplantae; phylum Streptophyta; class Magnoliopsida; order Poales; family Poaceae; genus Dendrocalamus; species Dendrocalamus latiflorus. The sequence continues at coordinate 4,277,839 of CM029664.1, forward strand.
AAGAGGGAGAGGATGGATTGAGAATTCTTGTAATCATTCCTCCGAATGTCCATGCGTATGGGGACGTAGTTCGTTGTATCTCGTGTTTTTTGAAATGAAAATCTGAAGTTCCTTCTGTTTGTGCTCTCTTTGTGCTTGAGTTGTTCTTGGCCTCTTTGTTCGTTCTTGTATGGAGATGGCTTGGGTTCATTAGTCTCTTTGTGTTCTTGTCTCTCCACGTGCTATTTGTTGTCTCTGTTCTTGACCAGCTCTCTATGGGAATCATTATCAAGAACAGTTGTTCAGATCATGTTTGAGAGCAAAGATCCTTGTAGCTGCATTTGATCTATTTTCTTTGCCTTCTCTGTTTCTTTTTGGTAGTGTTGTCCTTTGATTTTGTATTCGGCTTGCAGCACTTTGATCTGCAAAACGGCGTGCAAAAATAGCTCTTGGCAGTCCCTGTGTGCAGTCGAATACTTCTCTTCCTAATTTCTTTTTGTTGTCACTTTTTCTTTGGGAGGTTAGCAGTTCACGGCAGCATGTTTGATCGGCAAAAATAGCATGCAAAAATCTGCCAATTTAGCTTTCGGGTACTGCTCTCCTTTTGGCTTTAAGGCTTTCGGCTGGACTCCCTGAAGTCTATTCTTTTTCTCTCTCCAATTTTTGGCCTTGCTCCTTGTTCCAGCGTGAGTTCATTTCACTTTGTGCTCTTTCTTTTATTTCTTTTGCTGATCTTTGTCAATTTTGTTTGCAGATCAAACTGCGATATTTTCAGCTGAAATTTTTACTGAGTGCTCTCTGATTTATGCTGAATTTTTTGGTGTCGCATGCGTTCCAAAATTCAGAGGAATTAATTTTAAGTTTTCTGTGAGTTGCGTTGTTTTGCGTCTTTCTGCAAAATCTGTGTACGAATTCTCGGGGGCGTTTTTAAGCGAACGACATTCACCCCCCCTCTGTCGCCATTTCGGTCCTACAATTGGTATCAGAGCCGGTTAGCTCTAATCAATAGATCTTAACCGGTCTCAAGAGCCATGGCGACGGACAAGTACTCGACCAAGCCGCCTGTTTTCGATGGCATGGATTACCCCTTCTGGAAGAGCCGAATGGAGACATACATCCAGGCTCAGGGGTATGCCATCTGGCGCAAGGTCAAGGTCCGGTTTGCTGTTCCTGCCGATGAGAACATCAATGTCAATAACATGACTGATGTTGAGGCAAACGCTAAGGCAAGGAACATCATTATCCAGGGCCTGAGTCGTAGCGAGTTTGACCGCATCTCTCATCTTTCGTCCGCCTTCGATATTTGGGAGACCCTCGATGCTTACCATGAGGGCACCACCCAAATAAAGACGGTGCGACAGGACCAGTTCAAGCGTGAGTACAACAAGTTCGAAATGCACGCTGGCGAGTCCTTAGATGAGTGCTTTGCGCGATTTCACAAGATCTTGAGCAACCTCCGAGCGGTCGGTCTCACATACCCCGACTCGGACAACGCTCGTCAGATGCTCGCTGCACTCGATCTTCGTGTTTGGGAGATGAAAGTGACCACCATCAAAGACACGACAGACCTCTCGACCCTGACTCTTGATGCGCTATACTCGCGCCTCAAGACTCACGAGATTGACGTTGTCTCTCGTCGGTCGAAGTCACAGTCGATGGCTTTGGTCACCGATCCCAGTTCTGCTTCTGGTCTCTCTTCTGATTCTTCTTGCGGTTTTTCCCTCGCTGCTCTCTGTGACATAACTGATGATCAGTTAGAGCAGCTTGCGGATGATCAGCTGGCCCTCCTAGCCCGAAGGTTTTCACATGCCTACAAGGGTAGGAGAGACAGAAAGAGAGGAGGACCCGTGATTTGCTTCGAGTGTGGTGGCCCCAACCACATTCGGGCAAACTGCCCCAAGCTGGAGAAGGGCAAGAACGACTACGGCGGTTCGAGCAAGATCGACTACACCGACAAGAACCGCAACAAGAAGCCTCCAGCTCCGACGCCGGGAAAGAAGAAGTTCCGCAACTTCGGAAAGGCCAAGAAGCTCTTCCACCGCGTCCTCACCGCGTTCGACGACCTCGACCTCAGCGAGGTGGAGGGATGGAGCGACGACGACGGGACGGGTGACCAAGAGCCCAAGGATGGCGGCGACGACTTCTCTGGCATGTGCTTCATGGCCCTCGAGGGCGAACTCAGCGACAGCGAGCTGTACTCCGACTCGGATGAGGTACTCCCTTCTTATGACCAGCTAAATGATGCTTTTCTTAAGCTAGGTGGATTTCATGCTAGAGCTAGGTCTAGGTGTACCGAGTTAGAGAAGGAAGTAGATAGACTATCACGGGAGATTACTTCACTTAGATCTGCTCCCTCCCGTGACGATTGTGATACATGCCCTGCTTTGCTTAGAGACATGGAGAAACTAAGGACCTCTCATGATAGTTTGTCTTCTGAGCTTGATGTGTTTAAGGTGGAGAATGTTAGTCTGCTTGCTGAGTTAGAGTTGAGTAGGATGGCTGTTACTCTACTTACTACTGATGAGACTACTTCTCCCACCTCATGTGAGGTTAAGGACATTGCTGCTAGAGGACCTTATGCCATGCTCCTTGATCTGCCCGATTCTTGTGAAAATTGCAATAACTTGAAGATGAATCTAAAACGGGCAGATCATAAAATTGCTGAACTACAAGCTTCTTTGCTTGAGCCGATTGATTCATGCTTGAACTGTCCTAAGTTAACTGCTGAACTTGAAGCTGTCTCTAAACAGTTTCAAAAAATGATTGACCATGATAGGAAGTTGGCTCAGTATGCCTCTAAGGACCCTGTTAGCTCACCATGCATTAATTGTAACAAACTAAAATCTGACTTGGTTGCATTGGATGAGAAATGTGTGAAGCTAACTAAGGACCTACTAGAGAAGCCACCATCTGCTTGTATTGTCTGTGCTGAGAAGGGGGAGAAGCCCCAGGGTAAGGTTGAGACGCTTAGCGACGTGAACCAACCTGCTAGCAGTAGGACTGTCCATTCTGAGTCGGCTGTGCGTGCACAAGCCATTCGTTCCTCTGCTATTGGTTCTTCATCTGCTCCCTTACCTCCTGCTGTTCCCTCTTCCCCCTGCTCTTCTTGCACCTCTCTCTTTCGGGAGTGTCAGTACCTTATGAACACTCTCGAGAGATTTGTAGGCGGCAAGAAGAAGCTTAATCTTATTCTAGACCAGTCCAAGATTTGCAGATTTAATCAGGGTCTAGGATATGACTATTATGAGGATATGAGGAAGCATCCACCTGCTGTGCTCAGACCCATAGCACCAGGTGTGATCGAGACCGAGCCCAGGACCGAGAAAGTCCAATTTAAGTCAGCAGGCTATGTCCAGGGGATTTCTGACAGCAAGGTGATTGCACCTGCTGCTTCGGCCTCTCAGAAGGCGAAGCCTGACCGTGCTACTTCTACCTCTCAGAGGATGAAGTATCACTGCACCTTCTGTCAGAAGGATGGACACACGGTTGATCGATGCTTCAGGCGCGCCAAGATCGCGCGTAGAGACCGTGTTGAGTCTCCTAGGCGTATTCAGGGTCAGCCTCAGATCCTGAGTGCACCTAGGACCAGCACGAGGTCTAGGTTTACTGCTGTTGATGGGTTTGGGCAGCATCGAGGACTTGGTTTTTCTGAGTCTTCTGTTTTTCGTCCTCATGCTGCTCCTGCTCATGACTTCCGTCGTCCTGAGGGTACATCTCGTTTCCCCCGTCGAGACAGTTACCTGCGGCGTGTTCAGCGTGTTGCCGGTGTTCCGACTCGCTCTCCCGTAGCAGTCGGACCCCGCAACAGCTTCAGGTCTGCTCACAGACCTTCTGCTGTGAGTGACAGAGAGCGTAGGGTAGATAGAGGTCAGTCGTGCTTGACTACTTCATCTGCTCGACGTGTTGTTCAGTATTGGGTGCCAAAATCACTCTTGATTTACCCCAGTACTGAGACTTTACTCTCTGTTTGACTCAGGTTCGCCGGGCAGGGAAGGGAAAGGTTTGGCTTGTAGACTCCGGGTGTTCACGACACATGACCGGAGACTCCCGTTGGTTTTCTTCCCTTGCCCGTGCTCCAGGTGATGAGACGATCACCTTCGGAGATGCTTCATCTGGGCGCGTCATCGCCAAAGGTACAGTGCGCATTAATGACTCTTTCATTTTGAAAGATGTAGCCTTGGTTAGTAAGCTGCAGTACAATTTGCTTTCCGTTTCTCAGCTTACCGATGACGGTTTCGAGGTAAGCTTCAAGAAAAATAATTGCAAAATTCTTGATTCTTCGGGTAGTCTGGTTTGCGGGATTTCTCGTTTTGGGAGGATCTTTCGTGCTAATTTCTCTGAGTCTTCTGGTGATCCTCTCAGGTGTTTAGTTGCATCTGAGTCCCGCGATCTTTCTTTCTGGCATAGGAGACTTGGTCATATTGGGTTTGACCATTTGACTCGAGTTAGCGGCCACGATCTTATTCGTGGTTTGCCGAAACTCAAGATGGTCAAAGATCTAGTTTGTGCTCCATGCCGGCACGGCAAGATGGTTGCCGCTTCTCACCCTCCGGTCACAGTTACTATGACCGATGCACCGGGACAGCTGCTCCACATGGATACAGTGGGACCAGCTCGAGTGCAGTCAGCAGGAGGGAAGTGGTATGTTCTTGTCGTGGTCGATGACTTCTCGAGGTATTCTTGGGTGTTTTTCTTAGCCTCGAAGGATGAGACATTTTCACATTTCCGAGGTCTTTTCGGTAGGCTTTCTATTGAGCTCCCGGGTGCCTTACGAGCGATCCGCAGTGACAATGGCACGGAGTTCAAGAATTCCTACTTCGAGAGTTTCTGTGGTGAGACAGGTGTAGAGCACCAGTTCTCTTCTCCATACGTCCCTCAGCAGAATGGCGTTGTGGAGAGGAAGAACCGTACCTTGGTCGAGATGGCCAGGACAATGCTTGATGAGTACTCTACACCACGGAAGTTTTGGGCTGAGGCTATTGCGACCGCGTGCCATGTTTCGAATCGAGTTTTTCTTCGGGCACACTTGCACCGCACTTCTTATGAGTTGAGATACGGGCGAAAGCCCAGCGTCTCTCATTTTCGTGTTTTTGGTTGCAAGTGCTTTATTCTGAAGTCCGGGAACCTAGACAAGTTCGAGTCACGTTTTTGTGATGGTATCTTTCTAGGTTACTCGCCTTCTTCGCGGGCTTACAGGGTCTGGAACTGCGAGTCTAGCAAAATGGTAGAGACCTGTGAGGTGACCTTTGACGAGGCCAGTCCGGGGACTAGGCCTGATATCTCAGGTTCTTTAGAGCAGTCCGAGACCATCTTCGTAGATGACGAGGACGATGGAGATGAGGGTTGTCTACCCGATCCAGTCCCTTATCCACCCCTTGAGGTGCCGTCCTCCACCGCACCTCTAGGTGATCAGCCCATGCCTACTGCTTCCTCCGGAGCTAGTGGCTCTGTTCCTACCTCGTCGGCTCACGAGGTAGAGGCCACTTCTTCATCTCATCCAGGACCTCCCAGACATATCCAGAAAAGACACCCTTCTGAGCAGATGATTGGAGACCTGTTCGAGCGTGTTACCCGCTCAAAATCTGGCTTATCTCAATTCTGTCTCCATTCTGCTTTCATTGCCTCCTTTGAGCCCAAGGATATTTCTCATGCTCTTTCCGATGAGTCTTGGGTCAATGCCATGCATGAGGAGTTAGAAAATTTCGAGAGGAACAAGGTCTGGTCGCTTGTCGAGCCCCCGCGAGGTCACAATATTATTGGGACTAAGTGGGTGTTCAAGAACAAGCAGAGCGAGGATGGAGTGGTTATTCGGAACAAGGCTAGACTGGTAGCTCAGGGGTTCTCCCAAGTTGAGGGTCTAGATTTCGAGGAGACCTTTGCCCCTGTAGCTCGACTTGAGGCCATTAGAATTCTGCTTGCCTTTGCAGCTTCTAAGGGTTTCAAGCTCTACCAGATGGACGTCAAGAGTGCCTTCCTTAATGGAGTCATTGAGGAAGAAGTTTACGTCAGACAGCCTCCAGGTTTCGAGAACCCCAAATACCCACACCATGTCTTCAAGCTTTCCAAAGCGTTGTATGGACTTAAGCAGGCCCCCAGAGCCTGGTATGAGAGGCTTAAGTCCTACTTGTTGAGTCATGGGTTTGAAATGGGTAAAGTAGACAAGACCTTATTCATCCGCCGACATGGCACTGTTTTTCTGCTCGTCCAGATCTATGTGGACGACATCATCTTTGGCGGCTCCTCACATGCTCTCGTTTCCCAGTTTTCCGATGTCATGAGCTCGGAGTTTGAGATGAGCATGATGGGCGAGTTGAGCTTCTTCCTTGGTTTCCAAATCAAGCAGACTCGGGAGGGTACATTCTTGCATCAAGGCAAGTACACTCGAGACCTCCTGAAGCGCTTTGACATGAGTGATGGTAAGCCAGTGTCCACTCCGATGGCTTCTACGGCCTATCTTGACCCAGATGAGGATGGCGAGCTAGTTGATCAGAAAGAATTCAGAAGTATGATCGGCTCCCTTCTTTACCTCACGGCCTCGAGACCAGACATACACTTCTCTGTGTGTCTGTGTGCCCGTTTTCAGGCTTCTCCTCGCGTATCTCACCGCCAGGCGGTGAAGCGCATCTTTCGATACCTTCGAGCTACCATTGACTATGGTATCTGGTACTCTTCCTCATCCTGTCTTTCCTTGAGAGCCTTTTCGGATGCAGACTTTGCCGGCTGTAGGATAGATAGGAAGAGCACTTCTGGCACTTGCCAATTCATTGGCACTTCTCTCGTTTCTTGGTCTTCGAGGAAGCAGTCCGGTGTTGCGCAGTCTACCGCAGAGGCCGAGTATGTTGCTGCAGCCAGCTGCTGCAGTCAGGTACTCTGGATGGCTTCGACCCTGCGGGACTTTGGGTTAGTTATCGACAGTGTTCCACTCTTTTGTGATAACACTTCTGCGATTAACATTGCTAAGAACCCAGTGCAACACTCTCGGACCAAGCACATCGATATCCGTTTTCACTTCCTTAGAGACCATGTAGAGAAGGGCGATATAGTGCTCCAGTTTGTGGAGAGTGACCACCAGTTGGCTGACATCTTCACCAAGCCATTGGATAGTTCGAGGTTTTCAGCTCTGCGGGGAGAGCTTGGGGTGGTTTGTCCTTATGGACTGTAGTGAGAGGGAGTTTTGGGCTTTACTGCCTTACTATATTGATTATGCTTCTGTCTCATTTCTGTCTTGTTGCATTTGGGTGCATTGGGTTTAGTCCTTCTAGCATAGGTTAGAGTGCTTCTCTTGCCTAGTTGCTTAGACTTCTAACTCTTATCTTGTGCTTCCAGGATTAGCTGCTTCTTATCTCACTAGGTCGAGCTCACTCACTTCTTGTAGGTTCTAGCGAGGGTTGGGCCACCCTCGGGTAGACAGGGTACGTGTTTGCTCTCTAGTGTGTGATTTACTGTCAGCTGATTGTCCTGGAGTCATATGGGGTAGATGAGAGTCAGTCTGAGCCATAGTTGTCTCTATATCTTATCTATGCTTTAAGGACTGCCTGTTTTGGTTTTATTTGCCAGCTTCTCGATTTATTGCTTTGGTTCAGGGAGAGTTCATTTGGGAGCTTCTGGAGCTTAATTGTGACTTAACTCAACTTGAACTAAAAGTTGCATGTCATGTTGAGGGGGAGCTAGATTTTTCTGCATTTTAGTATTTAGCATTGTAATATATAACTACATTGAGCCTTGATTATTATCCTGCTATGACATGTTTACAATGCTTTACACCTTGCCATGACTTGTGCTTAGCTTGCTAGATTTATCATGACTTCATATGTGTAGACTAGCTTTCTGCCATGATAAGTTAATTAAAATTGCTCAACTTAAATTAAAACTTGTCATGCTAGCATTTGAGTTTAGTCTATCTTTAGCTATCCTTGTATGATTCATGCCATGTCAAATAGGCTGAGTAGAGCGTTGAATCTATATTGAGCCTTAGTTTGAGCTGTTTTAGTCTCCTGATGATACATGAGTTAGTACAATATGTTAAAAAGCAAAAAGATCTCTTTTGTGCGAAAAAACTGATCTCACCAATTCTTTCCTATGAGACGGCTTGCCATTGCACTTGGCATGAACTTAGGGGGAGTTTTGGATGACCTAGACTATCGTCTTAAGCTTCTTGCTTGGAGTAGTCGCATAAGGCTTGAGATCTAGCACATGATAAAACAAAATGTTGGTTGACAACCACCATATTTGTGCGAAAAAAACTGATTTCACCAATTCTTTCTCATGAGACAGCTTGCCATTGCACTAGGCATGAACTCAGGGGGAGTTTTGGATGACCTAGACTATCTTCTTAAGCTTTTTGCTTGGAGTAGTCGCATAAGGCTTGAGATCTAGCACATAAACAAAAAATTGGGTTGAAAACAACCATATGCTTTCAAAAGACAATGTTTAATGTGCTCAATTTGCTTAATCTACAATCAGAACCAAGTACTTTAATCAATGTTTCAATCTTGAGCTTATAGCACTCTATTTGGACTCAATGTTAGCTTCTTTGTTCCGCTTAGCTTATTGACATGGCCTGCATCATCCTTGGATGTCTCTAGCTAGACTTTACTCATTGATGACGTGACTTGCTCACAAAATGTATTACATTTCAGATTGTCATCTATGTGCTCTAGCTGGCTTATATATATGTTGTCATGATCTAGATAGCGTTTTATTGAGTTATGGCTTGGTGTATTACATTATGGTCATTATGGATAATTCTCATGGCTCTAAATGCTTAAATAAACAAACTTCAGCCATATTCATCCATTGACATGTCATATTCTCTCTATTGCATCTTGATGTGTTTATTGCCAAAAGGGGGAGAATAGAGAAGAAAAAGTCTGTTGGGATCATTTTAGAGCTTTGGAGATCAATTTGCTCTTTCAGTTGTTGCTCTAGTGGTTCCTTCTGTCGACATGGTCATAAGCTTCATTCCCTTCTTTGGACCATGTTGGATTCTTCAAACTCAAACTCAACTTCGTGCTTTTTCTGAGTTTGTCAATATACTCATCAAGGGGGAGATTGAGAGACCATGTGGTCTAAATCCCGTGTTGGTGATGAGTAATTGACTCGTGGTTTGGTTAGAGTGAGTTTAGTTTGAGTGATTCGTGCATTTTTGGCATTTGGCGAGGTCGGGTCGTGACTAGACAAATTTGACGCGTGGGCGTTGTCCCGGTTGGCCACGTGGGTCATTTCTCGCTTGAGTAGGATTTGCAGGTGCTAACCATGTTTACATGTTTTGTACCGTGCTATGCGATGTGTTTCTTGTCTGTGTTGGCTGCAGGACATCGAGACGGAGTTGTGGTGAGACACGGAGGACCGGACTAGGCGCAGGTGGCGTTGAGGTCAGAACGGTCGGGATGTGTCGAAGACGACGTGGACTCGAGGTGGAGTCGTGGCGAGGCACGGTGGACCGGACTAGGCGCAGGTGGCGCTGAGGTCAGAACGGTCGAGGTGTGCCGAAGACGGCGAAACTGCGTGGCTTGCAGGGCAAGGAATGAGGAAGCTTCCTGGAAGGTGCGCGAGGGGCGTTTCGGTAAAAACGCAGGGCTGCACTAAAGGAAGCGGGTTTGGATAAAGCATCGAGTAGGTGGTGCCCTAATGGGTAAAGTGGTTTGTGAACCCATTAGTGGAGGCTATAAATAGAGAGGGAGATGGTGTGCTGAAATTTGAGAGAGTGGATGTAAAAGTTAGGGTTTCATTTGGGTCTCTCCATGTGTGTATGTGTGTGTTCCTCCCAAGAAGCATGTGTGGCTCTTGGTGTTCTTGAGGATTAAGAGGGAGAGGATGGATTGAGAATTCTTGTAATCATTCCTCCGAATGTCCATGCGTATGGGGACGTAGTTCGTTGTATCTCGTGTTTTTTGAAATGAAAATCTGAAGTTCCTTCTGTTTGTGCTCTCTTTGTGCTTGAGTTGTTCTTGGCCTCTTTGTTCGTTCTTGTATGGAGATGGCTTGGGTTCATTAGTCTCTTTGTGTTCTTGTCTCTCCACGTGCTATTTGTTGTCTCTGTTCTTGACCAGCTCTCTATGGGAATCATTATCAAGAACAGTTGTTCAGATCATGTTTGAGAGCAAAGATCCTTGTAGCTGCATTTGATCTATTTTCTTTGCCTTCTCTGTTTCTTTTTGGTAGTGTTGTCCTTTGATTTTGTATTCGGCTTGCAGCACTTTGATCTGCAAAACGGCGTGCAAAAATAGCTCTTGGCAGTCCCTGTGTGCAGTCGAATACTTCTCTTCCTAATTTCTTTTTGTTGTCACTTTTTCTTTGGGAGGTTAGCAGTTCACGGCAGCATGTTTGATCGGCAAAAATAGCATGCAAAAATCTGCCAATTTAGCTTTCGGGTACTGCTCTCCTTTTGGCTTTAAGGCTTTCGGCTGGACTCCCTGAAGTCTATTCTTTTTCTCTCTCCAATTTTTGGCCTTGCTCCTTGTTCCAGCGTGAGTTCATTTCACTTTGTGCTCTTTCTTTTATTTCTTTTGCTGATCTTTGTCAATTTTGTTTGCAGATCAAACTGCGATATTTTCAGCTGAAATTTTTACTGAGTGCTCTCTGATTTATGCTGAATTTTTTGGTGTCGCATGCGTTCCAAAATTCAGAGGAATTAATTTTAAGTTTTCTGTGAGTTGCGTTGTTTTGCGTCTTTCTGCAAAATCTGTGTACGAATTCTCGGGGGCGTTTTTAAGCGAACGACATTCACCCCCCCTCTGTCGCCATTTCGGTCCTACACTATGCATAGCGGTCTGGAAGGGTTGGCGTGGGTATCAGCGTCTTTTTTCTATCCTGCTGGTCCTTTAGCCCTCATTAGCTTGGTTTGATGGACTAGTTGGCTAACAACTAGTTGGAGCTTTGGCTAAACTTTAGCCCACCCATTAGCCCTCCTGTTTGGATCCTCAAAGGCTAAAGTTTAGCAACTAGTTGTTAGCCCAAGGGATCCAAACAGGACCTTAGTAAATGTCCACGTTTGCTGATGAGCTTCGAAAGCCGAAGTGACGCAAGAGGCTGCTACTGGCCTGCCTAAACTATGTGATCCTTCCGATATTTATGCGAGCGATGGATGACGTGTCCCGGTCCTCGCCATCCTCCAGGAAGGGATCCCGGGTTAATTACTATGTGTTTTGTCACGGGTTGATTAACGATTAGTTGCCCTTTTTTTTTGAACCAAAGCAGGGCCAAATCCTCCTATGATCAAATGGCAACATGGCCCTGCGACGTATACATTTTGGGGAGGGACGTGTTTACATGCGATGCACCGCTTGGGTCCGCTTGGGCCTTCCAGGCAGCGTGTATCGTGGTCTCTGCTCCGGGGTTCGCCGTCGCGCTCCTCATTCCCCGCGGCGAACATGGATGATGGATCACGGGGTTCGCCGTGCGCTCCATGAGCGTACTAGACCGGCACGATCCCGTGGGCGAAACTGTCATGCCGGGGCAGAGCCCATTCGTCAACGTGCGCCCGGAGGCTGGAGTACTTGCTTCGTGGGTTAATTTTGACGAGTCGAACGGCGGTGTTGACGGTTGGCTGAACGGGACTTCCACGTTCGCATATTCGCGTCCAGTGTTCTAGCGTTTGTTTTACCTGCTACTCGCTGCCTATACTATGTGATCCGATTGTGATATTTAAGCGGACAAAGAATGACGTGTCGCGTCCTCGCCATCCTCCAGGATTACTAATTACGTAGGACGTTGTTTTTCACGGTTTAGTTGATCAATTACGAATTGTCCCTCTTACGAAACTTAGTGTTTATGTGTCAATTATCAAAACACCTTCTGAAGGGTTCTACTCCTTTACGAACAGAATTCATTACTGTAAAGAGAGAGCTGGTGATGAATGAAAAATAGCTCTACCCTTTCTCTCGCACACGTTTATTGGTGTTCATGTGATTGTTTATGTTGTAGATTGATCTATGAATTAGCAGCATGACGACTACCGAAATCTCAACGTTATCAGCTTCGATAGCTGTCAAATCGGGTATGTCATTCGTAAACTATTGGCAGATCAATTTTATCGTGATGCTAATTCCTACAAATTGATCAATGTTCGCATGGTGATCTCGGTCTACATCCTCCACGGCGCCACAAGGAGGATGAGCATCACCACGAACTGATCATGATCTTGCCTTGCATTGGCCACGCCAAAGAAATCTCCTCCTGCTCGTTGCTCCCGGGAAGTTCACGTGAGATGTAAGTGCATTTTCTCTGGATAGCAACAGATTAGAATCAATCTACTACCTTATGGTTTGCCATGATTTTAGATTGGTTGCAAAATCTGTTTATTACTTGCCTGTGGCTCTGTTCGAGTATGCATCGTGTGCGGCCACGATGGCCACTGCACAACCGACGGCGAGCTCGTAGACACAGCCATACGCTCGTGAAAGAGAAGATGTGCTCCCCGGCTTATGCCCTCCCTGTCAAGTACCATCGCGACGACCATAAGCATTCTCGAGACTGGATACATATAAGAGTAAAGTAATAAAGGACTATGAGCCAGAGTCATAGCTGAGTAGACCAGAATGGGGCGTAATGGCGAGCCGTTGTCAGCCGTTGGGGCAGGGAGACCATGGGAGCCGCAGAACAATCAGAGCACCAAAGAACCACCAGCGTGAGACCATGGCTGAGCCAAACCAACGAAGCCCAAATCAACCAAAAACCATAACTCTGAGTAGAGGGCAAACCGTGGGAAAACCAAGACCAAAAGTGGTTGGTGCGATGAGAGGAGCCACCGACAATGAAGAAACCACACCATTTTGCCTCTATAGTTGCTAAAGTTTCTCTTACGTGAACACTGATCAGAAACCAAAGACCATGGCCGAGCACTTAAAGTGCTCATATTGGGTCGTATAAAGAAAGCAACTGAAGTTGAACCCTAATCGCTAAATGAAAGTCTTGGAACCAGCTTGTTAAGTCTCGATCGGTCATTATGAATATAATGATGTGATGAAAGCTATGGTTCAAAGGTCCTTGTAGAGACCGATACTTTTCCATTATAAATAAAATAACATTTCATCACATAATAACTCTTGCAAATGACATGGGTGAAAATATATAGGAAATGGATTATGAAAATCCATATAGAGATCCTTGAAGGAATTAGAATTTATAACAAGAAAGAAAATAAAACCGCAATGTATATATGAAAGTCATACATGATAATCTCTTACCTGAAGAGAGAGTGTTTCCCTGAATGGAAATTATCTTACCAGTTGACCTTAAGTCACACCAATGATTACGATGATCCCTAAGAGTGGACAAGTTGGCCCTGTTCTTTTCAGCTTCTAAAAGCTGCTTTTCGGCTTTTCTACAGTAACTAGCTCTTTAAACGGAGTATCTTTTCAAGATGGGGTCTACTAGTTAATTGTAGTACATATTTTACTGACTTCATTTATATTGCCAAAAACTGCATGTGAGTTTCTGTTACTCTGTAATCTCTCGCATAAACAGCCCAAAAGTCACAAGCCGCAGCCAAAAGCCATCAAGACTCGAAACAATGTATCAAGACTTGAAATAATGTAATGAAGAACCTAAAGATCAGTAGTGTGCCATATAAACACTTATAAAGTGCATCTCTCACCCGAAGTTAGTGGAGTGGCAGTATCCTCTAGTATCATGAAGGTACGATGTACATTGGTGGTAATGGTAAATTGATTAATCCCCTAAATGTTAAAACTAAGACTGGTTATACTTTAGTACGACCATATCTTTAGATCTGCAGAACATACTATTTGGTTGTAAGTTTAATCACTTGAGATAGTTGCAAAATATTAAGATCCAAATGGTTTTGAGAAGTCATATCTAGAAGGTATGTGATGTTACAATCAATTTTACCCCATTCTCTGCTAGGATAATTTTTGCTTGTGTTACACAAATAGACTATGATACTTGATACGTTAAGCATATTACTCCCAAAGTATTTTATTCTCACAATTTCGAGATGAATACCGGGATAAATGTCTAGAAGACTAAATGTTATGATAATGTAGTTGATTTAGCAACAATATTCTTGCATATATTCATTTTTGAAAAATGTATTGAAGGCATTGGAGCAAGAAGACTTCAACAGATGTTGTCTTTAGGGGAGTATATGCTAAACATTGATCATCATACTTTATATTTTGGAAATCTAAACTTTATTCAAGCTTAGAAGGTGTCGACTCGATGATTACTACCTAAATTTACCTTGAAGGTTTTACAAGTTGATAATCTAGTTGGTCGACAATGCAAAGATCATGAAAATCATGCATAGATCCTAATGATCATTATTGAATCTCGAAGATAATGATCATAATGCCCAAGCGAGAGATATAATGGGAAGGCCCCCAGAAATGTCGGCCCAGGCGACTGATACCTCGGCAGCGACCCAACCAAACCATCAGTCCAGCAGACGGCCAGCCTATCTGGGCTATCTGGCACGGTCCCTGCCCAAACCTTTCCATGCCTAATTGCCTACATATGCCACACAGCAGATCAGACCAGCCTTATTAGGCTCCTGGCCCAAAATTGGATCTGGGATTGCTTAGTAGGCATTGCTATATCGCAAGGTAAACTGTGCGTGATTACGACGACTTGGGTTTTCAGATATGCAGTAATGCGAGGCGATCGTAGTTGTGGTCAGCAACTTCGGCCTATGCTGATGCATACCGTGAGATCTCCGGCATATAGGACTACCGGATCCACATCGTTATGCTTTTGACCTTTTGTGGTGTTGTTTGAGGTGAGGACGAGGTTGACTGGCCGGTGAATACTAATGGATGGAGCACCCACGAAACTGGCGATCGACATGTGGTCGGTAGTGGCTGGCCGGGATCAAGTTTCTAGATATAAATTATCAATTCAACGAAAATGATTGAGATTTTAATCAACTTGAGATGACTGCATTCGTATATAGGTATTCTGACTGAGAAATTTCCGATTAATTGTCATCTTCAGTTATATCAGTATATACCGCATATGCAAATGTTAAAAACTAACTACATCCGTGCTTGAAGGTTCCTCTGGAATCTCCTGTTCAAGAGTGCCGTACACGTCAATCTTATCACTTCCAAGGTATCTATCTACTGGCTGAACATGATATGAAGTCATGTGTGGACTGTAGCAGTGTAGTCTAGTTAACATTAACCGCTACGGACCAATGCTAGGCAGCACATCTGATAATTAACTATTGCGTACTTACGAGGAAATCTATTGGGGTCTTGATTTGTAACCGGAGGGAGCCGATTGGTCATGCTGCATGGCCTATGCTAACGGCACGTACGTCCAACATGCGAGGGCAATCGGCAGGCTTGCGGCCGAGTTTCTGCCGTACGTACGTCTTATTTTTACCGTAGTGCACAATCCATAAACGGCAAGAGCTAGGCTGCATGGCCCATGATAACGGCACGTACGTCCAACATACGGGCGCGCTTATACACTTTGAGAAGTGTGTGTGTGTGTGTATATATATATATATATATATATATATATATATATATATATATATATATATATATATATATATATATATATATATATATATATATATATATATATATATATATATATATATATATATATATATATATATATATATATATGTGGTATAAATAACAGGGGCACCATGGTGTCTGGGCATCAAATCTCCCTGTCTTTGGATTGCTTTTAGATGTGTGCTAGTGTAATTGAGACTTTCTATCCATGATTAAGACTTTCCATCTATGATTGATTTACCATGCATGATATATTATATACCATTGCACTAGCACGCATCTAAAAGCAATCCAAAGGCAGAGAGGTTGGGTGCCCAGACACCATGGTGTCCCATTTCAGCGTCCTATATGTATGTGTGTGTGTATATATATGTATGTGTGTATATATATATATGTGTGTGTGTGTGTGTGTGTGTGTGTGTGTATGTATGTATGTGTGTGTGTGTGTAATCTGGTGTGTATATGTGAAAGTATCTAGACCCCTAAAAATTGATTTAGGTAATTAATAACAACATTGTGCTATGAGACTAATATGTGTGCTAAGATTGTTATAAGGTTTAGTCCCGGATTGTGGATGATAGCGCAACAACGGTATGCAAAGACTATGAAGAATTGACATGGCTCAAGACAAAGATATATTGAAACTTAAGGATCCCTTTTCTAGTTTCTATCGGTCTTGGTGTTTGGAAGAAAGACCGGATTTGTAGGCTAGACACCGTACTATAAAGTGAATCATGGCTATTAGCTTGAGGATTTAAATTTGTGCCATCTTGATCAACAAAGAGTCACACATACATCTTGAACTATTTTTAAAAAACCAATGTCAAAAAAAATCGGTATGACCACATGTACTAGGTGGTACTATCGGTCGACGGTATGAACACACCTGAAATGTAGTATTACTGTAGTATGGTAGTACTAATCTTTAGTTGGTGGTACATAATTTCTAGATGGCATGTTTTTGGACATTTTTTGGAACTCTGAAAATTGGTAGTATCAATTGTGCCAAGTGGTACACTACCATAGAATATGTCATCACAAACGGTTCAAAAATGTTATCATAGACGGTTTCGTAAGCCGTCTGAATTTATGTGTAAGTAATAATATGAGATCATTACAGATGGCTTTCGAACCGCCTGTGATATAGTATTTCACAGATGGTTTTAACTATAAACCGTCTGTGATAGTGAAAATCAAAGCTCATGGTTGTAACCCCGACTATGTGGTCAATACCCGATAACGTGGTCGTAAATCGCCCTAGTCGACAACCATCGAGACCAGAACCAACGTAGTTGTAAGCCAACGGGTGGTCGAACGATACAAAGCTTGGGGGTGAAGCATCCTTTCGTGCCCAGTGGTGTATGCCTACGATGACATATGCTCTTTGTGTGGGGTGATTGCCTTCAAGCTCTGTGAAAGCCGCTAGAAGTTTGAGTTTCCCGCTAAGGTCCACAAGGCTAAGTGAGAATCATGGAGGGACTTGTGATTTTACTACCCTACCCAAGGATCGAGCCTTGCCAGCACCAGGAGAAAACTATTAGTGGATGGCTTGCTACACTTCTCGCCTGCCCTAGGTTCGAAGGACAAGGCGCATCAGTACCTGCTGCAGGGACTTGCTGTGAAGTTCAACATGCACGACCGAGTACCCAAAGTAAGTTAAGAGTTGCATTTCATACAAATGCATTTAAACTCTAGGATTAATTATCAGCAGTGGTTTGTTAGTAAATAGTGGTCCAACTAAAGTTAAATATTAAATAGCAATTAATTAAATAAATAATCCCACGCTATAGTTAAATAGTGAATTAATCATTCGATTAATTGGCAATTAAACCTCAAATAGTAATACATCATGAACTTTCTAGAAATGGAAAATCTTAGATTAATATGATTAACCAAAATTATACATATCGCATGTAGGCCCCATGCCTTGACCCATAGATAATAATATTTAGAAAACACTGCCCAATACACCTTATAGACCATCGTATCTATCCGTAGGTCTCACATAACTCATGAAATTTCCTTAATAAATATAAAGTAATAAAAGAAATTATTAAGTTAGGATCAATCAATAGTATTCTCCAGTCAGCTATGTTTAACCACCATCTAATTCAAAGTAGAATATTCCTATGAATATTTCTTCATCCTCATTGATCCTTGTTAGGAATAGTCCCACATGGATTGTGGGAGAGGAGCAAGCACAACTTATAAGTGTGAGGGAGCCCCCACCCATTGGACTAGTCTTTTGGGGGAGAAGGCCCAATACCACTTATAAAGTTGTTGCTCCGTGGGCTTAGTTGTGTTCAGCACATTTAAATCTGTGGCACCCGGTTGGACCTAGTCATGCGACCAGGGTCCAAAAATGTAACAATCCTTCTTTGTTATCCTTCCTGACAGATTTCCTCTTTGCCAAGTTCCTCTTGCTTAAACTTCGTTTGACTCTATCTACATTCCGTACTCACTAAACCTTATCTCATATCACCAACCAAATTATAATAACATTTAATTAAGTTTATTTGAAGAAAATCTTTGTGGGTGAGAAAACAAACGGGTTGACTGGCATGACGCCATTGCGTGTTTTTGCTGTGATTTATAGGCGATCTTTGCTTTGCCAGTGCACGCATGCAAAAGTACACCTCATACATGAGAAATATCTTGGCGTGGAATTAATGGTGGCAAGGCTGCTTCAAGATAAGGGCGCTAGTTGCTTTCTACAAGGGTCCCTGGGCTGCCAATCAATGACGGTCGGCACAACTCACAATCTACGACACTAATTTTGCTTTCGCGGCTGATGGTAATGGGAAATTGGATAGGTATAAAGCTGGCATACAAAGTTTCAGTTTAGAAGAGTCGCCTGGTTCAGACGGGCAAACAAAAAAACAAAAAAGAAACACAGAAGAACAAAAAAACGGATGTGCTATTCGTAAGTCGTCTGAAATTTTCTTAAATTTAAGTCAAATTTTATGACCAATTGATTTGTATAGAAATTGATGTGACATATGATTGGATGTTTAAGAAAATTTCAATCACCATACAAATGGACAACCAAAAACAAAAGAGCGCTGACGTAATAGGACAAGACTTATTCCTAAGGCCCTGTTTGGAATGCGGGAATTTTTCCCGATTCCTGCGGGAATTGAACTGTTTCCTGCAAAATTCCTGCAAAATTCCTGTGAAATTCCTCTGTTCCAAACAGGCCCTTAAGAAAGGAGGATTGCTAGTTCAAAAGGGGGAGGATTGCTACTAACTAGTAGACCTCGATAGACTACTCGAAATTTAGAACAAGAACCACAAATTTTTATTTTCTCTCTCTAGTCTCTACCGGAGGTATCTGGGTTGAAATTTTTCTTAGATCCAGCTGTATTGGAAGCCTTACAGCAGTAATCACATAAAAATAGAAGAAAGATTTTGTCGGCCGGTAAGCATGTTAGAAATAATCTTATTTCCTTTGTTGCTAGTAGTATTCGAGTGGTTTGACGTATACGAGTTGTATCCGTATACAAGTATATGAGTAGAGGATAGAATAAGAAACCGAGCTAGTGGTAGAGTCTGTTTTATAGTCAATATATTGAGTATACATAGCAGAGCAATGTAAATGAGAAAGAAGTGAATAAGAGCGATTGGTTGTGATCGACAAGTGAGGGAAAGAAAAAAAAAAAAGAAAAAAAGCGAAAGTGCTTTGGCTCTCAGGAAAACAAATTGTGTTCGCATGCTTTATCGAGTGCTCGAAATCATCGAGAACCAAGGGTACTCGAAGGTAACGAGTATAGGAGTATTTGAAGAGGCGGCAAACTAGTCGTAGTCGAAGGCGCTGGTATCTGCAGTCGAAGTATCGAGTACTCGTAACTCGGTATCGAGTACGTGCAAAGTGCAGTGGGAGCATGGTCGTAAATCTTATCAAGGAAAAGCTACGAGCACATATGCACCAGAGAAGGCATGGTCGTTATGAGGACATACTGGTCGTAACAAGGCTACGAGTACGAGCCGATCGGGAAGACGCAGTCGTAAGCCGGAGTGGTCGTTACTCGGTTACGAGTACGTGCACAGTAGCAAGGAGTGGTCATAATCAGCTGAGTAGTCGTAAACCACAACGTGGTCGTAAATGAGCTACGACTACTAAGATCGAAGTTTCAACATGGTTGTAAAAATCAAGGGCCAACAATTGGTATCAGAACCTAAGGGGACGAAGCGATGGTTAGCGATGCTGGTGATCCGTCAAAGTCAAGATCGCTCATCAAGGTCACGGGCAACGAGCTTGATCCATCGCACACAGGTGTGCTCGTCAAGCCGACGACAAGAAGCACCACGATCCCGATTCAATACCAAATGTTGAGCGAAATGAATTACGACATATGGGTTGTCAAGTTGAAGTTAATCTTGTGTTCGCTAGGGGTATGATCGGCGGTTGAAGATGAAGACGATGATGGAGACAAGGATCAAGGTGCGATGGTGGTCATCTCGCAAGTGGTGCCAGACGACGTGATGATGTTGATCGCTGAGAAGGAGACGGCGAAAGAAGCCTGGATCGCACTCTGGGAGATACAGGCAGGCGAAGATCGCATTAAGAAGGCACGCGCACAAAGTGCTCAAATAGCAACTGAGCAAGTTGTAGTTGGAAGACTCGGATATGATCACCGAGTACTCCATGAAACTTACCACTCTGGTTCTATATCTGGATGGCAGTTAGGAAGAAAACATCTGGATGATATTTAACAAAACCCAAATTCGTAAGCAAGTCCATCAGCTCTCTCTAAATTTTGATACTGGGTCGACCACCGGAATACAATGTAAACAACTTAACTTGGTGCCATCTATTATCACTTAATTCTTATACATAGTACTCTAGCTAGTTACGTCTTTTCCCCAAACAACTTGCGTAGAGGGTCGAGGGACAGAAGTGATCGAGCCATCACCAATGTACGTACACACAATATATACTACCTGTCGTCTACTTCATCCTGATACATAAAGAAAGTACACATGACATCTATACACACCTTCTAGTACACATGACATCTATACACACCTACTTCCATACAATAGCTCACCGGCCGCCTTGTAGCGAGCCGGCCGACATGGTACCGCAGGAGGAGTTCCAAGTCATGGAGACCACTGACCCAAAGAGCCCAGTCGAGTCGGTGTCCGAGAACACGAGCACCGCATCCTCTGGCAACGCCTCCTCGCCGTTCAGATAGCGGCAAACCTGTCTCATGCTGGGCCTCGTCTCCGGGCGAGCCTGGCTGCACATCAGACCCAGCCACAACACAAGCTTCGCCTCCTCCTTGTCGTAGCACCCTTCCAGCCTCGGATCCACGGTCTGTAGCAGGTCGCCGTTTAGCCCGCAGTCTCGAACCCACCTCACCAAGATCACGTCCGTGTCTGCCGCCTCGTCCAGCTCTATCGGCCGGCGCCCGCACGCGACCTCAAGGAGCAGCGCGCCAAAGGAGAACAGGTCGGTGGCCGTTGTGGCACGGCTGATGACCGTGAGCTCGGGGGCCATGTAGCCGAGGGTGCCGGCCACGTGTGTCGTGGCCGGGTTCGCGCCGTGCTCGTAGAGGCGCGCGAGGCCGAAATCGCCGAGCCGCGCGCCCATGTCGGCGCCGAGCAGTACGTTGTTGGCCTTCAGGTCTCGGTGCACCACCACGTGATCCCACTCCTCGTGCAGGTAGAGTAAGCCATGTGCAACGCCCTTGAGGATGCTGAAGCGCTGCGCCCACGTCAATAGAGGCGCCTGTCGCTCCGTGCCAAAGAGGTGCGCGTCGAGGCTGCCGTTGGGCATGAACTCGTAGACGAGGAGCAGTTCCTGGCCGTGCTTGCACCACCCGCGCAGCTCGACCAGATTACGGTGGTGCATCCGCCCGAGGCTCGCGATCTCCGTGACGAACTCCTTCATCCCCTGCCTTGTGCCTCTGGAGATCCGCTTGATTGCCACCTCGTCGCCGGAGCGACGTCCAAGCACACCTTTGTACACCTGACCGAAACCGCCTGAGCCAAGAAGCCCACTTTCCTTGAACCCTTTGGTCGCCTTGTAGAGATCCTTGTATGGGAGCCTGTGAGGGTGTTCCAGCTCCCAGTCCTCCAGTGTGTCGGCGAGCGCCGCCCTACGCCGGAGCCAGAGCAGAGCAACCATCGCTGCAGCAATCAAAGCCAGTGTTCCTGTACAAGCCACAGCGGCAAACTTGATGATGAGGAGCTTGGGAGGCGGCGTGCTCGGTTTCGGGATTTTCGGCAGCCGCCGGAGATTAATGGATTGGGCGAGTCCATTAGTCCGGAAACTCCATGCCAAGATGTAGTGCGAGCTCGCCAGCTTCCCGGTAGCGGAAGAGAAGCCGACGTACATGTTGTCTTTAAAGATCGGCAGGAGGTCAAGTTTTGTTGATATGAGCGGCCGGTGAGGCCGATCTGCCACGGACACCGGGGCGACGGTCACGTTGAGGATGTTGCTGCCACCGTTGTAGTCTACCCACGCCTGAATTGGCTGCGCGCTTTCCAGTTTCACGGTTACCATCTTGTTCTCGCTGGTGTTGTAAGCGGCCGGCTCCGACACGTTCGACACAAGGCTGTTTATGTCGACGCCGACGTGGTTGCCATTCGTATCGTTCATCTCCAGGTCTAACACCGTGTCGAACTCGACGGCGAAGACATGGTTGGAGGGCTTCCCGTTGGTGGTTGGCCCGAGGACGCCTAGGTAGATCTCAGGGGACGCTCCGGGGAGCGCCCTGGATGGAGCTACCACGAAGGCCAGGCCGTGGCCGCCGCCGCTCCCGATGGTCACGATGTCGAAGACGAAGGCCGTGCTGAAGGAGACCGTGCCGCCGCTCTGGTGGTCGAGCATGCGCACGGGGGAGCCGTAGAACGCGTGGCCGACGAGACGGTTGCTGTCGTTGGTGAGCTGGAGCGCGCCGCCGTGCAGCACCGACGCCGACCCGTCCAGGCTCAGGTTCGACGCGTGCTGGAAACCTTGGTGTTAGAGTACAATACATATTTGGTAGGATAGAGTCCAATTGGGATTACAATCCCATGTACCGTCTTGCCCCCTAAGTCTTGTACCTCTATATATACCGCCCGAGAGGCTCAATGCAACACATCCAATTCCATCCTCCTACATGGTATCAGAGCTCTAGGTTTAGAACCTCTAACCCTAGCCGCCGCTCGCTTCCGCACTGCGCGCCCCCGGGGAGATTTATCTCCGCCGGGGGCAGCGCCACCGTTTAGGCGGCGGATCCTATTGATCCGGCCGCCATCATCGTCGTCAAGCAGCAGCAGCCCCCCGGTCTCCGACCAGATCCCGTCGCTCCACTTCGGCCGCCGTTCTCCACCAAGTCGCCCCCATCTTCGCGCGATCCACCCGGCGCCGACCTAAACGGAGAGCAGCTCCTCTGCCCCCTCCTGCTGCCGTCGGACGCCGCCCGCTGGAGCTGGTCCACCAAGCCGCCCGCATCTTCACGCCCGCACGCGTCCCCGCCTGGCCTCTCGACGGCTCCGCCCGCAGATCCCGCCCCTCCACCTTGGCCTGTGCCGGATCCGACCGCCGCGCCTCCGATTCGACCTCCCCTCGGGCCGTCCCGCCGCCGCCAGCCTCCTCTCGCCGGATCGGGACGCCGCCGCCTCTCCCCGGGTCGCCGTCGGTCTCCACCCGGCGCAGGCCGCCGCCACCCGAACCCAGACGCCGGCGCTCCTCCTTCGCCCGCCGGCCCGGCCACCTTCGCTCGGCCGCCGCCGCTCCACTCGGGTTCATCCGCCGCCGAGCCGCCTGGAGAGGTCCGCCCGCCGGCCGCCGACCCAGACGCCAGCCGGAAGACCGCCGCCCGCCGCCGGTCGCCCGTCTCTGGCCGCCGGCCGCCAGCCACCCGCGCCAGCCCCGCCGAGAGCCCAGCTTCGGATCAGATCGGATCGGTGTTACCTTTTATAGAACACAAATCTGACGTTACCTTTTACAGGTAACCAAGCAAAAAAAATGTTGCTGTTGTTTCTATCTTTTTTTTCCCCGATCACTGATCGGGGTTGAGTCGCCCACCGCCCGTCGACCTCGAACGTATCTACTCCGACATCGGCATCGACTACACCGGCCTCTACCCTTTCGACTGTGCGGCCAGGCCGGGCACGCGATGTCGAGGGGACGCCTTCGCGCGTCGCGTCTCGGCCATCCCGTCCGCACATCTTCATCGCCGGTTCGTCATCGCCACCACAGATCGGGACGCCTTCACCGACTTCTTCCATCGTCGTCCCGCCTCGCGCGTACTCGGTCTGATCAGCCGATTGTGCGCGATCCACCTGGCTCCCGTGACGTTCGTCGTCGAGTACTACGCGCATCTTCTCCGAGCAACAGGGCTGCTGCTGTGTCGCCTCCTCGGGCTGCAGCACCGCCGCACGTGTGTCACCTCGCTGTTGCATCTACATCGCCGTCCCCTGTGCATCGACGACTGTGCTGCGCAACCTCTTGTGCGCCATCTGTATGCACATGGTCTTCGTCATGCTGATCGGGTCTTCCTCGCCGACATCGAGCGCTACCGCCGCCGCCGTACCTTGTGTCAGGACTGCTCGCCTTCGCGCTAGAACGTCCGCCCGGACTGCTCGCCTTCGGGTTGGAGCGTCCGCTCCCGCACTGCTCTTTCTTCATCCAGCACAACCACGCCTGGTTGGGGCCCTCTCCCTTGTACGTCCGGTACTGGCAACACCGGTGCGTGCTTTCGTCCCCGACGCGTTGCCGGGTCTGGCAAACCTGGCACACGCCTCGGCTCTAGCGGCTTGACTGCATCGACTTCGGCATCGACCCTCCCGTTCCCGTCCCGTCTGCCTCGATTGCATCGCCGTTTTTCGCCTACATCCTCGACGGCCCTGACTGCGTCGACCTCGGCATCGCCCCCCTCCACGACGACTGCCTCGACGCGTCTCCGTCATCACCATGGCGCCTCTTTTGCGCCCGCGGTTTCATGTGCGACCGTCTCGACATCGGTAACCCGACCACGACTACGTCGACCACGGCCATCTCCAGCACGGCATCCTCGACCACGACTACTTCGCCCTCGCGCTCGGCTACCTCGACATCGGCACAAAGGGCTACCGCCTTGCTTGAGCTACTCGTCGGTTCCTGCTCCAGTCACAGCATACGCGCCGCATCAACGGTTATGACTGCGGGGGGATGTTAGCTCTTCGGCTTCTTCTCCAGTCTCACCATCTGCGACGCTCCCGTTGTGACTGCGGGGGGATGTTAGAGTACAATACATATTTGGTAGGATAGAGTCCAATTGGGATTACAATCCCATGTACCGTCTTGCCCCCCAAGTCTACCTCTATATATACCGCCCGAGAGGCTCAATGCAACACATCCAATTCCATCCTCCTACACTTGGTAGATGAAGTCGACGTCATCGGCTAAGGAAAACCGGAAAGAAACAACGAGGAGGAATAGCGCTGTCAAATATAGAGCAGCACTGGATGGCAGCATTCTGGAACACCTCTCACTCGCACACACGCTCTCTCAATCGGGGTGCACAAATGAGCAGAATACTAACATCCTTATGGCGGAAGGAATCCGCGCGACCACAGCCACGCCACATCGGCTATTCCGTCGAAAGCCCCACGGACTTTTCCTAATTCTCGTGGGCGGTTGGATCGCGATCGGGTGGTCGGCCTCCAGCCGGTAATCAGCCATGGGATCGCAACGGACGGTCCAGATCGGTTTGGAGGTCTACCCATGTGACATCCCAACTTAACAAAAGTTTAAAATGTCATCCACAACTAGTATCACCACTAATCTATTTATTACCGAAAGTCAATGGCAGACGTTTTAGAGTCGTCTAGAAAAAAAAGAATATACTAGAATTTCTCATAAAAAGCAAAATATCTAATCCTTAATTTAGTGAACCTGAGTTATAGTGGCTCAGATTAAAAGAAAAAATCCATATCACATATAATCTAAATCAAAAGAAATTCGGAGTTAAAGGTGAGGCGGGCGTTTGACGTCAACAAGGCTCGTGCTTGGCTTGGATTGTAACTTGCTTTTAATTCGGAATTAAAGGTGACGCGGGCATTTGACGTCAACAAGGCTAGTGCTCGACTTGGATTGTAACTTGATTGACACCGTGTCGGTGGTGGTGATACGCATGTACATACATCTGATAATACGTGGGCTATTGATTGGGATTATACGTAGAGCGGTGAAGTATACGATTGCCATTTTATCAATCGGCATGGTGGGTTGTGGGGGTTGGTAAAATCGTAAAGAAAAAGTACTGTATTTGCATTTGGATTGCAGTGAATAAACGACCGATTTTATCGTTTTACTATCATTTAGGATTACCGTGTTTCTTGCAGGAGCAGAATGAGTTCGGTATACGATTTTGATAGGTCTAAGTTATAGTGGCCCTGATTAAAAGAAATAATCTAAGTCAAGTACAATCTAAACTAAGAGATATTTAGAATTAAAAATAAATAAAATTAACAATTTGATTTCTATACGACTTTCAAAGTAACATATATAAATAATTAAATAATAATTATCAAATTTAAAGAAATATTTTATGTCAAATACAATCCAAATTAACTATAATTTAAAATAAAAATAAAATAAAATTAGCAATTGGATTTTCATATGTATTTCAAACTAAACCCCTAAAAATCTAAATTCAGAATAATAATTAAAAGAAATAGAAATTAGTTTTTTTATATGAATTCCACCCTAAAACTAAAAATAAATCCATGACAAGTACGATCCAAAAACATGCAAATTTGGAATAAAAATAGAGGATGATTAGATATTTGATTTGTAAACAAATTTGAAACCTAAATTTCAAAAATATTAAATTTGTAAACCTATACTAATTAGACACTCTAGGGAAGCTCAAGTATTAACCCGAAAAATCTAGCCATCTATCTCGTGGACCCAAGTTAGAATAGCTCAGATTAAAAAAAGAATCATATATCGAGTGCAATACAAATTAACCGAAATCAATTTGATTTCCATATGACATCTCAAGTAGCGTCCATAAATAACTAAAATTCATAATAATAATTAAAAATAAGCAAATTAAAAAAGAGTCAATATCAAGTATAATACAAAATAACTAAAATTCAGGAAAGAAAACAAAAACCGGCTATTTGATTTCCATATGAATTCCAAAGTAAATCCCTGAAAAAACAAAATATATCTATTATATACCAAAAGTCAATCACATGAGTTTTACATTTGCTAAAAACGAGAAATAAGCTAGAAATGATAAAAAAAAATATGTTCCTCGATTTAGTGGACCCTTATTATGGTCAATAAATGATCATCAATGGATGTCTTAGATAAAAACAAGAAATCTTATAAGACAAGACTACCCATTACAGATTCTAGATAAACCCAATGAAAAAAGAATCCTAAATGACCCATACCAAAATTCACGTACGAGAGGAAAAGAAGAATATTGACGTGCA
The DNA here is from genome assembly GCA_017311315.1 of Dendrocalamus latiflorus. Classification (NCBI taxonomy): domain Eukaryota; kingdom Viridiplantae; phylum Streptophyta; class Magnoliopsida; order Poales; family Poaceae; genus Dendrocalamus; species Dendrocalamus latiflorus. The sequence goes on from CM029664.1 coordinate 4,304,727, forward strand.
AAATAAATGAGTAAAAGCCATGCATAAGAAAAAAGTGGCACTCGGCAAGGAAAAAAAAGGAGAAATAAAAAAGACAAGATCTATTCTACATGCACACTTACCAACAATGTGTGTTTCACAACTTTGTTTTTTTGTAATCGCCATTGATGTGGTGGATTCTAATTAAAGTTGAACTATATCAACCATTAGGACAATAAAAGCATAAGATGTTTGATTATATCAGCTGATAGAAAAGAGAAAAATTATTGAAATTCTCCCAAAAATAAAAAGAAACATCTTGCATTACCCTAATTATGTGTAGTAATCTATAACCAATGGAGGTTACTTGATAAATGAGAATAATTGCTAGAAATTCTAAAAAAACATCGAGCTCTTAATTAAGTGGACCCTTCTTATGATTAATAAATTATAGCCAATTGTTGTAGGGGTGGCCCCTACCTGAGCCCAACAGGCCTATTAGAGGATTGTAAGGCCCAAAATGGGACATGTGTAATGACATAAGTGCCCCTGAATGGGATACTTGGATGTAAGTGTATAATTGTAAATGCACTCCCCATATGGACATATATATACAACGCAGGCCATGGGGAGAACCCTAAGCCATTATTCACCTAACTCTCCACTACCATACTCTCTCTCTCTGTTTGGTCTGTAACCACGACAGTTGGCGCCGTCCGTGGGGAGGACAAGAGCAAGCCTCAAGATCCAGAGAAGGATGGCACCGAAAAAAGCTTCATCATTGGCAGCGAAGAAGAAGGCAGGTGTGGCGGAGCGTCGCGTCAACACCTGGGCTTCGGCGTCGGCAGTCGCAGGTGTAGGCGAGCATCGACGTTCACGGCGCGACGACCGACCCCGCCGCCATCACTGCGACGACTGACCCCGCCACCGTCGCTGCGACGACCGACCCCGCCACCGTCGCTGCGACGACCGACCCCGCCACCACCGCCACGATGACCGATCCCGCCACTATCGCCGCGACGACAAACCCCGCCACGGCCGCCACAGCCGCAGGCACCGCGACAGCCACCGGCAGCGCCGGTGGAATGGTGAGCGGTCTCGCCGGCAACGCAGGCCCCGCCACCGACCCTCGAGTCCACCACGCCAACGCAGCAAGTAGTCCGGGAGCTCACGCGGTGGTCGCCACTGTCCTGGCACCACTGCCAGGTGCGTCGACGGCTCCGACCATGTCCACAATGGAGAACGCCCTGCTGGCAGCCCTCACCGCGTTTCAGCGGGAGCTAACGGATCTCCGCGGGGCCGTGCGGGACATGTAAGAGGCTCAGAGCCAGCAGACTCCACCGGCGGTCGCATCGGAGCCCACCCCGGAGAGGGCGGATAGCCGCGACGCCCCCACGTCCAGTCGGGTCCCGCTGCGACACGTGGACCGGAGTCCCCACTCTCCGCAGGCCTGCAGCAGGTGGCATGGCCGGAGGACTTCAAGTTCCCAAGCGTCATCGAAGCATACAAAAGCGACACGGACCCGCGGGAGTTCGTGCGCATCTACGAGACCGCCATCGAAGCCGCTGGCGGAGATGACACCACGAAGGCGAAGGGGCTCCCCCTCGCGTTGCAGGGGGTGGCGCTTTCTTAGTTCTTCACCATTGAGCCAAACTCCATATACGCGTGGGAGCAGATCCGCGATCGACTCTACAACAACTTCCAGGGGAACTACGTTGAGCGCGTCGACGCGGACCAACTCTTTGTGGTCAAGCACAAACCCTCGGAGAGGCTCCAAGACTATTTCAAGCGCTTTGCGAAGATACGCTGCCAGGTCAAGGATGTCAATGAAACAACCGTCATCAACGCAGCAATACAAGGCCTCCGCCCGGGGCCGATGGCCGAATACAACGCGCGCAAACCAATCAAGATGATGGCGAAACTCTTCGACAAAATGGAAGAGTACGCCAGAGCGGGGGAGGACGCGCAACGGCGACAGGGCGACGACTCCGACACCAATCAGGCGGAGGGCTCGGCAAAAAACGATGGCTCGCTGGAAGGCTCCTCGAAAGGCAAACGTAAGCAGGAGCCCTCGAAGGATGCCCTCGGGCACAAGGACACCCAGCACAAGGACCCAGCGGGCGACAAGCCCAAACGCAACCAACACAAATCTCGAAAACATCACTATGTCTTCGACATCGAGGGCGGTTCCGATGATAACGCTCCCGCTGGTCGCGGCGGCAGAGGACGTCGCGGCCAGGGACGGGGGCGTGGGCGGGGTCACGTCGATAGAGCCCGCGGGGAGTACGACGACCAGCACTACGGGCAATGGTGCGAGGTCCATGGTCGTGGCAGCCACGACAGACGTGCGTGCGCCACCATTGCAGCACTCCAGCAAAGCGTCGCCAGGGACAGAAACCTCGAGGCGTGCCCGCCCGTCGTAGCTCATGTCCAGCAACCCCAGGATCAAAGAATGCAACCCCAGGAGGGCCCCCTGCGGATTTAGGCCCACGTCCAGCAACCTCGGGAGGGCCTCCTGCAGCTACAAGCCCCAGATGTAGCCCAGCGCAGGGTCATAAACGTCATCTCCGGAGGCTCCTCGTTGGAGTTCGCCTTGGCGCGGCAGCGGAAGGCCTATACGAGGAGGCTGCACCACGTCGTGGCATACCCAGCGCAGGCACCGCCGGAGTGGGCGCAACACGAAATCACCTTCATGTCCGCTGACGCTGAGGGCGTGGAATTCCCACACCAGGATCCCCTGGTCGTCCAGGTCGTCGTCGCTGGATGCGACGTTAGGCGCGTCCTGGTCGATGGAGGAAGCTCCGCGAACATCTTGTTCGCAGCGGCCTTCAATCAAATGGGAATCCTCCGAAGTCGGTTGGGCCCTCCGGGGATCCCATTGCAGGGCTTCGGAGGTCAGCCCCTGCGGGCGTTGGGCCAGATATGCCTCCAAGTCTCCTTCGGCTGGGATGATAACATGAGGAGTGAGGACGCCACCTTCGACGTCGTCGACATTTCATACCCCTGCAACGTTATATTGGGGCGGCCAACCTTAAATTCTCTCGGCGCCGTCCCACACAACGGCTTCCTGTGCATGAAGCTCCCCGGACCGCGGGCCATCATCACCATCCACGGTGATCAGGATATGGCTCGGTGCATGGAGCTCGGCACTAGAGGCCCGCACCATGAGGCTCAACGGAATGCCTAGGCCGGGTGTGCAAGTGCGAAGATCCTGGACGGCTTCGAAAGGCGCCTCGCCGAGCTCCCGTGCGGATCATTCCAGCAGCAGCGGTCAGTAGTCAGTACCCCATCTTTTGTAATCGCTCACCCGCGCAAACGGAAATTTAATAAAGTTCACCGTTTGCACAAAGAAATTGTTGTTTTTCCCCGAAGAGCGCGAGAAGGCTTGCCTCCGCATGCACCTCGCCGCGCTCGTACGAGATGCAGCCGAAGCTTGCCTTCGCATGCACCTCGCATCGTCCGCATGAGATGTAGAAGAGGCTTGCCTCCGCATGCGCCCCGCGCGTTCGCGCGTGAACTCCCGTGAAAAATATGGGTATGAGTATAAACAAAGACACGCGTGCACGCGCGCACTCTCCGTGAAACACACGGGCATGAGTATAAACAAAGACACACGTCCGCACGCGCACTCTCCGTGAAAAACACGGGCATGAGTATAAACAAAGACACGCGTCCGCGCGCACACTCTCCGTGAAAAACACGGGCATGAGTATAAACAAAGACACGCGTCCGCGCGCGCACTCTCCGTGAAAAACACGGGCATGAGTATAAACAAAGACACGCGTCCGCGCGCGCACTCTTCGTGAAAAACACGGGCATGAGTATAAACAAAGACACGCGTCCGCGCGCGCACTCTCTGTGAAAAACACAGGCATGAGTATAAACAAAGACGCGCGGGGGGACGCCTCTGCGCGCACTCTACGGAGTATAAATAAGACGTAGCGTCGAGGTCCGCCTCCGCACGCACCTTCACCGCCCGCAACGTGCGGAGGCTTGCTTTCGCACGCAGTCTACGGACTCTAAATAAGACGCGGATGTTGTCCATGCGCACTTTACTGAGTATAAACAAGACGCGGATGCTCCCGTGCACGCCTAGGCATTACCCCCTACGCGTACTCTCTGGAGTGTAAATAAGACATGGTCGACAGTCCCACGCACTCTACTGAGTATAAACAAGACGCGGATGCTCCCGCGCACGCCTAGGCAATACCCCTACGCGTACTCTCCGGAGTATAAATAAGACGTGGTCGAAAGTCCCACGCACTCCTTGGAGTATAACTAAGACGCAGTGCTGAGACTTACCTCCGCGCGTGCTCCACGGAGTATAAACGAAGCGTGGGTGATACTTCCGCGTGCCTTTGAGTCCTGATAAGACGCACCAGAGGCTTGCCTCGGCAGGCACCTCGCAGCATTCGCACGAGAGGCAGCAGAGGCTCGCCCCGGCACGCACTTCGCAGCGTTCACGCGAAGGGCAGCAGAGGCTCACCTCGGCACGCACCTCGCACCGTTCACGCAAAAGGCAGCAGAGGCTCTCCTCGGTAGGCACCTCGCAGCGTTCGTAGGGGCCGCAGCCAAGACTCACCTCCGCGTGCGCCTAGTAAAGTCGGCGCGAGACGTTAAGACGTAGCGGCACACCCGCAAGCCCCAACAGAGGTTAATCGCGGTCCGTACCCCACGAAGAGCAAGCACGCGGACCCCGGCTAGGCGCGTCTACCTCGACTAAGGCGCCAGCTCCGCTGCCACCACTTCGAAGGGAAGGGAACGGAGCGCTCGCGCATCTACCTCGACTAAGGCGCCAGCTCCGCTGCCACCACTTCGAAGGGAAGGGGACGGAGCGCTCGCGCGTCTACCTCGACTAAGGCGCCAGCTCCGCTGCCACCACGTCGAAGGGAAGGGGACGGAGTGCTCACGCGTCTACCCCGACTAAGGCGCCAGCTCCGCTGCCACCACGTTGAAGGGAAATGGACGGAGCGCTCGCGCGTCTACCTCGACTAAGGCGCCAGCTCCGCTGCCACCACGTCGAAGGGAAATAGACGGAGCGCTCGCGCATCTACCTCGACTAAGGCACCAGCTCCGCTGCCACCACCTCGAAGGGAAGGGGACGGGGCGCTCACGCGTCTACCTCGACTAAGGCGCCAGCTCCGCTGCCACCACCTCGAAGGGAAGGGGGTGGAGCGCTCGCGCGTCTACCTTGACTAAGGCGCCAGCTCCGCTGACACCACTTCGAAGGGAAGGGGACGGAGCGCTCGCGCACCTACTTCGGCTAGGCTCAGACCGCTGCGTACACATAAGCAAGGATGGGGGCGCGAACAGCATTTTTCAACTAACAGCCCCCCTTCTGCGTATATTCATTGGACAATGGTTACAAAGGCACGCAATAAAAGCGTACAAGTATCCTGGGGGCTCGAAGCCGCTATTCGGCAGGCTCCTCTTTAACACGCGTTCGCACCAAGGTCTCACTCGAGGAAGCCCGGCTTGCCTAGAAGTCCAGCGACTCTTCGGCCCTTCGCCAGCGTTGAAGACGCTGTCGGGTCACACGGTCAGAAATGGGCAGCTGGTCCCTGTCGGGTAACTGCTCAAGACACGGGCATGCTATGTCAGGGCATCGAAAGCAGCTTTGTTTTATTCAAAAAAAGGGGAGGCTAATGTTTTACAACGCACGCCAACGCATGGGGACCCCGGCGTCACACCTGCGGGTTCGTGTCGCCCACCGAGCGTTCGGGGCCGCCTGCATTGCGTCGCGGGACTTCGTCCAACCACAGACTGAGGTTCACTTCATTATACAAGGAGTGCCGCAGTTCGATCCTCGCCGCAGCCTCCCCGACATACTCCCAGATCCTCTCGTGGAAGAACTTCGCGGCGCGCCAAACAACGCGTATGGCACTGGACATTACCCCGGCACTGGCGGGCATCTCCAGTTACGGATCGACTAGCTCGTCGACGTGCTCGCAGCCACGGTGCCGCAGGAGTGCACACATCAGGCACGACGTCACGTAGGAGCAGTGGTTGTTGAAGGTCGTGGCAGCGTTGCGAGCAATGCCGGCAGCATCTCCGATCCAGCGAAGTGTCCGCGACAGCTCTTCGGGCCCGAAGGAGTGGGGCGGCACATCGGCGACCAGACCTTCAAGGGTGCCCTCTAAAGCTAGCAAGGCATCCCATGCGGCCACCGAGGCGTCGCCAAGACTACGATCCCGTTCCTTAAGACACGGTGAGATCGCCCTTCTCTTTCTCCAGCATAGCAATTTGCTGGAGCAGGCCATCCCGTTCTTCAGCGGCCTCCTGTCGCGCCGCCTCTGCGGCCGACAGCTGCACCACCGCCACGAGCGCTTCGGCACTAGCGACCGCCTCCGCGCGCTCTGCCTCCAAGCAGCGAATGCTGTCGTCCTTGGCGGCGTGCGTCCCGTCGGCGGCGCGCAAAGCCTCTTCGGCAGCCCACAACCGGTCTTCTAGCGCCCTCCGCCCGCGGGCATGAGCCCCCTGCAGCGCCTGGGCTAGGACGAGGTTCTGCGCGACGAAGCGGTCAACAAATTTCAAAAGGTCATGTGCTGCCATAAGGTGAGATACTCACTCTGACTCCCGACACCTCCATTGCGTCTCCAAGGCGCTCTGTCCCGTACGCTAGCAGCGCCTGTGGATCGACGCTCGCGGTAGCGTCGTCCACGATCCTGCGCCATGCCCCTAGCACCTTCGGCCCAGGGACGAAGTCCGCTAAGCTCGGGCGCGCGGTATCTGCGGGAGCACTTTCGGGGACGCCCTCGTGCCCCGGGGATAGCATATCCTCCGGGATGAGCGCCGCTGCAAAGAGATGCCAGTCAGAGCCCTGCACAGCCACGCAGGGTATGCCAAGATAGCCTACCTTCGGTGGCAGCCGGTGAACTTCGTCGAGGCGTTCCCCCAGCTCTGGGCGGGATAGCAGGGGCACCGGTATCCCCCGCACCCCGGCCGTCATGGCCCGGGAAGGGGCCGCCCGAGCGCTAGGCCTGGGGGCTTCGGCCTGGGAGTCGGAGTCCCACAGACTCCCAAAACCCGTCGCCACGGCGAACCCCCTTGACGTTCGGTGAGAAGGAGATCGCAGGCGCGACCGCTTTGCCTTGGGCGACGACGGCGAGGGCCTCACCTCGGCAACCACTGTATGAAGGGGCCCTGCGGCAGCAACACCCGTGGGCAGGAGCTCCACCCCAGCAACCTCCGCGGGGGGCAACGTCGACTCGGCCAACATTGCCAGAGGAGATCTCGCTCCTTCAACCCCTACGGAGGGCAGCCCCGACATTGTCGTCGCCGCAGACAAAGGCTCCACCTCAGTGCCGCCAGCAGGCGGTACCTCCACCTCGGCAACCACTACGGGTGACGACGCTTCCCCCTCTCGATCACCCGCCACGCATTCTTAGTCCCGGGCATCGCCCAGGGACCCATCGCCCCCATCATCTGCGCCCGTCCCCAGGTCCGAATCGGCGTACTTCACCGAATCGGACTCAGCATCCGCCCCATCGGCGGGAGCAACGCCAGCCATCGTGTTGGGTGCGGTCGCGATAGTCCGACCCTTCCCGCGATACGGCGCCTTCTTCCCCTTCCCACCGTCGTCCTGAGGGGCTGGACGGGCGCGCTCCGGCACGCGAAGGCCCAGGGCCTCGCATACGCGGTTTATTCGCCCTAGCCCCGCCTTCGCGGTTGCGGTTACACGCAGATCGTGCTCCCTGGCTGTATACGGCCCAAGGAACAAGTTCGCGGTGCGCTCCGCGTCCACCAGATGAACTTGTTGGATCGAAGTTGGCGACAAAGGGGGGTGAATGTCGCTTATTTAAAAACTTCCCCCCATAAAGTATCCACAAAAGAGACTCCTCTCCGGTAGCTACAGAGCTATGAAGAGGGCTTCAAGAACTCACAAAAGCCTCAAACAAACAAGAGAGAAGGCGAGACAACCAAGAAACAAGAAAACAAAAATCAGATCAGAGATTCACCACTCGGGCGGTCAGACCGCAATGCATGGAGCGGTCTGACCGCTTGCATGCTGTCGGTCTGACCGGTTGGGTAATGCCGGTCTGACTGCTTCACGTTGGGCGGTCTGACCGCCAAGTCAGGGCCGGTCAGACCGGTCCCTTGGTACCAGGCCACCCGAGAGCTGCTGAAAATACTGAACTTTGGGCTGAAACTTCAGATCTTCCAAAAACAAGGAAATGAGGGTTTTGCTTCCAATCTTTTTGGCCCAGACCAGCACAGCAACAAACTAAATAGTAAGGAGGATCTAAGAAACAGAGAAATCACATCAAGAAACAAGAATTTCAGATTATGGTAAAAATCTGAAAACTTGCAAGAGCTGAGCCAAAAACCAAATTACTCCTCGACCCTTGATCCTTTGGCCATGAAACTTTGTAGATAGGTATTTAATAACCTCTGGACTTCACATGTCAAGAATCAGACCATCTCATGAAGGAATTCAAGAAAGGCATCAAAACCCTAGAAATGACCACAAGAACAGAGAAACCTAAAAGCTCAAAACTGATATTTAACTTGATTTGCTCTTGGGAGAGATCGATCAAATGATCTTGAGGCATCATCCCAACATAGAACAACCCATTTTGGCCCTTCTCAGCAAGAAACAACAAGAAATCGAAAAAACTCAAAAATCACCCATGTGCATGAACGAAGAACAGAGAAACAGGAACTTGAGAGATTTCTTGAAAAACTTCATTTCCATAGAACCAAGTATTACAGGGAGTCCCGATACCATGATTGATACAAGAGGAATGATTACAAGGGACTCAATCCATCCTCTCCCTCTCCCAAAGCCTCAAGAACACAACTCAAGAACACACACAGAGAGGGGACAAGCAATAGAGGAGCTACGAAGGAGACATGAACCTCTGCCTCTCCTGCTCTCAACCACTAAAGCCCTACTAACTAAAGCCTAAAGCCAAAACCACCTCTCCAAAGGCTCTTTTGACTCTAGCAAACCCTAACTCACTCCCAAATCCATGAGGAGGCATGCAGCCACTCCCTCATATATATAGCCCTTGGCTAACGGGTCTCCAATCCGTTACTCCCACTAAACCCGAACGGAACCACTCCCGCTTGTGCAGCCTCACGAATTTATCGATTCGCCCCTCCTGCACCTTCCGGGAAGCTTCCGCGCTCCTTGTCATCAACGACTCGCAACCACATCGAATCTCCGCCGTCTTTGGCACACCTCGACCGTTCTGACCTCGGCACCACCTGCGCCTAGTCCGGTCCTCCGTGCCTCGCCACGACTCCGTCTCGACGTCCTGCAGCCATCACAGACAAGAGACACATCACATAGCACCGCTCGATACATGAAAGCATAAATAGCCTCAACAAATCATACTTACACATGAAAAAGCCCAAACCTGTCAAATCATCAGAATATGCAACCTAAGCACTTTGACCAAGTTTGACCAAATCTGACCAAAGCCGATTGCACAATGCAACGACATGGTCCGAACCACTCAAACCAAACTCGACTCTCCTAAACCGATGTCAATTACTCATCACTCACATGTGGTCACTTCCACATGGTCCATCAGAACTCCTACACACGGCAAAGGACGTGATCACACAGGACGCAAAGGACTCAACTGGAAAATAGAACATGGCTGAGATGTACGAGCACCGGAGGGCGTCGGTACCGAAGACACAGACGGACGGACATTGTCATCCTGAAACTTCCCGACAGTGAGGCGCCAGTCGAGGGCGAGCGGTGTCGCGCCGTACATAACGAACTCCTCGGCGAGGTCGCGCATGTTGAAGCGGGCGCTGATCCCCACGAGCCTGCGAGCTCTTCGCCGGTCTTCGTTGTTGAGCGATACGGCGGGTGTGGTGTTGAACGCCATAGGATGGCCAAAGCACTCGAGGCCGCTGCCGCTCGTGTTGGATCCCGGAGTAACGACTCCGAAACCCTCTGTGTAAATCGCACTAGTCCAGGAACAGCTAGTGCACACAGTGAAACAAAGATACATATCGAACGCAAATGACCAAATATATTAAGCAAATGAGTACGGCCTTATGGCCAAGTCTTACATTGATAAATCAAATGAAAGGGAAATAAACAGCGGAAATAAAATGATAACTGGCGAAGCCCAACGGCCTGCCCACAGGCAGACGACTGCAAGACACGTCCTACTCGTCCTGGTCCTCACCGTAGTCGTAGACATCCTCCTCTGTATTGATTATAGCAAGGTGAGTACAAACTTGTACTTCGCAAATCACCCGGGAAAATGCAACATAATGATAAAGGCTTCAATGGAAGGCTTATAGGGTTAATTTGCATAAAACAACATTTAAGAAATACAGTAAATAGATTGAAATTGCTGAATTTAATACGGTAAGTAAAACATTATGGTAATTGAAAATGTATACCATTAGTGCAGGCTCCGACCATACACCAACCTATCCACGGGAATCCCTCCCGGACCATCTTTTCCAAAACATCCCGTATGGATTCCCTCCATCCACACGATTTTTCCATACACTCATGGATTCCATCTATCCATAAGGTTTTCGAAAACATTTTGTAAAACAAAGTCTAATCTAAGAAAAACTCTTGCCCAGCATGCCCGTGACCGTGGGCACGGCTATCCAGGATAGATTATACACTCTACAGAGGTTGTACAGCTTTACCCACAAGATATGATGTCCTCATAATGTCGGCCAATACACGCTTCCTTAGGCGTGCGACTGAGTAATCATAACAAGGCCTTTATAATGCTAAGCCGTCAATCTAGCCAAGCCAACTCTAAGGTTTCACCCCAGTAAGGAATCCACCAGACCGGGACCCCCTCTTGAGCCTAGGTGAGACTTCTCATGGCTACAACCACGCTCACCCAAGTGGGACTTCGCATGGCACCAACCACGCCCACTTTCAACCTACGACTTGACTTAGATTGGGACTACGCAAATTATTCGGCCAGGGCTGTCCCATACCAGCCATGTGGTAGTACGTTAGGGCTTAGCAACAGTAGCTCAAAGACCGGTCCTTAATTGACTTAGGTTCAACCACGTACCCCTGTGCACGACAATCAACTACTGCGGCTACAACCAACAGAGCATGCCTGCACCCACCATCTAACCATTAACTTAAGTCTAAACCAGATTTCAGATTTTGTTTTGAAATAGTTTTGCATCATCCTTAACTCACCGAAGTCAAGAATATTTTCCAGAAACTTGTCATTTTATGTGAAAGAGTAACCCAAACCATAATTACGTCCAAGCAGGGCTAAGCATTTTCTATTCATAAAGTCTCTAGCCATACTAATGTGTCAACTAGAGTTTTAATCTAGGGCTACAAGGTATGATAATTCAAAGTCAAAGGAGATAATAACAAGTGGGTAATAGCTAAATTCAAAACTGAATTGAAATAATTGAATAAAAATATGCATGCAGAATAATTTGAATCAACATAATTTTATTTCGAAAACTGGGATCAACATGATCAAGGAGGGTGACTTGCCTTGCTCTTCGAATTGGTGAGATCCGTCGTCGAGGAATTCTTCAGAATCGTCGTAGTCTACACGCGAAAATAACCCACCAAACTCAAACTAAATTCAAATTAAATTCAAATAAACTCAAAAATTCAAACTAAGGCTAGGAGTAGGTAGAGGGGAATTTTTGATGAATTTAGAAATTTGAATGGGCTAAATCGGAGTTAGAACGAGAGAGAACGGGCTCCGGGAAGTTTTTATTCGAGGAAAAAGAATAAAAATGATTGTTAGAATTATTTTTGTAAAGGAAATTCGGGATTATGACGTCAGCACTAAATTGATTTTTGGCCGAATAAATTTTCTACTGGAAATTCGGAATTATTGCGCCAGCATGACGTCATCTAGGGTTGGTTCGACTGACGGGTGGGGCCTTGGTCCATGGACCAAGTCCACGGGAAACGGCGTCGGCTGAGGTGGCAGGGAGGAGCGGGTGGCGCTGACGGGGCGGCCTGGCGCGCGGGTGGCGCCGCGTGGCGACCACGTAGGCCGGGGCTGGCTGAGGTGGCGCGGTCACCGGCGGGGGCGCACGGGTCCCTAGGGTCGCCGGCGGCAGCGGCCACGGCGGAGGACGGCGAGGGCATGAATGGACAGAGGGGCGCACGGGGAGCTCGGTTATACCTCCGGCGACGCTCAGCGGTGGACGGAGGTGGCCGGCGACAAGGTGGAGGCGACGGAGGCGTTCGGGTTCCGGCGGACGGGGCTCTCCGACGGCGCTTGGGCACGGGGAAGAGGCGGAGGGGACTCGGCATGATGCGGCAGAGCTCGGGGTGGCCTCGGCGGAGCTCGGGCGGCTCTCCTTCGCCGGCAATTCCTCGCCGGAGGAGAAGGCGGCGCGACGGAGCGAAGGCGCACGGTGGAAGAGCGCTCGGGGGCCGGAGAGTGCAATCGAGAGGTGGAGCGAGGTGGAGTGGGGGATTGCGGTGCTCGGGGGTGGCTTTTATAGGGCCGAGGGGGTGGAGGCGCGGCGGGATTCCTCGCCGGAAAGATCGGGAGGTGGGCGGCGGTTAGTTGCAGATAGGGCTCGGCGACGTGGGAGGAGTGGGCGTCGTGCGCGGAAAACGGGGAGAGGTGGGCGGTTGGCTTGCGGCGCACGAAGGGATAGGGCGGCGCGCGGAAGAGATAAGGGGGAGGAGGCCGGTTAGGGCGGAGCCGACCAACGGCCATGGCGGCGGCGCGAGGTAGGGGACGGGTTCGACAGGTGGGGTCGGCCCGTCAGCGAGAGGGAGAGAGAGAGGGCGCGGACGGGTGAGATCGCGGGCGGGGAATCGGACGGCGGCGGATGGGGGCGAGCGTTTTAAGTGGGAGGGAGCGGCTGAGATGAGGTCGGCGGAATCGGACGGCTGTGGAAGAAGGAGGAGCGGGCGGGTGAGATGGGCCGGTGGGCGACGTGGCCGTTATCCGGGTCGCACGCGTGGCGCGCGGGGAGGGAAGGGAGGCGGGATGGCGTGGCGACGTGGACGACATCCGTCTGTCCAAGTGGCGGCCGGAGGGAGGGGTTGGGTTTTATTTTCTCTTATTGGTTTTTTTTGAAACCCGAATAAAGACTTTTAAGCCTAGAAAATAGCAGAAAACTCCAAATAAATCCCAGAAAAATCCTATAAGTCTAGAAAAATTCAAGGAGTCCAAATAAAATTACTTAAACTCCTTTTGATCACAATTTCTCTCAATCTTACTTTCTTTTAAATCAAGGCAAGAACAAAAGAAGGATTTTTTAAATTCCAGAAAATAAAATAAAATAAATGAAAATTTGGGATGTCACAGCTCGCCACTCAGTGATAAAACCACCGCTTCATCCAGCCTGACTCCCACGTCGCCCGGGTTGAGTTAACGGGGAAGATCTTCCCGCACGATCCCCGTAGGACGAAGTTGACATTGCCGAAGTTGCAGAGCAGCTCGCCTTTCCGTCCCTTCGGCTGGTATCGCGCATCGTGAAGAAACGTGAACAACGAGGCGCTGGGCCAGCACGCCTCCATGCGCAAGGCCCAGCTGTACACAGCAATGCGGGCCAGCGCGTTCGGAGTCAGCTGCACCAACTCCAGCCCGAAGATCCGCAGCACGTCACCAACAATCATGGCAGCCGGGATGCGAAGCCCAGCTTCGAAGTAGGCGACGAACAGGATCGCCTCCGACCCCTCGGGTCGTGGCTCCGTCTCATCACGGGCGGGCAACCGCACCTCCCGGTGGTCCGATAGCTTCCCCTGGCGCAGCAGCGCGCGAATCGTCTCCTCCGTCACGAGCGAGGGGCCCAAGACGCTGGAGGACGGTCCCTTCTTCTCCGTCGCCACCCACCATTTTTTTGTCGCCGTCGAGCTGCGCTTCTCAAGAGTGTACTCCACCTCTAGCGGCGACGGCCGTTGGGAGATGGCGTTGTCGCCAGCCGCCCGGATGTGGTCTCCGCCGGATGCCATCGTTGTCCGGGACCTAAGCGGCGGCAAGGGACAGTACGACGATCGGGAAAGCAAGAAGAGCAACAGTCGAGAAGAGAAACCAGAAGGCGTGTAGAGGAGGGGCAGATGTGAGACCATAGGGGCTATTTAAAGCCCCTTCGTCTCCTGCACCGCCGGTGAGAGTAACCGACGGAAGTCGAAGCGCCATGGCCGCCCACGCGTGTCGCGTGCGACCGCAGTTGTACAACGGCCTGGCAACGCACGACGCACCAATGGCACCATGCCACACGCCTGCGTCGTCAGGGGTAAACGCAGGTGGCCAGGCGCGGCACATCTCCCGACACGTATCGGCAAGCTTCTCGAGGCCATCGATACATGGACGGCTAGACGGGGCCCAGACAGCCTTGGCACTAACTGCGCCGGAGACTCCACCTTAGCGGAGGCCCCGGCTTCCACTCCGATCCAGCCCCGCGAGGAGCCACTCCGCTGCGTAGCCATCAACCCACGCGACAGTCCAACAGACCAGTTCAGCTCCGATGGCGCCGTACGGGCCGCCCCCCCCTCGTGTAGGCCTCGGGGGTCCAAGCAGACCCCCAGCTCGGCCCCACGGCGAAGCGCGGGCCGTGAGCGAAGTCAGGCAGGCACCGGACCAACCCGCAGTCGCCGAGTCGAAATTTCCTCAAAGGATGCAGTACCCGACCACATCACCAGGAAAGATGGCGCACGAAGACGCCACGTATACGCCTGCGGCAGCCCGAGCCAAAAGGACGGGCGACTGAAGGCGCCCCGGTTGACGAGAAGGCAGCCGGAGGGCGTTTGGCGGCTCGGTCACCCGTGATCGGGAAACGCAATCGCCGCTAGTTGAGAAGGCGTGAGCCGGAGCCAAAATACAGCGCGGGGCACCAACAGCACCTTGCCACGTGTCCCGGCTCCCTTGGGAAGGGGCGAAAGGCCGCGGTCATGCGACTGCCAACGGCCCACGACGCGCCAGTTGTAGCCCGCCGCGTGTCCCCTCCCGATGGGACAACGCGTACGGTCGCAGCAGCCTGCTCCTGACAGCCCAAAGACCAGTGCGATTCAAGGCGCCATTAAAGCGCATTACCAGACCACGAGGACCTCGCGCTCAGGAACTCCACGGTGCGAAGGATGTCTCCACTTCCAGTCCACCCACGCGATCAAGGAGTTCGCGGGCAGAGTCGACCCAGGCACCCAGGTCGTGCCCACACCTTCGACTCCGCTGATACACCCGCCGAAGTCTGTCCCGACCAGTCAACCCACCAGGCAATACGGAAGTTCACAGGTCGTAGGGACGGAGGGGGCCAAATGGCTCGGCAACATGCCTTTGGCCCGTGAAGCATGTCACCATGAGAGGCTCCTGTTGTAGGGGTGGCCCCCACCTGAGCCCAATAGGCCTGTTAGAGGATTGTAAGGCCCAAAATGGGACACGTGTAATGACATAAGTGCCCCTGAAGGGGATACTTGGATGTAAGGGTATAATTGTAAATGCACTCCCCATGTGGACATATATATACAACGCAGGCTATGGGGAGAACCCTAAGCCATTATTCACCTAACTCTCCACTACCATACTCTCTCTCTATTTGGTCTGTAACCACGACACCAATAATTTTTCTTGATCTATAAAAGTGCACATAAAATTGATTTGATCGTGATATGCATGCATGTATAATTGGAGAACTCTTATATGAAATTAAGATGTGAGATGCTAGGATAAAATTAAACTCAAGCGATCTACTCACATGAACAAACTTGCCTATAATATCCATTATAATTTGGATTCTTTTAATTGTATTAATATGAATACAACTATTATCTCTATTATTGGAGATGCCAATTAAAAAATTTAAGGAAGAAATATTTCCTCCCAAAGGTATAAGCTATATCCTTTGTTTTAACATATACTACTATATATTAATATCACAAATGAAACCAATTCTACAAATATAAAAATTAAATCAAATTAATAACCCTCTAAAATTCTAATATTTAAATTATTTTATGTGCTAATAACACTCTAGAATTTATAACAAGAAAGAAAAGAAAACCGTAACGTATACATGAAACTCATATGTAATAATCTCTTACATGATGAAAGAGTGTTTCCCTCAAGGGAAATTATCTTACCAGTTGACCTAAGTCACACCAATGGTTACGTGATCCCTAAGAGTGGACAAGGACCCATCAAGACCCGAAATAATGTAATGAGGGACCTAAAGACCAGTAGTGTGCCATATAAATACTTATAAAGTACATCTCCCACCAGAAGTTAGTGAAGTGGCGGTATCCTCTAGTATCATGAAGGTACGATGTACATTGGTGGTAATGGTAAATTGATTAATCCCGTAAATGCCAAAACTAAGACTAATTATACTTAGTGCGACCATATCTTTAGATCTGTAGAACATACTATTTGGTTATAAGTTTAATCACTTGAGATAGTTGTAAAATATTAAGATCCAAATGATTTTGATAAGTCATATCCGGAAGGCATATGATGTTACAATCAATTTTACCACCATCCTCTGCTAGGATGATTTTTGCTTGTGTTGCGCAAATAGACTGTGGTACTTGTTACATTAAGCACATTACTCCCAAAGTATTTCATTCCCACAATTTCGAGATGAATAGATGGATAATGTCTAGAAGACTAAACATTATGATAATCTATTTGATTTACTCACAATATTCTTGCATATATTCATTTTTGAAAAATGTATTGAAGGCATTGGAGCAAAAAGACTTCAACGGATGTCGTCTTTAGGAGGAGCATATGCTAAACATTGATCATCATACTTGATATTTTGGAAATCTAATGTGTAGTCAAGCCTAGAAGGTGTCGATGCGATGGTTACTACCTAAAATTACCTCGAAGGTTTTACAAGTTGATAATTCAGATCTAGTTGGTCGACAATGCAAAGATCATGAAAATCATGCATAGATCCTAATGATCATTACTCAATCTTGAAGATAATTGTTGTACTCATTTTCTTTTAGTGAGTTTTTCCTATTGGGTTTTTACGTGAAGGTTTTTAATGAGGCAACAAATGCGATATAACTTAAAGTGTGCTTTGAACTCTTTTCTTTATTCATTTTTCCCTACTAATTTTTTGAAAAGAGCTTTTGACGAGACATATATGTATTGTGTGGTATTTGCTAAAGGAGGAGTACTATGAAACCTCATGTGTATGTGGGCAATTACCAAAATAACTCAAGGGTTCCGCTCCTTTAGTATATAAATATGACTCATTATTATAAAGAGAGAATTAACAATGAATGAATATGAGCTTCACTCGTTCTCTCTCACACACTCATGTTTATTGGTGTTCATGTTGAGTCAGCGACGTAACACTACCGAAATCTCAACAGCTCCTTCCAATCCAACGTTCATACATGATGTGCTTCCTTGGGCCGCCACGAGCGCATTGCGATGCCCACGTCCTCGTCTTGTTGGGCTCTTCGGCTGCGGTCGCGTTCTCCAGTCCCCGCGCGCCGCCATCGATCGCCATGAGAAAAATCTGATGGAAAGGCCTCGAGAAAAGTCGGCCCAGGTGAGAGATATAATGGAAAGGCCCCCAGAAATGTCGGCCCAGACAACAGATCTCGGCAGCGACCCAACCAAACCCTCAGTCCAGCAGATGGCCAGCCTAATCTGGGCTATCTGGCACGGTCCCATGCCTATCTATGCCACACAGCAGATCAGCCCAGCCTTATTGGGCTCCTGGCCCAAAATTTTGATCTGGGATTGCATAGTAGGCATTGCTATATCGCTAGGTAAATTGTGTGATTATGACGTCTTGGGTTTTTGTAACGCCCCCGATTTTCGGGAACAGGGACGTCTTACGGCTCGCAACAGCCCAGGAGTTCTGTTGCAGCCTAACAGTGTATTAAGCCTGCTCACGATCAATTAAAACAAGTTAATTTAATTGAAGTAAAGACCTAATGGCCAATTTAATAACAATGTGGGCGTCCAAGCCCAAAAGGTAACTTACATACAGAAGAGCCGAAGAAAACTCCACAGGAACACTTGAGTGCGGACGCAACCCTAACACGAACACTTGCATCATCTTCTTCTCTTCTGCCATCTGTTGGGGGAAAATTCGGCAAGCCTGAGCACTCCCACCCCGTACTCAGCAAATCACATGTGGAAATACTATATAACTAATTGCCAGGGTTCTCGGGTGGAGGGTGTATAATGGTTTTATTATGAGGTGGATGCAGTTTTATTTGCAATCAAGTAAAACTTAAAACATTTGCTCCTTAAGATCAGGGGTTTTCTGTTATCAGATAAAATCTCATCATTACTCAATTTAACAACCTCAGAAACACTACTTATGCCTCGTTGTTGGAATCACCCAATTAACACAGCTTCATTAACCGGAAGCACGGCGTATTCGAATACCATTTATTTCACTCTGCAGAGCTGCCCTGCTTTACCCACAAGATTTCTTAATTCCACGTCTGACATTAAGAAAACATGGCTTTTCGCTGCTCAATTCTTTATATAGCCTCTACCTAGTAGACTTCCTCAATAAGCCCAGGCCACTGCTGACTTTCAACATACCTCTGACTTATCTCAGCCTACTATTGTGCGGCTCACATAACACATGATCGAGGTTCAGATCGATCGGTCAGATTGTTCACATAACATAACCAACTTCCATACGGCCCTACTCTGCCCCTTCCATATGGACTCGCACGGTGCCTCCCGACTGCGCCTGTAGAGGTTCAATCGAACTTGAGCAGCTACTAGACCAGGGTTGACGTATCAACACTTGTGGTTGGGCGATTACTGTGTCTTTTACTTAGCACAAGGTTCTTGCCCTTATACTTTTCCTGAGGTCCGCAGCCTCAGGCTTAGGGTAAGGCGGTAGACGAAGTCCTACACGGACCTCCATACCATTTTTACCCTAACTTGCACACCAGCATCACCGGCCTAGGGTACGGTGTCCCATACCACCCTACCCTCTCCGGGTTTTTCAATTCTATCGGCCAACGGCCCACACCTTAGTAGTGTGACACGTCGAAGGGTACAGCAGTGGGCAAAACCGTCGCACGATTTCGCGCAACACCTTTACCCCACACTGCCCACCAGCATTTCCGGTCTAGGGCACGGCGTCCCATACCACCCTACCTTAGATCCGGGTTTTTCAAACCTACCGGCCAACGGCCAAGTCGCTTAGTAGTGTATCATGTTGAATGAAATGATCTTGTATACATTTACATCATATATTAATTCTTACTAAGGTTGTCAAGGTGAATATGGCCATCAAGGTAAACAGGGCTATTTATCAGTGGTAGGATTAACTAGATAGCATGCCATTCTAAATCTTTGTTTTAAGCAATTATCAGTTCGCAACTATCAATAATGAAAATACATTAAATAAATAATGTAATTTAATGGGATTTAATATGATCAAAAACATGTGACTTGCCTTGCGGGCTTATGATTTCGACAATTTCGTATTCTTCAACTTCTTGGCCTTGATTTTGATCCAAAGCTTCGTATTCTTGTATCAGCTGATCCTCGACGTCACGTGCTAGCGCAAAGTAAAGAAAACCAATTTAATTCCACGCTCGACGAAAAATGAGCTAGGAATAAAGAAATGTAAATAACAAAATAAATTCAATTAAAATTCAAATAAAATAGGTTTGGGATTTTTGAAGGCTTGATACGAATATTTGGAGCTAAGAAATGGATTGGCGGCTTCGAAACGGTCGAAACGGATATATTTTTGCATTTTTGGGCTTAAAAATGGTTTAACGGGTCTGGTTACTGTTCATTGCGGGTGTACACTGTTCAAACCGGGCGAGGTACTGTTCATAGCGGGCGTATGCTACAGTACCGGGTGGGTACTGTTCATCTCCTACCTCCCGCGCGTGCACTGTAGCAGCCGAACAGGGGAGATTTTGCCACGGCGACTGAGAGCGCTACAGAGCTTTGCGACGCCAACCGAGGACATGGGTGGATTCATGGAGATGCCGGGAACCCATTTTTGGGGTCGGCACCTGCTATTTCTCCGGCGATTGCCGGCGGCGAGCTCGGGAATTCGGGTCGGTTTTTGGAGGTTATGGCCGGTTCCTAGGGTTAAGGGGGTCGGGGCTCTGGCATTTGAGCATCCTTGGGACCAAGGCAAGCTCATGGGAGTGGTGGTTCGGCCCGGGGAAGTCTGTGCGAGGCCGGCCACAGTGGGGTGCCATGGCCGAGCAGAGGAGCTCGGAGTTGAGGGAGTAGAGGGCTCGGGAGCTTAGAGCAAGACTTGGGAAAGGTTCCTGGGAGCTCAGGAGTGCTACTGGAGAGAGGAATTGGACTCTCATTGGCCGGAGTACAAGAATTGAAAGTTAGGGCACCGTAGGGATTTTCGGCCATTACCGGCGATGGAAGAGACCGGAAACGAATTAGGTGGGTGGGGAGCTTCACTGGTGTGTCAGGAGGAGGTCGGAGGGGTCATTGGCTTTCCTATGAGCTTGGAGGTGGCTTGGCGCAAGGAGAGGCCATGGCGGCGGCTGTGACTCACGGGGAAGACGGTTCGGGAAGGGGCAGCTGGGGCCTTAGCTGGCGGGGAGGGCTCCCGAAGGGTGGGGTGGCGACTGGCAAGGTGGCAGGGGAGAGGAAGACACGAGAGCGGACGGGAGGTGGAGGCGGCGGTGGATATTTTCGGATGCTACAGTGTTGCGCGAAAAAAACAGGTGTAGGGCAGAGCTTGCTTGGAGATTGGTGAAAATTTTGCTTGAGATTGGTGAGGATTAAGCTCTAGTTTGAGATTTTGCAATAGAATTTGGGAATTGAATTGTTTTTCAAATTTTTGAAAAACTGGGGATGTTTCAGTTTTCAGATATGCAGAGGCGACCGTAGTTGTGGTCAGCAACTTCGGCTTATGCTGATGCATACTGTGAGATCTCCGGCGTATAGGACTGCCGGATCCAGATCGTTATGTTTTTGACCTTTTGTGGTATTGTTTGAGGTGAAGACGAGGTTGACTGACCGGTGAATACTGATGGATGGAACACCCACGAATCTGGCGATCGATCTGTCGTCGCTAGTGGCTGGCTGGGATCAAGTTTCTAGATATAAATTACTAATTCAACGAAAATGATTGAGATTTTAATCAACTTGAGATATTCGTATACAGGTATTCTGACTGAGAATTTTCCGATTAATTGTCGTCTTCAGTTATATCAGTATATACCGCATATGCAAATGTTAAAACTAACTACCATCCATGCTTGAAGGTACCTTTGGAATCTCCTGTTCAAGAGTGCCGTACACGTCAATCTTATCGCTTCCAAGGTATATATCTACCGGCTGAACAGGATATGATCATATAGACCAACCGTCTGTAATAATCTTTTTTCCCGTTACAAATACCATAGACGGCCTCCAAATTACAACCGTCTGTAATAGTGTTAATCAGAGACGGTTTCTCAAAACCGTCTGTGATAAGTCGTCTACTATGAGACTTTCTATAGTAGTGTGAAGCCTTGTGTGGACTGTAGCAGTGTAGCCTTGCTAACATTAACCGCTACGTACCAATCACATCCGATAGTTAACTATTACGTACCTTGACCTGTTATCGGAGAGAGCCGATTGGGCAAGCTGCAAGGCCCATGATAACGGCACGTACGTCCAACGTGCGAGGGCAATCGGCAGGCTCGCGGCTCGGTCTCCACCGTACGTACGTGTTATTGTTACTGCAGTGTACAATCCAGAAACGGCTAGGCTGCATGCGCCACTGTACACGCATAACCAAATTGAGAATGTCCTTGATTTACTTGTGTTGAATAATTGGTAATTATATCGAGTTAAAATTTAAACTTATGAAAGTTTGCAAGGTTTCAATCTTGTTGTCATTGGGCAGCAGTCTGACCGGCCTACAGCGACGATCTGACCGCTACGTCGGAGCGATCTGATCGATCATAGGTTGTAGTGTTTTTAAGGGCGTTCAGAACATCAATGCGGTGCAACCAGTTTTTAATTGACATCTTGTTTACTCCAGAGAGATATTTGCTTGTGTGTACAAGAGAAATATGAGCGATCCAACTGACCAATGGCTGTCTAGGGTTGACTGAGCAGTCGACCGGCAGCGAGACATATAATGGGCAGCGACCCAACGAAACCCTCAGTCCAGCAGACGGCCAGCCTAGTCTGGGCAATCTGGCACGGTCCCTGCGACCCTGCCCCAACCTTCCCATGCCTAATTGCCTATCTATTATGCCACACAGTAGATCAGCCCAGCCTTATTATGCTCCTGGCCCAAAACGGGATCTGGGATTGCTTAGTAGGCATTGCTATATTGCAAGGTAAATTGTGTGTGATTATGACGACTTGGGTTTCCAGATATGCAGAGGCGACCGTAGTTGTGCTCTGCAACTTCGGCCTATGCTGATGCGTACTGTGAGATCTCCGGCGTATAGGACTGCCGGATCCAGATCGTTATGTTTTTGACCATTTGTGGCGTGGCTTGAGGTGAAGACGAGGTTGACTGACCGGTGAATACTGATGGATGGAACACCCACGAAACTGGCGATCGATCTGTGGTCGCTAGTGGCTGGCCGGGATCAAGTTTCTAGATATAAATTACCAATTCAACGAAAATGATTGAGATTTTAATCAACTTGAGATGACTGCATTAGTAGGCATTCCAACTGAGAAACTTCCGATCACTACAAGCAAACCTATTTATTGCCACGAAATTTATTGTCGCATTAAACCTAAAATAGATGCAATATGCACATATTGCAACAAAAAAAATATATATGTATTGCCACAGAATATTTTTCATAGTAATAATCTATTGCAATGATCCATTTTTCATGGTAATAGCTTATTGTAACGACCACTTTGCCATATTAATAGCCTATTGTAACGCACTATATTTCATGGTAATAACTTAATACAACAGGTTAGATTTTGTGGCAATAACTATTGCCACAAATTAAATTTTACATTGCCATATATATGTGGACCTATTTCACATTAATACCCCCGACATCATTTTATACACTCATAGTAGACCAATAAATGACCACATCGGTATACGTTCTTATCATAAATTAACAATTGTATAAATAATCTAGTGGAGGCAATTTAGTCATTCGGCCAAAACACTCATAATATTAAATTGTACGTGAACCAAATATCCAGGATTACATGTCCAAGCATTCATATAAGTTCTGTAAACATTGGAAACAAATTCTCATATGTTCTGGGAACAAACATCTGTCTGATTAGAAGTAGAAATTTTGACAGCGCATTTTTCATGACAAGGACACACCTTCTAAATTGTCAATAAAACTTTAATTCTTTTGATCTTCACTTCACTTATAGAATACCATCCTACAAGGCAGGAAGCACAGATTCCCATTTATAGTTAGTTAAAATGTCAACGAACAACAAATGCGTCTAGGTGCTTAAAGTAAACTAAAACATCTATAATGCAGTTCATATCTACAGACTTTCCTTGTAGTTAGTTGACAGTGTACAGTTTTAGTACATAATAACTATACTCATATACCAAAGGAGTCCATAGTTTTTAGCGTATTTTATAAATACCTTCATATACGCACATAAAAAGTAGTATGTCGAAAAAATGTTCATACCACCTCTGAAAAATTGTTCATACCACCTATATGGTCTTAAATATTCGTATACTACACGTACATACCCTCCGTTACACGAGATACTCCCTATATATATATAACAGTGGCACCATGGTGCTCAAGCTCCATAGTTAATTATTTGCATCCATGATTAAGACTTCCCATCTATCTATGATTGATCCAATATGCTAAATCAATGAATTCTTTTCCAAATCGATGCCTTTTCGAATTAATGAATATTAACGGGTTTACGTGATATATTATATATCATTACACTTGCACGCATCTAAAAGCAATCCAAAGGCAGGGAGGTTAGGTGCCCAAATACCATGGTGTTCCATTTCAATGTCGTATATATATGTATATGTGTGTGTGTGTATATACATATACATACATACACACACACACACACACATCCATGGTGCCTAGGTTCCATGATTAAGACTTTCCATCTATGATTAATTCAATATGCTAAATCAAAAACTTCCTTTCCAAATTGATGCTTTTTTGAATTAATGAATGTTAACGGATTTGCCTGATATATTATATATCATTACACTTGCACGCATTTAAAAGCAATCCAAAGGCAGGAGGCTTGGTGCTCCATTTCAGCATCCTCTCTCAATATATATAACGCTAATTAAAATGGGGCACCATGATTTCAAATGCATCAATTCCATCTAAATTCAGGTATTTTTTTTGAAAATATCAATTTTAGGGTATATACTCATCTATAACAATTCAAATGAAACGTATATGTTGTAGGGGTGGCCCCCACCTGAACCCAGCAGGCCTGTTAGAATGTTATAGGGCCCAGAATGGGGCATGTGTAATGACTCAAATACCCCTAATGGGGGTAAGATATGTAAGGGCATGATGGTAAAAGCACATCCCATATGCATATATATATAGGAAAAGGCTGTGGAGAAGGGGGCAGGACTCTTCCCACTCCCCACTACCATCTCTCTCTCTGTTTGGTCTGTAACCACAACAGCTGGCGCCGTCCGTGGGGAGGACGAAGGCAAGCCTGAAGACTGAAGAAGATGGCACCGAAAAAAGCTTCATCGGCGGCGGCAAAGAGAAAGAAGACGGTCGGGCCGGAGCGGCGCACGAGCACAAGGGCCTCGGCGTCGGCCGTGGCGGGCGCAAGCGTCGGCATTCGCGCAACTGCGACGACCGACCCCGCCGCTGGAGCCACGACGAACCACCCTGCCGCTGCAGCCACGACGAACCACCCCGCCGCTGGAGCCACGACGAACCACCCCGCCACCGCTGCCGTGATCGATGACCCGGGAGTTGGCGCCGCCTGCCCGGCGGAAGGGTCTGCGGGGGTACGCGCCTCGCCAGCAGCTCCCGGCGCGCTCCAGCGGGGTCTGGGGGGTCTTCGCGGAATCACCCGAGGTGTACAGGAGACGCCGAGTCATCAGGTCGGGCCAACGCTCGCGCCGAAGCCCACACCAAAAAAGGCAAGCAACCGCGACACCCCGCGCAAGCCCCAGCGTCACCAGCGCAGGCAACCGAAGGCCTGTCACGCCCCTGCCCCCACCCCGCGAGAGGGGGGCCGAGGAGGGGAGCGCGGATCCGGCCGCGACGAACCCCGCACAAAGCGGGAGCATCCAGCGCGCAAATGGTGCGAGGTGCATGGGTGCGGCGACCATGACACGAGGACGTGTGTCGCGGTGGCGGAGCTGCGACGCGAGATGGCCGAACCTCGGACTGCGCCCCTCCGGTCCCTCGCCGAAGCCGCTAAAGCCAACGAGCACCACCGCGCCCTCAACGTCGTTTCCGGAGGCTCGGCATCGGCGGATCCCCTCGAGCAGTCGCGCTCGTGGGTGCCGCCCTGCAGTATTACCTTCACTCTGCAGGACGCCGCGGGCGTGGAGTTCCCCCACCAAGACCCCTTGGTCGTCCAGGCCCGCATCACAGGATACAACGTTAGCCGCATCCTCGTCGATGGGGGAAGTGTCGCGAACATTTTGTTTGCCGAAGCTTTCGACCGGATGAAGATACCTCGAAGTCGCCTACAGCGGTCCGAAGCCCCTCTTCAGGGCGTCGGAGGTCCACCACTGGAAGCTTTAGGGCAGGTCTCCCTTCTAGTGAGGGACGGAGCGCGCGAGCCTCACTCCGCACGCGCGAGTCTGCGGACTATAAAGAAAGTCGTAGCGTCGAGCCTCGCTCCGCACGCGTGAGTCCACGGACTCTAAATAAGACGTAGCGTTGAGCCTCGCTCCGCACGCGCGAGTCTGCGGACTATAAAGAAAGTCGTAGCGTCGAGCCTCGCTCCGCACGCGCCAGTCCACAGACTCTAAATAAGACGTAGCGTTGAGCCTCGCTCCGCACGCGCGAGTCTGCGGACTATAAAGAAAGTCGTAGCGTCGAGCCTCGCTCCGCACGCGCCAGTCCATGGACTCTAAATAAGACGTAGCGTTGAGCCTCGCTCTGCACGCGCGAGTCTGCGGACTATAAAGAAAGTCGTAGCGTCGAGCCTCGCTCCGCACGCGCCAGTCCACGGACTCTAAATAAGACGTAGCGTTGAGCCTCGCTCCGCACGCGCGAGTCTGCGGGCTATAAAGAAAGTCGTAGCGTCGAGCCTCGCTCCGCACGCGCCAGTCTACGGACTCTAAATAAGACGTAGCGTCGAGCCTCGCTCCGCACGCGCCAGTCTACGGACTCTAAATAAGACGTAGCGTTGAGCCTCGCTCCGCACGCGCCAGTCTACGGACTCTAAATAAGACGTAGCGTCGAGCCCCGCTCCGCACGCGCCAGTCTACGGACTCTAAATAAGACGCAGCGGGGGGACGCCCTCGCGCGCAATAAGACGCGGATGTTTTCCCTGCGCACTCTACAGAGTATAAACAAGACGCGGATTCCCGTGCACGCACAGGCTCTGCCCCCGTGCGTACTCTTCGGAGTATAAATAAGTCGCGGATGTCAATCCCGCGCACTCTCCGGAGTATAAATAATCAACGCGGGCATTTCCCCTGCGCGCTCGAAGGCATGTAGCGCGAAGAACGAGGTACTACGATTCATTACAAAATATGAAGTCAACCATTACAGCCATTGCCATACACGCGCGAGCCCCCCCCCCCCTCCTGACGAGCAACAGCCTAGCCTTCGCGAGGTGCCGAAGGGCCTAGGCCGCTGGTGCGGCTCCGAGAGGCTTCTTCGATCCAGCGAAGGAAGTCCCTCTCCCCGTGCCGTGTCTGTTGCACCGCAACCCTGGCCGCCTCCTCCCCAACACGGCCCCAGATCCGTTGGTGGAAGTTTCGAGCGCCAGAGTCGATGGAGCGAATGGCGTCCGACAGCACCCCCGGCCGGCTAGGGAGATCTAGCTGCGGGTGCGTCAGCTCGTGGGCATGCCTGCACCCACGGGTGTGAAGCAGGCCAAGCACAAGGCACGCGCCAACATACCCGCAGTGCTCGCCGAAGATCATGGCGCCGCGGAAAGCAACGCCCGCCTCTTCTTCGATCAGTCCAAGCGTCTCCGACAAGTCCTCCGGCCCGTGAGACAGGTCGGGCACTCCGACGCCTAGATCACGGAGGGCTTGGTTCAGAGACCCCATCGCCCCCCATGCGGACGTGGACGCCTCGTCCAGGGCACGGGTCTTCGCGGCCAGGGCCTCCGACAGCCGGGCCTTCTCCCCCTCCAAGGCAGAGATCTGTTGCAGGGAGGCGGCGCGTTCCTCTGCAGCAACGTCCTTGGCTTCCAAGGCCTCAA
Organism: Dendrocalamus latiflorus; assembly: GCA_017311315.1. Lineage (NCBI taxonomy): Eukaryota > Viridiplantae > Streptophyta > Magnoliopsida > Poales > Poaceae > Dendrocalamus > Dendrocalamus latiflorus. The sequence continues at coordinate 4,331,900 of CM029664.1, forward strand.
GACGCGCAGCCTCCACGGCATCCCCCAGTGCGCGAAGTTCTTCATCCTTCGCCGCGAGAGCATCCTCCGCAGTGCGAAGGCTGGCTTCCAACGCCCTTCGCTCTCGGAGGCGGGCCTCCTCTAGGGCTTCCCCGATCATTATCGACTACAAAACGTAGAAGTCAGAGGACGCCCGATGACAGTTTAGTACGCATCAGCAAGCACTTACCCTAATTTCAGACGCCCGCAGCGAAAGCGCCAGGGCCTCTCCCTCGTACGCCGACAGTAACCGCCGGTCGAGGCCGTTGCTGGCACGCTCCGCAGCCGCGGTAAGGACGCGAAGTACCTCCGGGCGCGGAAGGAAGTCCGACACAACGGGTTCCGGACCTGCTGCATCGGGAGCTGTGGACACTTCGCCCGCTTCAACAACGGTCGACATGGGCGGCATACCTTGCGCGAGGACCGGGGCTCCGCGTACCCTCCCGCTGCTCGATCCGTCGCCACGCCCGGGAGACCTCGTCTCGCCTGATGTCGACGGAATAAGCGAGCACAACGGAGACAGTTTCGCGAAGTCACGCGAAGAAAAGGAGCTACGCCTACCTTCCGCATCCTCCCCTACGATAGGAGGTGGTGCCAGGGCTTCGGTGGAGAGTCGAGGAGATCCTCCAAGCATAGGGCCGGCAAGATTATACCGACCCTTCGAGAGCGGAGGGGAATGGACCCGAGGACGTTTAGCTGGCGGCGTCGCGGGCGATCCCTCTGCGCCACCACCAGCTGCAGCCCCCGTCGCGCCTCCCGTCTCTGCCGGCCCGGACGCGTCCACGGCAGCAGGCGCGATTGGCGCCGCATCACCAGCAGCAACGCTCCCGCCGGCGGTGCTATCCTCCCTCGAACTCGGTTCCACCAAGACCGCGCTCGCAGGCTCGGTGGCGCCGACGGGTGGCATCGCCACCAGCGCTGGCGCAGCACGTTCCACCAAAGCGACCTCGTCGACTATACGGTCGGACGAGCGCCCAGCCCCAAGAGTGCCGGCGGTTGACGGAGCTGAGGGGCCGGACGCACCAGCCGCCGGGCGAAGGCGGCGACGCGAGGGCGAGGCCCCCGCTTGGCCTCCGTCGCCACGAGTTGGGGTCTCAGCGGGAGCTTCCTGTGGCACCGCGCGTTCGTCCACGAGGATGCCCCGAACTTCGCAAGTACGGTTCACCCGCCCTTGCCTGGCCGCGCTGGTTGCGTCCTCGCGAGCCTTGTGTTCCCTGAGCGTGTACGGGCCAAGGAACACCTCAACAGCGCGCTCCACGTCTTCCAGCCGAGCCACTGCGCACAAGATAGCAAAGCCGATCAGGTGGAGGCCGCGAGGAAACAATGGACGGTGCGCTAAAGTGCTTGGCAACTTACAAGGAGTGGAGGGCGGAAGCAGGCAGCGCACTAGTGGGCTGACTCCGTCCTCCCGTCTGGCGCCTCGCCCACTATACTTCCGCACAGACGAAAGCGGCGATACCCCATACATGGTGAACTCCTCAGCCAGATCACGCATGCTTAGCCGACGAGCGATGCCGACAAGACTGCACAACCGTTGCGCATCCTCGACCTCCGGCTCCACGCTGGGTGAGCTGTTAAAGGAGATTGGCCCACCTCGGCATGTCAGGCCGCCCTGACTCGTTACGGTGTAGTAAAACCAATGCCGCGTCCAGCCGGACTCCCATCTCCCCACGGAGGCGGGCGCGGGGAACAGTGCTGCGCATGACGCCCGTAGCACGAAGTCCACGCTGCCGAAGTTGGATATCGCCCAGTCAACTCTTCTCGGTCGGCAGCAGGCGTCGTGCAGGGTGGCAAAAAGGCTCGCGCTGGGGTACCGCCCTTCTGTCCGCATCGCCCACGAATAGACGGCCAGGCGGACTATCGCATTTGGTGTTAGTTGGGCGAGCTCCAGCTTGTAAGCCCGCAAGACGGCGCCCACAAACACCGTGGAGGGCATCCGGAGACCAGCATCAAAAAACGCGACGAAGACGATCGCCTCCAGTGCCCGGGGCTTCGGTTCCGTTTCGCTGCGGCGAGGCAAACGAGCCCCATCAGGCTCTTCGATCTTCCCTTCCCGCACAAGCCGCCGCAGCACCTCCTCGGTCACGCGGCTCATCCCCAGCACGCGGGTGCAGGGGCCCCCCGAGCGCTCCTCTGCTATCCACCACTTGTCGGCATGGGAATCCCCCCGCGGCTCCAGTACATACTCCTCAGAAGAGTCGGGTGGCCCATCACGGCCAGGCACGGAGCCGCCAGCGGAGCGGCAGGGGACGTTGTCGTGGCCAGCCATGGTCCCCTCAACCGCACCAACACAGCAAGGAAAGAGGCGAGCTCAGTGGTGAACAGCACGACGCCAGCAGTACTCAGGCGAAGAGCAAGGCAAAACGCCCCCAACACAACAGGGGCGCCTTTTAAAGCCCGCTCGTCTCCACCAACGGTTCGGCTACCCACGAATGGGCAAGGCGAACCACCGGCTCGTGGGGAAACGCGCCGGGTAGGTGGCCAGACACCGCGCAGCGCCAGCACGCGCCTGTCACGAACTCCCCTTCCCTAGGGAAGAAGCGAACATCTGCGGTCACGCAACCGCACCCGACCCACGGCGCACCAAACGCGAACCGCCGCGTGTCCCACCCACAGGGTGGCAGGCGGCACGACGCGACAATCTTCCCCCTGACATGCCAGGTGTCGGCGCGATTCAAGCCGCCATTAAAAGCGCACTACCCGACCGTGGGGTCATATCGGTCCTGGGTTCGACTGGGCGCCAGCTCCGCTGCCACCCGTTCGGAGGGTGAGGGACGGAGCGCGCGCGCCTCTACTTCGACTGGGCGCCAGCTCCGCTGCCACCCGTTCGGAGGGTGAGGGACGGAGCGCGCGCCCCCACTTCGATAACGGCTACGGCATCAACCTCACATCCCGGGCTCCGCAGCACGTGAAAGCTCCACAAGTTCAAAAAGGTTCACAGGCCGCGGGGACGGAGGGGGCCAAAGGACTCAACAACATGGCTTCGGCCCTGTGAAGCCCTTCACCATGAGAGGCTCCTGTTGTAGGGGTGGCCCCCACCTGAACCCAGCAGGCCTGTTAAAATGTTATAGGGCCCAGAATGGGGCATGTGTAATGACTCAAATACCCCTAATGGGGGTAAGATATGTAAGGGCATGATGGTAAAAGCACATCCCATATGCATATATATAGGAAAAGGCTGTGGAGAAGGGGGCAGGACTCTTCCCACTCCCCACTACCATCTCTCTCTCTCTGTTTGGTCTGTAACCACAACAGTATAAGTTTGAAAAAATATACTCAAATTCAAAGTTTTGAACGAATTTCGATGGCAAACAACATTTCTTTCGATGCCCATACCCTGGGGTACAATTAGCCAATAGTTTTTTCTATTAGTGCTAATAGAGCTTCCATTCTAATCCTCATTTGCAACAGATGGTGAAATGCACCTTTGTTCGATGGATCGATCCTCCACATGAATGTTACGTTGTGATGTACATCGATGCATTGTGGGATTAAATCCAAGAGTTGGAGGTGAGGATTGATGATCTCAATGAGCAGAACGATGACATTTGTCAACAGATGCAGTGCGAGAGGGGCAACGAGGAGGTCGTCAACATAGGAAATTCCTATGATCCCACATGCTACTGCATGAACCCTAGCTGCATCTGTGCGTGCCACTATAACGATGGTCAACAACGTCCGAGGCGCCCTCCTCAGCAACACTCCATGTGGATACTGCCAGGCATGTTCTACCAATAGGCACGTTCGGAGATGGTTGTACCACGGTTCTCCTCTATTGTATGTGGTTATATTAAATTTCCTAAAGCATGTAACTAAATGGTTGACGCATTGTTGCGGTTGCCATAAATAATCACATGCAATAATAGATTATAGAGTTAATCATTTAAGTAAGTAATTAATTAATTATCAATTACTAGCACATAAAATAGTACATCTTAAATTGATACAAGCATGAATTAACTCAATAAACAGAAAGATATATCAAATCACAACACAGAATGGCGACTAGACGAGCTCGGTCTGTTGGGGCAATCTCTCATTGAGTGCCTGTAGGTCTTGCATATCCTGTACTTCGCTGTGTGGCTAATGCTGCTATGTTGGCTGACATCCATGTCAATTTGCTCGATGACCCACCCACCTCTCAATGCTGTCCTTCACACATAAGCAGAGACATCTCAAAATAAAATTTGCTAATTAAATATGAAATCAAATATCACAAATTCAAATATATATTGCAAAATATAAATGAATTGTGTAAAGTTATACTATACTACACCAAACCATGCAATTGTGTGAGCCAAACGGCTAGTTATTATATATTAAAAGTCGATAACATACCTTTTATAGCTGTCGAGAAAAAAAGAAAAATATGCTATCTGGTGAAGCAATCTCAACGCAAAGTTGTACGCCTCTTCGTATGTCTCGTACATGGACTCGATGAGTTTCTGCTTACCTCGTCGGACTTTACTGTAGCTGACTGGATAGCCAACCACTTGGTGACTTTCGACATGAGCATCTTTGGGGAGGCAAACACGTTCGTCGCAACTAGGTGGCTGATGATACTTACCACATATACGGAAGTCATGTTCCGGTGATGGCACAGGGGCTCACTGAGTACGCAAGTGTGGTGAATCATCTTCTTGATCGTGAAGACTACGCCAAAAATCTTGGCTTATTGGGCATAGACTTTTCTAGGGTAGCCTTCCACTACGCATTTCACTGCGTAATTGGTTTGGTTGGACCGGTGCACTCAGTACACACGGTTGATAGACAAGGTGTACCGTGCAATAGCTTATTGCACAACCGCCTTTCTAGGGAAGCGCTGCCCAATTAGGAGGGTGTTAGCTTGAAACCCCTACTGGGACCCTTCTTTTTGCAGTAGTACGAGGGAACGTATCGTAACATCATCGAGTCTAGAAGACACATAGGGCACCTCCGATGGCATAATTCCCTCAGATGGACCAGTCATCTGATGTGCGTCGTCATCGGTATCATCGGCGCCTAGGTCGGTGTCCTCGTCGGACTCCAACCTGAGTTCCTCATCTAGTAGATACTCGTAGCAGTCAATATGAGCTGACCACCACATGCCCACCCCGTCATTCCACATGAAATTAGGGGTGAGTCTTCCCTTCGATACATCATATTTAGTGGTATTATCTTGAAGCTCCGCCTGTGGTTCCCCAGGTGTCGAGGGCCCAGGCTCATCACTATTTTCTGATGCCCAGCGCACAAAACTCAGGTACACCATTGGCCTCCCATAAATGGCCATCTCGGGCTGGGAAGCAATTTGCGTATATTGCCTCCATGCTATGGTGCCATTCACCTTCATGAGCTCCTACACACCATTCGTGCAAGTGATACCCTCGATCGCAAGTTTCATCACCATTGCCTCCATGGTGAACTCTCTTCGGATACAACTTCAAAGCTCATGAATATTCACGACACCGTGCCCCTCAGCCCGGAGCACCTTGTATTGGTATATCGATAGATCCAACCCATCGGGTCCTGCCCGTACAAGATCATCACCATAGAACATTGTCAAGTGTTCCATATCTGCGACTATCTGAAGCTACAATAACTAGATCTGCAGTAAGCGTTACAACAAAAAATGATGACAACTAGCATGCAAGTTAGTGATTACATGTGTGTAACTACATATAAATAATTCATTAATTAGCGACAATTTGATTACCCATTCGAATATTAATTACGAGTGATTCATTACCGTCATCATTACCACTTAATTACTTAGCACTAGCTCATTACTTAACCCTAATTAATTATCACTACAGTAGTTACGACTGCTTAATAACATACTACCATACAATAACAAATTATGGGTACCGTACGTACACAAAATAGTAAAAACTATAGCTAAATTACTACAACCTACTTACTTCATAATATGAACTACATTAATTATGACTAAGTAAATAACACTAATTAACTAGGACTACGGGAGTAGCATTGAAAGTATGCGATAAAAATTTATTTGTCTTTCGAGAGAAGCAATTGGCACTGCCGCGTCCTCTATAAATGTGCATTGCCTTCTCAAAACTAATGAGCTATGCACTCTTAATTTTAAGTGATGACCGCGAGAATGAGCTTCTGTGATTAGCCGCGACTGAAATGAGCGATGACCAACTACGAGAGGTTCATATTCATGGTTGAGCGAAAACGAAATCCAGTGCGCTCACCCTGCAAATTAAGGACTCCTTGCCGACACCTAGCACTTCGGGCTAGAAGAGACGGTGTGGTAATAATGATAAATGCGCAGACGAGGGAGCAGGCGACGAGAGATGAGATGGACATAATGGCATATGTGCGGACGAGGGAGCGCGCCAGGGGGCGGCATAGACAAAGTGACAATTGTGCGAAGGAGCCAACAGCAAAGGAAAGATAGCAGCAACAGGCTGACATATGTGGGAAAGATAGAGGTCAAGTACGGCAAAAGATGTCTACAGCAGTGGCCGTGCGGCAGACGATTTCAGTCGCTAATGAAATGAGCATCGTATATCGCTAATTATGATTAAATTAACATAAAATAACATGGCAAATTCATAGCACATAAAACTCCCAAAAAATTCAACAATTAGGTCGACTATGTCAGAATCTGTACATAATATGTTATAATTTTTGGAGCTCGTTTGCTATATGTAATAAATCCTAAAACTATCATAATCATATGAATTTTTTAGCAACATTCATAGCGGATAAAATTATCAAAAAATTACACAATGAAGTACATTATTTCGGGAGGCTGCACAAAAATGTTTGTAATTTTTGGATCTTGTTGTAGGGGTGGCCCCCACCTAAGCCCAGCAGACTTGTAGAAGGTTGTAAGACCTAAGATGGGACATGTGTAATGACTTAAATACCCCTGATGGGGATGTACTAATGAAAGGGTACAACTGTAAAAACACTCCCCCATGTGTATATATATATATATGGAACTGGCCATGAGGGAAAACCCTAAGCCATCATTCACCTAACTCTCCACTACCACATCTCTCTCTTTTGGTCTGTAACCACAACAGATCTCATTTGCTATATTTAAAAATTCAAACAAGCGGTAAATGAAAAATCCTAACTTAGCAATTAGTCGACTTAATCACCGACCGTCTAGTGGCGGGGCAGTAGGGAGAGAGCCGCTTGGCGGGTGGTAGGCTGGCGGCTGCTCGGTGGCCGGGCGACATGCCCCTACTGCCCGGTGGCCGGGCTTTGATGGACAGGTGTCAGCTGCACGGCTCTGCCGCCCGGTGACCAGGCGGTAGAAATGTCATTTCTGCTAATTTCTTACGTATATAGCTATTTTTGTAAATACAAGTTAAAAACATACCAAAAGTGTCAAAAATTCCAAATTATTGTTACCTAATTTCTAATTTTATACAAGGAGAAGTTACGATCCTTTGACTACGTCTGGTCCGTTACTACGAGTTGCAAAGAATTGTATTTTGTTGTAATTTTTTCGTTGCAATACATAAAAATCTTTATAGTGCGATTAATTTGTTATCTTGAGTTATCTCAGTATATACCGCATTTGCAAATGTTAAAACTAGTTGACATCCATGCTTGAAAGTACATTTGGAAGCTAATGTTCAAGAGTGCCATATAGGCATATACGTCAATCTTATCTCTTCCAATCTTATCTCTTTCAAGAGTGTAGACTTGCTAATACTAACCGCTACATAACAAGGGAATCGATAGGTTGTCTTGACTTGTAACCAGAGAGCCGATTGGGCAATCTGCATGGCCCATGATAACGGCACAGATACCTCCACAGTCATTCATGCTTGAGTAGGATTGTAGGAAGTACATTTGGAAACCATGGGTTTCGATAAACGGCCAGAGCTAGGCTGCCCCCCCCCCCCCCCCCCCACTGTATATATAAACAGGGGCAGGGTAGAAATCTCTCTCCCTGCATAGAAGTTCACTTTTAAGTTTTAACCCATCCAATCAAAGCTGCCGTTAATCTTACATGTCCTCAATAATGACCCATCCCGAGCCACTGTTGCTGCTGCTGCTCCTACAAATCCAGCTTGTGGTCGTACACTCGCTTCTCCCTTCAGCTGATACGTACACCAACCACACTGCCGTACCGGCCGTCGTTCCATGCCTGCCGGACCAGGCGTCGGCTCTGCTCTTGCTGAAACGTTCCTTCTCCACCACCAACGACACCATCTGCGACTTCCGGTCGTGGAGGGCCGGCACAGACTGCTGCCGTTGGGAAGGCGTCCGCTGCGGCGACGAGAACGGCCGCGTGACTTCCCTTGATTTGGGTGACTGCGGCTTGGAGAGCGGCCGCCTTGATACCGCGCTTTTCAAGCTAACCTCACTCAGGTACCTAAACCTCGCCTATAATGACTTCAATGGGTCCCAGCTCCCATCCAAAGGGTTTGAGCGGCTCACCAAGCTCACCCATCTCAACTTCTCCAGCTCCAGCTTTGCAGGCCAGGTACCAACCGGCATCGGTCGCCTGACAAATTTGGTATCCCTCGACCTCTCTACTGGCATTGAAATTGTTGAGCTGCTCCATCATGGTTATAGTGTGAACGCAGATTCAAATTCTGACTCTTTTCTCGTAGAGCCAAATTTTGAAACCTTAATCGCAAACCTTAGCAATTTAACAGAGCTCCACCTGGGCTGGGTGGACTTGTCCAACAATGGGGCACACTGGTGCAATGCTCTAGCCAAGTCATCTCCTAAACTTAAGGTTCTTAGCTTACCAGGTTGTAAGGTCTCTGGTCCTATTTGTAGTTCACTTTCTAGCTTGCACTCACTTGCTATTATTAACCTACAGTTTAATTATTTATACGGTCCAATTCCAGATTTCTTGACCAACTTCTCTAACTTGAGTGTTCTCAAACTTAATCGTAATAAGCTTGAAGGATGGGTCTCTCCAGCAATCTTTGAACACAAGAAACTAGTGACCATTAATATTTACCATAATCTTGAAATCTCTGGTTACTTGCCAAATTTCTCAGCTAGTAGTAGGTTGGAGAAATTGATTGTTGGTGGAACCAATTTCTCAGGTACAATACCAACTTCCATTAGCAATCTCAGATCTTTGAAGGAGCTAGGCCTTGGTGCAAGAGGCTTTTCTGGAGAGCTACCCTCATCAATCGGTAATTTCAAATCCTTGAGTGTGTTAGAGATTTCTGGAATGGGAATAATAGGGTCCATACCATCATGGGTTGCAAACCTAACCTCTTTGACGACGCTCCAATTTGTTGATTGTGGCTTATCCGGATCGGTACCTTCTTTCATAGGCGATTTGAGGAAATTGAGAAAATTAGTGTTATGTAATTGCCGCTTTTCTGGAGAAATACCTCCGCAAATATTAAACTTAACTCTATTGCAATTACTCTTGCTTCGTTCAAACAATTTCGTCGGCACTGTGAAGCTTAGTTCATTTGGGAAACTCCCACTCCTTAGTTACTTGGATCTCTCTCAAAATAATCTAGTTGTGGTGGATGGAGAAGATAATTCTTCATTAGTATCCTTTCCCAAAATGGAAACCTTAGCTTTATCAGGTTGCAACATGTCTAAATTCCCTAATTTCTTGAGGCATCAAGATGAAATTGAGTTGCTGGACCTCTCAGAAAACCAAATTCATGGGGCCATACCACGGTGGGCATGGGAGACTTGGAGTGATTTTTTCGTTTTAGACCTAGCGAACAATGAATTTACTAGTATTGGTTATGCTCCATTTCTTCCTCTACACATAGAAAACTTATATCTTAGCAACAACATGTTTGAGGGGGCCATACCTATACCTCAAGGCTCTGCAACTTGGCTCGATTACTCAAGCAACAGATTCTCATCTATACCTCCTAATTTCAGTTCTCTTCTTACTGATGTTACCATCTTCAAGGCCTCTGGAAACAACTTCTCTGGAAATATTCCGTCATCCTTTTGTGGTCCAACAAGTATACAAGTCCTTGATCTCTCTAACAACAATTTCAGTGGCTCAATCCCTTCTTGTTTGATGGAGATTGTTAATGGGATGCAATCATTAAATTTAAAAGAAAATCAACTTCACGGAAGGTTCCCAGACAATATGAAAAAAGGGTGCTCATTTGAGGCATTAGATTTCAGTGGCAACTGGATTGAAGGACAGCTGCCCAGATCTCTAGTTACTTGCAAAAACTTAGAGGTACTTGATGTTGGAAACAATCAAATTAGTGACTCTTTTCCATGTTGGATGAGCACTCTTCATAGACTTCAAGTCCTTGTCCTGAGATCCAACAAGTTCTTTGGACAGGTCGCACAATCTCTTGCAGAAAAAAGTACTTGTGCATTTCCAAGTGCAATAATTGTCGATATATCCTCAAACAACTTCTCTGGCCCATTGCCCCAAGACCAATGGTTTAACAAGTTGAAGTCAATGGTATTTAGAGACTCAAATATGTCATTGGTCATGGATCATGAAGTGCCTGATTTTGTAGATAGTTACCAATATACCGCTGCAGTCACATACAAAGGGCATGACACCACATTTGCTAAGATATTAAGAACCCTTGTATTCATGGATCTCTCAAATAATGCATTCCTTGGTGGCATCCCTGAAGCTATTGGGGAACTTGTTTTGTTACATGGGCTCAACATATCACACAACTCTCTCACGGGGACGATTCCATCTCAGCTCGGTCGTCTGAACCAGTTGGAGGCATTGGACCTGTCCTCAAATGAGCTTTCAGGAGTGATTCCACAGGAGCTAGCATCCTTGGACTTCCTCACAGTATTGAACCTGTCCTACAACAAGCTGGAGGGAAGAATACCGGAGTCACCTCATTTCTTGACATTCACCGAGAGCTCATTTCTAGGAAATGATGGTTTGTGCGGGCCTGCTCTGTCGGAAGGATGCAGCAACATAACAACGCTCGATGTGGTACCTTCCAAGAAGAATTCTGCAGACATTATGCTATTCCTCTTTGCTGGATTGGGATTTGGTGTTGGGTTTGCAGTTGTAATTGTAGTGGTATGGGTATTCCCCATTAGAAAGAAATCTTGAAAGAGTGCTCTGTTGTATTCGAATAAATAAAATCTTCGTACGAAGATCACTTACAATCTGAAAAACGTCTACACGTTATACTGAAGCCTATAACTTCAGCTGAAATGGTATGACATGCTGCTTTATCATGAAAATAAAGAATTTACATTTGGCAACGAGCCTGTTTGATTCATAATACCCAGTGTCGTTCACTCTTCATTCTCTCTCTTGATATGAACCGTACAATATGCAATAGCTCAGATTTTTTTATCGTGATACATAAAAAAGGCTATGTAGAACAGCAGACCATAAACGCAAACCACCCTTTGTGCGGAATAAAATAAAACGGCAACTATAGCTGTTTGCTTTGGATATAAAGGAAGTTTGTATCTCTGCGTATCTTTAGACATCACAGCTACACTAACAAAAAAAATGGAGTTTTGTTGGAGCCATTCTCTCATAGCCAATAGCAGAGCTAAGGCCTGGTACGAACGAGCCATGAAGTGAAGTTGGGGCTCACAACGGAAGCCCAGGCTTCTGTTAGTGCATGCATAAGAGAGTGAAACAAATCCATAGTTAGTAAAAGCTGCCGGCTATTGTAAAATCGACCAACTGACATACAAATAATGATATTGTGCTATTTTAAGGTTCTTTTGGCTATGGGCATGGTAATCTGTTCCTCTGAAAAATAAAAAAAGAAGGAAGAATTACATATTTGTAGAAAACAATGAAAAGGAAATACACATGTTAACTAATGGGGCTATGCTCTTTTGCATGGCACTATGGTAATGAGGATTTACCTGTGCATACCACATCTTGCTTATTTGACTCTCGGACCTCCTTTTTCCTCTGGATGAAACAGATATATGCAATTCAGGGTAGCATCACATATATCTGGAAAGCTACTATATCCACTTCTATTTATGTAGTTCTCTTTCATTTGAATTAAATTGCTGTTGATCTAAAAACATCCTCATATGTGTTACCACTAACTACAATCATAGCCACAATAGATATAACTCTGCAACTCCCATATGCTCCATGCATGACCTACAACAAAAACACAGGAATTCTTTGATACTATACATATATCCAAATTTGTGAGTTATCCAACTATCATTGAGCGCCCATGACAATAAGAATCACAGGGAGGAAGAGAAAAATATAGACAAAATGAGTGGGTATGAAGTGGCAGTTCACACCCAAATAGATATTGACAACTAGAGAACCGCTTCGGCGTCGCCATCAACCGTCACGACACGGTCAATCTTGACATACACATCATGGACATGCCCGTAGACACAGTCTCGGAGAAGAGGCGTTTCGCTTCGCAAGTTTGCAAATCCTTGATGTGGCCTCAAACAACCTTTCTGGAAGTTTACATCCAAAATGGTTTGAAATCCAGAATCAATTATGGTAAATTCTAGCGGTGAGGGCTGTGTTTTCTAGGGACTAACGGATTATTTAGGGAATTCTATCGAGAGTGTGTCGTTGTCACATTCAAAGGGATTGAAGTTCAGTTTACCAAGATCCTGAGTACTTTCAAGACAATTGATTGATCAAACAACGCACTTGGTGGCGCCATCCCAGAATCAATTGGGAAGCTTATTGCTCTCCATGGCCTGAACACGTCGCACAATGCCTTCACTGGAATAATCCCATCTAGGCTTGGTGATTTGGCTCAGCTCGAGTCATTGGACCTCTCTTGGAACCAGCTCTCAGGGCCGATCCAGCAGGACCTAACCTCCCTTACATATCTAGAGATGGTGAATCTCTCGTACAACAATTTGACCGGAAGGATACCACAAGAGGCGCAGTTCTTGTCGTTCGTCAACAGTTCGTTCGAAGGCAACGCAGGGCTCTGCGGAAGGCCACTATCTAAGCAGTGCAACAGCTCAGGTACGGCAACCCCAAGCCCATTAGCATCCTCACAAGATAGTGTTGTCGTCAAACTATTGTTTGCGTTCGTGGGATCTGGGTTCGGAGTTGGCTTTGCTGTGGCCTTTTTGTGTTGTCAGCGCTTTGCCGAGCCAACGGTGGCACTGCAATAACTCCCGTTCCGCCAGTGATACTGTTATTTGGTTTGTGTGCGTGTGTACGTGATATGAGCTTGTATAAATCTACTCTTTTCGGCGTAATGCCCTATTGCAATTTGGTTTTGCTTCCTATATCAAATGTAAATTAGGGTAGCAGAATCACCTGATAATTAAGCCCACCGCGACGACGCCGATCACGTTGGTAAACCCCCATCCCCATCAGATATTAGATAGCGGGTTAGATAGACTAGATGGATGGACCGATGGATGGATAAATAGATAGATAGATTGTGGTTCCAAATACCGGCGGTAACTACCCGGTTACCGTCGGTAACCAGTTTTACCGGTGCTGATCAGAAAAAAAAATGTTGGTTTTTTATTTAATTCAAATTTAAACTTTTGAATGTAAAAATGTTTCCCTAAAGATGTTTATATTGTTTAACACTAATATAATGTATTAGGAAGATGCATGTACTTTCCATACTTGACTTCATGCTTTTTGCCATGAATGTATTAGAAATTTTCAAATTTTGAATGTAAAATTTAGTTTCCTTAATGATATTTACATTATTTAACACTATTAGAATGTATTAGGAAGATGCATACACCTCCCGTGCTTGACTTTATACTTTTTGCCATCAATGTATTAGAAATTTTCAAATTTTGAATGTAAAAGTTAGTTTCCTTAATGATATTCACTTAATTTTTTTATTCTCCCTTAAATTTTTTTATTCCATGCATTTCTTTCGTTTTGCATTTTTAGTGGTATTACAAAGATCTTACAGTCGGCCTTGGAATGTGAGCCGAGCACGTTCACGGCCTCCGTCATCTTGCTGCCGAAGCCCGCGAACGTTTTTTTTCTTGTTTTGAGGCTTGTTGCTTTCCAATCCAATGCTCCTACGTACATAATGCCATGTAGCAGAAATGAACATTTGTGCTTCTGAGCCGCCGTGTACCACGCGTGCGTTACGACTCTTTGCAACGTCGTCCTGTGAGTTGTGACCTCTTGGACACGATCGATCTCCAATTAGCAGCGCATTGGAAGCCTGGAAAGGCCTCGAAGGGCCCAAGTCCCCGTAAATAATAAATTAATAGGCAAAATAGGTTACCAAATATTATTTGGTTTGTGACGTTTGCCAAAACATACGGTAAAACTGATATTCAGTTAATCGACATTGTAAATTGTATGAATTTGCTAGAACACACTTTAGCCATTAAAATATCGAAATTTCAGAGCTACCCCCGCTCTCTCTCCCTACTCCATTCTGTGAAAGATGGTTGGGCCGTATGTGGTTGGCCCCTATGTTAGTGGCACAAGGCCTTCCTTCGTTGCTGTGAGAGAGAAGAGAGGGAGGATGCAACCAGGGCGCCTCAAGTGACATAGGTCAACGACGGGGGAGTGACGGTGAAGTTCAAGAGATGGTAAGATGGAAAGAGGACAAAAAGGCAAATCTATTTGCTAGATGCTTTGGGGGCGAAGAAGCACAGGAGATGAGTCAATAGTGATGGGTGGCGGCGAGGGGCTGCTGGTGCTCATGGAGGCAACAGTTCAATGGCTGAGAGCGGTAAGTACACGCATCGATATTATGAAATTGTGAAAGGAGAGGCTCAGACGTAGTGGAATTGGATGGAGTCTCACCCACGGTGACGAAAGACGACGGAGAAGTTGGCTGGAGATGGAGAACAGGAATTTCGTGTTTTTGCTTGTAAAGAAATCAAATTAATTTGGGAAAAATGATGAGTGGGAGGTGGAACATGTTTTGACGCGAGAGGTTTTTGGTTTGGCTCACCGGCAACGGCAGTCGGGGTTGGCGGTGCTCGGCTAGAGGCAAGCTCGATGCTCTCCTGGGAACTTTTAAAGTCGGGCGCAATGAAAGACGATGATGAGGGAAGACGAGGTGCTCTCATTCGGTGACGTGGAATGGATGAGAAGAAAGAGCATGGGCATGGAGGATGGAGAGCAGAGGGGCACGTTTTTGTAATGTTCATCAACCGAGTATGGATTTTGTAGGGTGTTTTGGTAAATGCCACAAATGTATAGAGCCAATTTTATCTAAATAATATCGGCCCAGGCGTGAGATATCTACGCCCGAGCGTTCTTGGGCTCATGGCCCAAAACGTTTTCTCGATAAAGGAAAGAACAACAGCCTCCCCGTATCTCTGGCGCCATATAGGACTTTCACATCGAGGACTTCTATGTTTTTGAATCGAAGAGGACGAGCTTGACTGACTGGTGAATGGTGATAGATGGAACACTGATAAGACCGTCGACCCTCGCGTTGCTGGTTTCTAGCATCGCTACTTGCTCGGATCCTCAATTCAAAGAAAAACTACGGAGTTTTTTTAATCAACCTGAGATGACTGCATTCATACCATTCATCTCTGGTTTTGATAGGATATCTCTGCAGAGACCCAAGGAAAACCCTACTACGCCCAAGCGTTCTTGGGCTCCTGGCCCAAAATGTTTTCTCGATGAAGGAAAGAACGATAGCCTTCCCGGATCCCTTGCCCCAAACTGGAGAGCCCCATAGCTTTTAGGGCCTGTTTGGGAGAGCTCCACCAGCTCCAGATTCATCAAATCCAGATCCGGATCCACTTTTCCAACCCAAACAGTTCCAGCTCCAGCAGCTCCACCGTGGATCTGCTCCACCAAAACCATGGATCTGGCTCCAGATCCACCAAATCCATGGAGCACCTCAAGGAGTGCTCCACCAACTCAAGTTTGGTGGAGTTGGAGAAAATTACCCACCATTGCCACTGGTTACACAAAAAACGGTTCGTTCTTTCCTTTTCCCCGCCTCCGACCGCCTCCTCCCGGCCTCCGCCTCCCCCGCCTCCTCCCGCCTCCGACCGCGTCCGCCTCCTCCCGGGCCTCCGCCTCCCCCGTGTCCGCCTCCCCCGCGTCCGACCGCGACCGCGTTCGTCCGCCCGCGACCGCGTCCGCCGCCTCCCGGGCCAGCGCCGCCTCCCCCGCGTCCGTCGTGCGCCTCGCCGGCGCCACGCCTGCCGGGTTGTTTTTTCATTTTGCCCCCTGACGCGTAGAGCCCAGGTGGAAGTGAGATAGAGAGGGAGGTGGAGCTGTACCAAACACTTTGACGAATCCTAGATTCACGATGGAGCTGCTCCACGGTGAATCCAGCTCCAGATCCACCTTCTAGGTGGATCTGGAGCTGGTGGAGCTCTCCCAAACATGCCCTAAAGGAGTTTGACAAATTTGCGAAGATAAGCTTGCTGTTTGTGAGTTGTGACGATGTGACTCATGAGGATTTCACATATATATTGTGCTCGGTTGGACTGATTTATTGTGGCTTATGGCTGAATTTCACTATAGCTGGTTAAAATTACACTGTAGCTGATGGTGACTTATTTGGTATAATTAAATTTAAAAAAATTAAAAATAGAAAAAACGGGTTAACCCAGCACGTGTAATGCAAACGAATACGGGAAAAAAATAACCGGTAAAAAAGCTCAAAAAATCTATAAAAATCATAAAAAGACAAAATTTAGGAATAGTGAAAAATAAACCGAAAGTCAGAAGTCGAAGCTAAAACGAGCGGAACGTAAGTGAACCGTTGTAGTGGTCTACGGTGATGCATGCTCTGATGCTTAAGAGATCTCTGGCGCCATATAGGACTTTCTTATCGAGAACTTTATGTTTTTGTATGGAGGATCTGAATTGAATAGGACGAGCTTGGCTTGACTGGTGAATGGTGACACATGGAACACCGGCGAAACTGTCGACCCTCGCATTGCGGGTTTGTAGCATCGCTACTTGCTCGGATCCTCAATTCAAAGAAAACGATTTTTTCAATCAACCAGAGATGACTGCATTCATACCACTTTTCTAACCGAGAAATCCCCCATGCATTAACATGTCATCTTCGGTTATCTAAATATATATCGTTGAGTCGGGAAATGCTAAACTACCAAGAAAGAGTAATGCCCTCGTAGGAAACAAAAAAGAAGAAAATAAAAAAAGTAACGCATGCAGCATGTGCTAACCGTACGGGGGTGATCGGTTGGGCTTCAGCTTCTGACTTCCGGCTTATTTTTCACTATTCATAAATTTAATTTTTTGAACTTTTGGCTTTTTGTTGAGCTTTTTTGCCGGTTCTTTTTTCCCATATTTGTTTGTATTATACGTAATTGGCTAACATATTTTTAAATTTTTTTTAAATTTAATTATGCTAAATAAGACTCTGTCATTTACAGTGTTTTTTTCAGCCAGCTACAGTGCTTTTCAGCCATAAGCCACCAAAAATAAGCCCAAATGATCACCACCTAAAGTTCGATTCCAAGCGATCACAGATTAGGTAGGTTATTTGTGTGAATTTTTCGTTATCATGTTTTGTAATTTGAATCCATGACATACGGTTTTTTAGCCTTAAGTTGATTGCACTAGCTAGTTATTCCGCCATCTCAATGAATAAATAAATAAAAATAAAAAAGTAACGCATGCAGCATGCTTGAATGTATATACGAGATACGGTCCAACAACAGTGCGATATACGTTACTCTTGCCACTTTCATGGACTACTATTATGTATCTACTGACAGAACAAACCATACGGCCTTAATATTAGCGACGTCCACAAATACACAAACATCGGGCAGGCAATTGCCGGATCAAAACGTCGCGTACCAACGATCGAAAGGAAAATCCATTGGGCATTGGCTACCTTGACTTGCAACCGAAAGTCGATCGGCCAAGGACAACGGCGCGTACGCCCAATTCACTCACTTGTAAACTCGTAAGTCTGTAGACCACCCAAAGCTGCCACCAATATGTCCCATCACGAGTCACTAGTGTTGCTGCTACAAATCCAACTCGTAGCCGTGTGCTCGCTTGTCCCTTCATCGGGATCAGGTGGTACGCACGGAAAGATTTAGAAGGCTTTTTTCATATCTTTCATACTAAATTTAGAAGGCAACCAAGATTTAAATTTATCAATGTACTTTTATCATTACAAGCAAATTAAAATATCATCAACATATAAAGACGTTAAGACAAAACACTTATAATATTTGTATATATGCAATGATGACCTTCCGTTATTAAAAAAACAATATGACATGATAGCATTATCAAATAGAATATATAATTGATATGAAGTTTGTTTAAGATCATAAAATGATCTATTCAACTTGTAAATCTTGTTTTTATTTTCTTTTTCTTTTAAAATCTTTCGGCTATTTCATATATATTTCCTTCTCCAAAAGACCATTAAGAAAAGAACTAATAATATGAATTAAATTAAATTTTGCAACATGAGAATATTTTTTTTATAAAGTCAATACCTTCCCTTTGTGTAAAGCATTTAATAACAAATCTACTAATATATTTTTCTACTAAACCTCCTTCATTTAATTCTATTTTAAAAATCCATTTACAACTTATGGGCTTATGGCTATTTGGTAGATTAACAAGTTTCCAAATTTTATTCCTTTTCATGAGTTTAATTATTCCCGCATTACTTCCACCCATAATTTTGATTGTGAGCAGTTAATTGCTTCTTTATAAGTTTTTGATTCTTCCTCTAAATTTGAGATTTTGGAGCGAACTTCCCCCCAAAACAAATAATAATCATTTAGATTTTAGGATGTACTTAAATTCTTGCCACTTATCCTAAGAATGTTAGTGTTGGGAGTTTGATTTTTATTTTCTTCAGGAGCTGAGCCTCCTTTAATGTGAGAATTAATTCCAGATTTATCCATCTATATTTTCAATGGAGTTACAGTAATTCCACCCTTACCCGCTTTGATACAAAAATATTATATTCATGCTTTCCATCAGATTATCCTTTGGATTCCAAAGAATAACCAATAAATTTTTCTAGCATGCTTTTGGGCTGCAATTTTGTATTGTTATTACTTGGCACTCTAATTTGTGCATCATACCCCCAAACACCTACGTGACAAGGTGAGGGTTTATTTTCAGTCCATAACTTATAAAGAGTGATCGTTACAGCTTTCGATAGCGAATGATTTGATAAATAAATAGCAATATGTAAAGCTTCATCCAACAAAGACAAAGAAAGAACTGAATAAGTCATCATAGACCTAAACATATCCATAAGTATTCTATTCCTCCGTTTAGTAAAACCATTTTGTTGCGAAGTGTAAGCTATAATATAATGATGAACAACTCCATACTCTTTACAAAAATTATTTAATATTCCTTAAGTGCATTTTCCTCTATGATTAGTCCTCAAAACTTTTATATTTCTATTTAATTAGTTTTTCACTTCAGGTTCAAATGTCTTGAACACATCAAAATGTTCTGACTTTTATTTAAGAAGATACACATATTCCAATCTAGAATAATCATCAATAAATATGATAAAATGAATCTTTTGACCTCTATTGGGATTAGACATTTGTCGTAAATATCAGAATAAATAATAGTAAGAATCTTATTTGATCTTTCTGTCTTTAGAAAAGGCGTCCGGGTCATCTTACCCATTATACATGCCTCACAAATACCAAAATCTTTCCACTTAAAATGCAAAATTCTAGAATTAATAGGTCTTTTAGTTATGTTTTTAGATATGTGACCAAGTCGTAAATGTCATAAATATGATTCTGAGCATATGTTCCTATCATTAGTATCCTCACTATGGAGATCTTAATGACAAGTTTCAATATGAAATAATTTTCTATTGAGCAATATTTAACTCTTCCTTTTCTAAATAGTATGTCATAACCAATAGATTCTAACTGAGTAACAGAAACTAAATTCCCTCTTATACTAGATGAATATAAAATGTCATGTAATAACAATTTTTAGTCTATTATGAGTTTTTAGAATATAATTTTCAGTTCCAAGTACATCAGCTTTAGTATTAGTTCCTAAACAGATATGTCTATTTCTCCTTAGAATTGTTTGCATAGAAGTAAAATCTCTATGATCTCTAAGTAGTATGAGATGTAGCACCGGAATCGATAACCTAGCTATTTGAAAAAGTAGTAGTAAGTAAAGATTCATTGTATGCAAAAATATTAGACATACCTTTAGGCGAAGAATTACCTTTACGATCAACTGATTGATTGTTTTGATTTTTCTGCTCCTTTGCTTCTTCTTTTTCCTGTAGTCAACCTCGAAATGCCCATATTGACCACAGTTGTGACAATTAAAATTTTTGTACTTATCATACTTCTGAACTGAGTTATGATTTTCATGATCATCTAATCGCGTTTCTTATTAAGCTTTTCTCTCAAATCACGATTATGCTTGCTTTTTTGCCAATTCTTTTTATTATTACCTTTTTTTCTTTCCAAGGTGTAACTCAGAATTATAAGTATTTCTTTTCTTTCCCTGGGAGATTTTTCTATCTTCTTCTATGAGCAAATGGTGTCTCAGAGTTCGCATATTGAGTATCCTTGCATAGTGACAAAAAAGATATCTTAAATTATTCCCATGAATTTGGCAAAGAGTTTAGAATAACTATGATTTGCACTTCTTCAGAAAAAGGAGAGCTACCATTTTTAATTCCTCCGCTAATACACAGAGTTTATTGATATTTTTATTGATTGAAATGTTATCATACATCTTAGTAGAGAGAAAACGATTAGTAATATTAAACATTTTAATAAGAGACATTTCACCAAAATCTTGTTCCATACTGCGTGTTATTTTCCGGGCATTATGTTCATCCTTAAAAAATTCAGTTATTGATCTCAATATAAAAATTCGAGTTCTGTTATTATCCCTATTCTAATTCTTATATTCTTATGCATAAATTTTCGTTTCCCTCAATAGTGGTATTTTTCTCTAGCTCTTTCGAATTGTTTTTATGTATGACATAATCTATGTTTTCAGCAGAAAGTAAAAACATAATCTTTCTTTTTCAAATTGTAAAATTTGAGCCATCTAATTTACAAGATCTGAACAATTTAGAAAAACGCTATTAGTTACCGCTACGAGAAAAGGTGTTACCGGATCATCTGAGGAAGAGTTTACGTTGCGTGTATAAGGGATGACGTCGATGTTTTCTTTCAGATGGCTGGTCGTGACTTGAAACAAGATGGATGTGCTGGCGCGCTACGGACTGAGATGAACCAATACACCACGCAGAGGAGACATGTGGGCTGCACGCACCGACCGAAGAACCAGCATGCCGATCGAGGAAATAGAGGCACTAGCCGCACTACATGCACAAGAGCCCACACGATTTCTTTCCATGCGCAAAAAACAAGCTGATCGAGACGAGGAGATGCCACGCGCGCTAGACCGCGCGACTTTCTGTGTGTGAAGAAAAACAACAACTAAAAAGACAATAGGCTAGCCATTTCCGCAACACCTCCATGCTTCACGTTACTTGATGATGACTTTTGACTGCAGCTGTGAATAGTAGTGACCGATAAAAGCGATTGATAAATAATAATATATTATGTAAAAAATGGTATAATGAAAGACACTATAATATTTAAACTACTATGTGATTTATGGAATTATGATATAATAAAATATAAAATACGTTACATATATAAAAATAAAAATTAATATATAATAAATAATAATAACTGAAAAATAGTTTATAGTACTTAAGACATCCATATTGATTTCAGATAAGAACAGACCCTAAGCCATAAAAGAATCTTCTCGTTACCTCCACGCATCACGTTACCTGCTAGAAAGTATGCCATTGCTTTCATCCTTGCCAGATCGCTTCCACGTGACGTGTGACCAGCCGATGGGGCACGCCGACCGAGACCGAGGATAAGGGGTGATCGGTTGGGCTTAAAAGCTCATGGCTTATGGCTGAAAACACTGTAGCTGATAAAGTCTTATTTAGTATAATTAAATTTTAGAAAATTTAAAAATATAAAAAATATGTTAACCCATTACGTATAATACAAACAAATACGGGAAAAAAGAACCGGCAAAAAAACTTAATAAAAAGTCAAAAGTTCAGAAAAAGACAAAATTTATGAATAGTAAAAAAATAAACCAGAAGCCGAAACCGATTGAAGACACTCGCATCGCGCGAGACCGACTGAGGGAATTCATAGCAACGTGTTGATCCTGCTGGCTTCGAATCAATCACGTAGCTAGTTTTCTATGGTGGACCAATCCTTATGTGACTCCTTCGACCGAGTGTGAAAGAGCCTGAAAATTCAAAATTTTTGAACTTTTCTTGATCTTTGTTTGAATTCTCCTTCCTTTTCTAATTTGGTAAATTCCTAACAAATTACGCTTTCTCCTTTTGGCATTTATGCCTTCTCCTCTCTCTGGCGCCACGCGCGCAGCGCCTCTCCATCACCTTTGCTCGGTTACAGACGCACACGTCGATCTCTCCCCGCCCAAAATTGCAACCGCCGCTCCCAACTCATCTCCACTCCCCTGTCTAGCGACCCCACCAGCCAATCACCCATCTCTGCCCCTCCCTCGCTTCACGCGTCGCCGTTCGCGCACTCACCTCTCGTCGCCGCACAGCTCACCCCCTTCCCTTGCAGCTCAAGCCGCACCGAGTCAAGCCTTGTCAACAGTCGCAGAGGGACAGTACCACCTCCCTCTCACGCTCTCTGCGCAGCTCCAGAACCATCCCATCACCTCGGTCGCGCGGGAGAGACATGGCCGAACTGCATCTCCGGCCTCTCAAGGCCTTTAAAGCCTAATCCCCTTGCCTGAAGCTTCCCAACACCCTCAAGAACCCCACCGAGCCAAAGATTTTTGCTCAACTTCGCCGCTTCGCCGCCAATTGCCGCCCCTGTGCTCGGTGAGCCCTAGAGGCAATTCCATGATTTTGTTGATTGTGTTTCCGATTCAATGTGTTGCCTTGCACCTCTCTGTCTCTGGAACACGTTGGCGAACTCTGCCAGGCGAGAGCATTTGGCTAAACCCCTGACGGTAGAGACACCGTCGACCAAAATGCCTTCACCGTGGCTAGCTCTCCTGAGCTTCATCTGACCCAAATCACCACCTTAACCATGATCCTGATGTTCTGTAGATGGTTAAAAATCCCTCAATTCGGCCGAAAACCTACTAGAACTCCATGGCGCTACCGTGAGGGCCGTCGCCTTCCCGGCTGCCGCTAGCCATCGCCGTTCACCCCCACCCTCCCTAAAGCCCTAAAATGGAATCCCAGACCCAAAGCACACCCCTCAGTGAAACCCATTCCCTCCCAGGTGCGCTGACATCGCCGCTTCGCCGAAGTCGACGAACTCTGTTTTCCCGCCGGGAGGAAGTCCGGAGGTTGAAGACGACCTCCCGGGGGCGATGTGGTCTCATCACGGCCGTCAGTGCCGTTTCATCCGCACGTCCACTTCCGTTTAAATCCAGGGTGTAGCGTCTGTTACTGCCTTCCATCCGAGTGCCCGCGCTTGTCGCATCACGTCCGTCCATGCCATCCAGGCCAGTTGGCCTGCTCGGCCGCGCGCTCGGCTTGGGCCGCAGGCCGGTCGGCCTGCTCGGCGGCGCGGGAAAGAGCCTGCCGGGTTGCACTGTTCACCGGGCCAGCCCAACACTGTTCATCCAATTTAAAAATCCAGAACAATTATTAAAAATCCCAGAAAAATCCAGAAAATCCCAAAAATACACCATTTTGACCATCTTGACATCCTGAATTCAGATTTGTCTTCCTTCCCACCAAATTCATCTCTAATAAATTCAATTTCCTCCATTTGAAATTTTGTGCATTTTACTCCTTTTTCATTAGATTATTTTTCCTACCTTGATTATAATCAAGTATGGACTTATGTGTTATTTTATGTGTTTACACTAGCCTCCGACTTCGCCGATGTTGCAGCCCAAGATCCAGAGCCGGTCGCTCAATTGTACGAGATCATTGAAATTCCTGAGCAGCAAGGCAAGTTGCATGTTTTTGATCATATTGAAGCCCATCAATTTTTTTACAGTATTTAATTAATGTATTTCCATTATTGATAATTGTGAAATGTTAATTGCTTAAAATAAATGTTTAGAATGTCATGCTAATTAGATAAATCCTACCACTGATAAATGCCCTGTTTAAATTGTGGCCACATTCGCCTTGACAACCTTAGTAACAATTAAAATATTGTACAAATATTCATAGATCATCTTATTCAACATTTTGTATTACTAAATGACTTGGCCGTTGGCCAGTAGAATTTAAAAACTGGTACTAAGGTAAGGGTGCGCTGTGAAAAATCACGATGTGATCTCCGTCCATGACCTTACCTTAAGGAAAACTGGTACTAGGGTAAAAGTGCGCTGTGGAAAATCACGATGTGATCTCCGTCCATGACCTTACCCTAGGGAGGAGGCTGACTTGGAATGGTGGTGGTTAGTCCTATTGAGCATAGTGGAAGTTGTGGTTGGTGCCTCAGGTAAAAAATATAAGGACAAGAACATTATGCTAAGTAAAAGACACAGTGAACGCTCAATCACAGAAGTTGACTTGTACCCTTGTTTATCCTTACAAATAGTAAATTAGGGTTTATCCTTATAATTTGCTAGGTATGGTTGTACTTATGACTTGCTAAAACAACAACAGAAGGCCAGTGGAGCCAAGAAGAGCCAGCTGAGGAAGAAGCTCTTGAAGAGCCTGCCTTCTTTGAGGAAGACTGGTCTTAGGTCTTAGCCTCGCTCAGGCCGCTTGAGATCTTTTGTAATGTACTGTGGTTTGTGGGCTTGCGCGCCCGCTAGTGAAAACTGGTCGATGAACCCTATATTGTAATAAAAGTTGGTTCTTTGTTGTAAACTTGTATTGTTGTAATGATCGTTTATATTTAGAACGTCATAATTGTTTATTTTTATATGATTACAAAGTTTTATAATGATTTTAGAAATAGAGGCGTTACAGAGTGCATGTGCTGGTTGACGCTGATGTTTTATTTCCCATGGCCAGTTGTAACTCGAAACAAGGTGGACGTGCAGGCGCGCTACGGACCGAGACGAAGCAAGACATCACGCAGAGGAGACGTGGGTTGCAGGTGCTGATCGCGAACCGGCACGCTGATCGGGGAAACAGAGGCGTCACGCGCGCGAGAGCCCACACGATTTCTTTCCATGCGCAAATAAAAAAAAACACGCCGATCGAGACGAGGAGATGCCACGCGCGCGAGACTGCACGCTCTCTTTCCGTGCGTGAAGAAAAACAACAACAGAAAAGACAATCGGCTAGCCAGTTCCGCAACACCTCCATGCTACGTTACTTACTAGAGAGATATTAAGTGTTTGTTTATATTAATTTTTATTGATAGTTTTTAATTATAATTGATAAATAATAATACGGATAGAAGCAATTGATAAATAGTATTAGCTAATGAATAGTAGTATATTATGTAAAAAATAGTGCAACGAAAGACACTATAATATTTAAACTATCGTACAACCTATAGAATTATAATATAATAAAATATATAAAATATTATAATATATAAAAATAAAAAGTAATAGCTAATAAATAGTAATAGCTAAAAGCAATAGTTTATAACACCTGTATTGGTTTCCGGTACGCCTCGGCCTAAAGCCATAAAATAATCTTCTCGTTATGCCATTGGCTTCGTCCTTGCCAAATCGCTTCCACGTGCCGTGTGACCAGCTGATGGCGCACGCCGACCGAGACGAAGACGAGATCTAGCGCGAGACGAGGACCAAGGGAGAATACGCTCGCGTCGCGCGAGACCGACTGGGACTGAAAGAACGGCAGGAAGTCTGTCTTGCATTAAAGAAGGAAAGCACGTTTTAACCACATTCGACTAATAAATTTCGGTGTGATCATTTCGGCTCCAGCTTCTTATTTCTGATTTATTTTTTACTATTTATAAATTTCGTTTTATTCTGAACTTTTGGCTTTTTGTTGAGCTTTTTTGCCGGTTCTTTTTTTCCCGTATGTGTTTGTATTATATGTAATGGGCTAACATATTTTTCTATTTTTAATTTTTTAAAATTTAATTATGCTAAATAAGTTTCTGTCAGCTACAGTGTTTTTTCAGTCAGCTACAGTGCTTTTCAGCCATAAACCACCAAAAAAAGCCCAAATGATCACCACCAAAGTTTCAATAGAGAACTACAGTTGCACAGATAAATGGTTTCGCGTCAAAAAAAAAAATTACAGATCAACCGTCAAGGAAAACTTAAGGTCAAAACACTGATAAAATTGCAAGTTCCTTTTGTATTCGATCCGAGAACATCGATTTTCTTACTAAACATTTTCAGCGAGCGTACCAGACAACAGCTGATCGAGTTATAGATACGCGGTTGATGAGTGGCGCGCCTAGATTTTACAGCAATGAAGAGAGTAAAAAAATAATAGTAATGAAAAGGTACATTATGTATATTAAATAATAAAACATTGCATTACACATTTTACTAAAAAAAATCAACATCAAAAGCATATTAGAAGGGAAATTCGGCTAGTTGTCAAATAATAAGCGACGGGGTGATAGATTTGTAGGTATGTCAACAATGGATGAGAATATCATGTAACTTCTTATTGCTGTGAAGCAGAGAAATTGAACTGAGTTATCGAGGTCATCACTGGTCAGAGAAAGATAGGCAAGGCACCAAGACTTACAAATTGAAGGGCATGAGTCGTGAAGCTACTGCACCTCTTATTTATTAATTTGACATCGGCCACCATTAAATACCAACTCACATCTGTGCTCACTGGCATTCTAGGCTTCTCACTATGACCACTGATGGTGGTGCCTAGCGATGCCAACTGACGTCATGGAACGCTCCTGTCAGACGGTGATGCGTCGTACCAAACGGAATACATCAGCTGGATGGCATCTCGTTAATCATATACTTTCAGCACACTAGAAAATATATATATCACACACTTAAAGAAAAAGAAAAAGATCACTGCGATTTTTTTGTCTTGCATCACCAAGCTGACGTGATATGTTGGTGGAAGCCATTGGCGATTTGGCGGAGACCGAAGGGATGAAAAATATCTCACGCAAATCAGCCCAGTAGCACTATTTTCTGATCAAGACTCTGCATTACCCTTAAAAAATGAGACTCAACAGTAGTCGCCTTAGTTTGTGATTATCCCCCCTCTTTGTTAGAGCATCAGAAGTGTATATATCATAATGGACCTTAAGGTGGTCTCACCTAATTGTTAAGGTCGACTCGTTATGTTTGAGGCCACCGCTCGGCTGTAACAAGGGTCCCACTCGGTAGAAAAAAATATTTTAATGAACAACAGGGTCCCATGTGGACATGTGGTAGTTGGTAGTTGGCTGGTGGGGGAGAGAGAACAACAGGATTAAAAGAAAATTGTATTTTAATGCTTGTGGCCAGGTCTTTAGCTTGAGGACCGACCTTAAGCTTTTTTACTTATGACCTGTTTAAAGCCAACCCTGTAATGTATAAGGTCGACCTTAATGTGGCTTATGACCCCTTATTTTTATACACTCCAGATGCCCTTATCGAATCCACTTGTGGTTCTCCAGAACAAAACTTTATGGACAACTGGAAAGAAAATTATGTAAAGTTGGGGCACTTGGTCTGCGAATCTCTCGGTAAGCATCATGAATGATATGAAAGGAGTGAATGAATGATCAGTTTACTTGTGGTTACTCTTAATTCTTTTGATCATTTACTTATTAATTATTTTCAAAATTTCACTTTCAATCTATTTATTGTGTTTATTTTAAATTATTGCTTTCTGTAAAATAACCTTTTAGCCATCCTTTGGAAGCCTTGTATATTATACTGCATCTTTGTTACAAACGACTTGTTGAGTACTCTATGTATTCACGGCTATATCCACATTTGGTTAGTTAAAGAAGTAAAACCATATCAGCAGAAGGTACCTGAAGGAGGATACTTCGACGACTTCGCAGATTAGGACTTCCCTCCCCAGTCGATTGCCTGTGGACATGTCGAATGGCCACTTCGTCTTTGTTGTATTTTTGCTGCAAGTTTCTTAAGCCTTTCAGGCGATTATCTATAAGCTTAACCATAAGGTCGCAACTATAATAATAATTAATAATATTTGAGTCTTTTTTTGTGAATCATGATATGGTTGATATTTCATCTTTGTTTATATTGTGTGCACTAGCGAGATTCTGGACTAGTGCAGAATATATAGGAGTGTCCGGATGTAACATCCCAAATTTTTGCTAAAAAAAAATTAAATAAATAAATAAATAATAAAAATGGAATGAAATAAAATTTAAAAATTAAAATAAGTATTGTTGTGCCCAAGTTTTAATCTTGGATTTGCTCTGAATTTCTGTCTTTGAAAAAGCCTGATTTGGAAAAGTATTTCAAGTGAACACCCAAAAATAAAATTAAGTAAAATGATATTTTGATTTTATATAAAAATTCTATGTCAAATTAATATTTGGAGTTATTTGGATTTTATTTGGTTCCCTGGTTTTTCTGGAGTTTGAAAATGTATTTTTGAAATTAAAAAGTATTTTAAAGTATGAAATTGTAATACCAAAATTAGTTGGAAATATTTTTATTAAGTTCCAAATGTCTCCAGGAGATTCTCTGAAATTTTCTGAGATTTTTGGAATTTATTTCATATTTTTCTGAGGCTAAATGAATTTCCTGGCAATTTCTGAAAATCAGAAATCAATTTCCAAAAAAATAAATCCCAACCCCCTCCCCCGGCCGCCACGTGGACGGCCAGATTGCCGCCCACGTCCTCCCTCCATCGGCCCATCCCAGCCGCCCGCCTCATCCCACCTCCCCCTCCTCCCGGGCCGACAAGTGGCCGGCCCGGATTGCGCCACGTCGCCCGCCGCCCCTTCTTGCTCTCGGCCGCCCGATCTCCCCTTCCTCCATCTCAACCGCCCGCGCTCTTTCTTTCTCTGCTCCCCCGGCCCTACCAGTCAGCGCCCCGCTCTCTCTCTCCTCCTCCCCGGTCCCACCCGTCGGTCGCTGCTCCCGCGCCCCCTCCTTCTCTCTCTCTGCCGCTGGGGCCCGCCCGTCAGATCTGTCTTCTCCCCGCCCCCTTCTTCCCCGCGTGCGCCGCCGCCGCGCCTAACCAGCCACCCCGCCCTTCCCGGCCACTCCCCCATCTCCCCGCAACGGCCGTCACCGCCGCCATTATCGCGCGGGCGGTTAGCTCGCCGCCCGGCCCCCCCCCCCTATAAATACCCCCCGAGCTTCGCCTCCTCCCACCGCACCTCGCCCTCACATCCGCTCCCCCTCTCCGCCGCCCTAGCGCCACCGCGCCGTGCGCCTAGCTCCCGAGCTCCGCCCCAACTCCGGCGAGGCATTGCCGGAGCCTCAGGCCACCTCGCGCCTCGTCGTCTCCACCGCTGCCTTCGCCGCGCCCTCACGCACCTCGGAGACCCCGCAGCCGAGCCTCTCCACCGCCGGAGCGCCGCCGCGCCGTGAGACCCGAACCGCCGCCGCCTCTCTTCGCCGCCGACCACCTCCCGGCCGCCCTCGGTAACCGCCGCCCCTACCCCGCGTTCCCCTCGGCCTCCTCTCTCCTTTCCGACCATTGCCGGCCGCCGCCGTCCACCGGAGCTCCGGCGAGGCTCGCCTCCCGTGCGCTCTCCGGCCGGCTCGCCCACGTCAGCGCCACGTGGCGCCACGTACCCCGCCACCTCGGCGCCACCTCACCAGCCCGTGCCCAGTCAGCGCCACACCGCCACCTGTGCCACCTCAGCGCCTCCCCCTCTCAGTGGACCTGGTCCATGGACCAAGGGCCCACCGGTCAGTCGGCTCCCCTCGGGCTGACGTCATGCTGGCGTCATAAGTCCCTTTTCCCGTTGAAAAATAAATCAGCGGAAATTTAAATCCTTGCTGACGCAATAATTCCATTTTCCTTTAGGAAAATAATTTCAGAAATCCCTCTTTTTCCGTTTTCCCTGAATTTAATCTTCCCGGAGCCCGTTCTCCTTCGTTCTAACTCCGATTTGGCCCATTCAAATTTCTAAATTCATCAAAAATTCTTCTCTATCCATTTCTAGCCTCAATTCAAATATTTGAGTTCAATTTGAATTTAATTTGAATTTATTTGAATTTGGTGGGTTATTTTGACGTGTAGACTTCGACGATTCGGGAAATTTCTTCGACGAAGATTCAAGCCAAGTTGAAGACCAAGGCAAGTCACCCTCCTTGATCATGTTGATCCCAGAATTGCAAATAAAATTATGTTGTTTCAAATTATATTGCATGCATATTTTTATTCAGCGTATTTCAATTCTGTTTTAAATATAGTTATGCCTACTTGTTAATCCCTCCATTGAATTTGAATTCCTCAATACCTTGTCACCCTAGATTCAAACTCTAGTTAATACATTAGTGTTGGCTAGAGAGTTTATTCAAATGCTTAGCCCTGCGAAGTTATATTATTTGTTTTTGGGTTACCTTTTCACATAAAATGATAAACCCTTTCACATGAAATGATATACTCTTGACTTTGGTGAGTTAAGGAGGTTTATAAAATTATTTTGAAAGCAAATATAAAACTGGTTTAGACTTAGGCATTTGGTTAGAGTGGTGGGTGCAGGCATGCCCTGTTGGTTGGAGCCGCAGTGGTTGATTGTCGTGCACGGGGGTATGTGGTTGGGCCTGAGTCAGATTAAGGACCGGTCTGTGAGCTACTGTTGCAAAGCCCTAACGTACTACCACATGGCTGGTATGGGACAGCCCTGGCTGAATAATTTGCGAAGTCCCAACCTGAGTCAAGTTGTAGGTTGAAAGTGAGCGTGGTTGGACCATGTGAAGTCTCACTTGGGCGAGCGTGGTTAAGCCATGAGAAGTCTCGTCTAGGCTCAAGAGGGGGTCCCGGTCTGGTGGATTCCTTACTGGGGTGAAACCTTAGAGTTGGCTTGGCCAGGTTGAAGGCTTTGCATTGTAAAGGCCTTGTCACGACTCCCCACCGCACACCTAAGGAAGTGTGTAATCTAGTGGTACAATGGGATGATCGTGTCTTGTGGGTAAAGCTGTACAACCTCTGCAGAGTGTATAATCTATCCTGGATAGCCGTGCCCACGGTCATGGGCATGCTGAGTAAAAGTTTTTCATGGATTAGACTTTGTTTTTTTCAAAAACGTTTTCGAAAATCTTATGGATGGATGGAATCCATGAGAGAATGAAAATCTTGTGGGTGGATGGAACCCATGAGAGAGATTGGAAGCTTGTGGATGGATGGAATCCGCGAGTGTTTGGAAACGTGTGGATGGATGGAATCCATACGTGATCTTTTGGAAAAGATGATCCGGGTGTGATGCCCGTGGATAGGTTGGTGTATGGTCGAAGCCTGCACTGACGGTATTACTTTCTACTACAATTATTGTTTTTACTTACTGTATTAAATTCAGCAATTTCAATCTACTTATTGTATTTCATAAATGTTGTTTTATGCAAACTAACCCTATAAGCCTTCCTTTGAAGCCTTTATCATTATGTTGCATTTTCCCGGGTGACTTGCGGAGTACAAGTTTGTACTCACCTTGCTTTTTCCACACAGAGAAGGAAGACGTCAACTACGGTGAAGATCTGGACGAGTAGGCCGCGTCTTACTGTCGTTTGCCTGTGGGTAGGCTTGGGCTTCGCTATTTATCAGTTTGCTTCCGCAGTTATTTTCTCTATTTATTTTTTGCCAATGAGCATTGATGTAAGACTTGGCCATAAGGCCGTACCTTTCATTTAATATAATCAGTCATTTGTGCTTGGTATTTATCTTTGTTGTGACTGTGTGCACTAGCTGATCCTGGACTAGTGCGATTTACACAGAGGATCCAGGAGTCGTTACTCCTGGTTCCGACAAAGGTGGTATCAGAGCCATGACGATACTAAGACGCGACCGTAGGTAGAATAGAATGGTTTGACCTTAGGGACTTATTTTACTAAAGCAATAATTTCAAAAGTTTTGCTTAATCTTACCCCTTAATCTTTGCTTATCCTTATCTCAATCCTTTCTTGTCTTTATGTCATTTTTGAAAAACATATTTCTGCCTCTTCCCTTATTCCAAAACGACTATAGTTGGCAATCGTTGGAATTCTTCGTCACTTCAATCTTTTCCTTGAAGGATCGCGCTTTGTACCTCGACAGCCATGAAGAATGACACCAAGGCGACCCTTACCCCCTTTAGGATAAGTTATTAGGCTAGTTAATAAAACGTTGTTATGAGCTGTCAAGCTTTCTCTTTTGTCGGCAGCCATAACTAATACTTATCAGTTTAATAAAGGTTTTAATAAAGTTGAAGTTTTGTTTTAGGTTGCGCAAAATATCCCCTATTCCTTCCTTTGCCTTGAGTCCCTTCTCTCCTAATTCTTAAAAGCAACCAGCAGATGGTGAACACGAGGAACAACAGCAACAGCAACATGAATGGAGAACCAGGAAGTCAGTCCGTCCCGCCACCGGCAAATGAACCTGATTGGGCTCAAATGATGGCAAACCAGACTCAACTTATTCAACTTCTGACACAGACCATCAACAACAATGCACAACCAACTCCACTTGTGCCAGCTCAAGCTCCTCAATCAAGGTTATCGGAGTTTATGCGCTTGCGTCCCCCGACCTTCTCCAGCAGCACTGAACCCATGGACGCAGACGATTGGCTTAGAGCAATCGGAAAGAAGCTGGACATTATCCAATGCACTGATCGGGAAAAAGTTTTGTTTTCTTCACACCAGCTGCATGGACCAGCATCAGAATGGTGGGACACCTACACCGCCGCCCATGCCAATGCTCAAGAAATCACTTGGAATGAGTTCATGAAGAACTTCCGCAAAGCTCATGTTCCTACTGGCACCGTCACTCTGAAGAAAAGGGAATTTCGAGCATTGCGCCAAGGAAGCCGCTCCGTCAATGAGTATTTGCAGAAGTTCAACCAGTTGGCACGCTATGCACCTGAAGACGTCGCCACAGATGAAGCCAAGCAGGAAAGGTTTCTCGAAGGACTCAACGATAACATATCTGTTCAACTCCTGTCCAATGATTACGCTGACTTCCACCAGCTTGTCAGCAAGGCAATTCGCCAGGAGTCCAAACATCAAGAAATGGAGAATCGTAAGAGACGGATGTATGGTCAGCATGTGAACACCGGCAGTTTCTCCAAGGCAAGAAGAGCGCCATCACAGAGCAACAGATTCTAGCTTTCGTCATCAACTGGAGAGCTAGTCCCCGCGAACACCGCTCCCGATACTGAAGGCAACCAAGTCTTGAAGGACCCGAACCCTGCAGCGGGAATCACTTGCTTCAACTATCATGAGATGGGACATTATGCTAGCAACTGCCCCAAGAAGCAGCAAGTAATGAAGAATGGTACCCCAGGAGCATCAACAGCCAACCACCTGCAGGCAGCAAATAGAGGGCCAAAGAAGTTCTTCAAAGGACGCCTGAATCAGATATCAGCTCAAGCCATGCAGAGTAAGATCCAAACCCAATTCTTGCTAGCCAACCCGAATCTCGGGGACGAGATTCTTTTTAAGGGGAGTAGATTTGTAACATCCCAAATTTTTGCTAAAAAAAATTAATTAAATAAATAAATAATAAAAATGGAATGAAATAAAATTTAAAAATTAAAATAAGTATTGTTGTGCCCAAGTTTTAATCTTGGATTTGCTCTGAATTTCTGTCTTTGAAAAAGCCTGATTTGGAAAAGTATTTCAAGTGAACACCCAAAAATAAAATTAAGTAAAATGATATTTTGATTTTATATAAAAATTCTATGTCAAATTAATATTTGGAGTTATTTGGATTTTATTTGTTTCCCTGGTTTTTCTGGAGTTTGAAAATGTATTTTTGAAATTAAAAAGTATTTTAAAGTATGAAATTATAATACCAACATTAGTTGGAAATATTTTTATTAAGTTCCAAATGTTTCCAGGAAATTCTCTGAATTTTTCTGAGATTTTTGGAATTTATTTCATATTTTTCTGAGGCTAAATGAATTTCCTGGCAATTTCTGAAAATCAGAAATCAATTTCCAAAAAAATAAATCCCAACCCCCTCCCCCGGCCGCCACGTGGACGGCCAGATTGCCGCCCACGTCCTCCCTCCATCGGCCCATCCCAGCCGCCCGCCTCATCCCACCTCCCCCTCCTCCCGGGCCGACAAGTGGCCGGCCCGGATTGCGCCACGTCGCCCGCCGCCCCTTCTTGCTCTCGGCCGCCCGATCTCCCCTTCCTCCATCTCAACCGCCCGCGCTCTTTCTTTCTCTGCTCCCCCGGCCCTACCAGTCAGCGCCCCGCTCTCTCTCTCCTCCTCCCCGGTCCCACCCGTCGGTCGCTGCTCCCGCGCCCCCTCCTTCTCTCTCTCTGCCGCTGGGGCCCGCCCGTCAGATCTGTCTTCTCCCCGCCCCCTTCTTCCCCGCGTGCGCCGCCGCCGCGCCTAACCAGCCACCCCGCCCTTCCCGGCCACTCCCCCACCTCCCGCTCGTGCGCCGCCCCCTTCCGCAAGCCGCGCCCCCCCTACCCGCACGACCCGCTCCCGCGCCCCATCTCCCCGCAACGGCCGTCACCGCCGCCATTATCGCGCGGGCGGTTAGCTCGCCGCCCGGCCCCCCCTATAAATACCCCCCGAGCTTCGCCTCCTCCCACCGCACCTCGCCCTCACATCCGCTCCCCCTCTCCGCCGCCCTAGCGCCACCGCGCCGTGCGCCTAGCTCCCGAGCTCCGCCCCAACTCCGGCGAGGCATTGCCGGAGCCTCAGGCCACCTCGCGCCTCGTCGTCTCCACCGCTGCCTTCGCCGCGCCCTCACGCACCTCGGAGACCCCGCAGCCGAGCCTCTCCACCGCCGGAGCGCCGCCGCGCCGTGAGACCCGAACCACCGCCGCCTCTCTTCGCCGCCGACCACCTCCCGGCCGCCCTCGGTAACCGCCGCCCCTACCCCGCGTTCCCCTCGGCCTCCTCTCTCCTTTCCGACCATCGCCGGCCGCCGCCGTCCACCGGAGCTCCGGCGAGGCTCGCCTCCCGTGCGCTCTCCGGCCGGCTCGCCCACGTCAGCGCCACGTGGCGCCACGTACCCCGCCACCTCGGCGCCACCTCACCAGCCCGTGCCCAGTCAGCGCCACACCGCCACCTGTGCCACCTCAGCGCCTCCCCCTCTCAGTGGACCTGGTCCATGGACCAAGGGCCCACCGGTCAGTCGGCTCCCCTCGGGCTGACGTCATGCTGGCGTCATAAGTCCCTTTTCCCGTTGAAAAATAAATCAGCGGAAATTTAAATCCTTGCTGACGCAATAATTCTATTTTCCTTTAGGAAAATAATTTCAGAAATCCCTCTTTTTCCGTTTTCCGTGAATTTAATCTTCCCGGAGCCCGTTCTCCTTCGTTCTAACTCCGATTTGGCCCATTCAAATTTCTAAATTCATCAAAAATTCTCCTCTATCCATTTATAGCCTCAATTCAAATATTTGAGTTCAATTTGAATTTAATTTGAATTTATTTGAATTTGGTGGGTTATTTTGACGTGTAGACTTCGACGATTCGGGAAATTTCTTCGACGAAGATTCAAGCCAAGTTGAAGACCAAGGCAAGTCACCCTCCTTGATCATGTTGATCCCAGAATTGCAAATAAAATTATGTTGTTTCAAATTATATTGCATGCATATTTTTATTCAGCGTATTTCAATTCTGTTTTAAATATAGTTATGCCTACTTGTTAATCCCTCCATTGAATTTGAATTCCTCAATACCTTGTCACCCTAGATTCAAACTCTAGTTAATACATTAGTGTTGGCTAGAGAGTTTATTCAAATGCTTAGCCCTGCGAAGTTATATTATTTGTTTTTGGGTTACCTTTTCACATAAAATGATAAACCCTTTCACATGAAATGATATACTCTTGAC
Source organism: Dendrocalamus latiflorus (assembly GCA_017311315.1). Taxonomy (NCBI): domain Eukaryota; kingdom Viridiplantae; phylum Streptophyta; class Magnoliopsida; order Poales; family Poaceae; genus Dendrocalamus; species Dendrocalamus latiflorus. Next base: position 4,367,649 of record CM029664.1, read on the forward strand.
TTTGGTGAGTTAAGGAGGTTTATAAAATTATTTTGAAAGCAAATATAAAACTGGTTTAGACTTAGGCATTTGGTTAGAGTGGTGGGTGCAGGCATGCCCTGTTGGTTGGAGTCGCAGTGGTTGATTGTCGTGCACGGGGGTATGTGGTTGGGCCTGAGTCAGATTAAGGACCGGTCTGTGAGCTACTGTTGCAAAGCCCTAACGTACTACCACATGGCTGGTATGGGACAGCCCTGGCTGAATAATTTGCGAAGTCCCAACCTGAGTCAAGTTGTAGGTTGAAAGTGAGCGTGGTTGGACCATGTGAAGTCTCACTTGGGCGAGCGTGGTTAAGCCATGAGAAGTCTCGTCTAGGCTCAAGAGGGGGTCCCGGTCTGGTGGATTCCTTACTGGGGTGAAACCTTAGAGTTGGCTTGGCCAGGTTGAAGGCTTTGCATTGTAAAGGCCTTGTCACGACTCCCCACCGCACACCTAAGGAAGTGTGTAATCTAGTGGTACAACGGGATGATCGTGTCTTGTGGGTAAAGCTGTACAACCTCTGCAGAGTGTATAATCTATCCTGGATAGCCGTGCCCACGGTCATGGGCATGCTGAGTAAAAGTTTTTCATGGATTAGACTTTGTTTTTTTCAAAAACGTTTTCGAAAACCTTATGGATGGATGGAATCCATGAGAGAATGAAAATCTTGTGGGTGGATGGAACCCATGAGAGAGATTGGAAGCTTGTGGATGGATGGAATCCGCGAGTGTTTGGAAACGTGTGGATGGATGGAATCCATACGTGATCTTTTGGAAAAGATGATCCGGGTGTGATGCCCGTGGATAGGTTGGTGTATGGTCGAAGCCTGCACTGACGGTATTACTTTCTACTACAATTATTGTTTTTACTTACTGTATTAAATTCAGCAATTTTAATCTACTTATTGTATTTCATAAATGTTGTTTTATGCAAACTAACCCTATAAGCCTTCCTTTGAAGCCTTTATCATTATGTTGCATTTTCCCGGGTGACTTGCGGAGTACAAGTTTGTACTCACCTTGCTTTTTCCACACAGAGAAGGAAGACGTCAACTACGGTGAAGATCTGGACGAGTAGGCCGCGTCTTACTGTCGTTTGCCTGTGGGTAGACTTGGGCTTCGCTATTTATCAGTTTGCTTCCGCAGTTATTTTCTCTATTTATTTTTTGCCAATGAGCATTGATGTAAGACTTGGCCATAAGGCCGTACCTTTCATTTAATATAATCAGTCATTTGTGCTTGGTATTTATCTTTGTTGTGACTGTGTGCACTAGCTGATCCTGGACTAGTGCGATTTACACAGAGGATCCAGGAGTCGTTACTCCGGGTTCCGACACCGGATTTGCAAATTCGGGTCTCTACAATAGTTTTATTCACACTTTACTCAATATTATGGCTATGCATGATTATGAGCTTGAACAATTGGATGTGAAAACATCATTCTTATATGGGGAATTAGAAGAAGACATTTATATAAAGCAACCAAAATATGTTATTATTCCGGAAAAAGAGAATTTTGTTTGCAAATTGAAGAAATATCTTTGTGGTTTGAAGCAATCACTTAAACAATAGTATAAGAGATTTGACTCATTTATGATATCTCAAGATTTTAAAAGATCCAATTATGATAGATGTGTTTATTTAAAGACTGTTAATGGTTTAGCTATTTATTTGCTCCTATATGTTCATAATTTGTTGATTGCTACAAAAGTTAAGGCTGAAATTTTAAAGTTGAAGGCACAATTAAGCAGTGAATTTGAGATGAAAGATCTCGATGTAACAAAAAGATTCTTGATATGAAAATCATTAGAGATAGATAGTTTAGCAAATTATATCTAAGTCAAAAAGGGTATATTGATAAAGTTCTTCATCGTTTCAATATGCATAAGGTCAAACATGTGAGTACCCTCTTAGCTACACATTTCATACTTTCTTCAGCGTCATGTCCACAATCTAATGATGAAATTGAGTACATGTTTAAAGTTCCATATCCAAGTGGAGTTGGTTCGCTTATATATGGCATGGTATATTCTCGCCCTGATTTATCTCAATTTTTGAATGTGGTTAGTAGATACACAGCTAATCCTAAAAAAGAGCATTGGAAAGTAGTTCAATAGATATTTAGATATTTGTAGGGCATATTTAATGCTTGTTTACAATTTGGGAAGTCTAGAGATGGACTCATTGGTTATGTGGATTCTGATTTTGCTGAAGATTTGGATAAAAGATCTCTCACCAGTTATGTGTTCACTATTGGAGGGTATACCATTAGCTGTAAAGCTAGTTTGCAAGCTATCGTTACCTTGTCTACTACAGAAGCTAAATATATTACTATTTTCTTAAGCTTGCAAAGAAGCCATTTGGTAGAGGTTTATTTACTGAGTTTTGTGGAAATACATCTTACACTACAATATTTTGTGATAGTCAGAATGCTATTTGCCTTACGAAAGATCAAATATTACATGAGAGAATAAAGCACATTGATATCAGGTATCAGTACATTTAAGGTGTTATTACTTAAAGTGATATTAAAGTCAGCAAGATAAGTACTTATGATAATCCAAGTGATATATTGACAAAGCCAATTTCTTCATCTAAGTGTGAGTTTTGCCCAAACTTAGTTAGCATTACTAACTAGTTCTTTGGACTTTCAGCACTCAAGATGTACATGCTGATTTTATTAAAAGAATTTATCATATTCTTTGACTACTGGAGGGAATTCGGCTTAAGGTGGAGACCTATAAGTATAATAAAAAACTAGAAAATAGTTAGCACTCCATCTTTCCATCCATCTTTCACTAATTTTTTTATTTTTCTATTCGTTAGCGCTAGCCTCAAAGGCCGGAGGCAGTCTCCAAACATTCCGCAATGGTTAGCGTCCCCTGTATGGCCCTTCCTCTCTTCCTTAGAGGTCAAAAAAAAATCACACTGTAGATGATCTAATCATGCGTTGCCTTCATTCCTTGCCAGATCGCTTCCACGTGCCGTGTGACCAGCTGATGGCGCACGCCGACCGAGACCCAGGACCAGATCGACCGCGAGACCGACTGAGACTGAGGGAATTCATGGGAACGTGTTGATCCTGCTGGCTTTGAATCAATCACGTAGCTAGTTTTCTTTGGTGGACCAATCCTTATGTGACTGACTCCTTGGACCGAGTGCATGTGCTGGTTTACATTACACATTTTATTTTAAAAATCAACATCAGAAGCAGATTACAAGGGAAATTCGGCTAGTTGTCAAATAATAAGCGACGAGGTGATAGATTTGTAACTATGTCAGTCATGGATGAGTCCTCCTTTGGATGTTATGTAACTTCCGATTGCTGCGAAGCAGAAAAATGAACTGAGTTATCGAGCTGATCACTGGTCAGGGAAGCAAACGATAAAAAGACAACACTACAGCAGGACAGGCAAGACACCAAGACTTACAAATTGAAGGGCATGGAGTCGTGAAGCTACTGCACCTTTTATTTATTGACTTGGTCTATTTTACTCTCTTCAACTCTTTAGTTGATCCAACATTCAAACTCCAAATACGAAACCGGGTAACCTACAACCCTAAAGTTATGAAACCAGGTATATGACCCCTCGCGTCCAATCCACCCCGGCCACAATGGATGCAACCTCACTGGTTTGGGTTGACATGACAGCTCAATCTTAATTGAATTAGTGACCACATCATCTAGCTTGCCACGTCATGACAAATCTCTCTCTTCTAACCCTCTTTCCGTCTAACTCCCCTCCAATCTCTCTCTCTTTCTCTGCAGCCACTGGCAAGCCACCTTCTCTCTGCCCCCATCTCCTTTTCTCTGGCGTTTTAATTCGTCTGCCATGCTACAGGCCTCTAGCATGGACACGACCATGTTGAAGGCATGATGAAGCCAAACAGCACGATGAGACCATCCATAGTGAGCACGTTCAGGTTGTACAACACAGCGGTGATGGCGCCAAGCATGGTGGTGTTTGACCCCAAGAACGGTGCCGGCGAGAGGATGACAGCTAGGGAGGACCCAGCGACGGTGACATTGATGGCGCCGAGATCAACGGGGGCGGCCGGTGGTTTGGAACAGCGTCGTGACAAGCTTCTCAGAGGCAGGGAGCCGACAGAGGTCGGCGGGGGTGAGGTACTCAAGCAAGACATGGTAGCGGAGCACGTTAGCGAGGTTGGCCCCAAATGTGGCCATGAACGCCGACGACAACTGTGGGAGGTTGCCGTTCGGCATGGAGAGCAGCGTCAACGACAGCCACTCGACGAGCTCCCCGACCACCGAGTTGAACAAGTACAGCCGTGTGAAGCCAGTGTGGTCGGAGTTGTCCTTGCAACCGTAGACCAGATCTAGTTTTCGATCGTCTTCTTCGTGCCCAGTCCTCGCCACCATTGGAGCCAACGGAAGGAGCTCGCATCCCATCGCGTCGTCACATCTTCATCGATTTAAAACGCATCACGGTGTGTTCCCGAGCAAGAGCGCCAAGAAACCTCAAGGAATTGAGTTGTGGCTCTGTGGTTGCAGAGATCGAGCGCATCTTCCCCAACACTAGTTGAGTGTCTTTGCCACCAAGTTTCATTGCCTCCGTTGAGCTTCCATTGTTCTTGACCTCACCTTTGAGTTAGCCATGTCGCGTTCTACCCGGTGTTTGCCTTATTGTTGTTGGAAGTCCCTTCCCTCACTGCCGCCGCTGTAGCAAGCCATCACTGCCGTTGTGCGTGACCACGCCAACTGCCCTGGGCCATCTTTCCACATGCCTATAGCCTCCCTTGGGCTCGCCATGCCCCAAGCGTTCCGTTTGGCTGCTGTCGTCCGCCACCGTTGCCCCGTCGCCAGCAACGAGCTCATCCAGATTCGAGCTGTGTGTCTCTTATTTGGCTGATTTTACTGATCAAACTGTCATGTGAGTAGAAAATCAGTGATGTGGCGATCTATGTGGCAAAACCACCACAGAAAATAGTTTTAGGGGGTGAAAAGTGAACGGTATTGATAATTGAGATGCGTTGATTATCCGATTTTGTACTTAAAGGTTGAAAGTTAGATCAACTAAAGAGCTAAAGGCGGTAAAATAGACTTATTTTTTGGTTTATTAATTTGACATCGGCCACCGTTAAATACCAACTCGCGTCTGTGTTCTAGTAAAAATGGAGCTAATTCTGGTGCGCTACAAATGCAGTATTTGCAATTTGCTCACTAGCATTCTAGGCTTCTATCACTGTGACCACTGGAGGTGGTGCACGATGCAACTGATGTCGTGGAACGCTCCTATCTGACGGTGATGCGTTGTGCCGAACGTAATACATCTGCTTGATGGCACCTCGTTAATCATGTTTGAGTAGTTACTTTCAGCACACTAGAAAATATATATCACACACTCAAGAAAAAGAAAATAAAATCATTGAGATTTGTTTGTCTTTCATCGCCAAGCTGACGTAATATGTTAGTGGAAGCCATTGCCGATTTGGCGGGGACCGAAGGGATATGAAAAATATCTCACGCAATATCTTAATGAATTTTTTTTGTAAATAATCTATATTTTATTCAAAATTACAGAAATATACTCGCGCAAATTTTTTTTTTACAGAAATAGGCTCCAGTCATCCAACCTTTGGGAGACTGGAATCTATCTCTCAACGGCCGCGTGCACATAAGCAATCCGCTGGCGGTTGAGCGAAATAATTGCAATCGCTGAACTATCAGGTGACTTCTTCCAGTCGTTCAGTGGTTAGGCAACTGCAATTCAGTCGTCCAACCGTTAGACGACTGGAGACGCATATAAATTAGCCGTACGGGCGAGCGGCTGAAGCCACTCAGTCACGCGGTTAATAGACGTAAAAGAAGAGAAGAGAAGAGAAGAAGAAAGGAGAGGAGGGAGAGGAGGAGAGGAGAGAGAGTGGAAGAAGAAGGGCTTCACTATTTTTGTTAGATAAATTTTTTTATATGAAGTATATATTTATTTAGTGTTAGTATCCGTAGAAAATTGTAGATGTATAAAAGAATAGTAGTTGTAGAAAATTGTAGACATAGAAAATTAGCAGATTGTTTAGTGAAGAAAATTGCAGAAAAATAGTAGATGTAGAAAATTTTTTGTATGCTATAGCCGATATACAAAATTAGAAGAATTGTAGAAGAAGAATAGTAGTTGTAGAAAATTATAGACGTAGAAAATTAGAAAATCAGCAGATAGGTTAGTGAAGAAAATTGTAAAAGAATAGTAGTTGTATAAAATATATTTTGTATGTTGTAGTCAATATACAAAATTAGAAGAATTGTGGAAGAAGAATAGTATGTTGTAGAAAATTAGCAGAGAATTGTAGAAGAATAGTAGTTGTAGAAAATATTTTTGTATGTTGTTGTCAACGTTTGGTATTTGAAGTATATAGTTTATTTAGTATTAGTATTTGTAAAAAATTATAGATATAGAAAATAGTAGACGTAGAAAATTAGCAGTGCGTCGCTCGGGCCAGCCAGGTGCTAGGCGACGCCAGAGAAGCCTGTCCGAGGCAGGCACCCCAAGCTAGGAATCCGGCCGGCAAGGCACCAGCGTCGGGACAGTTCGGTAAGTGGGCGTTAGCCGGAAGAAGAGAAGGCACTGGAAGTGACCAAAGGACAGGTGCTAGAAGTCTGAAGGGGAGGCGCTAGAAATGGAAACGAATCCTCTGCAGTCGCGTACGGGCGACTGCAGAGGGAAGTCGGCGATCTGAGCCGTCCGATCGGGAAAAGGACGGCTCAGATTTTTTTTTGGTACAGTAAAAATTACTGTAGCTACAGTAATTTTTACTGTAGCTACATTAGCTTTTACTGTAGAAACAAACGATCTGAGCCGTCCTTTTTTCAATCGGACGGCTCAGATCGTGACTTCCCTCTGCAGTCGCCCGTACGCGACTGCAGAGGATCTCGTTTGCTAGAAATGGGGTGCGCGCTGGCAGTTGGCAGGCGTGCTCAGTTCGGCTGTGGCTTTTTTTTACTGTAGCTAATTTATTTTTTGTTATAGTTGATGGTGACTTATTTGATATAATTAAATTTAAAAAAAATTTAAAACTAGAAAAAACATGTTTGCCCATCTCGTATAATGTAAACGAATACGAAAAAAGAATCGGCAAAACAAGCTCAAAAAATCTGAAAAGTCCGAAAAAACGAAATTTATGAATAGTGAAAAATAAACCAGAAGTCAGAAGTCGAAGCTAAAATGAGTGGGGGCAGGATAGCAAAGTGGGCGCTAGCGCACTGGTGGGGGGTTTTTTACAGCCGAAGGCCTGGCCCATGGACATTGTCCACCCAAGTCCCTGGAGTTAGAAAGGATTCACAGTGCAACGCACAGTTGACCCACAGTACAGTGACGACCTGGCCATGCGCCGCGACGGAGTGGCTCCTGAGAAAGTGTTCCTTGTGGGCATCGGTAGGAAAATTTTCCAATGGGGAGTGCCTCGTGTTGTGCACAACCCCCAAGGCCGGGGTGCGCCGGGGAAAAGCCGCGGTCCAATCTCACAAATCATGTGCTCTCAAAAAAAATCTACCACGTATCTTATTAGAACTGCCATTTGCATCGTATAATCAAGCTACTTCAAGCTTTTAGTCTTTCACGTAGACCCGAACTCCTGAGTAGATCTCGCATGTAACATGTAGTATAAACTACATGCACGTGAGAACTCTTGATTTCCAGAATAATCGTAGGCCCAAGGCCACACGCAGACTTTTTTATAGGATGGTGTGTGCTGGGACGAATAACGACCGCCCAATTTGGTGAGGGACTACTGTTAAGAGGAAGATCCCTACGCAATTTCGAAATTTTTGTACGGATAACCCATTTTTTATTCGAAAATACAGAAATATACCCGCGACAAAATTTTTTACACAAATAGGCTCGAGTCGCCAAACCATTGGGCGATTTACACTTGTCGCCCCACCAAAACGCGACTTATAAAGAATCTGGTAACCGTTGGGCGATTAAACGCAATCGCCTCCCCGTTAAGCGATTCAAATGAATCGCCCCCCCGTTCGGCGACATAAAGAAGAGTCGCCCAACCGGGGGGGGGGGGGGGGCGACTGCATGTGAAACAGCCCGACGGCCGAGCCCCTTTTCTTCCCCACGCCTGCTCGCGACTGCATGGATCCTGTTAAGGGTTTTGGGAATTTTGTAATTTGAAACTCGTAAAAAATGTGGTATAGTCACATGTACTGGTATATGTCACATTTTTTTTAATTTCGTAATTAAGTCTCACAAGAACTGGTATTTAATATTTGTCACATTACTTGATATAGAAATAATTTTCTATACGAAAAGAAGAGATAATAGCATTGTTTGAATTTAAATGAACTTTATAATATAACGCAGTAACATGCCGCGTATTTATCCATTACATGCATGACATACACCCCTCACTCCCCACCCTAAGGTGCTCCATCACCTGCTCCATCACCGCGCCCGCGTCCTGCCATACGGCCCCGCTTGGCCGTCCTCCGGTGCAACGGATTACGAGGCGGCGGGCGACGAGGGTCCGAAAAAGTAAAACGGACGAGGGCGACGAGGGAAGCGTCGTGATCGCTCCACGCCCGCCTCGTCCCCCTCCCCGGCCAAGGCACCTCCGTTCTCATCCGTGGCCTGCACCATCCGGGCAAGAGGGAGAAGTCCGGCATCCCGCAGCCTGCAAATAAAGTGAAGGTCAGCATTAAATATTTTTATGGTAATACTAAAACGTTGGCGTAGTGCAAACCTGGCAGTCCAACGGGGGTCGAGTCCCCAGGCCACACGAGGTGTGCGTGTCCGGACCACTCCCAGCTCAGTCGACTCGTCCGTGCTCCCCGGTGGCGGCGCACGACGGGAAGCGCGGTGCACGCGGTCCAAGTGCTCGTCCAACAGCGTGTACCGCCAGTCACCCGCCATAACTGTAAAATTATCTAAATGTAAATTTGTACACTACATTTTCTACAATAATACATGAAAAATAGTATACAAAATTTCGACACAACAATTTTCTACATTTAAATTTTCTTCATTTCAATTTTGTAAACTGCATCTACATTTGTACATTGAATGATCTACAATAAATTTGTAAAGTAAATTTTCCACAATAATACATTACAAATATTATACAAAAAACTATATTTTTCTACATTTAAATTTGTACATCTAAATTTGTAAACTGCATCTACATTTCTAAATTAAATGTTCTAAACTAGATTTTCTAAACTAAATATCTAAGCTAATTTTCTAAACTAAATATCTCTACTAAATATCTAAGCTAAATTTGTAAACTAAATATCTACACTCTACACTACATTTTCTAAACTAAATTTATCTAAACAAATTTTCTAAAGCCAATTTTCCACAATAATGCATTACAAATATTATACAAAAAACTATATTTTTCTACATTTAAATTTATACATCTAAATTTGTAAACTGCATCTACATTTCTAAATTAAATGTTCTAAACTAGATTTTCTAAACTAAATATCTAAGCTAATTTTCTAAACTAAATATCTAAACTAAATTTGTAAACTAAATATCTACACTAGATTTTCTAAACTAAATTTATCTAAACTAATTTTCTAAAATAAATTTTCTAAAAGTAGAAAAATACCTGCAAATCCCGCGGCTTCTCCTCCTCTCCCTCTCCTCCCCCTCTCCTTCTCTTCTTCCCTCTCCTCCCCCTCTCCTTCTCTTCTTCCCTCTCCTCCTCCTCTTCCTTCCTCTCTTCTGCTCTGCCTTCTCGCGCGGTGGAGACAGTGAATGGCGAGCGAGCAGGCGTGGGGAAGAAAAGGAACTCGGCCGTCGGGCTGTTTCACATGCAGTCGCCCCCCGTTGGGCGACTCTTCTTTATGTCGCCGAACCGGGGGGCGATTCATTTGAATCGCTTAACGGGGAGGCGATTGCATTTAATCGCCCAACGGTTACCAGATTCTTTATAAGTCGCGTTTTGGTGGGGCGACAAGTGTAAATCGCCCAATGGTTTGGCGACTCGAGCCTATTTGGGTAAAAAATTTTGTCGCGGGTATATTTCTGTATTTTCGAATAAAAAATGGGTTATCCGTACAAAAATTTCCGCAATTTCGGACCACAACCACTCTGGAGCAACGACATCCATTGGAAGACCTACCTCGACTCGACTCTCCAAGTAAATCTTAGACGGAGTACGCGAGACCGATCTCAAAAAGGTCCGATGCCAACTTCGGGCAAGGTACGCGACGCATGCTAGGCTGACCTTGACTAGGAGGGGGCAGGGCCAACCCCAGGTGAGGTACGCAAGGTTGACCCCCAGGCGACGCACGTAAGGTCGACCCTGAAGTCTTGGACATGGCAGAGCCCACACGAGACAAATGGCGCAAATACCTCTAAGAGTAAACTAGACCCTAAGAGCAAATCTGTAACTTCACTCGGCTCCCCCTCTCCCTCTATAAATAGGACCCCTTATAATAGGAGAGGAGAAGGCCACTCTTGTAACCCTAATACACTTTCCTTGAATTCACTTGGTGGTAGTGCTGCTACTTCAAGGTCTCTTCGTGGTGGTTGTGCTACTTCGAGGTTACTTCGCACTCGCGGCGGTCTTTGTATCCGACCGAGAATGCTTCTAAGTTTACTGTCCGGACTCGTACTGACGACACCGTATACCATTTTACATCTTTCCGATGGCCTAGCTCCACACCGTCCAATCCAAGTACGCAACGGTTGTGATATTATCCTCAGCATCCCGCTAGTCTCCCACTCTCACAGCTCTGGTGCTCTCTCTTCCCTCTCTCGCTCAAGCTGACAGGAGGTCGCCGTTGCAAACGATGGGTTCACCGTGCTCCTCGGATATAGAGGGAGGCCAAGGAGACGGTAGGCAGTGGCGGAGAGAGCTAGGGAATTAGGGTGTAGGAATGATGGTCGTGGGAGTGTGCGGAGTCATCGAAGTAGGATGAGACAGAGAGCTCAACGAGGAGCACACCGACGAGGGAGACGGGGAGCACTACCATCGAAAGTGAAGCCTCACCATAGGCAGCGCGACGTGACGGCAAAATCGGCAAGGGCAGTGTGCGCGATGGGCACGGGGATGTCAAGAGAATGATGCCCGCAGCATAGTACTTGACAAGCAGCAGGCTCAGTGTGTAGCCGGTTCTGTCACGGAACAAGTAGGTCAGCACCACGGGCATAGGCAGGTAGATGCGAATCGCACTCGCCCCAGAGGATGCCCATGAGAGACCACGTGTTCAGGCGTGCCGCCGTTGCCCCATTGTTATACATCTTTTAGACACGGAGGGTTCACCGACCGAGAAGTAGCAGACCTCAGTCAGGGTCGCACGCGCTTCAGGTGACTGTTCTTGAGAGAACATAACTAGTGCATCTAACTTTCAGTGCATCCCCGTGCATACTCTTCGATGGTCATAAGAGCAAGGCTAATAATACAGCCAGCAAGCGGGCTGTAAGGTTTCTTGCAGCCTTCTCTTAGCCCACCCATATAGTAGTTAGCTCTTCATCATTAATACATGGCCCACCTGTCTCTCACACAAAGTTTCTTGGTTCTTGTGTCGAAGCCGGCTGTAAGCTTGCAGCCCGCTTATCCTCTCTCTCCTCCCTTCTCTCATACACGTCAGCATTTAGCCAGCTTGCAGCCGATTATTATACTTGCTCTAAACAATTCTAAAAAACTGGTTAGATAATTTATGATGCAATTAAGCATCTTGCGAAAATTCAACACATATTAGGAGGAATAAAAAAAGAAAATTTCAGTGAATATTACCTTTTTGTTTTATTTTCGGAATCTATTTTCAGCAGAATTTGTCTTTTTTTTTTATTTCTCTATGTGTAGATCAAATTTAGATTTGAATGTTTGAGACATGATAGATTTTTTTTTGTCAATGTTGCCAAATTTTTAGCCCTGACAGCAGTGCGCACCACTTAGTATAAAACTCTTTTCCACCCAATAAAGCAATTGACCTTGACTCATGAGTGTGTAAAACTCTTTTCCACTCTGTTGTGGTTACATGCCAAACAGTAGAGGAGGGGACTAGTAGAAGAGGAAGGAGAGCTAGATATGTGGGAGAGTTGGTGAGAATGAGAGGATGTCCCTCCTCCTACCTCTCCTGGGGGTTTATATACATAAGTGGGGTAGAATAGGAAATCCCCATTCTACCCCTTAGTACTTACAAAGGATGAGGATACATTGGTATATTTACACTGGTTTATTCCTTTACACTATTGGGCCTATTACATGTTGGACTAGTTGTATGGTCCAATCGCGGGGGTTAGGCCACCCCACAACACACTCAATAAAGCAATGGACCATGAGCGTGCAAAACTCTTTTCCACCCAATAAAGCAAAAGACCTTGACTTACGAGTGTGTAAAACTCTTTCCCACCCAATAAAGCAATGGACCTTGACTCATGAGAGTAACAAGTCGTTCTTTGAAATTCGAATCATCGCTATATTAGAGCCAGGGGAGTTCACGGCTTTCCATCCATGCCACATCAGATTTTTTGTGAAAAGGCCCCTGACGTTTTCTGAAATAGCGTAAAGGTTCTTGGTTCTTGCAAAAGGTCATTCCCATGTTTTTTTCCGAAAACACCCCTCCACTTCACCAAAATTGCGTATCCTTTTGTAGGATAGCACCCGGTAGTTTTTCAAAATTACGTACAGGTCCTCATTTAGTTACATATACGTCCTTACAGGTCCTCGGTCTTTTGCGGAAAAGGCCTTCAGTTTTCTGAAATTACGTATATGTCCTCGATTCTTTTAAAAAAACTTTCCCGCGAATTGTTGTCTCTTTTATTTTGATCCACACGGTAGCTAGCGCGGCGTGCCGCCGCGCTTACGCTGCTAGTTAGTCCAAGACAACGAAACATGCAGGTGTAGTGAAGCAACCAGTTGTCTGCACAATTCTAAGACCCTGTTCTTTTTGGCTTCTAAAAGCTGCTTTTCAGCTTTTCTACAGTAACTAGCTTTAAAACGGAATATCTTTTTAAGATAGGGTCTACTAGTTAATTGTAGTATATACTGTACTGACTTCATTTATATCGGCAAAAATCATACGTAAGTTTTTTCTATTACTCTGTAATCTCTAGCACGAACAGTTCAAAAGCCACAAACCCCAACCAAAAATCATAAGCTTCAGCCAAAAAGCACAGGCTTAAATGTCTAATCAAGGTGCAGGACCGTCTTGCTTGTACAGCAAATAACGTTGGCCACATGATGGAAGTGCCCTACCTGTCATCATGGATTAACAACAATGCCATTGATCATTTGAGCATAAATTCATACTATAGGAAAGAGAGAGGGGATACAGATCATGTACTGTCAAGACAGATGAGCTCCACGCGCCCACAGCTTCACTCCGTCCTACCACTACTCGCATGCTACTACTCCACCCATACCTCTGCCAGTGGCAGCATCACAGTCCAGTGCCTCCCAGATCAGGCTTCGGCCGGTTGCCATGCGAGCAGTAGCGGACCATGATTTTTAGGATAGATGTTCGAATTTCAAAACTAGGTTATTTGGATATGTTAATACTATGACATACCGTTTCTCCCTAAAACACCGATATAATCATACATGCATATAGATATAATAAAAATATAGAAATTAATTATTTCTTATAAGGAATGGGTGACATAATGTGAGCATAATGACATGAATTAAATAGTTAATTATAGAGATTAATGATAGTTGCACACTTTACTAATCCGGCCCCTTTTTTGCTCTTTCCTGTCAGCAAGAATTACCCATCTAAGAGAAAGTTGTATGCTCCTTATATGGAGCAAAACATAGCAAAAGTTAGCATGTAAACATATGTAAGAAGGGTTCAACTAATTGCCCATTATCCAAGGAAAAGATTGTATTATTATACAACATCTATTAGAAAGAACAAAAAAAGCAGATGCTAGACTCCTGAAAGAACTGGAGCCGGGATAGAGCAGAGTAGATCAGAGCGGAGCAAGAAAGAAAATAAGTGGAGTGAGGTGAAGCACACCTAAATCTAGAGAGAGGGCAATGACAGTGAGTTAGAGGTGATGTTCCCTTCCTGACACCGCGCTCCCTCTTAGCCACTGCGCTACTCCCTTTCTGTTGCCTGCTCCCTACCTCCCTGTTCATCGTGCTGCCGCCCGCTTGCTTGCGATGCCTCTCTGCTCGTCCACGCTACCGCACGGTCATCTTGTGCCCCGTGCCACCTTACGCATGATTGCCATCATGTCGCGGCATCGCGTCCACCAGTCATCGCTTGCCTCCATAGCCCGTGTCCACCGGTCGTCGCTCGCCTTCACAGCCTACGCCTCCGCCCACTCACCACTCCAAGGCTAGAGCCACCCCTCACACAGATAGCCACAAGATGAGAGAGAGAATAGATGTTAGGGTTTTGTTTGTATCTTTACCTCATTTGCGAGGGTGTTCAGTCAAACCTGTGTGAGTGCGACCAATGGTTTGGTCAGATGTACGTAGGATATACTGTGCAGCATTACAGCGCTGACTGCCCTGGAGGATCATCGTCTGCACAACCATGTACATCGGTACGCTATAACGTAGTTAACGTAATTTTTCCGTTTCACGCTACGCTGAACTAACGCATCCCACCAAATTCGCAGGTGTGGAGAGAAGAATTTGCACAGCTAGACCAGGGTTTGTTACCTACACATGGAACTCCGCAGGTAAATGCTTTCCCTCATGACTATGCATTGCAAATGTCAAAACCTCTGCCCTAACCCAGCAGTACCCTTACCACAGGATGTAAACCCCTCTTTGACCAGCTGGGTTGACAATATGCTCGGCCTTAGCAGGACACCTACATTGACTTCTCCACAGCCCTGCCTACCACCCAGCGTTTGTACTATGACTTTCGAGACATATGCCGCCCCCAACAAGCTCACCTTCCCTGAGGATCAGCTATGTCATTGGAGCAAGTGGCGGACGGATGTACCATGAGTTTATGTATGTTATCTTCAGTACTGTTATGTTCTTATTTGTACTCCTCTGTATGATGTATGTCTGTACAATACATATCCACATCTTTAGCTTAACAGACAATTACAAGTTGTTATCACCGCTTCGACGTCTGTGGATCACTCCATTGTTATTGCAACAAGGGAGCTTTGTGTAATGACGTGACCCATTGTGGTAGCTTTGCGTAGCAACATGACACAACGCTGCAATAAAACTCTTCGTCAAGGCGGATGCCTCATGGATGCGAATTTGTACCAACCAAATTGCACTTTAGCCGTGTACGCCACGCCAGCTCAGCATATAAGTAGTACCCCTTTCACCTCGGGTTCTACTACATCAAGACTATAACACTAGCTCACTCAAATGGAGCAGCAATGGGAGGAGATTCATTGACTCGTAAGGGTTGCTGCAATCTGGGACGAACAAAGGGAGTGTGCCAGGAGGGCACCACTGCTACAGATAGCCCTATCACAGACGGTTCGGAACCGTCATCACAGACGGTTCCTGAACCGTCAGTGTTTAGGTGTCAGTGATAGTTGGTGGTTATTACAGACGGTTTTCTATAAAAAACCGTCTGTGATAGACGAGTATCACAGACGGTTAGTAATAAAGACCGTTTGTGATATACACTCACAGACGGTTTTTATTACTAACCGTCTGTGATATTGTGTATATCACAGACGGTTAGTAATAAAGGCCGTCTGTGATATCATTCACACCACAGACGGCACTCTTTGAAACCGTCTATGATATTGTATCACAGACGGTTTTTAACAACGAACCGTCTGTGATACCAAGTGCATCAACCATTTTATTTGCTGTTTTTTGGCTAGCCTCAGGATATGCTAGCCATGCCCTCTGAAAGCAAGCAAGCAAGCAGATTACAGATAAATGACAGATATAAGTTAATTGCAACTCATAGTAAATTACAACAAAATTCGATACACAGATGAATGTAACAAACGGCCAGCAGATCATGTACATATATAGAATGAAAATCGTTACACAAAATCTGACAAATGAATTCAATTGAAGGAATTGTTTGATTTGTACAATTGAATCCAATGTTTCAACATCTAATTATCACCATTGTCGGCGTGGAACTCTCCCCTCTTATTTATGACCTCTGCTAGCAAGAATTGGGAGATGATTGCACGAATGTCGACGAGATTGTCAAGATCATATGCACTTTCGTCGAAGTCCACCCGATGTCGCTAGGAGCAATGTTAAGTCATTAATTAGCATGTGTGTGTAATATAAATACATATATAATGTTACCCATGCCCTCTGAAAACAAGCAAATACAGAGGCAAGCACAACAACACATTTAGATCTATTATAGCTAACGAACCCTTCATGGCACGTCAGTGCGGCTGAACAAGACACACTTACGACACTTACGGCAAGAGTGTGTTGTCCAGCCGCCCGCCGTGCCGTGACGGAGGCGCTAGCTCACGGCAGTAGTCAGCGTTGTGGAGGAACAAGCAAATACAGAGGCAAGCACAACAACACATTCAGATCGACCTATTACAGGATAACAAGCCAACGAATCCTTCATGGCACAACCGTGCGGCTGAACAAGACACACTTACGGCAAGAGTGTGTTGTCCAGCCGCCGGTCATACCGTGACAGAGGCGCTAGCTCACAGCGGAGGGGAAGCTAGCTAGTGGATGAACTCACGCGTGACTAGTACCGGTGGAAAGGTTGATGAGAAGTTATTAATAAGGGCCGAGCCGTGGGAGGAACTGGTGCCAGCCATTCGATGTGGAGAGAATGGACGGGTGAGATCGAAATCCTGGGTATACACCAATTATTGGTAACATTTGCTTATCACAGACGGTTCGTGTTAATAACCGTCTGTGATTGTGCTTATCACAGACGGTTCGTAAATAGAACCGTCTGTGATAGACCTTCACAGACGTTTTATACCACAAACCGTCTGTGATAGATCACTCTATACGTCAAAAATTTTCAGCTTTTTTGGCTAGCCTCAAGAAATTAAATAATGTCTCATGGTCTTTGAAAACAAGCAAATACAGACGCAAGCACAACAACACATTCAGATCTATTACAGCTAACGAGCCCTTCGTGGCACGACGTTGAAGTTAAACAAGACACCCTTACGACACTTACGGCAAAAGTGTGTTGTCTAGCTTCTCGCCGTGCCACAACGGAGGCGCTAGCTCACGCCAGTAGTCAGCGTTGTGGAGGAACAAGCAAATACAGAGGCAAGCACAACAACACATTCAGATCTATTACAGGATAACAAGCTAACGAACCCTTCATGGCACGACGGTGAGGATGAACAAGACACACTTACGACACTTACAGCAAGAGTGTGTTGTCCATCCACCCGCCGTGCCGCGACGGAGGCGCTAGCTCATAGCGGAGGGGAGATGCATGAAGGAAGCTAGCTAGTGGATGAACCCACGCGTGACTAGTACCGCTGGAAAGGTAGATGGGGTTATTAATAAGGGCTGAGTAGTGGGAGGAACTGCTGCCTGCCATTCGATGTGGAGAGAATGGATGGTCGAGATCGAAATCCTGGGTATTCGCCAATTATTGGTGACATGTGATTTTTAGAGACGGTTACTGTGTTGTCCAGATTATCACAGACAGTTCATATTAAGAACCGTCTGTGAAAGTTCACAGACGGTTCTTAATAGGAACCGTCTGTGATGTCTTAATTATCACAGACGGTTCGTGTTAATAACCGTCTGTGAAAATACCACAGACGGTTGCGAGTATAAACCGTCTGTGAAAGTTTAATCATAGACGGTTCCGTATGAACCGTCTGTGATGTAGCCATCCAGTATAGCGTCTTTTGTAGTAGTGCACCTTCCTACAATGATGCCCCCATAGTACCAACCCCTATCTCAACATTCCCACCGAGGATTCACCGCAAGACCTGCCCGATGGGGAGACATCATCCCTCTGTTGGTGCATGGATACATTCAAGTTCTTCTAGTCCAAGGAGTGGCTGAACCTAAGCATGTGTTACTGGAGTTGCGCTAACTACGCTTGGGACTATCCTGACCGCCATTGGGACATAGGGTGCTACCAACGGCCATTAAGGATTGTTTATAGTACATTCCCTTAACATTTCTCTTTAAAAGTATGACTAACTTCCTCTGCCGTCTACCCATAGTCTTCCGATCCACTATGTGGCTATCACAACTAGATCAACCAAGAGATCCACCAACACAACAGTGGCATCTTGACTGCGAAGAGTGGGGTGCTAATAGGGACCACGAGAGGAGGGAGGAGCGACACCGCAATGAAGAGCATAGCAAGCGTATTCGGCAGGAGACATAAGCTCATCTCGAGGCATACAGGCATAGGGAGCACGAGACTCATGAGAATGAGCATGAGAAAGTGTGAAATGATGGTCAAGGCCAAGGTGGTCAGCGAGGAGTACAAAGCCGAGCTCGTAAGGAAGGGCAAATGGTCATGGTCTACGCAGTAGATCGGGCCATTCGGTAGTAGCCCCCTATTCTACCCGCCATATTTTTCTTCTAAAGGTATGTATGCTTATATGGTTCAGATGCTTGTGTCATTGTGTACTGTAGTAGTAGCAAGGTTGACAGAAGCAATTAGCCGAACCGTCATGCCATGTAACCACGTGTAATATACATCTATTTGGGAACTAATATATTGTAGGTTTTGTGCCTCGCAATTTAGCTTCGATCGGAATGTTTCATCACTTTGCTACCTTCGAGAGCATCTGTAATCTCCAAGCCCCGCAGCAAAATTGGACTTTGTAGTTGCTATGACAAAATCACAACCAACAAAATATAGTAATTCTGTTTCGAATCATCGATACAACGAGTTTTATAAATTTTCATTTTCCTCGTTTCTTCTTCCAATTGTCTTTTCCAAATATTTTATTTGCAAATGTATGAGAGGGCATGGTGCCGCGCCTCTCTAGCATGGCAACTTGCCAGGTCCCTGTGGCGGTCGGGTGGCGTGGCACCTTCGTGTGTCCTGCCATCTGCCGTGCTTGCCATCGGTGCTATGGTGGGACGAATATGCCGTGGTAGGAGCCACGCGTTGGCCGCTGGTTCTTCCGTGCTCAGCAAGGGACTAAATTTGTAATTTTATGTTATATGAGGTTAATTTTGAAATTAAAGTGGTATAATAAGGCCAAATAAAAAAACTACGCGGACTACCTCGATGAGATCAATGATGACGAAATATTGTTACCTAATTTTATACAGGGAAGAAGTTACGATTCTTTGACTACGTGTGGTCAGTTACTACGACGAGTTGCAACGGATTATATTTTGTTGTAATTTTTCTGTTGCAATACTTAAAAACCGTTATAGTGCGATTAATTTGTCACCTTGAGTTATCTCAGTATATACCGCATTTGCAAATGTTAAAACTAGCTACCATCCATGCTTGAAAGTACATTTGGAAGCTAATGTTCAAGAGTGCCGTATACGTCAGTCTTATCTCTTCCAAGGTATCTACTTGCTGAACATGATAGGAAGCCATGTGACTGTAGCAGTGTAGACTTGCTAACACTAGCCGCTGCATAACAAGGGAATCGATGGGTTGCCTTGACTTGTAACCTGAGAGCTGATTGGCCAAGCTGCATGGCCTATGATAACGGCACAGATACCTTAGAAGTAGATACCTCCACAGTCATTCATGCTTGAGTTGGAAGTACATTCGGAAGCCATGGGTTACCATGACCGCAGTCAATCGATAAACGGCCAGAGCTAGGCTGCATCTGCTGTGTATATAAACAGGGGCTCGGTACAAATCTATCTCCCTGCACAGAAGCTCACTTTTAAGTTTTAACCCATCCAATCAAAGCTGCCATTAATCATACATGTCCTCCATAATGACCCATCCCGAGCCACTGCTGCTGCTCCTACAGATCCAGCTCTTGGTCGACTCGCTTCTCCCTTCAGCTGATACGTACACCAACCAAACTGCCGTACCGGCAGCCGTTCCATGCCTGCCGGACCAGGCGTCGGCGCTGCTCCTGCTGAAACGGTCCTTCTCCACTACCAACGACACCATCTGCGACTTCCGGTCGTGGAGGGCCGGCACAGACTGCTGCCGTTGGGAAGGTGTCCGCTGCGGCGACGAGAACGGCCGCGTGACTTCCCTTGATTTGGGTGACTGCGGCTTGCAGAGCGGCAACCTCGATACCGCGCTTTTCAAGCTAACCTCACTCAGGTACCTAAACCTCGCCTATAATGACTTCAATTGCTCCCAGCTCCCATCCAAAGGGTTTGAGCGGCTCACCAAGCTCACCCATCTCAACCTCTCCACCTCCAGCTTTGCAGGCCAGGTACCAACTGGTATCGGTGGCCTGACAAATTTGGTATCCCTGGACCTCTCTACCGGCTTTGAAACTGTTGAGCTGCTCGGCGATAGTTATATTCTGAGCACAGATTCAAATTCTCACTATGAGCTCGTAGAGCCAAACTTCGAAACCTTAATCGCAAACCTTAGCAATTTAACAGAGCTCCACCTGGGCTTGGTGGACTTGTCCGACAATGGGGCAGACTGGTGCAATGCTCTAGCCAAGTCATCTCCTAAACTTAAGGTTCTTAGCTTACCATATTGTGAGCTCTCTGGTCCTATTTGTAGTTCACTTTCTAGCTTGCACTCACTTGCTATTATTGACCTACAGTATAATCATTTATACGGTCCAATTCCAGATTTCTTGACCGACTTCTCCAACTTGAGTGTTCTCCAACTTAGTTATAATGACCTTGAAGGATGGGTCTCTCCTGCAATATTTGCACACAAGAAACTAGTGACCATTAATCTTTACCATAATCTTGAAATCTCTGGTTACTTGCCAAATTTCTCAGCTAGTAGTAGGTTGGAGAAATTGATTGTTACTAGAACCAATTTCTCAGGCACAATACCAACTTCCATTAGCAATCTCAGATCTTTGAAGGAGCTAGGACTTGGTGCAAGTGGCTTTTCCGGAGAGCTACCCTCGTCAATCGGTAATCTCAAGTCATTGAGTGTGTTAGAGATTTCTGGAATGGGAATAGTAGGGTCCATACCATCATGGGTTGCAAACCTAACCTCTTTGACGACCCTCCAATTTGCTGACTGTGGCTTATCCGGATCGGTACCTTCTTTCATAGGCGATTTGAGGAAATTGAGAAGATTAGTGTTATGTGATTGCAGCTTTTCTGGAGAAATACCTCCGCAAATCTTAAACTTAACTCAATTGCAAACACTCTTGCTTTATTCAAACAATTTCGTCGGCACTGTGAAGCTTACTTCATTTGGGAAACTGCCATTCCTTAGTGACATGGATCTCTCTCATAATAAACTAGTGGTGGTGGATGGAGAAGATAATTCTTCATTAGTATCCTTTCCCAAAATGGATCTCTTAGGTTTATCTGGTTGCAACATGTCTAAATTCCCTAATTTCTTGAGGCATCAAGATGAAATCGAGTGGCTGGATCTCTCAGAAAACCAAATTCACGGGGCTATACCACAGTGGGCATGGGAGACTTGGAGTGATCTTTTCTATTTAACCCTAGCAAACAATGAATTTACTAGTATTGGTTATGCCCCCTTTCTTCCTATACACATAGAAAACTTAGCTCTTAGCAACAACATGTTTGAGGGGGCCATACCTATACCTCAAGGCTCTGTAACACAGCTCGATTACTCAAGCAACAGATTCTCATCTGTACCTCGTAATTTCAGTTCTCATCTTACTGCTGTTACCATCTTCAAGGCCTCTGGAAACAACTTCTCTGGAAATATTCCATCATCCTTTTGTAGTCCACCGAGTATACAATTCCTTGATCTCTCTTACAACAACTTCAGTGGCTCAATCCCTTCTTGTTTGATGGAGAATGTTAATGGGATGCGATCATTAAATTTAAAAGAAAATCAACTTCAGGGGGGTTCCCAGACAATATGAACAAAGGGTGCTCATTTGAGGCATTAGATTTCAGTGGCAACTTCTCTGGCCCGTTGCCTCAAGACCAATGGTTTAAGGAATTGAAGTCAATGGTATTTAGAGACTCAAATACGTCATTGGTTATGGATCATGAAGTGCCAAATTGGTCAGCAGATAGATATCAATATACCGCTGCAGTCACATACAAAGGTCATGACACCACCTTCACCAAGATATTAAGAACCCTTGTATTCATTGATGTCTCAAATAATGCATTCCGTGGTAGCATCCCTGAAGCTATTGGGGAACTTGTTGTGTTACATGGGCTCAACATATCACACAACTCGCTCACGGGGACGATTCCATCTCAGCTCGGTCGTCTGAAGCAGTTGGAGGCATTGGACCTGTCCTCAAATGAGCTTTCAGGAGTGATTCCACAGGAGCTAGCATCCTTGGACTTCCTCACAGTATTGAACCTGTCCTACAACAAGCTGGAGGGAAGAATACCGGAATCACCACATTTCTTGACATTCACCGAGAGCTCATTTCTGGGAAATGATGGTTTGTGCGGGCCTGCTTTGTCGAAAGGATGCAGCAACATAACAACGCTCGATGTGGTACCTTCCAAGAAGAATTCTGCAGACATTATGCTATTCCTCTTTTCTGGATTGGGATTTGGTGTTGGGTTTGCAGTTGTAATTGTAGTGGTATGGGTACTCCCCGTTAGAAAGAATTCTTGAAAGAGTGCTCTGTTTTTCCTTTTTTGAATCATGAAAATCTTCGGTATGAAGGTCACCACAATCTGAAAACTTGTGTACATTACTAGTTGTACAGAAATGGTATGACATACGGCTTTATCACGAGAAGAGAGAATTTACATTTGGTGACGAGCCTGTTTGATTCGTAGCACCTTGTTTTGTTCACTCTTTACTCTCTCTCTCTCTCTCTCTCTCTCTCTCTCTCCATATTTGCTACGATCTGGGTTGATTATTAGCCAAGCAAATTTCCTACGAGTTTAGTATCATCCAATTAGGAACGAATCAAACTGTCAAAGTGTATCATCTAGGTTAGGGCTTGTTAGTGCAATGCGAATTTGATTACTGAGGACAAGGTGTTCCTCAAGTAGAAAGGAGATGAGTACGGTTCTATCCTATGCGTAGAACTTATTTCAGATACTACGAATTATACATAGCAAACGAGACATGTTACCCTGACAAGCAACTGCTACCTACATCGTCAAATTATTACTTGTCTGCTAATGCAACGCATTCTCGGCTCCGAAATCTCGTCCCGGGCATCACGCGAACGCGATCTCGGCAGAGATGAGAGCAACGCCTCGTCCCGTCGTCCGCCCAATAGTCCAGAAGTCTCGGCCGAGGAGTGTATAGACTATAGACAGCCCAGGTGTTTGCGCGATGAGGTGTGAGCTCGATTTAGTTGTTCTGTTACTTATTCCGCGCTGGACCCGTTGATGTCGCTCTACGACAGGACTGTTACTTTGGCACAGCGGGCAGCGTCAATGACGACCGCCTGACGAGCTCCCTGGCCGCCGGGTTGGACGACAGCAACCGCGCGAAGCTAGCGTGGTCAGAGCTGTCCTAGTAGCCGTAGACCGGATCTAGTTTCTGGTTGTCTTCTTCGTGCTTGATCCTCACCACCATTGGAGCCAACAGAAGGAGTTCGTCGCCTATCAAGTCATCGCATCTTCATCGATTTCAACTGTGTCACGATGTGTTCCTGAGCAAGAGTGCCAAGAAACCTCAAGGAATCGAGTCGAGGCGTTGTGGTTGAGGATATCGAGCGTGTCTTCCTCAACATCTATCGAGCATCTTTGTCGCTATGATTCATTGCCTTCGATGAGCTTCCGTTGTTCTTGACCTAACCTTCGAGTTAGCCATGTCGTGTTCTACCTGGTGCTTGCCTTCCCATCGTTGGAGCTCCCTTCCCACGTTGTCGCCGCTGTAGTAAGCCGCTGCCTCCATTGTGTGTGACCACGTCAATCCCCTTGGGCCACCTCCCCATGCCCCATAGCCTCCCCTAGGCTCGCCATGCCTCTAATATTCCGTTTTGGCCGCTGCCCTGTAGCCGGCGATGAGCTCACTCATAACCAAGCATGCATCCCTTGTTTGGCTGCTTTTACTGATGGAGCTACCATGTGAGTAGAAAATCGGTGATGTGGCAATCTACGTGGCAAAACCACCACTGAAAATAGTCTTATGGGTGAGAAGTAAACGATAGTAATAATTGAGAGGTGTCAGTTATCCGATTTCATACTTAGAGGTAAATTATACTTATTCTTTTATTTATTAATTTGAGATCGGCCACCTTTAAATACCAACTTGCGTCTGTGCTGTAGTAAAAAAAAGGAGCTAATACTGGTACGCTACAAATGTGAAAGTATTTGCAATTTGGTCGCTGGCATTCTAGGCCTCTATATATCACTGTGACCACTGGTGGTGGTGTATGCTAACTGACGTCATGGAACGCTCCTTTCAGACGGTGATGCATCGTACCGAACGGAAGGTTGTGATCAAAATGGCTTGAGCTTTTGGCTTCAGCTTATTTTTGTACTATTTATAAATTTCGTCTTTTTCTGAACTTTTGGCTTTTTTTTGAGTTTTTTTACCGGTTCTTTTTTTCCTCGTATTTGTTTGTATTATACATAATGGGCTAACATGTTTTTTCTATTTTTAAATTTTTTTAAATTTAATTATGGTAAATAAGCCTCTGTCAGCTACAGTGCTTTTTTCAGCCAGTTACAGTGTTTTCAGCCATAATCATTTTTGAGTAGTTACTTTAGCACACTAGAAAATATATATGCCACACTCAAGAAAAAGGAAAGAAAAACACTGTGATTTGTTTGCCTTTCATCACCAGGCTGACGAAAAATATCTCACGCAAATCAGTCCGTTAGTACTATTTTCTGATCAAGACTGCATCACCCTTAAAAAAATGAGACTCAACAGGAGTCGTCACCCACTGTCTTATCGAATCCGTCGTCCGCCCAATAGTCCAGAAATCTCGGCCGAGGAGTGTATAGACTATAGACAGCCAGGTGTTTGCGCGATGAGGTGTGAGCTCGATTTAGTTGTTCTGTTACTTATTCCGCGGTGGACCCGTTGATGTCGTTCTACGACAGGACTGTTTGACAAGAGAGCTCGATGGACAAGTACGGTGCTAACTGCGTTCTTAATTAGCTTTCTAACCAAGCGAGTCTCCATCATGCTATATGTTTTGTTCCGAAGATTTTAGGATCTTACAGACGAGATATCGATGATGCACGGGACATGACCTCCTGAAGCTCCGGTGTTGATACGAAAGGGGCCATCACACGTAATCCATGAGAACGGCTCCGTGCAACAGTAATCAGTAACTGCAGTCACAGGTCATCTTACCCCAAACCCGAAGGTGAACGTCACATAGGCTATTTCTTTTGAGCTACGGTTGATAGCTTTGACTGCATTTTTTACGATGACAACGGACAGTGGAGACTCTGATACAGACAATGCATACAATTTTAGATTTGAGAAGCTATTTGGAAAAGCCTCAAAGCCACTGGGAGAAGTCATTGTATTTATTTCGGCTTTTAGAGAAGCTGAAGCTAAAAAGAAAAGGCATGTAGCCATATACAATGGATTAATAACAAGTCCACAGTCGCTAAAAAAAAAAAGGTCCAGAGTGAATTAGTGGTTTATTCCCTTCCACACCTCACTCTTCGGTTTTCTGTTCTTACACCCCTCACCGAATTGCCAACATAATCTCCATGGGTGCTTCAGAGGTAGCAAATCCTGATGATGAATTTTCAGGGTAAAATTTGTACGAGGGAAGATGGCAACAGAGGAAAGTGTGAACAGTGCCTCAAAATTTCCCTCTAAGTATTTATTAATTCCCCATTCTAATAGCTACGAAGATTTGAATGAAAAGCCAACACACAACGCAACAAATTAAGAAGCTGACTATCCGAGGAATAGATAGCAAATCGGTAATACCACTACAATACTACGGTAGTAACACTACAGTACTTGTAGTACCGTACTCAGTACCAGGTAGTACCGCTGCAGTGGGTTCTTCCTGATGAACAGTAAATCAACACGATTTCAGGACCAAGAATTTATGCAATTTTTGATCCATAGATCCAGATGACTTGACGCTTAACATGCACCTTCTCTAGAATGTCAGAAATCTATTCTAATCAACGATCAAAAGAATCATTGCCAAAATTATAACCTTTTTGCGATTGAAGGAAGAGTGCACTAAAATTGGGCAAAAATGAAAAACAATGAATATGACTTGTTCATGGATGGATGATGGCTAAGATAGCTCTAGATGTATTCTCACATATCACAACAAGTTAGAACACCGAAGAAATCAAGCCAAAAATCATTGGGTCACGAAATCACTTATTAGGCCAAAATCAAGCAAAATCGGGTTTCTTCATGAACTTGCTATCATAGTACCTAAATAGGTGGAGATTGATTTTTAGAGGTATGTTCATCTTTTATATGTCCTTGGCACACCAAGATTAAGAAAGGATGAGAGGAGAAAAAAAACCAATCAAATCAAGAGCAAATCAATCAAGACAAAAAAATAGCCATAGAGATTATCAAAGATTAATTATATTGCTACTTGAGGAGAAACGTTTTACAACCACTGAACTTTAGAGGACAAAGAGTACACCAAGCACTCAACTCTCAAACTCTAACCATAAACAAGAGACCACAAGAGATGTAGGTTGGATGGTTAACCATAAATCTCTATCCGAACCCCTTAAATAGATATGCTAACTAGCCATAGCTAACCCTTAGTGGATACTATTCACTTAGTATAATGGAAGAAACCCAATAACTCACATACGGGTTTTACTTACACATGTTCACGTATGTAAACTTTTTAAAGTGCATAAGCCTGAATCCGCTAAATCCTTAGCTTTAATCTATCTTGATCAGACTAGCTTTTCCTTGAGCAAACCACTCTCCCAAATGCCGCACAAGCGCCGCGGTTTTGATTAAAATTAGTTTCCGACGTTTTAGCCAAACAACCAAAATACCTTTTCTTGTCCTGGTTTTCATCTTCCATTGCAAGCAATCGTCATGCTTGTCACATGTAGGTGCACCACTGACGTACCACGTGTCGGCAAGTTTCTCCCGTTTTGGTTTCATCGGACCACGTCTTACTTGAACCGACCAAGCTATATGGTACAAACTCACTGTTCGAATTCCTTTCAACATTTCCTGCTTTTCTTGTGCCATATTTGAGCTCACCATTTCACCCAGTATCCTTAATTGTTTTTGGCCTTGGCTCCTCCATGAGCGTAGCTCTAATCGTCGCGTTGACTATAGTTGACTCCAAGCGACCCTGCATATCCAAAGTCAAAGAAATCATTTTCGGATATAAGTTCTTCACAACTTGAGCTACGTTAGTCAAAACATACTTTATGCAACATTAATGTACTGACCTAGCTTAGCCTAACTGGATCTATGGCTCAATTTCCCAAAATCCCTAAATTTCTACTTTGGACGGTACTACTGCCCATCATAGGCCGGTACTACCGCACCTCGCATCTGGATCTCTCTGGAAAATAGCTACCACCAAGTAAAAATCAGAACTACCGCTCAACGGCATGATCGACATCTCGCTACGGTACTACCGCACAGCGGTATGACTGACACCTGGTACTACCATTTTTCTGGAAAAACACAGAAAATGATTCAGACACCATGTTGTAGTACTACCATTTATAATTTTATTTAATTTATTTTGAGTTTTAGTTATTAAGAAATTTTACTTTAGAATTCATATAGAAATCAATTGATAATTTTTTATTTTATTTCTAATTTTAACAATTTGTAAATTGACAAAATTGCGAAGATAAGCTTGCTGTTTGTGAGTTTTGACAATGTGACTCATGAGGATTTTATATAAATATGCATACGGTGCGTAAGTGGACCGTTGTAGTGGTCTACGGTGATGCATGGCCCTGATGCTCAAGATAAGCTTGCTGTTTGTGAGTTTTGACAATGTGACTCATGACGATATGACATAAATATGCATGCACTGCGTAAGTCGACCGTTGTAGTGGTCTACGGTGATGCATACCCTGATGCTCATGCGATCTCTGGCGCTATATAGGATTTTCGCATTGAGGACTCCATGTTTTTGTTTCGAGGATCTGAATCGAAGAGGATGAGCTTGACTGACTGGTGAATGGTGATAGATGGAATACCGACGAAACTGTCGACCCTCGTATTGCTGGTTTCTAGCATCGCTACTTGCTCGGATCGTCAATTCAAAGAAAACGACTGAGTTTTTTTTTCAATTAACCTGAGATGACTGCATTCAAACCATTTTTCTAACCAAGAAATTCCCCATGCATTAATATGTCACCTTCGGTGATCTCAATATATAACGTTGAGTAGGAAAATGCTAAACAACCAAGAAAGAGTAATGCCCTCATAGGGGGAAAAAAAGAAGAATAGCCTAATGGTGTTGTTCCTTGTCTCTCTAGTTGATCAAAATTTGATTTCGACCGACTACAGATTGAATATGTTATTTGTGTGAATTTTTTACTATATTTTTATGAGATTTAAACCTATAGCCTGTGGGTTCGGAGATTTAAGTTGATTGCACTAGCTAAGTTATTCCCATCATTTCAAAAAATAAATAAACAAAAATAAAAAAGTAACGCATGTAGCATGCTTGAAGGTGTATACGAGATACGGTCCAACAACAGTGCGATGTACGTTACTCTTGTCATTTTCATGCCCTGATGCTCATGAGATCTCTGGCGCCATATAGGACTTTCGCATCGAGGACTTTAGTTCCGTTCGGTTGGGCTGAAAAATAGTAGCTTATGGCTGAAATTATATTATAGTTTGCTAAAATTATACTGTAATTGAAGATGGTTTATTTGGCGTAATTAAATTTTTAGCAAAAAAGCTAAAAAAAGCAAAAGTTAAGAAAAAACGAAATTTATGAATAGTGAAAAATAAACTAGAAGCTCAAGCCGAAATAAGTGGGATGTTTATGTTTTTGTTTTGAGGATCTGAATCCAAGAGGATGAGCTTGACTGACTGGTGAATGGTGATTGATGGAATACCGACGAAACTGTCGACCCTCGTATTGCTGGTTTCTAGCATCGCTACTTGCTCGGATCGTCAATTCAAAGAAAAACTACAGAGTTTTTTTTTCAATTAACCTGAGATGACTGCATTCATACCATTTTTCTAACCAAGAAATTCCCCATGCATTAGTATGTCACCTTCGGTGATCTCAATATATAACGTTGAGTAGGAAAATGCTAAACAACCAAGAAAGAGTAATGCCCTCATAGGGGGGAAAAAAGAAGAATAGCCTAATGGTGTTGTTCCTTGTCTCTCTAGTTGATCAAAATTTGATTTCGACCGACTACAGACTGAATATGTTATTTGTGTGAATTTTTTACTATAGTTTTATGAGATTTAAACCTATAGCCTGTGGGTTCGGAGATTTAAGTTGATTGCACTAGCTAAGTTATTCCCATCATTTCAAAAAATAAATAAACAAAAATAAAAAAGTAACGCATGTAGCATGCATGCTTGAAGGTGTGTACGAGATACGGTCCAACAACAGTGCGATGTACGTTACTCTTGTCACTTTCATGGACTATTATTATGTATCTACTGACAGAACAAACCATACGGCCTTAATATTAGGCAGGCAATTGCCGGATCAAATTGTCGCGTGCCAACGATCGAGGAAAATCCATTGGGCATTGGCTACCTTGACTTGGAACTGAAAGTCGATTGGCCAAGCTGCATGGACCATGACAACGGCGCGTACGCCCAATTCACTCACTTGTAAAATCGCAAGCCTGTGGACCACCCAAAGCTGCCACCGATGTGTCCCATCACGAGCCACTAGTGTTGCTCCTACAAATCCAACTCGTAGCCGTGTACAGCCATTCCGGCGGTTCCATTCCTCGGCGCTCCTTAGTCTGAAACTTCTGAACAAATTCAATACCATATACAGAATCTAACTCAGCCATCTCTATTTGGGGAGCACGACCGAACACCTCTCTGATTAAAAAAATCAGTTGGCCCTAAAACGATACGAGTTAAGCGTTTGTTAACTCGTATGAAGTTTTACCAACCGCCAAATGCAGGCTACAAGGGATCCACGTAACGGAAATGGCTGCTACCATGTACTAGGGATTAATTTGGATACTACTCGAGTACAATTTGAGGACAGATCTAAGCTCTCTAATTTTTTCTTTTAAAAGCGAATACAAAATCGGGTAGCTTAACTGTAAAGTTGAAATAAAATATGGTTCACCCGTGTCCTTGCGCGAACAATGCCTTTATAGATCAGAAGGAAACGCAGAATATTCCGGCAAGTAGTGATCATCCGTGACCAATCCATCACCAGTGACGTGCACCTTAACAGAATTCGACCCCGATAATGTCCAATTTTAGCGTGTCTTTGCTGTGATTTATAAGTGAGCTTTTGCTTTGCCAGTGCATGCATGCAAAAGTACACCTCATACACAAGAAATATCTTATATCTCAGCGAAGAATTAATGGTGGCAAGACTGCTTCAAGATAAGGGCGCTAGTTGCTTTCTGCGAGGATCCGCGGGCTGCCAATTAATGACGGTCGCCACAACTCACAATCTACGACCTACAACGCTAATTTTGCTTTCGTGGCTAATGGTAATGGATAATTGGATAGGCATATAATAATTTAATATTAAATTTAAATTATTTAATTAGTATAATAGATATATATGATCTAAAGTAGCTATATGTAGTGAGAATAATTAATTAAATTGAATTAAGTAAAAATAGACTATGAATTGGCTAAACTCTAAACCCTAAACCATGTTAGATGTAAATAATTTTCTTTCTACATCAAACTAGTTAGATCTAAACCATCTTCAGTTCTCCTTTCACCAAAAGTTAGATAAAAAATATAATGTAATTAGGAACAAATTACTAACCATAGATAATTAAAAAATTAATATATCTATAATCACTCTTGTCAAATCCGCGGTCTTTTTCACCAAATGGCCTCAAAGCTCCACCTCCTCAAAGCAGCAGCCTGTGAGAACAGATCTGGAATTTAAGACAGATCTGTGAAGGTCGATAGGTCTGCAATTAATAAGTGAAATTATCACAAACGGTTTTTAATACAAACCGTCCGTAAAGTATTACAGACGGTTTAAATAAAAAACTATCTGTGATATTTGGTAATATTACAGATGATTCTTGTTAATGACCATCTGTAAAGTATTGTGAGGGTCGATGGGTCTGCAATTAATAAGTGAAATTATCATAGACGGTTTTAATACAAACTGTTTGTGATATTTAGTAATATTATAGACAATTCTTATTAATAATTGCTGTCACTACTACAGAAAAGGTCATCACAGACGGTTCGAAATCGTCATCACAGACGGTTATCTGAACCGTCTGAAATTATGGGTCAGTGATAATCCAAGTTATCACAGACGGTTTTCGAACCGTCTGTGATTATCGGATAATCACAGACGGTTTGTAATGAAAAACCGTCTGTGATATCCGATAATCAGAGACGGTTTGTACTGAAAACCCGTCTGTGATATCCGATAATCATAGACGGTTTTTAATGAAAAACCGTCTGTGATATTCCTCCCCCCTAACAGAATCTATTTCTGTTTATTGGCTAGCCTCAGGAAATGCTAGCCATGCCCTCTGAAACAAGCAGATAAACAAGTATACATACAATTCACATCTCAATTCATTTGACAAACATCCAATTCACATCTCAATTCATTTGACAAACATCCAATTCACATCACATTTCATTCACAGACATAAGGCATCCATTTCGCAAATGAATTAATTGAAATGAAATAAAATATCCATTTACAAATTCAGAATTACAGAGTGATAAGAGCAATAAAAAATCAATCTGCGCAGTGGAACTCTCCATCTGATTTGATGACTTTAGCCCACAAAAACCAAAGCAACTCTCCTCGAATTTTTGCTAAGTCCGGCTATTCCAATGCAGATTTAGAGATGGGCGCAACCTGTAGATAGGAATATCAACGCGCGCACATATAACACGTGACATGTATGAAATAATTGTGGGAAGATTGACAAACCTTAGAATTAGTGATCTTGGTGGAATCGAGGAGTAGTCTCATATGGTGGCACACGTAGTATCCACACGTGTTGCCCGGCTGCTGCTGGTGGCACTGCAAAAAATAGAATGTGTTAAATCAAGTGGCATTACTACTATGTGTTGTATATGATTAATTAATATGTAGCTAGGGAATACCGGAAACTTGCGATCATGTTTCAAGGGCTTGGCCCCCGTCGTCGAGTCACGTGTTTGTTTAACGTATGTAGCGAACGACCTTCGTTATTCGAAAAAGTTAGATTAGTCATTCGAAAGGAAAGAAAGAGTACAATGTACAATGTACGTACCTATCGAGTATTCGGGCGATAGCTGTGTACTTGGATTTGTTCTTACTTAGAGAATCAAGGTATGTAGCCTTGTTCCATTTTGGTATAATTACAATTAAAATCCAATGGAATTCCTCATTGTATGGCATAAGAACAAATTCCTTATCTTGGTGAGCCAGCAGTGCTTTTACAATATAGTCCTCGACGAAGGATGCATTCTCGATGATGGTATCAATGGCGACCAAGCGTGGGTCAAGGAAACCAATTCGTGATTTCGATGATCTAGCTTCGGTCAGCATGAATCTATATATAACACAGAAAAGCAACAAATTGTGACATATATCGGTATTACGTGAATAGAGACTGTGATTGTACAGACTTACAGCGTCCAGCATCGAACGAGTGAGGCATCGAGAGCGTTGAGCGTGAAAAGTTCAAATATATCGTCGAAGGTCACCGCGAAGACACATTCCTGAACTTCGTGAATGAAATGTTCCAGCTTGAATTTGACAGTGATACCTGAGCGCCGTTCTCCCTCTGGCTTATTGGACTGTTCCATATACCAAGCGTGGAATCTTTGGCAACCAAGTCCTAGTTCTAGGAGCTCTTCCTTGAATACCATCGGCTCGCCTAGCACGAATTTGCGGGCCAATGGCATGTACGGGATATCGTCATCGTCCTTCATCTTAGATTTGCCCCGGCCACTGCCTCGATTGTCGCTCGACTTTATGCTAGTCGACTGTAATGGTATAGACGGTGCAAGTTGCTCTAGGGAGAATAGCTCCCGTGGAGATAGCACCGGTGCAGGTAGCTGTGGTTCGCACTGCCCGTGTGGAGATGGCACCAGTGCATGTTGCTGTGGTTCGCACTGCACTTCTGGTCCTGCCACCGGTGAAGAAGCCTCCAGGGAGATGTCGTTTTTGGGCCACTGGATGAATGTTCCAATGGCCTGTCCTAGAGTCACGATCTCGTCGGTGGGGGGCTTCGGTAGCGGGACCACCTCAAAATTGACATACACACCATCCACATTAACTTTTGCGAAGCCTGGCGCTAAAGCTTGACCGTGCAGCGTGACCCCGATACCAGAGGAATATGCCTGGCCCCAAGCAGCGTACAAGGGAATGGAGCCATATCTCACTTGGAGCCTGCACTTCGTAGGCTCCTACATAACGATACAAAATTAGCTACTCGAATAGGCCTACCAATGGAGCAAGCATTCGAGAGGTAATAATTATTACCAGGATGTCGTCCACAGGAAATTTGGACTGGGTATGCGTCGGATTGGACGAGCAGCTACTCGGACGGTTGTGCGGGCTAGCTAGCATAGCAGCGGCGGTGGCGGCCTGCTGACTTTCTGTTTGTTTCCGCACCTCTTCTCTGATTACATCACCCATCTGAGCTAATAGCTCGTCTCGAAGAGATTCCTTGATCTCTTCTCGTAGCTGTGCGTCATGCTCGGCTTTGTTTCTCTTCCTACGCCGATACATTCCGGAGTCATCTTCGAAACCATGTTTCCAAGGAACGTAAAGCCCAAGGCCTCTCGTACGACCCGGGTGCTCCTTATTTCCCAGGGCCACGGAGAGCATATCATTCTCCCTTGTTCCCTGGAATGATC
Organism: Dendrocalamus latiflorus; assembly: GCA_017311315.1. Classification (NCBI taxonomy): domain Eukaryota; kingdom Viridiplantae; phylum Streptophyta; class Magnoliopsida; order Poales; family Poaceae; genus Dendrocalamus; species Dendrocalamus latiflorus. The sequence goes on from CM029664.1 coordinate 4,401,498, forward strand.
CCAGGGTAGATTCAAAACTCAGCTCTTCCTGCAAGAGCACGAAATGTCATTTCAACTCATACGAAGTTGTGGAGTAATTACAAGCTACGTAGTTCTATCGATATCTTACCAGGCGCTGGGACACTTGCTGGTCTGCAGGGTTTCGAAAGGAGACGTCCCCCGATGTCGTTGTAGATGACCTTGCTCTAATCCAATTTCGAGCGCGGTCATTCGGGATATTGGAAAACGGCGGGGCGATGTCTTGTGCAGCTGCCAGGTCATCCTCCATCCACTGCGGGATTTTACCCGCATACCCAGCTGTGCCAAGTCTGTGGGGGTGTGTGTTTTTTGCCTGGAGGGCCTTGTGCGTCGTACTTGTACTTTTGAACTCTTCGGACGTCTTCATCGCCTTGAACTCTTCCCATTGTGGTTCCAGGAATGGGTATATATGAAAAGGCGTTTCGTCCGTCTCCACGTATTTCCTGACAAGCGTGCTCTTGAAGTTCTTCCATGCTTTGCACGCCGCTAGGTAGGTTTGTCGTTGCACAGTGTGTAGGTGTTCTTCTGGGAACTCGAACGATGCCAAAATTTCGGTCCACAGCTCACGTTTCCGAGTGTTAGGCACGTTCTTCCACGAATTGTATGTGATCTCAATTCGTTCTCGTGCAACTATTCCGACCATGCTTCGGAATGCGCTTACCGCTTTTTTAGGAAGGATAGGGACCCCAGATGTGTTTACCGCTGTGATGGTCTGTCGGCCCTCAGGCTTCTTCGATAGCCCTCTTCCTTGGCGTCTTGATGTTGGAGCGGACACCTCCGGCGATGATGTTGAAGAATGCGCGGGTGACGTGTTGCTCATTTTGTGGGTCTATTAAGATAAGATGAGAAAGTGATCATATTGAATTGGAAGACAAGAGAGTAGAGGGGAGGGGGAGAAGGGAGGGGGTGATATGGACATAGAGAGGGGGTGATGTGCCTATCTTAGCACCTACTTTAGTTGCTAATACTATAAACCAAATAGCAAAGTCCCTAAACAAAGTTCTATGAAGCAAATGGAACAAACCAGTGTATCAAGTTCATTGAACCGGATACACTGGAGTGTCCCACTTGCTTCATGCCCTTTGAATGTCTATGTGGCATATATTATTACTACAAGGTCTCTAAACAAAGTTCTATGAAGCAAATGACACAAACTAGTGTATCTGGTTCATTGAACCTGATACACTAGAGTGTGTCACTTGCTTCATGCCCCTTGAAGGTCTATGTGGCATATACACTAGAGTGGTCCTTGATTGCTTAATGTGTTCTCTCAAATTGTAGGGGTGATGTCTAGATACATGGAGCATTTGGGTGGAAAGATCAACTGTTTCGTCAGGCGCATGACTGCCAATTCGAAGCATAGCATAGCATCCGAGGCACATCCGAGGCCTGCTGCTGTGTCTTCAAGACACAGCTACGAGGCACATCCGAGGCCTGCTGCTGTGTCTTCAAGACACAGCTGCAGGCCTCGGATGTGCCTCGGATGCTATGCTATGCTTCGAATTGGCAGTCATGAGCCTGACGACACAACGTATTTTTTTCCACCCAAATGGTCAATGTATCTTTTGCAATACTCTTCCTTGATTGGTGCTCTCAAATTGTAGGGTTGCACATGATAAGATGAGGAAGCAAGAAAAGTGAAACATGATGCTCAATGTTAGGAAGAGAGGAGAGGAGTAGAGGGAAGGGGGAGAAGGGAGGAGGTGATGTGGACAGAGAGGGGTTATGTGCCTATACTATATACTATATACTATATACTATATACTATATACTATATACTATATACTATATACTATATACTATATACTAACACAACAAGCAATGTAATATGTACCAATGTAAACTAAGCAACTGCAGTATCAAGCATAAATATGTACTATGTACCAATGTATCAAGCATAAAGCATAACAGCATCAAGCATCAAGCATAACAGTATGAAGCATCAAGCATCAATGTAATATGTAGCAATGTAAACTAAGCAACTGCAGTAAACAATGCACCAATGTAGTATGTACCAAATAGCAAATTAACAGTATGGCATCAACCCTAAACACTAACAGTAAGCATCAACCATAACACTAACAGTAAGCATCAACCCTAAATATGTACTATGTACCAATGTATCAAGCATAAAGCATAACAGCATCAAGCATCAACCTTAGGGTTTTGGTGACCTTAGGGACGGCGGACGAGGAGGAGGCGGCGACGCAGGAGGAGGAGGCGGCGGCGACGGAGGAGGTGGAGGAGGCGACGACGACGGAGGACGACGAGGCGACGGGCTCGGCGAGGCGGCGATGGAGGAGGAGGAGGCGGCGACGCAGGAGGAGGCGGCGGCGACGGAGGACGAGGAGGCGACGGGCTCGGCGAGGCGGCGACGGAGGAGGAGGAGGCGGCGACGCAGGAGGAGGCGGTGGCGACGGAGGAGGAGGAGGCGACGGGCTCGGGGAGGCGGCGACGGAGGAGGAGGAGGCTGCGGCGACGTCTTCGTCCGGGGAGGCGGCCGGCGAGGGCTGCGGGAGGCAGCCGGCGAGGGCTCGGGGAGGCGGCGGCGACGACGGGCTCGGGATTTAGATCGAATCGAATAACTACAGCGCACACGAAAACCCTAGGGAGAGGGTATATATATAGGCAGATTATTACAGACGGTTCTAAACTTAGAACCGTCTGTGATAACATATCACAGACGGTTCGAAGTGTAGAACCGTCTGTGATAGTAAACTATCACATACGGTTCTACACTTCGAACCGTCTGTGATAGCAAACTATCACAGACGGTTCGAAGTGTAGAACCGTCTGTGATAAGCCTTTGCCGACTGTCGCAATTAAGACAGCACCAATAACTACACAGCTGCATTCATATCAACCACCAAACAGCTGCATCATATACAACACCAACCAGTTGATACATTTTGACAAGGTCTCAAATACATCACACATATACATTTTCACATATACATCTCAAAATTGATTCATCACACATTTTCACATATACATCTCAAAATTGACTACATCACACATTTTCACATATACATATCAAAATTGACTACATCACACATTTTCACATATACATCTCAAAATTGACTACATCACATATTTTCACATATACATCTCAAAATTGACTACATCACACATTTTCACATATACATCTCAAAATTGACTACATCACACATTTTCACATACACATCTCAAAATTGACTACATCACACATTTTCACATATACATCTCAAAATTGACTACATCACACATTTTCACATATACATCTCAAAATTGACTACATCACACATTTTCACATATACATATCAAAATTGACTACATCACACATTTTCACATATACATCTCAAAATTGACTACATCACATATTTTCACATATACATCTCAAAATTGTCTACATCACACATTTTCACATATACATCTCAAAATTGTCGCACATTTTCACATATACATTCTTATTGTACTTGCTTATTTCCTTTAAAAATTAGCCCTTCATCATGATCAATGCGTACGTAACTAGTTTCGTCACGTTGTTCATCGTCGACCCTTATGCCATTTCCAAAAGGAGGTAACTCGTCAAATTGATTGTATTCCTCCTCGTCCACTACATTCTCCACTCCGACAATTCTCCTTTTTCCATGAAGAACTACATGGCATTTCCTATTTGCCGGGTCGGTTACATAGAAAACTTGAACAACTTGATTGGCGAGTACGAATGGTTCGTCTTTGTACCCGACACGTTGGAGGTCCACGGTCGTGACACCGTACTTGTCAACCTTCACCTGTGGGAGATGCACCCAACGGCAGCGAAATAAGGGGATCTTGAAAACCACATAGTCGAGCTCCCAAATCTCTTCTATGAAGCCATAGTACGAGTTTCTCGACCCATCAGTACTGAATGCATCTATGCGGACACCGCTGTTCTGGTTAGTGCTCTTGACATCCTGAGACTGCGTATAGAATGTGTACCCATTGATGTCATATCCTTGCCATGTCACAACTGTAAATGTTGGCCCTTTTGCCAACCATGTCAGCGTCTCACTCGGCGAGCTCCTAGCGATTTGCTCCTTCAACCATTGGTTGAACCGACGGTTGTGTTGCCTCATGATCCAAACATCCGGCCGCTCCGGATTCTGTTGCCGAAGCACATCCTTGTGCTGGTCCACATAAGGCGCCACTTCAGTCATGTGTTGCAACACCGTGAAATGGGCTTGAGTATACGTGTCCATATCTGGAGTGATTGCTTTCCTTCCGATAGTTCCGAGACCCTTCAGCCTCCCCTCATGACGAGATTGAGGGACACCTATCGGTTGAATCTGAGCTATATAATCGACACAAAACTCAATGACCTCTTCGCTTGCATAACCTTCGACGATGCTGCCCTCCGGCCGAGAACGATTCCGTACGTAGGACTTGAGAATTCCCATGAACCTCTCAAATGGGTACATGCTACGTAGGAATACGGGCCCGCACATTTTTATCTCCCACACAACGTGAACAATGAGATGGACCATGATATCGAAAAACGAAGGAGGGAAATACATTTCAAGGTGACATAAAGTCATCACCACCTCGTCCTGCAGAGTATCTAGTCCTTCGGGATCGATGACCTTCTAAGCAATTGTGTTAAAGAAATAACATAGCCTCATGATTGTCTCTCGGACTTTGATCGGCAAAATATTTCTAATTGCAATAGGGAGCATCTGTGTCATCAGCACATGACAATCATGAGACTTCATGCCATTTAACTTCAAATCTTGCATCGAAACAAGTTTCTTCACGTTGCCGGAGTAACCAGACGGAACTTTGACACCATGCAAGCACTGGCACAGTTCTGTTTTCTCAGCCTTGGACAGAGTGTAACACGCAGGGGGAAGGTACGTTCGTCCATTATCAGTGCTTGTCGGTGCTAACTCCGGCCTGATGTCCATGTCAGCCAAGTCAAGCCGTGCGTTGACACCGTCCTTTGTTTTATCACGGATGTTCAGTAAGAGACCAATCAAGCTGTCGCACACATTCTTTTCTACGTGCATGACGTCGATGCAGTGCCGTACATCTAGGTACTCCCAATAAGGTAAGTCCCAAAATATTGATCTCTTCTTCCAGGTGTTCTTCTCATGAGCCCTCAATTTACATCCCTTTCCGAGGACAACATCTAAACCCTTAACCGTATCATAAACCTCGTGTCCCCTTAAATGCCTTGGAGCTGAACCGTCTTCCTTCTCTCCGTCAAATTGTTTCTTCATCTTGCGGTATGGGTGAGCCCTCCGAAGGAACCGGCGGTGACGCATGTAGACGGTTTTGCGTGAGTGTCTCAGCCACACACTCTCGGTACCATCTAAACAGTGAGTACAAGCTTTGGCACCTTTTGTACTATGGCCCGATAGGTTACCAAGGGCAGGATAATCATTTATGGTGCAGAACAATAAGGAGCGCAGAGTGAAGTTCTCTCGTTTGTATGCATCCCATACCTGTACCCCTTCGTTCCACAGTACTTTTAGATCTTCCACCAACGGTGCTAGGAACACATCGATATCATTCCCAGGTTGTTTTGGCCCTTGGATAAGTATTGACAGCAAAATGTACTTTCGCTTCATACACAACCAAGGAGGAAGGTTATAGATGCAGAGAGTCACGGGCCATGTGCTATGTCGGCTGCTCATGCTACTGAAAGGATTCATTCCATCTGTACTCAGTCCAAACCTTATATTCCTTGGTTCTGAACCGAACTCTGCAAACCTCCTATCGATGTTTCTCCACTGCGCGGAATCAGCAAGGTGTCTTATCATTCCATCCTTCTTGCGCTCCTCCGAGTGCCAACGCAGCAGTTTTGCCTCCTTTGGATTTGCAAAAAACCTTTTGAAACGGGGAATTATAGGAAAATACCATGCCACCTTAGCAGGAGGTCCTTTCTTCGCCTCTGTTCCCTCGCCATCATCTGATTGATTGTTACGTTTGTATCGGGATGCGTTGCACACCGGACATACATGCATGTTTGCATACCCTTTACGGTAGAGGATACAATCGTTCGGGCATGCATGTATTCTTTCTACTTCCATTCCCAACGGACAAAGAACCTTCTTAGCTTTATACGTGGTTTTAGGCAACTCATTTCCCTCCGGAAGCATGTCCGCTAAAAGACCTAGCAGCGCCGTGAAACTCTTGTCGGACCAACCGTTGCTTGCCTTCAATTTCAACAGTTCAAGCACGGCCGACAACCTCGTGTACTTGCAGCCCGTGTACAAAGGTTTCTCTGAGTCCTCCATCAAGCCACGGAATTTAACATACTCTCTCTCATCATAGTTCTCTTCTACATCACGAAGCATCTGATCCAGATTATCATCGTGCAACCTATCCGAATCCGAGCCACAATCGACATCAGCCGGCGGCATGTCGTTCACTTCACAGGCGATGTCATCCGGGGGCATATCATTCACTTCACCGGCGATGTCATCCGGCGGCATATGATCATTCACTTCGCCATGACTGGTACAACACGTATAATCCTTTTTGAAACCCCTCCGAATCAAGTGCGCTTCAATTTGCCCTCGGTTCTTAAACATCTTCAAATTCTCGCAGTCAGTGCATGGACAACACATATATTCCACCCCCTTATTCAACATATCCTCCTCGGCGGCTCTTATAAAAGCAGAAACGCCATTAATGTACTCTTCACTCACACGGCTCGCGGCATACATCCAGCTTCGGTCCTACGTTACGTACATATATAACAACTTAGTATTAAAATCTAGATTAACTAATTATAACTACGTATATACCGGCCACATTTATTATATTCAGACTTAATTTGCTAGCTCAATTCATATTACAAACACAACAACTATTATATAACCAACAATTTTGCAAATTAACCATCTTCAATAACCACTCATGGATTACCTAGACCTAAATTGTAATGCAATTAAAGAAAAAATAAATTTCATTACTAACCATATCTACAGCAACCAAGAAAGTCTGAATCTTAATTCAAAGCTCAATCGCTGCCACTTCCCACCAAATTAACTGGCCTGAAATCGCCTAGCTTCCTCCCGAGTGAAAAAGTGCACAGCAGTGGCTAGATCTGGATCGAAATGAAGACAGATGCGGTCTGAGCAGCGCAATAAATGCCGTAGTTATCACAGACGGTTTTTAATTAAAAACCGTCTGTGATAATGCTTATCACAGGCGATTTTTTCTAAAAAACCGTCTGTGATAAATATTATCACAGACGGTTTTTTGTGAAAAACCGTCTGTCATAAGCTTCATACCAGAACTGCTTCGCGCGTGTTTCGATGCCAGAACGCTTCATGTTTCGATCGTCTAATTAACGTCTCTCGATCGTTATACGAAGCGTCTATATCATTAATGTTTGGGTATACGAACCGTTTGTGCTAAAGGTTAAATATGCGCTCCTAATCTAGGTCTCTTCTACGTACGTACAATACAATATACAATACAACATGGCTTCTACTACTGTTCTTGTGATCATCTCCTTCCTCTCATCTGTTCATCACAAATTGTTCGGTCGGAACCTTACACAGGCGGCCAACAATTTGCATCTGGAGCAGCTTCTCCGCACCCGCCCTGCTCTCCTTCCCCGACTTTCTTGCATCCGTCAGCTTGACCTGATCCTCCGCCATCGACAGAGGCATCTCGCTGCCGCTCAAGAAAGGGAAACGGCCCTCACCCTGGTTCTTCTCCACAATGTGCGCAATGCGGAAGAAGCTCTACACGCATTGCAGAGACTGATGGATAGCCTTGCTGATCAAGCAGAAACGGCAGATTCTGAGGAATCTTTTCATGCTATCCTCTACGACATTATGGATGCTGCTGATCATTTGCCCAGGCTACAGGAGGAAGTGCTAAGGACAAGGGCAATCTTAACGGCGTTCGAGAATTTAGCGGCTGATCCTCCAAGTCCCCAAGTTGAAGAAGAAGCTTACGAAGCCCAAAAGAATACAATCTAGGAAACTCTGTACCTGTGCGACTTTTGTAATAAATTTGCCTCTAATTGAAATTAATAAATTTGCCTTTAATTTGTGATCTCTTGTCTCAGTAGTTCTGTAGTTAAGTTATTAGAAGCAATGTGTACTTATATATTAACCTCTGATCTAGAATATGACAGAGAAAGGGACATCACAGCCGGTTCTTGTGAAAAACCGTCTGTGAACATTCCCAGACGGTTCTTAACAACAACCGGCTGTGATAGTCGACACAACACAGACGGTTTTTAATAAAAAATCGTCTGTGATAATCCCAGATTATCACAGACGGTTTTTAATAAAAACCGTCTGTGATATTCCAGTATCACAGACGGTTCAGCGGTAAGAACCGTCTGTGATACTCCTTTTTCCCGCCACAAATACGACAAACGGCCTTCAAATTAAAACCGTCTGTAATAGTTTACATTACAGACGGTTTCACAAAACCGTCTGTGATTTGCCGTCTACTATTAGGCTTTCTGTAGTAGTGTGTGATACTTTACAGACGGTTTTCACCATAAACTGTCTGTGATATTTTCTTTTTACAGACGGGTTTTTACCGCTAGCAGCAATATAGAAGGTTTCTAAACCAAAATCATCTATGATTGTATTTAATACTTACCGTTTATAATGAGAGGTGTAGTATAATTTATTTTATATCAATGGGTGAGCGCCCACTACGTGCCTATATTTAAGAAAGGAGGATTGCTAAGCTCCAAAGGCGGAGGACGAGGATTGCTACTAACCAGTAGACCTCGAGAGATTCCTCGAAATTTAGAAGATCAAGAGCCACAAAATTCTCTTGTCTCTCTAGTCTCTACCAGAGGTATCCGGGTTGGAATTTTTCTTAGATCCAGCTGTATTGGAAGCCTTACAACAGTACTAACATAAAAATAGAAGAAAGAACATTTTGTCGGCCGGTAAGCGGAGTTAATAAAATGAAGACATAACGCAAAAACTCATCTATTTTGAACAAGATCCATGTTGTCGTCAGTTAACAAGTCTTCGGTTGCAAAACATATTGTATCATCTTTTTCACGTTCCAGTTGTTATAAAGGAATAAGCTTTCATGTGCCTTGTAGTTTAACATCTCTTCGTTTTTTGTCACAGGTTGATTAACGATTATTTGCTCTCTCTCTCTCTCTCTCCAACCCAAGCAGAACCAAATCCCGCTCTGAGCAGATTTGGGAATGGACATGTGTACATGCAATGCACCATGAACGTACGCCTGGGTCCCGTGGAGCCATGCCAGATGCCACACTAAGCCAAGCCGTTCAAGCGGCAGGCATGCATTCCAGGCAAGCAGCGCCAACGTGCTCCTCGCTGGGGGGGCGCCGTCGCACTCTCCACCGCGAACATGGATCGCCGGACAGCAAATACGCAGAATTACCCAAGATAACGGCTACATACCAATGCCAGGCAAGAACATCTGATAGTTAACTTTTGCATACTTACAGGAGAATCCATTGGTTGCCTTAACTTATGACTGAAGAGAGCCAATTGGCCAATTAAGCTGCATAGCCCATGATAACGGCTACATACCAATATCAGGCAAGCACATCTGATAGTTTACTATTGCGTACTTATGGAGAATCTATTGGTTGTGTAGGATCGATTCACACTAAGATAGGCAATCAGAGGGGGGGTGAATGATTGCGGAAGCTAAAAATAAATTTTAAGACTCTCCCCTAAACACAAAACCTATTTAAGCCTCATTTAATAATTCTGGACAGAATAATATACTCTCACTAAAACTGATCCCGATTAAAAACCATAACTCCGATTGACCTCAAATTTTTTCAGAATAAACTAGAGACAGTTATTGAACTAACCCAACTGGAATTACGTCAATCGGAACTCTAGAACTTGAGATATAAAATAAACAAGATCGCTGATACAGATAGTGACGAAAATAAATTAAGCCCTAATTATGCAACTAAGCAAAATATGAGATCGCTTGCCTGACCGATGACTGAACAATGTCGTGCGCTTCGTGATCAAAAAGATGCCATGCCAAAGAAAACGTTTGGCCACCCGAAAAGCCATATATATTTTTCTTCCCCGGCTGCTCGGTACAACTCTTGCCATGCCACCGCATGCATATATATACACACACAGCTCAACTCCAACTAGGCCTTACAATCCTAATCCAACTCCAACTAGGACTTAGAATCCTAATCCAACTCCAACTAGGACATAGAATCCTAATCCAACTCCAACTAGGACTTAGAACCCTAATCCAACTCCAACTAGGACTTAGAATCCTAATCCAACTCCAACTAGGACTTCGAATCCTAATCCAACTCCAACTAGGACTTCGAATCCTAATCCAACTCCAACTAGGCCTGGGCCTTTTTACCTCAACTAGACTTTTGGCCCACTAATTTTCAAGGGACCCGAAACCCTTCCTAACACAGGTTTTTCACACTCACGACTTTTCTAACACGTCACGTGTCGAAGCCTCCAGGACCGCACCTCCCGTAGCTTCTCCACGTATCATCCACCTTCGATCTCCATGCGCCCCAAGCATGAGCCCGATCATCTCGTGACCTCCTTGACCGTCTGAACCTCAGATCTCCCCATCCTAGTTCCGGTCCACCTCGTCACCGACCATGATCGCCTCCATGCTCAACCTGCACATGCAAAGACCAAAGAACATTCTTCCGGCACAAGTTCGTCTCAACTTGGCCAACATCAGTCCGCACACACGCAACACAACTCGCATAACACCACTAAACGAAATCACCAATTATTCATCATAACAAATTAACCATTGTCAATTATTCATCACCAAAATATCCTAAACCTAGCCACATGGTCTAACAATCTCCCCCTTGATGAATACATTGACAACACCACAAAATTGTATGATGAATTAGCTTCAAATAGATATAAGTAAAGAACTAAAGCCGAAAAACAGTTTAAACCATAAGTCTCAAATCTCTCCCCCTCAACACAAGAGAGGTAATTTTATTCTCCCCAAATTCTCTTTAATTTCTTGCAAAGCACACAAAATCTCTCCCCCTTTGGCAATGTAAACATCAAGAAAATTTAAAGAAAAAATAATTCTAAGACGGAGCAATGAAAGTAAAAATCAAGAAGCTTTGTAGATTATCCAAGTCATTGTGCATTTATTTAATAAAGCAATCAAGACATATTTTTGAGTAGAGCTATCTAGATCATATTAAGCCATATATCACATAGCAATGTTAAAACAAATTTTCAATATGATTAAGCAATTTATATCAATGACAGGCATCTCAACAATGACCAAACCAATTATAGAGAGCACAATGAGATATCACAACGAAAAGTCAAAACCTAAAAGGGAGGCAAATTTTAACTCTAGACGGGCTAGCAGTCTCATGTAACAACTTATTGCTCCACACTCAATTTTTAGGCATGTGGCATGCTTGTAGCATACTTCTTTTCATAATGACATACTTGTCTTCTTCTTTTTTTTTTGATGGTGGCATGCTTGAAGCATACTTCTTTTTATTTTGCGCACTTTTGTGCCCTTTTTTTTGTTCACCATGGCATGCTTGAAGCATACATCTTTTCAATTTTTTCTTTATATACTCTTTTTTTTAATAACATGCCAAATTGAGTGATCATAAGAATTGGAACATTAAACAATCGAGCCTCATAACCAAGAGTTAAAATAAGACTCACAATCAAGCTAATCCTTTTCGATGGACATCGCAAAGTAATAACTATAATTAATCTAGTCAAAGTATTCCGCCATGTCATACTTTTAATTCAAATGTAGTAATTTAATTATAAACAATCCTGATCAAAGCTACACAACATATGAATAGATATGATAAAGAGAGCTCTACTACTCAATTGATTTCAATGACTTGGATTTGATGAGTTATTTGACAAGGATAATAAACAAAGCTTCCGAAATTTTTAAACAACAAGCTCCCCCTCAGAATAATCCCATAAGATGTAATGCGCCCAACTCACTTCACAAATGAGGAAAACGAGAAGAATCAAACGATTTCATGTGCAAATTACCAACTTGAGAATTTAACAAGACGTAAGACAACATCACCTTTTCCACATGGTCTTTCAAAAAATGAAATCTCTTGCAAACCATCAAAGGAGTGAAGAACCATCAAGTGTTCCAATCAAGCGATGATGAAAAAAAAATCGGAACCCAATTTAGCTCATATTCTCCATCCTTGTCAGCTGTTCTTACATGACAGGAAACATCGGTCTCACAGTATTGAGGTTAGTAAAATAAGATTTAGGAATCCAGTACTGTGACACACGACGAACAGGAGCAACAAAGCTAGAACCAAAATCACGTGCATGTGGATGATTAGAATGCCGAAAAGAACGTGAATCATTTGAATTAAATCTCAATCTAGCATGTGAAGCAGATTTAAAGCCATCATGAAAGTTCTCAAAAAACATAGCTTTCACATTAGTTCTAGGAACAAAAGACATTGCATGTTTTTGTCTCAAAGCATTCAATCTTTCCTTTCTCTCTTTCTTGACACGTCTAAAACAAAATTTATTCAAATGTCCATCTCTTCCACAGTAGGTGCAATGAAATTTAACATAACCAGATTTCTTTTGAGATGATGAGCTAGCACATATATTATTATTCGATGAACTTTGCACAAAGCCAGCAGATTTAAACACAGTTTGTTTTGGTTCAGATTTTACTTCAATCTTTCCAGGTTCAAGAAACTTAACAACTTTAGGAGGATTATTCTTGGCATGCTCAACAAAATTAAATCCTAGACCACGATTTTTCACACTCGTTTTTGACTTGTCTAGAATCATATTCAGATTTTTCTTACCAAAAGAGAATCTCTCTAAAGTGTCCTTAAGGTACTCATTTTCCTTAGCCAAAGTGCAACAAGCAGTGCATTTCACAAAATTCTTAGAAACACTAGATTGAGCAAATCTTTCTTTTTCAGCGAAATCATTCAATTGCCTAGTCAAAGCATCAATTTCAATATTTAACTTACGACAATTTGAACAAGACATGTTCTCATGATAAAGCATTTGTTGAATAGATTCCTGAGATGAATTAAGTCTAGTTTCTAGTAATTCACAATTAGAGCAAGCTTTAGATTGAGCATTTGAAATACTTGACTCTAAACATGTAGAAGAACTAGCTTTAAGCTTTTCAATTTCATCATTTGCAAGTTTTAATTTTTCATCACAAGAATCATGGGTCAATTTTAATTCATCAAATTTATCAGTTACATCTCTAAATTGAACTAGATTTGATGCATTAATAGATCTAGCAGACTCCAACTCAGAATGTAAAACTTGACAAGACTCACAAGATTCATCATCAGGAATTAAAACTCTAAGTCTTGCAATTTCAGAATTTAGAGATTCAATCAAAGTATCAGATTTCTTAATCTTTTTATCTTTCTTTTCTAGCAAAGTACCAAGTTTAGCAACAACTTTAGCTAAATCATCATAAGAAGGTTCTACCTCATTGTAGTTGTCGCTGTCAAGATCATCATTGTCGGTGGAGCTTTTGCTACTTGCCATTAGACACAACCCAGTTAAATCTTTCTTGCCTTTGGGAGTATCATTCTCGCTGTCCGTGTCTACATCACTCAAATTAATTTGCCCAAGAGCGGCAAGAACACGATGCACCACCTTGCGATTCATATAGCCCTTCTTTTTATTCTTCCTTTTTTCTTTCTCCATCTCTTCTTCCTTCTCACTCTCTTCCCTTGCAAATTTTGCTAGAAACTTTGGACATTTGAGACGAATATGATTGAGATCACCACACTCATAGCACCTTTGAGGACCAAAATTTCCTCTCTTTCTTGATCTCACATTCTGCAAAGCTCTTGTGAAGCGTGTAGAGAGGAGTGCCAAATCATCTTCCGGAAGTTGCTCTAGCTGTTCATCGGTTAGTGAAGACAAAGAAGACAAAGCATAGCTAGTAGAAGAATTATCACCATTAGACTTGTTAGATTGTGAAGCTAATGCAATTGATTTATTACCATTATTTTTTCTAGCAAAAACATCTAATTCATGAGTTTTCAATTTAGAATAAAGTACATCTAATGTAAGTGTACTCATGATAGTAGATTCTCTAATAGATGTAACCTTCATCTCCCATATAGACATATCTAATGCTCCAAGTAATTGACGTGCATTTTCAGCATCAGTATAAGTAACATTAACAGCACGTAGATTACTAAGAATTTTATTAAAGCGAGCAAATAGATCATCTATTGATTCACCAGGTTTCATCTCAAAACGCATATAATCCTTTTTGTACATATCTTGACGTACCTCTTTAATAGTAGATGAACCCTCATGATAATCACATAGTGCTTTCCATACCTCATATGCAGATTTCAGATGCACAACACGATCAAAATCACTCCTTCCTAGTCCTTGAATTATCAGGTTCCTTGCCTTGCTATTTGTCTCCACTTGTGCCATGTTCGCTGCTGTCACATCATCGTTCTCGGGCACTTGATAAGGCTTGTAGACCATCTCCCATATTGCAAAGCCTTGAGCTTGAATATATGCCTCCATCTTCGCTTTCCAATACTGAAAATCAACACCATCGAAAACACAAGGTTTTGTGGAATACCTATCCGTCGACATGTTTTCTAATCACCGGTTAAGATCAATTAGAAAAATAAACCTGCTCTGATACCACTTGTAGGATCGATTCACACTAAGATAGGCAATCAGAGGGGGGGTGAATGATTGCGGAAGCTAAAAATAAATTTTAAGACTCTCCCCTAAACACAAAACCTATTTAAGCCTCATTTAATAATTCTGGACAGAATAATATACTCTCACTAAAACTGATCCCGATTAAAAACCATAACTCCGATTGACCTCAAATTTTTTCAGAATAAACTAGAGACAGTTATTGAACTAACCCAACTGGAATTACGTCAATCGGAACTCTAGAACTTGAGATATAAAATAAACAAGATCGCTGATACAGATAGTGACGAAAATAAATTAAGCCCTAATTATGCAACTAAGCAAAATATGAGATCGCTTGCCTGACCGATGACTGAACAATGTCGTGCGCTTCGTGATCAAAAAGATGCCATGCCAAAGAAAACGTTTGGCCACCCGAAAAGCCATATATATTTTTCTTCCCCGGCTGCTCGGTACAACTCTTGCCATGCCACCGCATGCATATATATACACACACAGCTCAACTCCAACTAGGCCTTACAATCCTAATCCAACTCCAACTAGGACTTAGAATCCTAATCCAACTCCAACTAGGACATAGAATCCTAATCCAACTCCAACTAGGACTTAGAACCCTAATCCAACTCCAACTAGGACTTAGAATCCTAATCCAACTCCAACTAGGACTTCGAATCCTAATCCAACTCCAACTAGGACTTCGAATCCTAATCCAACTCCAACTAGGCCTGGGCCTTTTTACCTCAACTAGACTTTTGGCCCACTAATTTTCAAGGGACCCGAAACCCTTCCTAACACAGGTTTTTCACACTCACGACTTTTCTAACACGTCACGTGTCGAAGCCTCCAGGACCGCACCTCCCGTAGCTTCTCCACGTATCATCCACCTTCGATCTCCATGCGCCCCAAGCATGAGCCCGATCATCTCGTGACCTCCTTGACCGTCTGAACCTCAGATCTCCCCATCCTAGTTCCGGTCCACCTCGTCACCGACCATGATCGCCTCCATGCTCAACCTGCACATGCAAAGACCAAAGAACATTCTTCCGGCACAAGTTCGTCTCAACTTGGCCAACATCAGTCCGCACACACGCAACACAACTCGCATAACACCACTAAACGAAATCACCAATTATTCATCATAACAAATTAACCATTGTCAATTATTCATCACCAAAATATCCTAAACCTAGCCACATGGTCTAACAGGTTGCCTTAACTTATAACCGGAGAGAGCCGATTGGCCAAGTTGCATGGCCCATGATAACGACTACATACCAAATTACCAATACTATGCAGGCACATCGATAGTTAACTACATACTTACGAGGGAATCTATTGGTTGCCTTGATTTGTAACCAGAGAGCGCCAATTGGCCAAGCTGCATGGCCCATGACAACGGGTACATACCAATGCTAGGCAAGCACATCTGGTTGCCTTGACTTATAACCAGAGAGAGCTGATTAGCTAAGCTGCATGGCCTATGATGATGGCTACGTACCAATACCAGGCAGGCACATCTGACAGTTAACTATTACATACTTATGGGGAAATCCATTGGTTGCCTTGACTTGTAACAGGAGAGAGCTGATTGGCCAAGCTGCATGGCCCATGATAATGGCTGCATACCAATGCCAGGCAGGCATATCCGATAGTTAACTATTGCGTACTTACAAGAGAGCCAATTGGCTGAGCTACATGGCCCATGGTAACGGTGCATAGGTTCAATATGCAAGTGCAAGAGAGGAAGCCTCGCGCGCTACCGAATTGTTGCCGTACTTGTTATCGAACGTGATGGCGAAGAGTGATCCGTCAACCGTCGCCATGGATGAGCTCTTCTTTCGATGCTATGTTGCTGCTGAGCGTTGCCAAGAAGAAAGCTGAATTATATATGGAGCTGATCACTTATCAGAGAAGCAAAAGATATCATGAAAGACATCAGGGCAGTGCAAAGACTTACAAACTGAAGGAAGGGAAGTCATGAAGCTACTGTGTCGAACTTTATATGTCTTCGAGCTTTATATGTTTTCACATATATATAAAATGGACTTGTTCCGAAGGTTGAAATGAGTTCATCCAAGGGTTGAATCGAATTGTTCCGGACGTTTAAATGGAATTGTTCGAGATGTTTGATAGAAAATGTTCCAAGGGAACTAAAATGTTTCGAGGGGTTTTGGGCTTTGAATAAAAATATTTTAAATGTAGAATGAAAATGTACTGAGAGTTGAATCGACTTGTTCAAGGTGTTGAATAAAAATGTTCTCAAGATAGAACAAAAAATGTTCTAAGAGTTGAATCGACTTTGTTTTGGATGTTGAATAAAAATGTTCTGAAGTTGGAACAAAAATGTTCTATTGGTTGAATCAACTTGTCCCATGTATTTAACAGAAATGTTCTGAACGTAAAATGAAAGTGTTCTCAAGTAAGAACGAAAATGTTTCAAGGATTGAATTAACTTGTTCCCATTTAATGAGATATGTTCCGTAGGTAGAATGAAAATGTTCTGAGGGTTGAGCTGAGCTATTTAATACAGATATTTTTTTTCCCAAATGTTAAATATATTGGTTGAATAGAAATTTTCCGAGTTGTTCCAAGTAAAAGTACACTTTCATGCACCCCATGGAACAATTCTGTTATCAGGCTTACTGAGATTTGCACCAGCTTTTCTTGGCGACTTAAAAGCCGTTTTTCCTCTAATTAATCCAACTTGGGTTTGTAGTTAATGTTGACAACAATTTGCCCGGGGCATGCCATGGGTCCTGCATGGCTGCATGCATGCAATCGCTTCGGAGGATCAGGCGTGGAGAGCCTCGCCATGCGGACGTGTCAGTACGGCTGCAAAGCGCGCACATCCTTTGAGCTTTTCCGATCGTTTCGGTTTGTAGGACCGAAATGGCAACAGAGGGGGGGTGAATGGTGCCTTCTAAAAACTCCCCAAGTACTCACACGACAAATCGGGCGAAAGAACTAGCTTCTTCGATCGAACACACGTGGTCGTAAGCCAACTGATGGTCGAACACCACGTGGTCGAACACTTGCCTGAGCCGACAAAAGAAATCAAACAGTGATAACTGAGAGGATGAACCAAGAACAGAAGGACTCGAGGCGCACAATCATCCGGTAAAGTGAACTTCTCTAATTCGACTCCTGCTCTCGGGAATGAACTGGCCAAGTGGCCTTGAGACAGATTCCCAGTTCTGAGCTAATCAAAGCACACAAAGACGAAAGCAGACTCACGAAGAAGAGAGGAGAGAAAAAGGATAGCAAGAAGTCCAAGCTCTCAAAACAGATCGCAAACAAGTCAATCACAACATCTCAAGACGACAGAAAACAAATAGAGGAAGAGAGATGAATGATTGATAATGGAGGTTTCTACAGCCACTCCAACTGGGAGATACATGAGCACACTTGCTCCATCCCGAGAACCCACACACTCACAAATAACAAAGGAAGAACAGAGCAACTCGGGGATCAGAATCTCACAAGTACCCGAGCTCTACCCTCTCTATTTATAGCCACACACTCACACACCAAAGAGGGGGAACCCGCAAACCCCCACCTAACACCGGGTTTTCAACTCACTTTACCCACTAGCGAGAACGAGCTCCAGTGCTTTACCCGTTACACCCAACGGCTCCACTGCTTTGCCCGTTAGTGCCAACAACTCCTGTGCATTGGCAGAGACACAGCTTCCCTTTGCAGCTTTCCGCATTTCTCCAAAATGCCACTCCACTGCCTTCCCGGAAGCTTCCTCCTGCCTTGCCGATCACGCTTGCAACCACCTTGAGCCCCTAGTCTTCTTCGGCTTCACCCAGTCGTTCTGGACCTCAACATCTCCCATGTCTATTCCCGACCACTCCAAGCCTCACCAAGACTTGTCTCAAGATCCTAGTCAAAAACTCCTCCAGACCGATCGGACCTCAACTCCTCCAGAGCCTAGTCCCAGTCCGTTCCACTACGCACGACCTCACCGTTGCCCGTCGTGTCCACTTCCGGTAACTCTAGCTCCGGTTCCTTGTCTCCCGGCTCACAACCACCTCACCAGCATCGATCATCTTTGGCGTCTCCGACCGTCTGGACCTCAACACCTCCTGTGCCTAGTCCCGGTCCTCCCACGCCTCACCATGAAATAGCTCCGAAGTCCTGCAGCCACATAGACAAGCAAACCGTTACATAGCACCGCACAACACAATGTGTACAGACATCTGCATAAAAGGAACTCAAAACATGCTTCACAAGGTCGTACATTCACTACGATCGGTCAAAAATACTTAAACATTAATTCTCAAGACCTACGATCGTTACCATAGACCATACGACCACCCCAGTGGTCCTTACGACCGCCTTAAAGCTTGCTACGACCATCACAAGTTTCAGTTCCAACTTACCGACCAAGTTGTACCAACTTATGACTGGTCGAAACCATAGATCAAGACTTTCTTAAGTCCTACGACCATATCTCAAGATGATACGACTACCTCAGAAGTCCATACGACCGGTTCCCAGAGACTACGACCAAAACCAGAGATTCCATCGTGGTCGAACCACTTTCCGACCACGTTCATCGCTTTCCACCGTGGTCGAAACCCTTCTCGATCACGTACGACTTGGTTCACTGTGGTCGAAGCCCTTCCAACAACGTTTGAACACTTCCGACCGCAGTCGCCCACTTGCGACCACGCTCCAAGCTCGTCTGACCGCATCCGACCGAGCTACGACCATGTTCGCCCATAACGTGGTCGAAACCCGCTTTCGTTCTTAGGAAGTGAAGTCTGCGACAACGTGGTCGTATGACTGCTTTCGACCACCGACTACGCCTTACGACCGCGTTCTCCGTCAGTGTGGTCGTAACTGCCTTTGACCACGACCAAACGTGGTCGTACTAGGCTTCGACCACGGCCAACGTGGTCGAATAGATTTTCGACCACGGCAAAACCAGTCGTAGACTTCCCTGGTGACCTACGACCAAGGTCAGAGTGGTCGTAAACGCCATGTGGTCGTACAGCCTTCCGACCACGGCCAGAAAGAGTAAAACATTGTTTTCCGGCTTTCGACTGCTGATAGAGTGGTCGTAAACAACCCGGCTGGCTCCCGATTGACGACAATAAGTTCATAACCTGCCCGACAGGCTTCCGACCACAACCAATGTGGTCGTAAGAGCCTACGACCACAGTCAGAAGCTACGACTTTGCACAGAAGGCGATTCCGATCACTTCTAAGGCTATGACTTGGCAGGAAGAGCCCAACCCAAACTCAAACTTTCTAAAACAAGAGTCAATTACTCATCACAAACATGTGGTCACGTCCACATGGACTCTCAATCTCCCCCTTGATGAGTATATTGACAAACCCAGAAAAACCATGAAGATGAGTTTGAGTTTTAAGAATCCAACATGGTCCAAAGAAAGAGAATGGAGCTAATGACCATGTCGACAGAAGGAACATTAGAGCAACAACTGAAAGAGCAAATTGATCTCCAAAGCTCTAAAATGATCCCAACAGACTTTTTTTCTTCTCTATTCTCCCCCTTTTGGCAATAAACACATCAAGATGCAATAGAGAGAATATGACATGTCAATGGATGAATATGGCTGAAGTTTGTTTATTTAAGCATTTAGAGCCATGAGAATTATCCATAATGACAATAATGTAATACACCAAGCCATAACTCAATAAAACGCTATCTAGATCATGACAACATATATATAAACCAGCTAGAGCACATAGATGACAATCTGAAATGTAATGCATTTAGTGAGCAAGTCAAGTCATCAATGAGCAAAGTCTAACTAGAGATATCCAAGGATGATGCAGGCCATGTCAATAAGCTAAGCGGAACAAAGAAGCTAGCATTGAGTCCAAATAGAGTGCTATAAGCTCAAGATTGAAACATTGGTTAAAGTACTTGGTTCTGATTGTAGATTAAGCAAATTGAGCACATTAAACATTGTCTTTTGAAAGCATATGGTTGTTTTCAACCCAATTTTTTTGTTTATGTGCTAGATCTCAAGCCTTATGCGACTACTCCAAGCAATAAGCTTAAGAAGATAGTCTAGGTCATCCAAAACTCCCCCTGAGTTCATGCCTAGTGCAATGGCAAGCTGTCTCATGAGAAAGGATTGGTGAAATCAGTTTTTTCGCACAAATATGGTGGTTGTCAACCAACATTTTGTTTTATCATGTGCTAGATCTCAAGCCTTATGCGACTACTCCAAGCAAGAAGCTTAAGAAGATAGTCTAGGTCATCCAAAATTCCCCCTGAGTTCATGCCAAGTGCAAAGGCAAGCCGTCTCATAGGAAAGAATTGGTGAGATCAGTTTTTTCGCACAAAAGAGGTTTTTTTGCCTTTTTAAACACATTGTACTAACTCATGTATCATCAGGAGACTAAACCAGCTCAAACTAAGGCTCAATATAGATTCAACGCTCTACTCAGCCTATTTGACATGGCATGAATCATAAAAGGATAGCTCAAGAAAGACTAAACTCAAATGCTAGCATGACAAGTTTAATTTAAGTTGATCAGTTTTACTTAACTTATCATGGCAAACGCTAGTCTACACATATGAAGTCATGATAAATTTAGCAAGCTAAGCACAAGTCATGACAAGGTGTAAAGCACTGAAGCATGTCATAACAGGATAATAATCAAGGCTCAATGTAGTTATATTACAATGCGAAATGCTAAAATGCAGAAAAATCCAGCTCCCCCTCAACATGACATGCAACTTTTAGTTCAAGTTGAGTTAAGTCACAATTAAGCTCCAGAAGCTCCCAAATGAACTCTCCCTGAACCAAAGCAATAAATCGAGAAGCTGGCAAATAAAACCAAAACAGGCAGTCCTTAAAGCATAGATAAGATATAGAGACAACTATGGCTCAGACTGACTCTCATCTACCCCATATGACTCCAGGACAATCGGCTAACAGTAAATCACACACTAGAGAGCAAACACGTACCCTGTCTACTCGAGGGTGGCCCGACCCTCGCTAGATCCTACAAGAAGTGAGTGAGCTCAATCTAGTGAGATAAGAAACAGCTAATAAGAAGCATCCTGGAAGCATAAGATAAGAGTAAGAAGTCTAAGCAACTAGACAAGAGAGGCACTCTAACCTATGCTAGAAGGACTAAGCCCGATGCACCCCAAGTGCAAAGCAACAGAAATGAGACAGAAGCATAATCAATATAGTAAAGCAGTAAAGCCCAAAGCTCCCCCTCACTACAGTCCATAAGGACAAACCACCCCAAGCTCTCCCCGCAGAGCTGAAAACCTCGAACTATCCAAAGGCTTGGTGAAAATGTCAGCCAACTGGTGGTCACTCTCCACAAACTGGAGCACTATGTCACCCTTCTCTACATGGTCTCTAAGGAAGTGGAAGCGAATATCAATATGCTTGGTTCGCGAGTGCTGCACTGGGTTCTTAGCAATGTTGATAGCAGACGTGTTATCACAAAAGAGTGGAACACTGTCTAAGGCTAACCCAAAGTCCTGCAGGGTCGAAACCATCCAAAGTACCTGGCTGCAGCAACTGGCAGCAGCAACGTACTCGGCCTCTGCAGTGGACTGTGCAACACCGGACTGCTTCCTCGAAGACCAGGAAACGAGAGAAGTGCCAATGAACTGGCAGGTGCCGGAAGTGCTCTTCCTATCTATCCTACAGCCAGCGAAGTCTGCATCCGAAAAGGCTCTCAGGGAAAGACAGGATGAGGAAGAGTACCAGATACCATAGTCAATGGTAGCTCGAAGGTACCGAAAGATGCGCTTCACCGCCTGACGGTGAGATACGCGAGGAGAAGCCTGAAAACGAGCACACAGACACACTGAGAAGTGTATGTCTGGTCTCGAGGCAGTGAGGTAAAGAAGGGAGCCGATCATACTTATGAACTCTTTCTGATCAACTGGCTCGCCATCCTCATCTGGGTCAAGATAGGCTGTAGAAGCCATGGGAGTCGACACAGGCTTACCATCGCTCATGTCGAAGCGTCTCAGGAGGTCACGAGTGTACTTTCCTTGATGAAGAAATGTACCCTCCCGAGACTGCTTGATTTGGAAGCCAAGAAAGAAGGTCAACTCCCCCATCATACTCATTTCAAACTCGGTGCTCATGACATCCGAGAACTGTGAAACCAGAGTATGGGAAGAGCCGCCAAAGATGATGTCATCGACATAGATTTGGACGAGCAGAAGGTCATTGCCATGACGGCGGATGAACAAGGTCTTGTCTACTTTACCCATCTTAAACCCATGACTCAACAAGTAGGACTTAAGCCTCTCATACCAAGCTCTGGGGGCCTGCTTAAGTCCATACAACGCTTTGGAAAGCTTGAAGACATGGTGTGGGTATTTGGGGTTCTCGAAACCTGGAGGCTGTCTGACGTAAACTTCTTCCTCAATGACTCCATTAAGGAAGGCACTCTTGACGTCCATCTGGTAGAGCTTGAAACCCTTAGAAGCTGCAAAGGCAAGCAGGATTCTAATGGCCTCAAGTCGAGCTACAGGGGCAAAGGTCTCCTCGAAATCTAGACCCTCAACCTGGGAGAATCCCTGAGCTACCAGTCTAGCCTTGTTCCGAATAACCACTCCATCCTCGCTCTGCTTGTTCTTGAACACCCACTTAGTCCCAATAATATTGTGACCTCGCGGGGGCTCGACAAGCGACCAGACCTTGTTCCTCTCGAAATTTTCTAACTCCTCATGCATGGCATTGACCCAAGACTCATCGGAAAGAGCATGAGAAATATCCTTGGGCTCAAAGGAGGCAATGAAAGCAGAGTGGAGACAGAATTGAGATAAGCCAGATTTTGAGCGAGTAACACGCTCGAACAGGTCTCCAATCACCTGCTCAGAAGGATGCCTTTTCTGGATATGTCGGGGAGGTCCAGGATGAGATGAACAAGTGGCCTCTACCTCGTGAGCTGACGAGGTAGGAACAGAGCCACTAGCTCCAGAGGAAGCAGAAGGCATGGGCTGATCACCTGGAGGTGCGGTAGAAGACGGCACCTCAAGGGGTGGATAAGGGACTGGATCGGGTAGACAACCCTCATCTCCATCGTCCTCGTCATCCACGAAGATGGTCTCGGACTGCTCTAAAGAACCTGAGATATCAGGCCTAGTCCCCGGACTGGCCTCGACAAAGGTCACCTCACAGGTCTCTACCATTTTGCTAGACTCGCAGTTCCAGACCCTATAAGCCCGCGAAGAAGGCGAGTAACCTAGAAAGATCCCATCACAAGAACGTGACTCGAACTTATCTAGGTTCCCGGACTTCAGAATAAAGCACTTGCAACCAAACACACGAAAATGAGAGACGCTGGGCTTTCGCCCGTATCTCAACTCATAAGAAGTGCGGTGCAAGTGTGCCCGAAGAAAAACTCGATTCGAAACATGGCACGCGGTGGCTATAGCCTCAGCCCAAAACTTCCGCGGTGTAGAGTACTCGTCAAGCATCGTCCTGGCCATCTCGACCAAGGTACGGTTCTTCCTCTCCACAACGCCATTCTGCTGAGGGACGTATGGAGAAGAGAACTGGTGCTCTACACCTGTCTCACCACAGAAACTCTCAAAGTAGGAATTCTTGAACTCCGTGCCATTGTCACTGCGGATCGCTCGTAAGGCACCTGGGAGCTCTACAGAAAGCCTACTGAAAAGACCTCGGAAATGCGAAAACGTCTCATCCTTCGAGGCTAAGAAAAACACCCAAGAATACCTCGAGAAGTCATCGACCACAACAAGAACATACCACTTTCCTCCTGCTGACTGCACTCGAGCTGGTCCAACTGTGTCCATGTGGAGCAGCTGTCCCGGTGCATCGGTCATAGTAACTGTGACCGGAGGGTGAGAAGCGGCAACCATCTTGCCGTGCCGGCATGGAGAGCAAACAAGGTCTTTGACCATCTTGAGTTTCGGCAGACCACGAATGAGATCGTGGCCGCTAACTCGGGTCAAATGATCAAATCCAATATGACCAAGTCTCCTATGCCAGAAAGAAAGGTCGCGGGACTCAGAAGCAACTAAACACCTGAGAGGATCACCAGAAGACTCAGAAAAATCAGCACGAAAGATCCTCCCATAACGAGAAATCCCGCAAACCAGACTTCCCGAAGAATCAAGAATTTTACAAGCATTTTTCTTAAAGCTCACCTCGAAACCGTCATCGGTAAGCTGAGAAACTGAAAGCAAATTGTACTGCAGCTTACTAACCAAGGCTACATCTTTCAAAATGAAAGAATCATTAATGCGCACAGTACCTTTGGCGATGACGCGCCCAGAAGAAGCATCTCCGAAAGTGATCGTCTCATCACCTGGAGCACGGGCAAGGGAAGAAAACCAACGGGAGTCTCCGGTCATATGACGAGAACAACCGGAGTCTACAAGCCAAACCTTTCCCTTCCCTGCCCGGCGAACCTGAGTCAAACAGAGAGTAAAGTCTCAGTACTGGGATATATCAAGAGTGATTTTGGCACCCAATACTGAACAACACGTCGAGCAGATGAAGTAGTCAAGCACGACTGACCTCTATCTACCCTACGCTCTCCATGACTCAAAGAAGCAGAAGGTCTGTGAGCAGACCTGAAGCTGTTGCGGGGTCCGACTGCTACGGGAGAGCGAGTCGGAACACTGACAACACGCTGATCACGCCGCGGGTAGCTATCTCGACGGGGAAACCGAGATCTACCCTCAGGACGGCGGAAGACACGACCAGAGGCAACATGAGGACGGAAAACAGAAAACTCGGAAAAACCAAGTCCTCTATGCTGCCCAAACTCCGTAACAGGAGCAAACCTAGACCTCGTGTTGGTCTTAGGTGTACTCAGAATCTGGGGCTGACCCTGAATATGCCTAAGAGACACAACACGGTCTCTACGTGCGATCTTGGCGCGCCTGAAGCATCGATCAACCGTGTGTCCATCCTTCTGACAGAAGGTGCAGTGATACTTCATCCTCGGAGAGGTAGAAGTAGCACGGTCAGGCTTCGCCTTCTGAGAGGCCGAAGCAGCAGGTGCAACCACCTTGCTGTCAGAAATCCCCTGGACATAGCCCGTTGACTTAAATTGGACTTTCTCGGTCCTGGGCTCGGTCTCGATCACACCTGGTGCTATGGGTCTGAGCACGGCAGGTGGATGCTTCCTCATGTCCTCATAATAATCATATCCTAGACCCTGATTAAATTTGCAAATTTTAGACTGGTCCAGAACAAGATTAAGCTTCTTCTTGCCGCCTACAAATCTCTCGAGAGTGTTCATAAGGTACTGACACTCCCGAAAGAGAGAGGTGCAAGAAGAGCAGGGGGAAGAGGGAACAGCAGGAGATAAGGGAGCAGATGAAGAACCAACAGCAGAGGGAAGAATGGCTTGTGCACGCACAGCCGACTCTGAATGGACAGTCCTACTGCTAGCAGGTTGGTTCACGTTGCTAAGCGTCTCAACCTTACCCTGGGGCTTCTCCCCCTTCTCAGCATTCACATTACAATGAGTTAATGGCTTCTCTAATAAATCCTTAGTTAGCTTCACACATTTATCATTCAAAGCAACGAGTTCAAGTTTTAGTTTATCACAGCTAATGCATGGTGAGCTAACAGGGTCCTTAGTCGCATATTGAGCCAACTTCCTGTCATGATCAATCTTATCTTGAAACTGTTTGGAGACAGCTTCAAGTTCAGCGGTTAACTTCGGACAGTTTAAGCATGAGTCAATCGGCTCAAGTAAAGAAGCACGCAACTCAGCAATTTTATGATCTGCCCGTTTTAAGTTCATCTTCAAGTTATTGCAATTTTTACATGACTCGGGCAGATCAAGGAGCATGGCATAAGGTCCTCTAGCAGCAATGTCCTTATCCTCACATGAGGTAGGAGAAGTAGTCTCATCAGTAGTAAGTAGGGTAACAGCCATCCTACTCAACTCTAACTCAACAAGTAGACTAACATTCTCCACCTTAATAGAATCAAGCTCGGAGGACACACTATCATGAGAGGTCCTTAATTTCTCCAAATCACCCAGCAAAGCACAGCATGTATCACAGTCGTCACGGGAGGGAGTAGATATAAGTAAAGTAAGCTCCCGTGACAGTCTCTCTACTTCCTTCTCCAACTCGCTACATCTAGCTCTAGATCTAGCATGAAATCCTCCTAGCTTAAGGAAAGCTTCATTAAGTTGGTCATAGGAGGGACATACCTCGTCCGAGTCGGAGTACAGCTCGCTGTCGCTGAGTTCGCCCTCGAGGGCCATGAAGCACATGCCGGAGAAGTCGTCGCTGCCATCCTTGGGCTCTTGGTCACCCGTCCCGTCGTCGTCGCTCCATCCCTCCACCTCGCTGAGGTCGAGGTCGTCGAAAGCGGTGAGGACGCGGTGGAAGAGCTTCTTGGCCTTCCCGAAGTTGCGGAACTTCTTCTTTCCCGGCGTCTGAGCTGGAGTCTTCTTGTTGCGGTTCTTGTCGGTGTAGTTGTTTTTGCCTGAACCGCCGTAGTCGTTCTTGCCCTTCTCCAGCTTGGGACAGTTCGCTCGAATGTGGTTGGGGCCACCACACTCGAAGCAAATCACGGGTCCTCCTCTCTTTCTGTCTCTCCTACCCTTGTAGGCATGGGAAAACCTTCGGGCTAGGAGGGCCAGCTGATCATCCGCAAGCTGCTCTAACTGATCATCAGTTATGTCACAGAGAGCAGCAAGGGAGAAACCGCAAGAAGAATCCGAATAGAGCCCGGAAGAAGAAACGGGATCGGTGACCAAAGCCATCGACTGTGACTTCGACCGTCGAGAGACAACGTCAATCTCGTGAGTCTTGAGGCGCGAGTACAGCGCGTCAAGAGTCAGGGTCGAGAGGTCTGTCGTGTCTTTGATGGTGGTCACTTTCATTTCCCAGACACGAAGATCGAGTGCCGCGAGCATTTGGCGAGCGTTATCCGAGTCGGGGTATGTAAGACCGACCGCTCGGAGGTTGCTCAAGATTTTGTGAAATCGCGAAAAGCACTCATCCAGGGACTCTCCAGCAAGCATCTCGAATTTGTTGTATTCGCGCTTGAACTGGTCCTGTCGGACCGTCTTAATCTGGGTGGTGCCCTCATGGTATGCATCGAGGGTCACCCAGATGTCGTAAGCGGACGACAGGTGAGAGATGCGATCGAACTCGCTTCTACTCAAGCCCTGGATAATGATGTTCCTTGCCTTCGCATTTGCCTCAACATCGGGCATGTTTGCCACATTGATGTTCTCATCGGCAGGAACAACGAATCTGACCTTCACCTTCCGCCAAATGGCATACCCCTGAGCCTGGATGTATGTTTCCATTCGGCTCTTCCAGAAGGGATAATCCAGGCCATCAAAGACGGGAGGTTTGGTCGAGTACTTGTCCGTCGCCATGGCTCTTGAGACCGGTTAAGATCTATTTATTAGAGCTAACCGGCTCTGATACCAATTGTAGGACCGAAATGGCAACAGAGGGGGGGGTGAATGGTGCCTTCTAAAAACTCCCCAAGTACTCACACGACAAATCGGGCGAAAGAACTAGCTTCTTCGATCGAACACACGTGGTCGTTGTTGGACGACATGTGTACGTGCTTGTATAGGACCTAGTCTCTCGGCTATTCTCGTGGCACTACGCTTGTTTATAGCTGACTTAGTACTAGTTTGTTATGGCCCTGCATACCTCTTGTACGTGTATATATACTGTACTCAATGATTAATACAAGTGTGTTGCATCAATCCTTCTTCTCACACTCTACATGGTATCAGAGGCCTTCTGATTCCTGGCTAATCTTCCGCTGCCTTCTCCTGCTTCATCATGAGTTCTCCCACCTCCTCTGAACCTACTTCCCCCACTGCTGCGCAGGTCACCACCACTCCTCTACCTTCTTCCCAGATCCAACTCATCAACATCAAAACCCATGTTCCCATCGTTCTTGATCTCCACGGCTCCAACTACAGCCAATGGAGCCAATTTTTTCACGTGGTCTTCGGCAAGTTTGGTCTTCGTGATCACATCGATGGCTCCATCCCTGCTCAAGGCAACTCTGAGTGGGTTCAAAATTATTTTTCCATTGTCTCTTGGCTCTACAACACTGTCTCCCACGAGATTCTGCAAATCGTCCTCAGCCCTGATGATACAGCGTACTCACTGTGGCAGAGCATCAAGTCCTTGTTTCGTGACAACAAGGAAGCTCGCTCTGTTTATGTTGGCGCTGATTTTCGATCGGTCTACCAAGGTGACATGTCTGTGATGGCCTACTGCACGAAGCTCAAATCCCTGGCTGACAACTTGCGCGATCTCGGCTCGCCAGTCACCGAGAAGGAACTTGTCCTCACCATCCTACGCGGCCTCAACCCTCATCTGCACGGCGTCATTCCGGTACTTACGATGCAATCTGAGTTTCCTACCTTTCTCAAGACCCGCTCCTCTCTTCTTCTTGAGGAGCACCGCTACGACAACTCCGTCAAGATGGCACAAGCGGCTGCTCTCCTGGCACAGGCCGCACAGGGAGGCAACTCCGCTGGTCTTCCCACGCCGCCTATGTACGGCCTCGTCGCCCCTCCGCCGCCTTCTGCATCAAGTGGCGGCTTCTCCGGCAACAACAACAACAAGAAGTCGAAGCAAAAGAAAAAGGGTGGCGGCTCCTCATCGAGCTCCTCCACGCGATCTGCACCGCCCTCTTCCGCGTGGTCGCCCCAAGGCCACCCTTGGGCTGGTCACTTCCAGGCTTGGCCCGCGTCGGCTCCACCGGCCGGATCCAACAATGCCGGGCTGCTCGGCTCACGCCCAGGCGCAGCGGCGCCACAGGGTCTCCATGCTGCTCCAAGCGCACAGCCCACCGTCCATCCACCGGCTTCTGCTTCTCCTTCCTGGGATCAAGCTTCCCTGATTCAGGCTCTCACCAACCTGTCTATGCAGCAATCCTCCTCCGACAACAATGGCTGGATCATGGATACAGGCGCTTCTTCTCACATGTCTTCCACGAGTGGTAATCTGATATCTCCCTCTCCTACTTCTTCTCATATCATCGTAGGCAATGGTTCTTCTTTACCCGTGTCTCATGTTGGCTCTTCCTCTGTTCCCACTTCCACTCGTCCCCTTACTCTGTCTAATATTCTAGTTGCTCCAACTCTTATTAAAAATCTTCTATCTGTTCGTCGCTTAACTCGTGACAATTCTGTGACTGTCGAATTTGACCCATCTGGTTTCTCTATTAAGGATCTGCACACAAAGGCGACGATTCTCCGCTGTGATAGCAATGGGGAACTCTATCCACTCCACCCGCCATCCTCTGCACCAATGCGCCCAGCTTTTGTCGCCATCTCCGCTGATACTTGGCACGAGCGTCTCGGTCATCCAGGACATGCTTCTTTCTCCAATATCTTGAAAACCTTTGATTTTCATTGTAATAAAGAAACTTCCAGTACGTGTTCAGCTTGTCGTTTAGGAAAGCATGTGCGTCTTCCCTTTTCTCCTTCCACCTCTGAAACTACATTTCCTTTCCAATTGCTGCACTGTGACGT
Organism: Dendrocalamus latiflorus; assembly: GCA_017311315.1. Taxonomy (NCBI): domain Eukaryota; kingdom Viridiplantae; phylum Streptophyta; class Magnoliopsida; order Poales; family Poaceae; genus Dendrocalamus; species Dendrocalamus latiflorus. The sequence continues at coordinate 4,431,644 of CM029664.1, forward strand.
CTGGACCTCCCCCATTCCTAGCATATCAGGTTTTCAGTTTTACTTAGCTATTTTGGATGATTATACCCACTATGTCTGGACCTTTCCTTTACGCAATAAATCTGAGGTTGCTGCCACTCTGATTTCTTTTCATGCTTATGTACAAACACAATTTTCACGTCCTATTGTTTCTCTTCAATCCGATAATGGCCGTGAGTTTGATAATGCTACCCTGCGCTCTTTCTATTCTTCTCGCGGCATCGTTTTTCGCCTCTCCTGTCCGTATACCTCGCAACAAAATGGGAAGGCTGAGCGTATCCTGCGAACTCTCAACGATTCTATGCGCACCCTTCTTCTCCATGCTTCTATGCCATACAGATTTTGGGCCGAGGCACTAGTCATTGCAACGTATCTCCTCAACCGTCGGCCTTGTAAACCCAACCTGCTGACCAGCCCCTACGAGCGCCTATTTAACATATCGCCCACATATCAGCATCTTCGAGTTTTTGGGTGTCTTTGCTTTCCAAATCTTACTGCCACCGCCCCACATAAGCTTGCGCCGCGGTCAGCCACCTGCGTCTTTCTCGGTTACTCTCCTAACCAAAAAGGATACCGGTGTTACAATCTGTCCACCCAGCGCATCATTAGCTCCCGCCATGTTTATTTTGATGAATCAAAGTTCCCGTTCACCTCTCTTACTGATCGTGCACCTCCCTCCTCCATGGCGGTTACTCCTGACTCTATTTGTGATGCCCTGTCCAACTTACCGAAATTCAATTCATCACGAGTGATGCAAACCAGTGTACCTGCCGCGCATACACAATCTATCCCCGATTCGGTTCCCCCGTCTCCACCTTCCACACCACAGCTCTCTTCGGGTTCTCCTGCTCCTGATCCCGTGCGCTCTCACTCGGCTCCGCTGCATCCAATGGTGACTCGTGGGCGTTCTGGTATCTCCAAGCCAAATCCCCGCTACGCACACATTGTGTGCGATCCGGATATTTCGCCGCTTCCTTCTTCTGTACGGGCTGCCCTTCGTGATCCGAATTGGAAGGCTGCGATGCAAGAGGAGTTTGACGCGCTTCTTGCAAATCGCACCTGGCAGCTTGTTCCCCGCCCTTCCGCCGCTAATGTGGTTACGGGCAAATGGGTTTTTCGCCATAAAACGGATGCCGATGGGAAACTTGCCCGGTACAAAGCCAGGTGGGTGGTACGTGGATTCTCACAACGACCCGGGGTGGATTTTTCTGAAACCTTTAGCCCTGTCGTGAAACCAGCAACAATCAGGACAGTGCTCACGCTTGCTGCATCCCGCGGCTGGCCCGTTCGACAACTTGACGTCAAAAATGCCTTCTTGCATGGCCATCTAGATGAGCAGGTTTATTGTCTTCAGCCGGCCGGCTTCGTGGACAGCGCCAAGCCTGATTACGTCTGCCTTCTCTCCAAGTCCTTGTATGGGCTACGGCAAGCTCCTCGTGCATGGTTCACTCGCTTTGCCGGGTTTGCTCGTCGCATTGGCTTCACCCAGGCCGGTTCTGATGCCTCATTGTTTATTCTCCATCGAGGTGCAGCTACGGCTTACATGCTCTTGTACGTCGACGATATTGTCATCACCGGCTCCTCTGACGGTCTTCTGCAAGCCATCATTCAAAGCCTCAATGCTGAATTCTCCATGAAAGACCTTGGGCCTCTTCACTTCTTCCTCGGTATCCAGGTCTCCCGCTCGCCTCAAGGCTTTTTCTTGTCTCAGCAAAAGTACGCCGCAGATCTCCTTGAGCGCTTCGGCATGGACAATTGCAAGCCAGCCACCACTCCAGTCGACACACGGCCCAAGCTAGCTGCAGCTTCTGGTGATCCCGTTGCCGACCCGTCTGAATATCGAAGCATTGCGGGAGCGCTCCAGTACTTAACCATGACAAGACCGGATCTTGCTTATGCTGTCCAACAAGTATGTTTGCACATGCATGATCCCAGAGATTCTCATCTTGCACAGCTGAAAAGGATCCTCCGCTATGTTCGTGGTACAACTGGCCTTGGCTTACAGCTTGCTGCTTCTTCTTCTACGGATGTTTGTGCGTATTCGGACGCGGACTGGGCAGGCTGCCCAGATACACGGCGATCAACGTCCGGTTTCTGCATCTTCATTGGGAACTCCCTCGTCTCATGGTCAGCAAAACGGCAGCCGACCGTGTCGCGTTCAAGTGCAGAGGCTGAATACCGGGGAGTAGCTAATGCAGTTGCCGAATGCTGTTGGATCAGACAATTACTTGGCGAGTTACATTGCTCTGTCACACAGGCCACAATTGTTTACTGTGATAATGTCTCTGCTGTATACATGGCGGCGAATCCTGTGCATCATCGCCGAACAAAACACATTGAGTTGGACATCCATTTTGTCCGTGACAAAGTGGCTCTTGGTCAGTTCAGAGTACTGCATGTTCCAACCGATCAACAGTTTGCAGATATTATGACAAAAGGACTACCAACGTCATCGTTTCATGTCTTCCGATCCAGTCTATGCATCGTTCCCAGTTCGGCATCGACGTCATGACTGCGGGGGGGTGTTGGACGACATGTGTACGTGCTTGTATAGGACCTAGTCTCTCGGCTATTCTCGTGGCACTACGCTTGTTTATAGCTGACTTAGTACTAGTTTGTTATGGCCCTACATACCTCTTGTACGTGTATATATACTGTACTCAATGATTAATACAAGTGTGTTGCATCAATCCTTCTTCTCACACTCTACAGTCGTAAGCCAACTGATGGTCGAACACCACGTGGTCGAACACTTGCCTGAGCCGACAAAAGAAATCAAACAGTGATAACTGAGAGGATGAACCAAGAACAGAAGGACTCGAGGCGCACAATCATCCGGTAAAGTGAACTTCTCTAATTCGACTCCTGCTCTCGGGAATGAACTGGCCAAGTGGCCTTGAGACAGATTCCCAGTTCTGAGCTAATCAAAGCACACAAAGACGAAAGCAGACTCACGAAGAAGAGAGGAGAGAAAAAGGATAGCAAGAAGTCCAAGCTCTCAAAACAGATCGCAAACAAGTCAATCACAACATCTCAAGACGACAGAAAACAAATAGAGGAAGAGAGATGAATGATTGATAATGGAGGTTTCTACAGCCACTCCAACTGGGAGATACATGAGCACACTTGCTCCATCCCGAGAACCCACACACTCACAAATAACAAAGGAAGAACAGAGCAACTCGGGGATCAGAATCTCACAAGTACCCGAGCTCTACCCTCTCTATTTATAGCCACACACTCACACACCAAAGAGGGGGAACCCGCAAACCCCCACCTAACACCGGGTTTTCAACTCACTTTACCCACTAGCGAGAACGAGCTCCAGTGCTTTACCCGTTACACCCAACGACTCCACTGCTTTGCCCGTTAGTGCCAACAACTCCTGTGCATTGGCAGAGACACAGCTTCCCTTTGCAGCTTTCCGCATTTCTCCAAAATGCCACTCCACTGCCTTCCCGGAAGCTTCCTCCTGCCTTGCCGATCACGCTTGCAACCACCTTGAGCCCCTAGTCTTCTTCGGCTTCACCCAGTCGTTCTGGACCTCAACATCTCCCATGTCTAGTCCCGACCACTCCAAGCCTCACCAAGACTTGTCTCAAGATCCTAGTCAAAAACTCCTCCAGACCGATCGGACCTCAACTCCTCCAGAGCCTAGTCCCAGTCCGTTCCACTGCGCACGACCTCACCGTTGCCCGTCGTGTCCACTTCCGGTAACTCTAGCTCCGGTTCCTTGTCTCCCGGCTCACAACCACCTCACCAGCATCGATCATCTTTGGCGTCTCCGACCGTCTGGACCTCAACACCTCCTGTGCCTAGTCCCGGTCCTCCCACGCCTCACCATGAAATAGCTCCGAAGTCCTGCAGCCACATAGACAAGCAAACCGTTACATAGCACCGAACAACACAATGTGTACAGACATCTGCATAAAAGGAACTCAAAACATGCTTCACAAGGTCGTACATTCACTACGATCGGTCAAAAATACTTAAACATTAATTCTCAAGACCTACGATCGTTACCATAGACCATACGACCACCCCAGTGGTCCTTACGACCGCCTTAAAGCTTGCTACGACCATCACAAGTTTCAGTTCCAACTTACCGACCAAGTTGTACCAACTTATGACTGGTCGAAACCATAGATCAAGACTTTCTTAAGTCCTACGACCATATCTCAAGATGATACGACTACCTCAGAAGTCCATACGACCGGTTCCCAGAGACTACGACCAAAACCAGAGATTCCATCGTGGTCGAACCACTTTCCGACCACGTTCATCGCTTTCCACCGTGGTCGAAACCCTTCTCGATCACGTACGACTTGGTTCACTGTGGTCGAAGCCCTTCCAACAACGTTTGAACACTTCCGACCGCAGTCGCCCACTTGCGACCATGCTCCAAGCTCGTCTGACCGCATCCGACCGAGCTACGACCATGTTCGCCCATAACGTGGTCGAAACCCGCTTTCGTTCTTAGGAAGTGAAGTCTGCGACAACGTGGTCGTATGACTGCTTTCGACCACCGACTACGCCTTACGACCGCGTTCTCCGTCAGTGTGGTCGTAACTGCCTTTGACCACGACCAAACGTGGTCGTACTAGGCTTCGACCACGGCCAACGTGGTCGAATAGATTTTCGACCACGGCAAAACCAGTCGTAGACTTCCCTGGTGACCTACGACCAAGGTCAGAGTGGTCGTAAACGCCATGTGGTCGTACAGCCTTCCGACCACGGCCAGAAAGAGTAAAACATTGTTTTCCGGCTTTCGACTGCTGATAGAGTGGTCGTAAACAACCCGGCTGGCTCCCGATTGACGACAATAAGTTCATAACCTGCCCGACAGGCTTCCGACCACAACCAATGTGGTCGTAAGAGCCTACGACCACAGTCAGAAGCTACGACTTTGCACAGAAGGCGATTCCGATCACTTCTAAGGCTATGACTTGGCAGGAAGAGCCCAACCCAAACTCAAACTTTCTAAAACAAGAGTCAATTACTCATCACAAACATGTGGTCACCTCCACATGGACTCTCACGGTTTATGAGTTTTTTTCGTCCGAACTTACGACATAAGGTCTGTCTTGCGTTAAACAAGGAAAGCAAGTGTTAACTGTTGAGGAATCGTCGTTGGCGACCAGTCCGATTGATTCCTCTGTTTAGAACAAAAACGAACCAATCACAGAAGACAGAATAATAGATTGAATATAGAGAGGTAGAGAGAACTCCTGGTCTTTCTTTATTGCTTTCAATTGCATCAGGTGTGTACAATATGCCGGTATAGCTCCTTATTTATAGCCTACGGTGGGGTACCCATAATGGGCCAAGACTCTTGGCCTGGGCCCAGGTTTCCTAACACTCCCCCTTGGGCACTCACACTCATGCTCATGCCTCGCTAAAACTTCATAAAAACCCAGTGGGAAAATTTTGAAGAAAGAATACATGAAACATGTTATGCTGCGATACACGAATTGCCTCATTAAAAACCTTGGTCGAGAAACTTCAGGAAAACTCGTCAAGGGAAAAAGAATACAATCCACCCAATTTCATTTGGTCTTCAGGACTTCATTCTTTTGGGTACTTAATCTTCATGATCAAGATTTACTAACGGGCTCGAAAGAATTCTGTCCCTGAATTCTGCACTTCTCTAAGTCTCATCATTCCAATCCCTCGCACGCACCTTTCAATGCTAGATGCGGGGAGTGACTTAGTGAACAAATCTGCTAGATTTTCACAAAACTTAGTATGCAGTACTTTAATCTCGTCCATCTTTTGCAATTCATGTGCATAGAAGAACTTGGAATTGATATGCTTTGTGAGATGACTCTTCACATAGCCCGTTTGTACTTGTGCAACGCAAGCTGCATTATCTTCATAGATAATCGTGGGGTTTGCACAATGTTCATCCCACATGACTGCTGGATGTGGTGAACCATTCGGCGGAGCCAAGCGCATTCTCGTGCGGCTTCATACACTGCTATAATTTCTGAGTGGTTCATCGAAGTAGCTACAAGACTTTGCTTAGACGATTTCCATGAAATTGCAGTTCCACCACACAAGAATACATAGCATGTTTGTGACTTTGCGGTATGCGGGTTCGACAGGTACCCAGTATCTGCATAGTCAATCAAATTCAGATCTTGATTCTTCCTGTAGAACAATCCAAGGTCCTTGCTTCCTTGGAGGTATCGAAAGATGTCCTTTATGCCCTGTCAATGCCTTTTGGTAGGTTCTACACTGTACCTTACTAATAGGTTTCGGCAAATGCAATGTCTAGTCTAGTGCAGTTTGCTAAGTACATGAGTACTCCCACTGCACTCAAGTATAGGAATTCCGTTCCCAGGACTTCCTCCCCCTCTTCCCTAGGTCGGAAAGGATCTCTTTCTTACTGTAAAGACCTCCCGATCATCGGTACTTTCGATGGGAATGCCTTCTCAAAGCCAAACCTTTCAAGCACCTTCTGGGTGTAGGTCGACTGATGTACCAAGATTCCTTTAAGGACATGCTCAAGCTGCAAGCCTAAGCAGAACTTGGTCTTGCCTAAATCTTTCATTTCAAATTCTAACTCCAAGTAGGAGCTTGCTTCTTTCATGTCTTCTGCTGTCCCGATGATGTTCAGATCATCTACATACACAGAGATTATTCAGAATCCATTCTGGGATCGCTGTATAAATACACAAGGGCAGTCTTCAATGTTCGTGTAGCCTTTCTTGCAGAGAAAGTCGCTCAAGCGATTATACCACATTCTTCCAGATTGCTTCAGTCCATACAGTGACTTTCTGAGTTTCACACCGTACAGATTTCTATTTGCTTTGTCTTGGTTCGGGAGAGGGGTTCCTTCAGGGACTTTCATATAAATCTCCGAATCCAGTTACCGTAAAGGTATGCAGTTACAACATTCATCAATTTCATTTCTAAGTTCAAGTTCACTGCCATTGAGATCAAATATCTAAAGGTAATTCCACTCATAACTAGGGAGTAAGTTTCTTCATAATCAACTCTAGGACGTTGAGTGAAACCTTGTGCTACTAGCCTTGCTTTGTGTCTCACTACTTCGTTTCTTTCATTTCTCTTTAGAACAAATACACACTTGTTCCCTACAGGGTGCATATGGGGAGGCGTGCGGCATACGGGCCCAAACACTTCTCTTTTGTTCAGAGACAGCAATTCAGTTGCTATTGCCTTCTTCCAATCTTCCCAATCTAATCTTTTCTTACATTCAGCGAGTGATGCAGGCTCGGGATCAATATCGACGATTGTGGTAATTTTCTTTGCGAAGTAGATATCGATATTGGCTGTTGTCTTATTCAGGGACTCTCCCGTGTGCACATAATTTATAGCTATTTCTTCATGAGTTGCTTCTTCTAGAGCGATTGCCTCTTTTGGAGCTTCATCTTGTGCATCGCTTATTTCAATTGCGGTGGCAAGTCCCTTTAATTTTTCAACTCCGATGTGTGCGCACGCATCCATGCCGATGGGGATATTCAGATCCGGTATGCCCTTTTCTGAAGGTGTCATACTTGTGCCAGGTCTCAACTGGCTCCCCTTATCATTCTGGGGACTTCAGTGATCGGCTATGATAAGTCTTTCTTATCTTTTTTTCGCTGGGCGTCCCCGGTTACTTTGGACTCGAGGAACCGGAGTTCTCGTCCTTTTATTCTGAGGCCTCTGGACGGGATCAGGGATACCTTCAATTTTTTTGGTATTTCAACCCTCTCCGGTACATTGCGTGCAGGCACATGCGACTTAGTCACGCTCTTCAAATCACTAAAGTGATCGGGCAGTTGGTTTGCTAATGCTTGCAAGTCGATGATCTTCTGGACTGTTTCTCAGTTGTACTAGTGCGCGGGTCATGAGCATGAATTCACGTGGCTTCCCACGTAATTTCTCAACATTTTTCATGAAGGGATTGATTTCCTTCCCTTAATGACGGAAAATTATCCTCATCAAAGATGCAATCCGCGAAGCGGGCAGTATGCAAATCTCCCGTCATGGGTTCCAAATATCTTATTATGGATGCAGTCTCATAACCAACGTATATCCCAATCTTACGGAGAGGACCCATTGTAGTATGCTGCAGAGGTGGTATAGGTACGTAAACCTTGCATCCAAACCTCCTGAGATGAGAGATTTTCGGTGGTGACCCTTGCGCTAGTTGGATAGGTGAATGGATGTTGTAGGCCGAAGGTCTAAGGTTGATGAGATTCGCTGCATGAAGGACCGCGTGTCCCCAACATGTAGCTAGCAAATTACATTTATGCAAGAGGGGTCGGGCAATAAATTTAATTCTCTTAATTAAAGCCTCTGCCATACCATTCTGTGTATGGACATGCGGTACTGAGTGCTCAACTGCAATTCCCATCGCCATGCAATAATCATCAAATGCCTTTGAAGTAAATTCTTTGGCGTTGTCCATTCTGATGGACTTGATGTGATGATCAGGGAACACATTTTGGATGCAAATGATCTGCGAGGTCAATTTTGCAAAGGCATGGTTTCTTATGGATAATAAACCCACGTATGACCATTTCGAGGAAGTATCAATGAGCACCATGAAATACTTAAATGGCCCTGAGATGGGCTGAATGGGATCGCAAATGTCTCCCTGGATGCGTTCCAAGAATGGAAGGACTTCATCCTTCACTTTTAGAGTGGAGGGTCTAGTAATTAGTTTCCCGATGGCACATGCAGGGCACACAAAATCTTCATGATTCAGGAAATTCTTCACATTAATATTATGCCCATGCGAATTATTGATTATGTTTCTCATCATCCTAAGACCTGGGTGGCCTAATCTATCATGTTAGAGACAGAAGAGTTCAGAGCTTCTAAATGTTGTCTTCAGGACAGTGTAGGCTGCAGGTGTCGTAATATTGGTATAATATAGCCCAGTTTCTAGTGAAAGAAGTTTTTCTAATACCCTTTTGCCATTCTCTTTGCGCTTCGTGATGAGCAGGTATTCCTTACCGTACTCTTCGTCAGTCTCAACGAGGAAACCGTTGGCGCGAATATCCTTAAAACTTAGGAGAGTTCTAGTCGATTCTGGGTACAATAAGGTTTCTTCAATGACTAAAGTCGTGCCCATTGGAAGTATAATTGTGGCTCTTTCGGAACCGATTATACATGCATCGCTTCCGGCGATTGTCGTAAGGTCGTAAGGCTGCCAGTGCTCTTACGGATCGACTGGAAATACTTAGTCTCTCTTAAGATGGTATTCGTTGTGCCGCTGTCGGCAAGGCATACTCCTCCAAAGGGCGCCACACGTGTTCTAATATAACGTATTTAATTAACATGTATTAGAAGGCATTCAACACATAAATAAAATACGCTAATATCAGAACATATCATGCCATCATAAACTGAATAAATGAATGTATTATTCCAAAATCATCCAACCATTATGAGAAAACAAATATTAAAGCACCATCCATGCAAATTCTAAACTTTTCCATTTAACACAAATAAATGACAATTAACGTCTAATACATTCTGTGCATCAGACAGAATCAAGTAGAAAATCATCGACTTCTTCGGCTATCTTTTTAGGAATGATCTTCTCTTCAAGAGAGATCATGGCGGTGGCTGCTTCTAAGTCATAAGGAGGTGCTGCTGCCGGGATGGATTCAACTTCCATCAACTCAGACAGCTGCTTAGGATGCTCCCCCTCAACTGCTGCAAAGTGGGCTTCAGGCTGCCCTTTGCCATTCTTCTTCTTCTGAGCTTGGTGGGCATCAATAATATGTTGCAGTTCTTTGCATATCCACGACCAATGCCCCCATTTGCCACACTTGTAGCAACCCTGGTTCTGCTGGCCATAGGTCTTGCCACTCTTCTTAGCCTTTTTGTCACTTGGAGCATCTGACTTGCCTTTCTGGGCAACAATCTTACCCTTCTTCCCCTTGTCTTCATCAAGGGCTTTCGCACCTTGTAGCTACTAGCGTTGGCTTCACGGCCAGCGGAACTGCCTGATGACTGAGTGACGTAATTCTTATGGAGAAGTTCGTCCTGAGCCTCCGCAACCAGCATCATATCAATCAATTCGGCGTACTTCTTGTAGCCATCTTGACGATAGTTGCGGGCGGATTGTACAACATTGGGGTGAAAGGTGGACAGGGTCTTCTCGATCTTCTGCTCATCTGTGATCTGCTTGCCACAGAGTTAAAGATCGGTACAAATCCTGTGCAAGGCAGAATTGTAATCCCCGACCGTTTTAAAGTCGGCAAACCTCAGTCTGATCCACTCCTGCTCTGCTTGAGGAAGAATGGTGTACTTTAGCCTCTCAAACCACTTCTTGATTGCGGTCCAGAGTGCTAGCGCGCTTCTCTCCGCCATATACTCATTCTTGAGAGTAAGGCAGAGGTGGTGCCTGAGAAAATGAAGTGCCTGATCATTCTCCTCAGGTGTGGGTCGGGCATCTTTCTGTCCGCCAATCCCAATAGCCGCGCAGAGCTTCCTGGCTCCAAGCACAATCTTGACATCGGATGCCCATGTCAGATAGTTTTGGCCATGCTGGGCCAGCTCCTCGAACTCCCGGTTCGTGATGCTAGTCATCTACATGTGTATGAGCGAAATAAAATAAGTTTACTTCAGGTAAACATGTGTGGAATAATTTACTATGGGTAAATAAATGGTACAATAGGTTCTCGTAATGTTTCATAATTTTCTGTGCATTTTCTATAATTTTACTGCTAATTTCAGTTATTAAAAGCAATTTAAACAATTACAATTAACCAAAACAGTAAATAAATACAGAAAATACAGAGAATAATAATGGCAGAAATAAATAAGCTTCAATGTTAAAATAATTCAAAATTTGGATTCCTGAGGCCCTTTTATGCTAGAATATAAATTTTTAGCGAATTCTGCAATATCTGGGGTTTCTACGCAAATTTTCAGTTCAGAGAAAAATTCGCGCAATTTTCTAATTTACCAAGGGGTTTTCTGCAAAATTCTGGACCCACTCGTAAACTTGAGGGCTTATTTGTAATTTTTCAGAATTACCGAGACCTTTCTGCAAAAATTCGGGACTTATATGCGATTTTTAGGGTCTCTCGGTAATTACTATGATTTCCGGGGTCTTTTCGCAAAATGCCGGCGCTACCCCCGCCGGCTGGGCCTTTTTTCCCTCTGGCCCAGTGTGCTTCGGCCCATTGTGGCCCGTTGGCTCGCCCGGCACCTACACCCACGGGAGGTAGGGTTTCCCCTACCTCCTTCTCACATTGGCGACGGCGGCAGGGCGCGCACAAGCGCGATTCGTGGGGGGCGCGTGCGGTGAGGCCGGTGGCGGACCGGGAGGCGGCTGCTGGCCGGTGGTGGCGGCAGCTCCCGAGTCGGTCGAGGGCGTGGGCGCGGGCTTCGGCCGGCGAGACGGCGGCGCAAGGCGGCAGGGCCAGAGCAAGGCGGCGAGGCCGTTGCAAAGCGGCGGGGCCTAAGCGGCGGCCGACGCGCGTGTGGGCGCGGAAGGCGAAGCGGCGGACGGCGCGCGTGTGGGCGCGGAAGGCGAAGCGGCAACCGGCGCGCGTGCGAGCGTGGAAGGCGAGGCGGCGGCCGGTGGTGGCGGTTCGACACCGTGCGGGAGGTGCTACTTCGAGCGGCGGCGGCCATGCCTCGGGGTGCGCGCTTGGGCGGGGTTGCTGGGGTCGGCGACACCTGCACGAGTTATGAGGCGGTACAGCGCATGCGGGCGCGTGTGCGGTTGTGGTACAACCGAAATCGGCAGCGGCAACATCCCGTGCGAGCGGCGGCCCATGCGGATTCCTCGTGGCGGCGCCTCAAGTTCTTCGGCTGGCTTCTGGCCGGCGGCACGCATGCAGGCGCGGCGGCGTCTCGTGCTTCACGGCCGGCTGCTGGCCGGCGGTGCGCATTCAGGCGCGGCGGCAGTGCCTTTTTTCTGTGCATGGGCTGAGCAAAAGGAAAACGATGCAAATTTTCGTGCAGTAACCAAACAGGGAAACTAATGCAACTTTTTCCTCCTTTTTTTCATTTCTAATCTATAGTGTAATTAACATCTACCCCGTTTCACAATCTACCGATCGACATTATGCCGGCGACTTCAGGTCTGCTCGCGGTAGATTAGGGCGGATTTGCACCGTAGAGATTCAATCTAGAACGCGAAAAGAATTGCGAATTCAAAGCGATCTAGAAGATTCAATCTATTAGGTGCTTCGATGATTACCTTCGTTCACAGGAGCAAAGTCGTGCTGATAACGTGTTGAGGAACCGTCGCTGGCGACCAGTCCAATCGATTCCTCTACTTAGAACAAGAACGAATCAATCACAGAAGACAGAATAATAGATTAAACACAAAGAGATAGAGGGAACTCCTGGTCTTTCTTTATTGCTTTCAATGGCATCAGGTGTGTACAATATGCCGGTATAGCTCCCTATTTATAGCCTACGGTACGGTGCCCATAATGGGCCAGGACTCCTGGCCTGGGCCCAGGTTTCCTAACATTAACAACACCAAACTAGCTAGTAAATTTCCAATAGAGAACTACAATTGCAGATCAATGGTTTCGCGTCAAAAAAAGGAGATGGCTACGTTCTGCGCATGCGTGCATCTATGTTCTGGGACGCCCACCAATTTTTAGTAAAACAACAAACTAGCAATCAAAAAAATCAGAGTTTCTTCCATGTGAACATGAGTTAGACGTTTTTCTTCTACGCACTCCGCACATGCCTAGGGCCCATCAAAAGCCCACCTGTCAATGCACTCGTCCATCTTCTTTACCCAGGCCACGGTTTCAAAGCAAATTCAGGATAATATTTAGAGCAAATCAGTATAAGTTTGAGAACAAATCAGTATAAGTTTGAGAACAAATCAGCATAATTCATAGAGCAAATGCAAGACAAGTTTTAGAGCAAACCAATGTAATCCTAAGAGCAAATTTATGATAAGTTTGAAAAGCAAGTTTAGGATAAGTTTGAGAGCAAATCAGCATAATTATAAGAACAAAAATCTTACGAAGAAAACTCGAAAGAAACCAAATTACTATAAATTTGCAAGCAATTTAAGATAAACTTAAAAGCAAAATTGTTAAAATCCCAAACCAAAAAATTGTGTAGCTCTTTGATTCAGTTGCGTTAGTCGGCACTGCCCCTCCATCATGGCAATCCATGCAGCTTCATCTAAGACTCTCTGCCTTAGTAGCTTGGCTTGTGTTGCCACCTGTAGGCACACCGACGATGAAACCCAACTAATAGAGTCTGAGTAGTAGTAGAGGAAGGTGGCTACAACTTTTTCATGCGAAGAGGAATGCAAGAGACAGTGAGACGAGAGGGACATGAGAAGGGAAAAGTGTGACTAAATAAATGAGTGGGGCCTAACATCTTGTGCAGACAATAAGACTGAGATGAACTTAACAAAGGGGGAAGTAGAACTAAATAGATGAGTGGGGCCAACATCATGTACGCATGCTGCGTTTCTGTATTAGCCAGCCTTGTATAGCAAAAAAGGATGACACCATCCCTCCTCGACTCGCCACACGTGGATGTTCCCGATGGCTTACTCCCAATCCGACTGCTCATTGAGGTGTGCTAAGAACCAACAAATGCACATGCGAAAACAGGGATTTCCCAAAAAAAAATACAGATCAATGTACAAGGATAACTTAAGATCAAAACAACGATAAAATTACGAGTTCCTTTTGTATTGGATCCCAGATCATCGATTTTCTTACTAAACATTTTCAGCGAGCGTTCCGGACGATAGCTGAACGAGCTATAGATACGCGCTTGACGAGTGGCCCAGATTTTACAGCAATGAAGAGAGTAAAAAATAACTGTACTGAAAAACTACATTATGTATATTAACTAATAAAACGTTGCATTACACATTTTATTTTAAAAAGTCAACATCAGAAGCATTTCACTGTTCTGCAGTTCTGCTTAGGTTCGCTATGCCTGCTGATGAAAATGCGCACAATGATATAAACCAACGGCTTCCAAGATTGGTCATGCCAACCGCCGAGTCAATTTACCACAACCGCAACATTTTCCCACCAAATAACAATTCATGCACTACAGTCTGCACTCGACTGTGATCGGCTGTGTGAACCTCGATCGTCTTCTTCCGCGCTGCAACGAAATCGGACGAATCTAATTAAGCTATCTAGACAACAAAACAAAAACTGCACTACAGTCTGCACTCGACAGTAATGGGTTTTGTGCACCTGGACCGCCTTCTTCCGCACTGCAACAAAATCTGACAAGTCACGGTCAAACACAAACTGGCCAACAATGACTAACAAAAATGACATGCATGAGCAATTGAAGAGTCGGGGAATCTAAGCTTCTAGACTTACCCTATTATTCCTATACCATTGGAAGCCGCGAGCCAGTAGCAAAAATGACTCCCACGAAGCAACATCTCCGCATCCTCATGCTCCTCCTCATATGTTCTTCCTACTTTACAGATACTGCAGCTAAGCAAAATTCCTGTGAAGATTGAACTTCCAAGCAAAATTCCTAGATTCGTCCGAACAGCAGCATGCACATGGAATTTCTTCCCCGTTACGCAGTTTTTTCTTCCCCAGCCTGCATGCACCACCTTGACCTGACGATTGAATCTTCCGTGCATCAATCAAACTAGACTTATCCCATTATTCCTATATATAGACTATGCACCATTGGAAACCGCAAGCCAGTAGCAAAATGACTCCCACGAAGCAACACCTCCGCATCCTCACGCTCCTCCTCATATGTTCCTACTTTGCACATACCGCAGCCAAGCATGACACCCCGGCAGCCCCTTGCCTCCCAGATCAAGCTTCTTCCCTCCTCCAGCTTAAACGTTCCTTCATCTATGCAAACTTATCATCATGGCGAGCCGGAACGGACTGCTGCCACTGGGAGGGCGTCACCTGTGACATGGCCTTCGGAAGAGTCATTTCCCTAGACCTCGGTGAGTTTCACTTGAAGAGCCGTCGTCTTGACCCTGCACTCTTCAACCTTACCTCTCTCAGAAACCTCAGCCTTGCTTTCAATGACTTTGGGGAAGCTCACCTCCCAGAGTCTGGGTTTGAGAGGCTCACAGATATCATCCACCTCAACTTCTCCTCTACCAATTTTTTTGGTATGATCCCCACTGGAATCGCCCGCCTCAAGAACCTAGTCACTCTTGATTTTTCTTATAACTACGACTTGTATTTTCAAGAGCCAAGTTTTCAAACCTTCATGGCAAATCTAAGCAATCTGAGGGAGCTCCATCTTGATCTAGTGGGAATCCCCAACGTTGGATCGACTTGGTCCATTGCTTTAGCAGACTCTGTTCCACAACTACAGATTCTTAGCTTGTTTGGGTGTTTTATATCTGGTTCTATCCACCCTTCCTTCTCAAAGCTTCGTTCACTAACAGAGATCAACCTCCGAGACAACTGGGGACTCACTGGCAAAGTTCCTGAGTTCTTTGCTGAATTTTCTTTCTTGAGCATTCTTGACATATCAGGCAATTCTTTTGAAGGGCAATTTCCAACAAAAATCTTCCAACTAAAAAGTTTGAGGAAGCTTGATTTGTCTGAGAACCCCAGTCTTTCCGTGTGCTTGCCAGATTTCCCAGTTGGAAATAATTTGGAAACGTTAAATCTAGCATGGACCAATTTCTCTTGTGATATGCCATCCTCATTTGCCAATCTCAAGTCTTTGAAGAATTTGGGCCTTAGCACGACAGGAACTCCCAAGGAGCTTCCCTCTTTAATAGGGGAGCTTCCTTCATTGACTGAACTGCAACTATACGGATCGGGCTTGGAGAAGCCGGTATTATCTTGGGTAGGCAAACTCAAGCAACTGACAAATTTGAAGCTTGTCTACTACGACTTCTCTCAATCGATACCCTCTTGGATCGGCAATCTGACGAGTTTGGCAAGTCTGGAAATCTGGAGTTCCAATTTCTCTGGGTCACCACCATACCAGATTAGCAATCTCGCAAATTTGAAAAGCCTGGAGTTCACGAGTTGCGACTTCTCTGGGCAGCAAATACCATCGTGGATCGGCAACCTTACAAAGTTGACAAGTTTGGGGATACAGGGAGGCAATTTCTCTGGGCCGATACCCTCAACAATCGGGAATCTGACCCAACTTGAAGATTTGCAGATCATATTCAATAACATCAGCGGTGAGACTCTATACCACGACTGCTTTTCTTCCTAGATACATATGCAATTGTAGATGCTTACCTTGTTCAAAAGAAAAGGAGGTCAATTAAACTTTTTAGATTGCCTAAGTGGTTACAACATTCATTTGAATTAAGCATAATCACCTATTTTATTCATTAGCATGAAATCAACCGACTGGCTCACGCAAAACATGATCATGGCCTTGGGATGGAACGATGAGTATGTCATAAAACTTTTGAGCAAATTTCATGGTCTAATTCTTCCTAGAATGAGTAAACAAATGCAACAGTTTCTACACTCTGCTTTGAATTTAAGTAATTTTTGTATTAAATTGTAGCTCGCATGTAGATAATATGGCATCCAACAAATAGTTTTTTTTTGCGATGAGCCAATACTATACTGATGGTGTTTATTTTGAGAAAGTTACAAATATTGATCTATTTGTTTAACTCAAATGAGTGAGTTGCTATTTTGGTTCAAGTGCATCCCGACTTTTAGTTTGAAAAGGCATTATTACAGTTCGAAACATTTTGACTAGTACTCTGCCCTTACATGCAGGACAAATTCCAAAATCTTTGTTGGCTCTTCCAGCGCTGCAATTTCTTGACCTTGGTACAAATCAGCTTTTTGGTTCTCTGGAAGAAATTCCTGCCCCTTTATCTTCACCCTTGTCGAAAATACATTTAAACAACAATCAACTGACGGGCCTAATACCCAAATCATTCTTTCAGCTTAAACATCTTGAATATCTCAGCCTTGAAGAAAATAGATTGGCAGGCACAGTGGAACTTAGCTCTTTCTGGAGGTTGAACAGCCTCTCTTTATTGAGTCTATCTAACAACTTGCTATCAATCGTGGATGAAGAAGGTGATGACGTATTACCCTCTCTCCCTAACATCAATTACTTATACCTCGCATCCTGCAACCTCACAAAACTTCCAGGTGCATTGAGATATCTAGATAAAGTTTCGGATGTTGACATTTCCAGTAATCAAATTAATGGGGTTATACCAAGTTGGATATGGGAGAATTGGAAGGACAACCTTAATAGTTTGAACCTCTCGTGCAATATGTTTACTACTTTGGAGAAGTCTCCTTCTCTTGTTCATATGCCATATTTAACTGTTCTTTATCTTAGTTATAATAGACTTCAAGGAAGCATACCAATACCAGTAACCTCGAACAATCGGGTTGTGTTGGATTACTCAAATAACAACTTCTCTGTCATTATACCTAACTTTGGAAGATTTCTCATAAATGTCACCTATATCAATTTGTCCAATAATAAATTAAGTGGTCAAATACCATCTTCAATTTGTAGTGCAAGCGAACTCAATATCATGGACTTATCTTATAACAACTTTAGTGGATCCATCCCACCTTGTCTAATAGAAAGTGGAAACTTGAGCGTATTGAAGTTGAGAGAAAATCAATTCCATGGGATGCTGCCTGAAAATATTATAGAGGGATGTAAGTTTCAGACAATAGATTTGAATGGAAATCAAATTGAAGGTAAACTACCTAGATCACTATCAAATTGCCAAGACTTAGAGCTCCTTGATGTTGGTAATAATCAGATTGTTGATTCTTTTCCATCTTGGTTGGGTACTCTTCCAAACCTTCGAGTTCTTGTCTTAAGATCCAACCAACTCAATGGCACAATTAGGGATATTAAAGGTGGTCGTCGAATTAGCAACCACTTCAAGAGTTTGCAAATAGTTGATTTGGCCTCCAACCATTTTTGTGGTGACTTGCACTCAGAATGGTTTGAGAATTTGCTATCGATGATGACAAATGTCATCGACGAGGGACAAATATTAGAGAATACGACAGGCATACCAACAAAAACATTCTATCGAGATATTATCACTATCACATACAAAGAGAACATTCTTACGTACACTAAAATTCTAAAGACCCTCAAAGTAATTGATTTCTCGAATAACTCATTTAGTGGTCCTATTCCTAAATCAATGGGGAAGCTCCTTGCACTGTGTGGACTTAACATGTCACACAATGCCTTTACGGGACAAATTCCATCGCAGCTTAGTGCTTTGACTCAGCTGGAATCACTAGATCTCTCTTGGAACCAGCTCTCAGGGGAAATCCCACATGAATTAACTTCTCTAACTTTTCTTGCTTGGCTGAATCTTTCATACAACAACTTGATTGGAAGAGTACCACAGAGCAACCAGTTCTTGACATTTTCCAACAGTTCATTTGAAGGCAATGTGGGCCTCTGTGGAAGGCCACTCTCCAAACAATGTGACACTTCTAGTTCGAGAACTCCGAGCACAGCAGCTTCTTCAGAAGACAACAGTTGGTGGCAAGACAAAGTTGGGGTTGTCCTATTGTTTGTCTTTGGTGGCTTGGGGTTTGGAGTGGGCTTCACGTTGGCAGTCATATTTCTCCTGGTTTGCCGGGCAAAAGGAATATCTACTATTGTTTGTTAGATGATACCGCTAAATCTACTTTGCTTTGACTTTTGAAAATAATGTAGTTTGCCGCTTCATTGCGTGCACCTTACCTAAAAATAATAGTGTGAACAGAGAAATGAGCTTATCTTTCCTAGTATAACTTACAAGTCCTATCTCTAAAATGCTAATTATCTAAGAAATGTAATTTCGAATTTCTTCTTGATGATATATATACTATCAGGAGAATGTTCAAATTTTCTGAATTGGTGTTGTGAACCTTAGTTGATAACGGGATAAACATCCATCAGAGGAAGGTCGGACGGCGACGACTTGAGGTAGAACGGCGCTAGATGAAAGAGGGCATCGATTGGGGGAGAAATAGATCTAGAGTAGCTGGTCTAGGGGAGAGACCAGAGCTACGAATTAGGGACTTGGGAATATTTTTTCATTATTCATTGCTTGATTGATAATTGATACATGCTAGCTCTTTTATAGGGATAACTTGACTTGACCTCTAAGAAATAATCTCTAACTCTATGAAAACTAATATCTAATAAATGAAATATATCTATAAGGTAGTAAACCTATCTAATAAGAAAGTAAACATGTCTAGTAAGAAAACTAACTATTCTTATCCCTAATCTAATTCATCTAACCAAGCCATACATAGTCGCTACAGTACCACAGGTACTATTCACGTACGTGAATAGTACCATGAACAGTAATTCATGCGTGACAACTTCTCTCTGTTTCGACGACAGCTTGTCCTCGAGCTGTGGTGGTGGCTATAGTTGTAGCCCTTGGTAGGATCCAATCTAGCAAGTAATTGTGATGCCTCATGTGCATGATCAACAGTGTGTTGATGATGATTGATGGCGAAGGCGCGAGGACCTTAGTGTTGCTCAATGTCGAGGAAGTTGCCGGTGACAAGGGCAGCCAATGTAGAATAGCAGTGGTGCGCTTCATGGCAAGCAGAAGTCGTAGGAAGTGATCAACTGCTCTAATACCAATTGTCACGAAGCTTAGTTCATAGCAGGACAAACATCCGTTGAAGAGAGGTTGGACGGCGACGACTTGAGATAGAACGGCTCTACATGAAAGAGGGCACCGATTTGGGGATAAATGGACCAAGAGTAGAAGGTCTAGGGGAGAGAACAGATCTAGGAATTAGGGACTGTAGCAGCGCACATGGCAGGCTTAGATTGATTAGGATACAAATAAAAATAGTTAGTTTCCTTGTTACCTTGGTTTACTACCTTATAAATATGTTCTATTTATTATAGATATGTTTTTCTAGAGATAGAGATTGTTTCTTGAAAGTCAAGTGGAGTTATCCCTATAAAAGGGCTAGCATTTATCCATTATCAATCAAACAATGAAGATGAATTAATGTAATCTTTTCCTCAAGTTCTATCATCCCAGTCTATAGTCAAATCTCTCATCCCACCAAGCTGATGCTGCCTGGCATTCCTTCCGGTGATGTTTACCTGATGAACTAAGATTTATCACATTTTGGTGCCAGACCAGTCGATCCCTTCCCACGACTTCTGCTACCATAATTCCTGTTGCCGAGCCATTGGCTTTAATTTGGTCTATCCTAATTATGTGTAGCAATCCATAACCGATGGATGTTACTTAATAAATAAAAAATTACTAGAAATTCTAAAAAAAGTATCTAAATCTTAATTAGGTGGACCCTTCTTATGATTAACAAATCATAACCAATAATTTTTTTTGATCTATGAAAGTTCATATGAAATTGATTTGTACTGTGATATGCATGCATGTATAGTTGGGGAACTCTTATATGAAATTAAGACGTGAGATGCTAGAAATAGAATTGAACTCAAGTGATCCATGCACAAGAACAAACTTGTCTATAATATCCATTATAATTTGTATTCTTTTAGTTGTATTAATATAGATATAACTATTATCTCTATTATTGGAGATGTCAATTATAAATTATAAATAACACATATTTCCTCTCAAAAATATAATCTATACCTTTGTTTTAATATATACTATAATACATTAATATCATAAATGAAATAAATTATACAAATATTAAAATTAAATCGAATTGATAACGCTCTAAAATTTTAATATTTTAATTCTTTCATATGCTTTGCAACCTTTTATATTCCAGATATAGTTCTTTTGTTATCATCATATATATACTGTTAAATCAATCAAATATGCTCTAAGAACGATATGCGTGCAGGTGTGCGGGCCACTATGCTAGTTTAAATAATAAATCGTTACATTACACATGAAGGGTTCGACATCAGAAGCAAATTAGAAGGGTGCCAAAAAATCATATCAGGCTAAACTTGTCCAGAATTCAAAAGTCAGAACAAAACTTACAAAAGAAAAAGAGAACACCACATGACAATACCAATTAAAAACAGAAGCACATAATAGAGGGAATTCACCCAGCTCCGAATTACACACATCACTTTCTCAAATCAAAAGCATGCGTGCGTTCACCAATGCCAGCCGTGTAGACGCATCGATCATGATTAAGTTGATGCTATAGATTTGACTATTAAATTGTATGGTTAATAAACTAGAAAAAACATGTAGATTCTCCAAGATCGCGCTACCTACCTACCTGTACCGACACTTTGCCGGGATAGCATACTATTGCAGATTTTTCTTACGCGTACCTGTTGAGGAACCATCGCTGGCGACCAGTCTGATCGATTCCTCTGTTTAGAACAAATCGAATCAATCACAGAAGACAGAATAATAGATTGAGCACATAGAGAGAGGTAGAGAGAACTCCTAGTCTTTCTTTATTGCTTTTCATTCATGTGTACAAAATATGCCGATATGGCTCTCTATTTATAGTCTCAGGTGAGGTGCCCATCATGGGCCTAGGCTCCTGGCCCAGGCCCAGGTTTCTCAACACTCCTCCTTGGGCACTCATCCTACATGCTCATGCCTCATTAAAACTCCATAAAAACCCAGTGGGAAAATTTTGGAGAAAGAGTACATGATACATGTTATGCTGCGATGCACGAATTGTCTCATTAAAAACCTTGTTCGAGAAACTTCAGAAAAACTCGTCAAGGGAAAAAGAGTACAATTCACCCAATTTCATTCAGTCTTCAGGACTTATTCTTTTGGGTACTTAATCTTCATGATCAAAATTTATTAGCGGGCTTGAGAGAATTCTCCCCCTGAATTCTGCACTTCTCTAAGTCTCATCATTCCAATTCCTCGCACGCATCTTTCAAAGCTAGATGCGGGGAGTGACTTAGTGAATAAATCTGCTAGATTTTCACATGACTTAGTATGCAGTACTTTGATCTCGTCCATCTTTTGCAATTCATGAGCATAGAAAAACTTGGGGTTGATATGCTTTGTGAGATGACTATTCAAATAGCCCGTTTGCACTTGTGCAATGCAAGCGACATTATTTTCATAGATAATTGTGGGGGTTTGCACAATGTTCATCCCACATGACTGCTGGATGTGGTGAACCATTCGGCGGAGCCAAGCGCACTCTCGTGCGGCTTCATATAGTGCTATAATTTCTAAGTGGTTCGTCGAAGTAGCTACCAGGCTTTGCTTAGACGATTTCCAGAAAATTGCAGTTACACCACACAAGAATACATAGCCTGTTTGTGACTTAGCGGTATGCGGGTCTGACAGATACCCAGCATTTGCATAGCCAATCAAGTTCAGATCTTGATTCTTTCTGTAGAACAATCCAAGGTCTATGCTTCCTTAGAGGTATCGGAAGATGTCCTTTATGCCCTACCAATACCTTTGGTGGGCTCCGCACTGTACCTTGCTAACAGGTTCACGGCGATTGCAATGTCCGGTCTAGTGCAGTTTGCTAAGTACATGAGTGCTCCCACTGCACTCAAGTATGAGAATTCCGGTCCCAGGACTTCCTCCCCATCTTTCCTAGGTCGGAAAGGATCTTTTTCTTGCTGTAAAGACCTCCAGATCATCGGTACTTTCGATGGGAATGCGTTCTCAAAGCCAAACCTTTCTAGCACCTTCTGGGTGTAGGTCGACTAATGTACCAAGATTCCTTCAGGGACATGCTCAAGCTGTAGGCCTAAGCATAACTTGGTCTTGCCTAATCTTTCATTTCAAATTCTGACTGCAAGTAGGAGCTTACTTCCTTTATATCTCCTGCTGTCCCGATGATATTCAGATCATCTACATACACAGAGATTATACAGAATCCATTCTGGGATCGTTGTATAAATACACAAGGACAGTCTTCATTGTTCATGTAGCCTTTCTTACAGAGAAAGTCACTTAAGCGATTATACTACATTCTTCCAAATTGCTTTAGTCCATACAGTGACTCTCTGAGTTTCACACTATACAGATTTCTATTTGCTCTATCTTGGTTCGGGAGAGGGATTCCTTCAGGGACTTTCATATAGATCTCCGAATCCAAGTTACTATAAAGGTATACAGTCACCACATCCATCAATTTCATTTCTAAATTCAAGTTCACTGCCATTGAGATCAAATATCTAAAGGTAATTCTACTCATGACTGGGGAGTAAGTTTCTTCATAATCAACTCCAGGACGTTGAGTGAAACCTTGTACTACTAGCCTTACTTTGTATCTTACTACTTCGTTTTTTCATTTCTCTTTCGAACAAATACCCACTTGTTCCCTACGGGGTACACATGGGGAGGTGTGCGGCATACAAGCCCAAACACCTCTCTTTTATTCAGAGATAGCAATTCAGTTGCTATTGCCTTCTTCCAATTTTCCCAATTTGATCTTTTCTTGCATTCAGTGAGCAATGCAGACTCGGGATCAAGATCGATGATGGTGGCAATTTTCTTTGCAAAGTAGATATCGATATTGGCTGTTGTCCTATTCAGGGACTCTCCCGTGTGCACATAATTTATAGCTATTTCTTCATGAGTTGCTACTTCTGGAGCGATTGCTTCTTCTGGAGCTTCACCTTGTGCATCGCTTCTTCCAATTGCGGTGGCAAGTACCTTTAGTGTTTCGGCTCTGATGTGTGCGCACACATCCATGCCGGTTTCTTCTTCCATGGATATTCAGATCCGGTATGTCCTTTCCTGAAGGTGTCATACTCATACCAGGTCTCAACTGGCTCCCCTTCTCGTTCTGGGGGACTTCAATGATCGGCTGTGGTAAGTCCTTCTTATCCTTTTTCGCCAGGCATCCCCAGTTACATAGAATTCGAGGAACCGGAGTTCTCGTCCTCTTTTTTTCTGAGGCCTCTGGACGAGATTAGGGATACCTTCTGCTTTCTTTGGTATTTCAACCCTCTCCGGTGCAGTGCGTGCAGGCACATACGACTTAGTCACGCTCTTCAAATCACTAAAGTGATCAGGCAACTGATTTGCTAGTTCTTGCAAATCGATTGTCTTCTGGACTTCTATTATCTTCTGGACTTCTCTTGTCTTCTGGACTTCTCTATTTGCTTCACTAATGCGCGGGTCATCTGCATGGATTCCTGTGGCTTGCCATGTAATGTCACTACAAGATGGCAGAGATTTGGTGGCACATAATTTATGGTGGCATTTGTCTTAAGTGCCCCTTAAAATAAATAAGACGGCACTTATTTACATCCACGGCACTTGATATCATGGCATATAGTATATGCCACGACAAAATAAATGCTGACACTTTTATGTGCCATGTTATCTTTATTCAACTATGGCAACTATTATATGCCACGATAGAGAAATATGGGGCAAATTTATGTGCCGCAGTAGTTATATATTAGTGCAGGCAGATTATATGCCAGCTAAAATAAACCACGGCACATACGACAATTTTAGCGGGAAGGAAAAAAATTGGCGCGTGGACGCGAGGCAAAATCGGCCAAAACCAGCCATGTAAACCCCGATCTGATCATATTTTTCACCCACACCCATCTCTCTCCAGGGGCGGACCCACACACGGCACAAGGCCGACGCGTCCAGTCGATCCGCCGCCGCCGGTTCGCCTGCCGCACGCGCCGCCTCCATCCTCGAATCTGCCGCCGAGGACCCCCGCGTTCTCCTCCGCCGCCGCCTCCAGTCGATTCACCGGTTCGCCTGCCGCACGCACCGCCTCCATCCTCGAATCCGCCGCCGAGGACCCCCGCGTCCTCCTCCGCCGCCGCCTCCAGTCGATCCATCGGTTCGCCTGCCGCACACGCCGCCTCCATCCTAAAATCCGCCGCCGAGGACCCCCGCGTCCTCCTCCGCCGTCGCCTCCAGTCGATCCACTGGTTTGCCTGCCGCACACGCCGCCTCCATCCTCGAATCCGCCTCCGAGGACCCCCGCGTCCTCCTCCGCCACCGCTGGGAGCTCGCCTCTGTTCTCCACTTTCTCCGGGTGAGCCCGCTTCGCCTAGGGTTTTCTATTCTCTCTCGGTTTGAAGGTGCTGGATTCATGGGGTTTCGGTTTGGGGTTTCCAGGTGTTCGAGCCGGTGATCAAGGGGGACCTGGCGCTCTCCGCGGAGGAGATCGAGACAGCATTCATTTCCAACAACCACGACCTCGCTCGCATTCACATTGCCCTTTTGAAGGTAGTTTATTTGTCTCCCTAACATTTTTTGTCTTAAGATAGGCATCACAGATTATGAAGGACTTTCTCAACTTTCCATCTGTATGTTTGCTAGTCGAATGACCATGTTTTATTCTGGCAATGTTCATGATGCACAAATAAAAAAGCTGCTGAATTGGGAATCTGAGCTCTCCTGATAGACTAGTTTAGCTGATCATTGTCCTGAAGCAAACAAAAGTAGGGAGCTGACTTTGCTTCTCTGATATTTTGGATGCCACAAGGTGACACGCATGAATCTAGCTCTCCTGATAGACTAGTTTAGCTGATCATTGTCCTGAAGCAAACAAAAGTAGGGAGCTGACTTTGCTTCTCTGATATTTTGGATGCTTCTCTGATATTATTTGACAGTGAGTGGCATGCTGTACTCATATCTAAGCCAAGAGATGTTTTTGATATGAAAGCAAGAGATGAGGAGGAAAACGATGAAGCTGAGTTGGACTATTTTAACGAGACCATACAACCTTTAAGTAACAATGAGTTAGTCGGAGAAGTTTTTGAAAATGAAATTTGTGCTAGAACTGATATCAGTGGGATGCTCATTGATGAATCACTGGATGGATTCCCATGGCTTGCCACGTAATTTCTCGACATTCTTCATCAAGGGGTTGATTTCCTCCCCCTAATGTTGGGAAATTTTTTGTTCTGACCCTTGCACTAGTTGCATAGGTGGATGGATGTTATAGGCTGATGGTCTAAAATTGATGAGATTTGCTGCATGTAGGACTTCGTGTCCCCAACGTATAGCTGGCAAATTACAATTATGCAAAGGGGTCGGGCAATAAATTTAATTCTCTTGATTAAAGCTTCTGCCAAACCATTCTGGGTATAGACATACGGTACCAAATGCTCAACTGCAATCCCCATCGCCATGCAATAATCATCAAATGCCTTTGAAGTAAATTCTCCGGCGTTGTCCATTCTGATGGACTTGATGTGATGATCAGGGAACACATTTCTCATGCGAATGATCTGCGAGATCAATTTTGCAAAAGCATGGTTTCTCGTGGACAACAGACCCACATATGACCACTGCGAGGAAACGTCAATGAGCACTATGAAATACTTAAATGGCCCTAAGATGGGCTGAATGGACCGCAAATGTCTTCCTAGATGCGTTCCAGGAATGCAGGGACTTCATCTTTCACTTTCAGAGTGGAGGGTATAGTAATTAGTTTGCCGATGGCACATGCAAGGCACACAAAATCCTCATGATTCGGGAAATTCTTTACATTAATATTATGCCCTTGGGAATTATATTTCTCATCATTCTAAGACCTAGGTGGCCTAATCTGTCATGCCAGAGAAAATAACAATTCTTAAGTGCCATCCATGCAAATTCTAACATATTCTTCCACACAAAATAAATGACAATTAAAGTCTGAATGCATTCTGTGCACTAGACTTCTTCTGCTATTCGCTCGGGGGTGATATTCTCTTCAAGAGAAATCATGGCGGTGGCTGCTTCTAGGTCGAGAGAGAGTGTTGCTGTCGTGATGGTTTCAACCTCCATCAGTGCAGGCAGCTGCTCAGAACTCTCCCGCTCAGCCAATGCAAAGTGGGCTTCATGCTGCCCTTTGCCATCCTGTTTTGGCTTGTTGGCCTTATTCTCATGTGGAGCGTTTGATTTGCCTTTCTGGGTTGCGGCCTTACCCTTCCTTCCCCTTCTCTTCATTAAGGGATTTCGCACCTTGTGGCTCCCAGCGTTGGCTTCACGGCCAGCGGAGCTTCCAGGTGGCTGAGTGACTTAGTTCTTGCGGAGAACTTCACCCTGAGCCTCCGCAACCTACGTCATATCAATCAATTCGGCATACTCCTTGTAGCCGTCTTGACGATAGTTGTGTGCGGATTGTACTGCATTAGGGCGGAAGGTGGATAGGGTCTTTTCAATCTTCTGCTCGTCTGTGATCTGCTTGCCACAAAGTTGAAGATTGGTACAAATCCTATGCAAGGCAGAATTGTACTCCCCGACCGTCTTGAAGTCGGCAAACCTCAGTCTGATCCACTCCTGCTCTGCTTGAGGAAGAATGGTGTACTTCAGCCTCTCAAACCGCTTCTTGAGTGCGGTCCAGAGTGCTAGCGCGCTTTTCTCCGCCATATACTCATTCTTAAGAGTGAAGCAGAGGTGGTGCCTGAGAAAATGAAGTGTCTGACCATTCTCCTCAGGTGTGGGTTGGGCGTCATTCTGTCCGCCAATCCCAATAGCCACGCGGAGCTTCTTGGCTCCAAGTACAATCTCGACATCGGATGCCCATATCAGATAGTTTTGGCCATGCTGGGCCAGCCCCTCGAACTCTCGGTTCGTGATGCCATTCATCTAAATGTGTATAAGTTTACTGCTAGTAAACATGCATGGAATAATTTACCGCAGGTAGATAAATGGTACAAAAGGTTCTCATAATGTTTCATAATTTTCTATGCATTTTCTATAATTTTACTGCTAATTTCAGTGATTAAAAGCAATTTAAACAATTACAATTAACCAAAAACAGAAAATAAATACAGAAAATACGGAGAATAATAATGGCAGAAATAAATAAGCTTCAAATGCTAAAAATAATTCAATATTCGGATTACCGAGGCCCTTTTATGCCAGAATATGAATTTTCAGCGAATTCTGCAATTTCTGGGGGTTTCTACGCAAATTTTCAGTTCAGAGAAAAATTGCACAATTTTCTGATTTACTGAGGGTTTTTCTGCAAAATCTGGACCCATATGCAAATCGGAGGACCTATCGGCAATTTTTGGAATTACCGAGACCTTTCTGCAAAATTTGGGACTTATACGCAAATTTTAGGGGCCTTTCGGTAATTTATGGAAAATAGGAGGGCTTTCCTGCAAAATCGCCTCCCTGCCCCCGGCCGGGCTTTCTTTCCTTCCCCCTGGCCCATCTCCTCTCGGCCCATGCGGCCTCTTCCCTCGCCCCCCGGCCCATCCCGTTCCCCCCACCGCCCCCGGCCCATCCCGTTTCAGCCGGTCGGCCCACATGGCCCAGAGGCCCATCCGGCCAGCTTATACGGGTGGCGCTAGGGTTTCCATACCCAGGCGGCGACGGCTTTGACTGTCTCCGGTGCAGGCGTGGGAGGCGACGGTCCCAAGCGCGGCGAGTGGCGGCTGGCCGGTCGGCGGCCGCATGCAGGCGGCGGCGCCGGGGCGCGGGGCTTGGAAACCGACGGGAAGTGGTGGCTAGCCGGTCAGCGGGGACTCGGAGCGTCGGCCTCGGGCATACCTTAACCCTTGTCAGTTCGGAAACTCGAAGAATTCAAACACAATCTCAACTTAAGAAAGTTGTGATTGAGGGAGGCTGTTAACAAGGAAGGTTTAGGAAACCAATCTGTATTTATCTGTGCTGTCTTCATGCATACCTTAACTCCTTTAGGAGTCTTGTACTTTGTATAGAACTCGGTAGATTCAATCTGCTATATCCCTTATACTTAGGATCTCCTCTCCGTAGCGGTTACGAGATATGCATGAGACGCACAGCTTGTAAACTTCTGGCGTTTGGTCCAGCACTTATATAAACTCACGCGGCCTCGTGACGAGGGGACAATGCTTCCCAAATATCCCTGGTTCTTCTCATGGTATCAGAGCCTACCTCTGAAGATTACATCTACTATGGCAAACACATCTTTCTCCTCTCCTTCACCAGCGCTCGGCGCGTCATTGGTGTATCCAGTAATGGAGAAACTCAACAAGAGTAATCACATGCTGTGGAAGGCACTGATCTTGCCAACGGTACGTGGTGCTCAGCTTACTGGGTTCCTTGACAGAACTGCGGTGGCTCCGCTGAAGAAGATTACTGTCAAATCCGGCAACAAGGATGCTGAAGAACCGAACCCTGAGTATGCAAAATGGGTGGCCTCGGATCAACAGGTTCTTGGTCATCTTCTCTCTTCCCAGTCAAGGGAGATCCTCACTCATGTCGCCTTGATGACGAGCGTGGCTTAGGTATGGAAGGCAATAGAGGATATGTTTTCCTCTCAGACTCGAGCACGTGCGGTTAATACTCGCATGTCTCTCGTAAGCACTCAGAAGGGCTCCATGACGCTGCCAGAATACTTCAGGAAGATGAAAGGGTATGCCGATGAGATGGCAGCCGCCGGCAAACCACTCGACAATGAAGAGTTCATATCATATATCCTCAACGGTCTTGACGTCGACTACAACCCAGTTGTAACAACCACACTGGGTCGATCTGATCCCATCTCGGTGAGTGTCGGACCCCAGGTTTGAACCAACCCAGAATCCCTGTGATTTCACTGCACTATTCCCTGGATCAGTAGATAGTGCTCACAGATACATTGCTGATTCATTTCATACACGATACATGTCATATTATTACAATACCAGGGTACACAGGTCCCATATAAGGGCAAGTATTAAAAAAAGGGGCTTTCAGGCCACATAAGTTCAGTGTACCATTGCATTATTGGGAGAAGCAAAAGGGAGGGTCATCTCCCCACAGGCAAGCGACCGGGATAACCTAGGTGTGCTTAATATCATCCAGGGGACCTGGTTAACATTAAGGACACCTTCCAATTAGATTGGTCGGCCAGGCTGTAAGGAGAGAATAGATTCTAGCCTAACTACCACCATCTTCATTTCCTTCGCCCTCCTGATCCTGGTAGTACTCATATTGGTCTTGATTTGCCAACTCTGGGGGAAAAAGGGGGGGGGGAGAGCGAGGTGAGCACACACAACCGTGCTCCGCGAGCCAACATTCACAGAAATGCATGTAATTATATGCAAAGCTTGACAAAGAGGGCTCAGGTTTATTTATTTGCGAAGAGCGACAGTTGTAAATAATATAAGTACAAACCCTATGACTTAGCAATTTAACAAAACATGTTTTCAAGAGTTGAATGATGTAATATGTATTTAGTGGTATCAGCTACATCCACCGATGCTAAGTATTTTGGAGTTACTAGACTATATCACCACTGGAGTACTTCCCTCCAGGAAAAACTCAAAGGTTGGAGTACTTCCCTCCAATTTGCTTTTCTTTTCCCCCCACAAGAATTTTTGAAAATAGAACTAACTCAAGGAAGTTTCCATGTCTGCCCCTGACCGTGGGCGCGGCTATTCGAATAGTTTATTCTCTGCAGAGATCGTACACTTTACCCACCAGAGACGACCCGCTCGTTGCCCCGCACGATTCCGTAGTCGTGCAGTTGAGTAGGTCACCACAATAGCCTTTTGAACTACCTAGCCCCTTTCGTCATCCCACCTTATGGGCTGCTCCCACCGGCGGTGGGTCCCATACTTTGCACGGGATGTCTCCACGGGAACTAGCGCCGTCGAACTCCACTCTCCATAACGCTAGCACGGCTGGAGACGTCACCCTCCTCTCGGTGTCCCTTTAGGCCCTCCTTTGCCCTTACAGCACTTCTCTCCACTACCGGTGAGATGAGTTTCGGGGGTTCGATAGAATTACTTAGCTAAGCTGCAATTTGCAGACTGGTGGTCGTACTGTTGTACACGGAGATACCATCACAGGATTAAGTCCTTAGTGTGTTCGGGCGGTTCAAACCACAAGCCAATGTGCTACTTCCACACCCACCACTCTTACCTTCCGCCCAAACAGTTATAGCAAGTTTTGAGGGTTTCGGGAAGTCTAAAATAGATTGCCACAAAATATCCAGTCACGTACCTCCCGTGACTAGCCCAAAACTAGAGCTCAAGTTTTTGAAAGCTATGATTAGGGCAGGTAATGCCCTAGACTGGACAGAACTCGCATGGCATTAATTTAGACATATACCTATTTAGGATAGCAACAGTAATACCTACGGCGACAAGGTACATGATCTATCAAAATTCAAGGAGGGTATAGCTATATACATTTTTAGATCTTCGAGTGGGGATAACTACCTTACAGTTCACATACTTTATACGTGAAATAATGCATGCAGTTTGACTATTTTTAAACCAAGATAATTTGCAAGAAAACATAGGAGCAGAATGATCAAGAATATTGACTCGCCTGGGTCTAAAAGTAGAGGGTCTTGCTGATCTTGAGGTAGGTCACCTTGCTGCTCTAGCGTGCCTTCAAATTCTACTCGAACGAAGCAGACCGACAAAGCAGGAAACAGACATAGAGCACAAATAAGCATAAAATAACAAGCAAATGAGCTCAAAAACAGACCAAACCAGAACCAACATAAAGGGCTTGATTTTAGAAAAATTTAGAATCAAGTTTCGCCCAAATCGGAGTTACGATGAGAGAGAACGAGTCATTTGAATTTTCATTCCCGGGAAAATCCCAAAAATGAAAAGGGAGAGAGAGAGTTCACTCTCTGACATGTGGGTCCCGCGGGTTTTTAAATTTTAATTTCAGAATAATATTTATGGGGAAAACTCCGAGTATGACAGGTGGGGTCCACGGTTTAATTAATTTTCTTATTTCTGAAAACGGGCCAGAGACTGACATGTGGGCCTAGGCACTGTGCAAGGGCCCACCTGTCAGTGTCTCAAGCCATTTTCCCGGGGTTTAACAGTTTTAAATTAAACGGAGGGCCCACGCGTCAGTCTAACTGGGGGGTTTTAAACTACTTGGGCCCACTGTCAGCGGGGTTATTAACTCCCTAATCACCGCTGTTAACGGTTTAAACGCGGGGGAGGGGGCTAACCGCGCGGGAGCAAAGCTCCGCCCGACCGAGCGGCGGCGGAGCTGGCCGGCGGCGAGGAGTGGGCTAGGGGAGCTCGGGGAGACGGCCAAAATGGATCGCCTGACCTCGCGCGCGCCCGATGGTGGGGCGAATCGGCCCGAGGTGGACCGGGGAGGCGCCGGCGGCGAGCCC
This sequence comes from Dendrocalamus latiflorus, assembly GCA_017311315.1. NCBI lineage: Eukaryota > Viridiplantae > Streptophyta > Magnoliopsida > Poales > Poaceae > Dendrocalamus > Dendrocalamus latiflorus. The sequence goes on from CM029664.1 coordinate 4,463,557, forward strand.
AGCGGCGGCGGAGCCAGGGGGTTGGCCGCGGCGGCGAGTTCGGCCACGGGAGGTTCAATTAGACGAGGGGAAAGGTACTAGGGGCGGTTTGAGACTCACCGGGGATGAGAGTGGGGCTCGGGAGGCGGTGGAGGCGGCTGGCGTCGGCGAGCTCGGACGGCGAAGGTGGACGATCGGCGCCGGGGAAGCTGAGTTGACGAAGCTCCGAACGGGTGGTTCAGTCAGCTTCGCGGGGTGGCGAGGAAGCTCCAGCTACAAGGAATCGGCCGGGGGTCCCTCGAATCGGCGGCGGCGAAGGATGGCCGGAGGTGGGGAAGACGGGCTCCGGCGAGCTGCAGAGGGGGAGAAAGGTCGATTAAACGGGGGAAAAGACTCCTGGGAACGAAAGGAAGTCGGGGAGGAGAGTAATGCCGGCTGGGGGTCTTCGGGGTGAGCTGGCGGCGGCGACGGCCCGAAGAACGGCCGCCGGCGGTGTTTTTCGTGGCGAAGAACGGGGGGTGGAGGGGGAAAACCATTGGCCACTGGGGGGTTTTTATAGTGGCGAAAAGCGGAGGGAAGGACAGAGGGGGCATGGGCGACGGAGCTCCCGCTCCTGTAGCGTACCCGGCGAGAGGAGTAGCGTGACGGGGGCTAGGCACGTAGGGCGCACAGACGGCATGGCTGGGGTACCGCGCTCCTACGGCCGCACAGAGGAGGAGGGGGGGGCGGCATGGCCAAGTTGGTCCGGCGGCCTCCACTTGGGTACGGCGGCGTGGCAGCGAGGCTACGGCGGCACGGCCGGCATGGGCGGTGGCGCTGGAGCGGCGGGGGAAGGACACCGAGCCTCTGTTGCCCATTGAATGCGACGGCGACGGTCTTGCTGGGATTGGCGAGCGGCGACGTGGCCAGGACTACGGAGTCGGGGGCGGCTCCATCAGCTGTCCCGGCGGCGAGCGGGGAGCCGGCGCGTGGAGGGTCTACGGCGAGGGGGGCCCGGGGCCTAGGCCGACGGGGACGCCGGGAAGCGTGGGGAGACCGCCACGGGGCGCGCGCGCGCGGGGAACCCGGAGGCGGGCCGCTGCTGCTGGGTCCGGCGAGAGCGCGCGCGGAGCGGAGAGAGAGAGGCGGAGCGCGGGCGCTCGGGAGGAAGAAGAAGAGGGGGGGCGCGATGCTGGGCCGGGCGAAGCCCAGAAAGAGGCGGGGGGAGAAAAAGCCCCCGGGGAAAAAGGAGAGCCGGCTGGGCCGGGAGAAAAGAAAAAGGGGGAAGAGTTGGCCCACCCGGGAAAAATAAAAGGAAGGATGATTCTTTTGGGAGAAACAAGGATTTAAATAAGATTTTTAAACTCAGTTTTTTTCAAACCTCAACAAAAACTAGGCAAAAATACTAATTCAAAAATGGGGTGTCACAGACCCCACCCCCCTTAAACGGAATCTCGACCCCGAGATTCGGACTAACCTGGGAACAGGAAGGGGTAGTCGGCTCTGAGCTGCTCCTCACGCTCCCAAGTTGCTTCCCGCTTGGAATGGTTGCTCCATTGGACCTTGCAAAGTCGAAAGGTTTGGCGCCTGGTCCGCTTTTCCATGGTATCAAGAATCCGGACTGGGTGCTCTGAATAAGTCAAATCCTCCCGCAGATTAACTGACTTAACTGATGTCTGCTCTTCAGGAACTCTGAGGCACTTCTTGAGTTGAGAGACGTGAAACACGTTATGCACTTCCGATAGACTCTTAGGTAACTCCAATCGGTAGGCGACTTCTCCACACCTTTCAATGATTGGAAAAGGACCGATGAATCTAGGTGCAAGCTTGCCATTCACCTTGAACCTTCGAACTCCTCTGAGGGGGGATACTTTGAGATAAACATGATCTCCCACTTTGAAGGATAGATCCCTACGACGATTGTCTGCATAGCTCTTTTGCCGGGATTGGGCTGCTTGAAGGCGATCCCGAATTAGCCTGACTTTTTCCTCTGCTTGCTTAAGGATCTCGGGCCCAAACACGCCTCCTTCTCCTAACTCTGACCAGTGTAATGGGGTTCTACACCTCCTACCATATAGAGCCTCAAATGGTGACATCTTAAGGCTAGATTGGTAGCTATTATTGTAGGAGAATTCCGCGTACGGTAAGCACCTTTCCCAATCCGAAGTATATTCAAGGGCACAAGCCCGGAGCATGTCCTCTAGGATTTGATTTGTCCTTTCCGTCTGCCCATCTGTCTGAGGGTGGAATGCAGTACTGAATGCAAGATGAGTCCCTAGTGCTTCATGCAGGCTAGCCCAGAAATGAGAGGTGAACTGGGAACCTCGATCTGAGACTATCCTCTTGGGCACCCCGTGCAAACATACGATGCGGTTCATGTACAGTTCTGCCAATTTAACTCCTTTGTAGGTGGTTCTGATGGGAATGAAGTGGGCCACTTTGGTTAACCTATCCACTATGACCCATATGGAGTCATACCCTGACTTGGTACGAGGTAAGCCGGTTATAAAATCCATCCCGACCTCTTCCCATTTCCATTCTGGAACTTGCAACGGTTGCAACAGTCCAGCGGGCTTCTGGTGTTCAGCTTTCACCCGTTGACATGTATCACAACAAGCCACATATTCTGCGATGTCTCGCTTCATGCGGGGCCACCAATATAGTGGTTTGATGTCTTGATACATTTTGGTACTGCCTGGGTGAATGGTATAGGCTGAGCTATGCGCCTCTTTCAGTATTAGATCCTTGAGATCCTTCTGATGGGGAACAAAGAGACGTTTCTCATACCATAATACTCCCTGCTGATCCTCTATCATTTTAGGGGCCCTTCCTTTAGCCATAAGGTGTTTGAATTTTTGGACTCCAAGGTGTCCTTTTTGGGCTGCTTTAATAAGCTCTTCAAGAGTTGGATGCACTTCCATTGTAGCTATGGTCCCATGCTCTACCATACCCAAGTTGAGGGCCTCCATTTCCCTCAGAAGCTCGCAGTTAATTGCTTGCTCTATAACAGCATTACAGTGAGGTCTGCGGCTTAGGGCATCAGCCACTACATTAGCTTTGCCAGGATGATAGTGAACCTCCAGGTCGTAATCTTTAATTAGCTCCAACCATCTCCTTTGTCTAAGGTTAAGATCTGTCTGTGTGAAAATATACTTGAGGCTTTTGTGGTCAGTATATATATCACAATGATTTCCAATCAGGTAGTGACGCCAAATTTTTAGGGCATGCACCACTGATGCTAGCTCTAGGTCATGGGTTGGGTAATTATCCTCATGGGGATGGAGTTGCCTAGATGCATATGCTACGACTTTTCCTTCTTGCATAAGCACACATCCAAGGCCTTGGCGTGAGGCATCACAATATACCTCGAAGTCCTTGTGGATGTTTGGCAATACCAGCACAGGAGCTGTGGTCAATCTTTTCTTCAGTTCCTGAAAACTCTTCTCACAGCTTTCGGTCCATTCATACTTCTTCTCTTTCTTGAGGAGGTGGGTCATGGGCTTCGATATCTTGGAGAATCCCTCTATAAAGCGTCTGTAATACCCGGCTAGGCCAAGGAAACTACGCACTTCAGTCACAGAAGTTGGCTGTTTCCATTTCAACACCGCTTCTACCTTAGAGGGATCAACTGCCACTCCTGAAGAGGATAGGATATGCCCTAGAAAACTGATCTCTTGTAACCAAAAGTCACATTTGCTGTACTTGGCATACAGCTGATGCTCCCTGAGTGTCTCTAGGACTAACCGCAGGTGTTCCGCATGTTCTTCAGTGGTCTTAGAATAGATCAAAATGTCATCTATGAATACTACCACAAATTTATCCAGGTATTTCATGAACACTTTGTTCATCAGGTTCATGAAGTAAGCCGGAGCATTTGTTAACCCAAAGGACATGACTGTGTATTCAAACAGACCATATCGAGTGGTGAAGGCTGTCTTCGGAATGTCCTCTGCCCTGATTTTAAGCTGGTGGTACCCTGACCTCAGGTCTATCTTGGAAAAGACTGTGGCTTCTGCCAGTTGATCAAATAGGTCATCAATCCTGGGCAGGGGGTATTTATTTTTAATGGTCACCTCGTTCAAGGTTCGATAGTCTACACACAATCGGGCAGTGCCATCTTTCTTCCTGACAAAGAGTACTGGCGAGCCCCAGGGGGATGAGCTAGGCCGGATAAAACCCTTTTCCTGAAGATCCGCAATTTGGGTTTTCAATTCCTCCAATTCATCTACTGCCATCCTGTAGGGCCTCTTGGCTATTGGGGCAGTGCCTGGCTTTAGGTTGATGACAAATTCAATATCCCGATCGGGTGGCATACCAGGCAGTTCTTCTGGAAAGACTTCGGGGTACTCCCGAACTATAGGCATCCCTTCCAAAGGTGTTTCCTGAAGGTGATGGACTGCTGTCTTTAGTGATGGGCGACCCACTTTAACTTCTATTACTAAGCCAGGATGCTTAGTGAGTATGACCTTTCTATTGGCACAATCTATTATCCCCTGATTTTTTGCCAACCAATCCATCCCTAGGATGACATCCAAGGTTTGGGGTTTGAGGACTAACAAATCTGCCAGGAAATTAGAGTTTCCCAGGGTGACCTCTACCTTGGGGCTTACTAGGGTGCTGGTCAAAGGTCCTCCTGGTGAGCTCAACACCACGGGTCTTTTGAGTCTGAAGGTTGGTAGCTTAACCCTTGCCACAAAATTTCCCGAGACGAAAGAATGCGAAGCCCCAGAATCAAACAAAACTTGTGCAGGAATAGACTGAACAGAGAACGTACCCATAAGTACTCCAGAGGCATCTTGGGCCTGCTCTGCAGTAATGTGGTTCACACGGCCCTGGTTCGGTGTGGAGGAAACCCGTGAGGCTTGAGGGGCCTGGAAACTCTTGCTTGCTGCTGATGACTGTCCTCTCGATGGGGCGGCTCCCATATTAAACTTGGCTGGGGTGCCCTGACGATCGGGGCATTTATTGGCAAAGTGCCCTTTTGCTCCACAGTTAAAACAATGCAGATGTGCAGCTGGGTTGGGAGAGGGGGACTGTGCCGAGAAACGAGGCACACGAACAACATTCCCACTGGAGTGCTGGGCTGGAGCTGTAACCTTAGGTGCTGAAGTCACTCCCTGCCAGAAAGAGGTATTACCTTGATACATTGGCCTTGGTTGGAAACCACCTTGAGGCCTCTGTGATACCCACTTCCTTTTACGGCTGGCTTCTAGGAGCTTCCTTTCATTCTCATAGATAAGGGCTTTATTGACCAGGTGGTGAAAGGTAGGGTGGTCAAGCAAGATCAACTGTGCTCTCATTTCCTCTTGCATCCCTTCAAGAAAGCGATCAATTTTCTCCTCTTCTGTGGCTATGTCTGTTGGGGCATAACGAGCTAACTGGTTGAACTTGGTGAGGTAGTCATTCACTGACATGCTCCCTTGCTTCAGTGCCCGAAACTCGTTCCTCTTCATCCTCATTATCCCTGAGGGTATGAAGTTCTTACGGAAGACATCTTGGAACTCGGACCATGAAATGGTAGCTCCGGCAGACTCGGCTTCCTCTCCTTCGCTGGTTTCTTCTTCCTCAGGATCCTGCTGGTCCCCCTGTTGAACAGTAGCTGCTGAAGTAGCTCCACCATCTTCTGGCTCTACCTCTTCTTCATCTGGCTCATCATAAGACGTCTCTTCCCCACGGACTGCCAGAAAGTTCTCCCACCAGGCTGCGGCTGCACCCTTAAACTGATGGGTAGCAAAATCCACTTTATCTTCTTCTGCACAGCGTGCTAGACGAAGCTTCTTTTCTGTATCTCGTAACCAATCTTCAGCTTCCAGCGGCTCGCTAGCTGAAGAGAATGTCAGGGGTCTTGTCCTTAGGAAGTCTGCTAACTTAGAGCTCCTGTTGGCCGACCCTGACTGCTGACTAGCTAGCATGGCATGAAGAATTTGAGTCTGTTGGGCCATCAAATGCTCCATGGTGGGCGGTGCTGGGGGTGGAGGTGGAAGACTGCGGCCTTGGCCTGTACCGCGACCTCGTCCTCGTCCTCGTCCCCTACCGCGAGTGGCTGCTCTTCTTGCCCTGGGAGCCATCTGAAACACATAAGATGTTAAAACTTGGAAAGAAGAGGAGGGGAAGGGCATATATGAGGGGTCACTAGCCCTCTAATCAACACACAGAAGAACCAAATAAGACAGCCAAGTAGAACGATAAAACATAAAGCTTGCATTAGTCCATTACAAGAGAGGGGTTGTATGACTCAACAGTGGGGCCTACCAGCTTCACTGAGTCATATTCACACCTCTACACAACGTCTACTACAGGGGGGAGGTACAAAAGCGGAACTGCTAAAGTGCTTGCGGTACCCAAAATACTGCTAGCAAGCACGGCCAAAAGCTATCCTACTACTCCTGCTGATACTGCCACTACGCGATGTCGATCGGAGAGATGGAGCGGCTACGGCTACGGCTGCGGGTCGGTGAGCTCGAGGCAGTGCGCGAGTCGTCGCTGCTCGGCGAGAGGAGAAGACGACGGCCGCTGCTGGAACCTCTGGCGTCTGCTGCGGTGAAGCCCGGAGGTGGGCGCGTGCTCTTACGAGCAGTGAGCCTAGTACGAAGTCCACACCGGCATGCCGGTGCTGCACCTCTGACAGTAGGGGCGGGCAGAGGCAGAGTAAGGCTAGTGGAAGCCCGTGCAGGTGTAGGCGCCGGAAGTGCTGGTGCTGACGAAGCTGCTGTCGCAGGTAGCGCTGGAAGTGGTGCTGCAACTGCTGCTGCCACTGCGGGAGGCAGTGGGGCTGGAACCCTCTCCGGTGAGGCCGGCGTGTAGGTCGGGGAAGCTGGAGTGTAGGTCGGAGAAGCTGGCGTGTAGGTCGGAGAAGCTGGCGTGTAGGCGGCCTGAGCCCGAAGAAGCGCGAGCTCAGTCTCTGCAGCGACCCGCTCTCGCTCAGACAAGGCGAGGGCGGTGTCCCGTCCGGTCAACTGGAGGCGAAGCTCGTCTGTGTGCTCGTAGCTGGCTGTCAGTAGTGTCCTCAGTCGTCCGATCTCCTGGAGCGCCCGGCAGTAGGTGTTGACCATCGCCTGGGTCAACTGTACCTGGTGAGTCAGCCGGGGATCGTCCACGGGTGCGTCCAACTCCTCGGGGAGAGGTCCGCCCGCGTAGAAGGTCGGAAAGTAGCAGAAGGGGGACGGCACGAGCTCGGGCCCGTGTAGCTGCATCAGTCTGGCTGACAGCAGCTGAGCAGCGTCCTGCACGGCGTCGGCGCGACGGCCCCTGGGGTGACCGGTGGTGACGACAACAGGCTCAACTCCTCCTGGTCGGGCGTAGACAAACCCCTCCATGATCCACGCCTCCTGGTCTCGGGTCTGGATCCGTCGCCCTCGGAAGATGGGGTGCTGGTCGTACTTGAGGAACTGCAGCAACAGGCGAAGCAACTCGACGTGGTCAGTCTCGGTCTCCGCGTGAGTAAGGTAGTCCCAGGGAGCGGCTGAGGAGGATCCGGCCATCTACATTTTTAGAGAAAACAAAAGGTCAGACCAGGTAAAGGAAGAGAGAGTGCAGAAGAGTAAAGTCTAGGAGTAGTAAGAGTAAGAAGTAGTAACTATATTTTATCAAAGTCTTTGTTAGTTTTCGAAATTAGACACCATCCTTAAGGCACGACCATCTTAACTAGGTTTCTACAGTCGTATGCTCTGATACCAGCCCTGTCGGACCCCAGGTTTGAACCAACCCAGAATCCCTGTGATTTCACTGCACTATTCCCTGGATCAGTAGATAGTGCTCACAGATACATTGCTGATTCATTTCATACACGATACATGTCATATTATTACAATACCAGGGTACACAGGTCCCATATAAGGGCAAGTATTAAAAAAAGGGGCTTTCAGGCCACATAAGTTCAGTGTACCATTGCATTATTGGCAGAAGCAAAAGGGAGGGTCATCTCCCCACAGGCAAGCGACCGGGATAACCTAGGTGTGCTTAATATCATCCAGGGGACCTGGTTAACATTAAGGACACCTTCCAATTAGATTGGTCGGCCAGGCTGTAAGGAGAGAATAGATTCTAGCCTAACTACCACCATCTTCATTTCCTTCGCCCTCCTGATCCTGGTAGTACTCATATTGGTCTTGATTTGCCAACTCTGGGGGAAAAAGGGGGGGGGGAGAGCGAGGTGAGCACACACAACCGTGCTCCGCGAGCCAACATTCACAGAAATGCATGTAATTATATGCAAAGCTTGACAAAGAGGGCTCAGGTTTATTTATTTGCGAAGAGCGACAGTTGTAAATAATATAAGTACAAACCCTATGACTTAGCAATTTAACAAAACATGTTTTCAAGAGTTAAATGATGTAATATGTATTTAGTGGTATCAGCTACATCCACCGATGCTAAGTATTTTGGAGTTACTAGACTATATCACCACTGGAGTACTTCCCTCCAGGAAAAACTCAAAGGTTGGAGTACTTCCCTCCAATTTGCTTTTCTTTTCCCCCCACAAGAATTTTTGAAATAGAACTAACTCAAGGAAGTTTCCATGTCTGCCCCTGACCGTGGGCGCGGCTATTCGAATAGTTTATTCTCTGCAGAGATCGTACACTTTACCCACCAGAGACGACCCGCTCGTTGCCCCGCACGATTCCGTAGTCGTGCAGTTGAGTAGGTCACCACAATAGCCTTTTGAACTACCTAGCCCCTTTCGTCATCCCACCTTATGGGCTGCTCCCACCGGCGGTGGGTCCCATACTTTGCACGGGATGTCTCCACGGGAACTAGCGCCGTCGGACTCCACTCTCCATAACGCTAGCACGGCTGGAGACGTCACCCTCCTCTCGGTGTCCCTTTAGGCCCTCCTTTGCCCTTACAGCACTTCTCTCCACTACCGGTGAGATGAGTTTCGGGGGTTCGATAGAATTACTTAGCTAAGCTGCAATTTGCAGACTGGTGGTCGTACTGTTGTACACGGAGATACCATCACAGGATTAAGTCCTTAGTGTGTTCGGGCGGTTCAAACCACAAGCCAATGTGCTACTTCCACACCCACCACTCTTACCTTCCGCCCAAACAGTTATAGCAAGTTTTGAGGGTTTCGGGAAGTCTAAAATAGATTGCCACAAAATATCCAGTCACGTACCTCCCGTGACTAGCCCAAAACTAGAGCTCAAGTTTTTGAAAGCTATGATTAGGGCAGGTAATGCCCTAGACTGGACAGAACTCGCATGGCATTAATTTAGACATATACCTATTTAGGATAGCAACAGTAATACCTACGGCGACAAGGTACATGATCTATCAAAATTCAAGGAGGGTATAGCTATATACATTTTTAGATCTTCGAGTGGGGATAACTACCTTACAGTTCACATACTTTATACGTGAAATAATGCATGCAGTTTGACTATTTTTAAACCAAGATAATTTGCAAGAAAACATAGGAGCAGAATGATCAAGAATATTGACTCGCCTGGGTCTAAAAGTAGAGGGTCTTGCTGATCTTGAGGTAGGTCACCTTGCTGCTCTGGCGTGCCTTCAAATTCTACTCGAACGAAGCAGACCGACAAAGCAGGAAACAGACATAGAGCACAAATAAGCATAAAATAACAAGCACATGAGCTCAAAAACAGACCAAACCAGAACCAACATAAAGGGCTTGATTTTAGAAAAATTTAGAATCAAGTTTCGCCCAAATCGGAGTTACGATGAGAGAGAACGAGTCATTTGAATTTTCATTCCCGGGAAAATCCCAAAAATGAAAAGGGAGAGAGAGAGTTCACTCTCTGACATGTGGGTCCCGCGGGTTTTTAAATTTTAATTTCAGAATAATATTTATGGGGAAAACTCCGAGTATGACAGGTGGGGTCCACGGTTTAATTAATTTTCTTATTTCTGAAAACGGGCCAGAGACTGACATGTGGGCCTAGGCACTGTGCAAGGGCCCACCTGTCAGTGTCTCAAGCCATTTTCCCGGGGTTTAACAGTTTTAAATTAAACGGAGGGCCCACGCGTCAGTCTAACTGGGGGGTTTTAAACTACTTGGGCCCACTGTCAGCGGGGTTATTAACTCCCTAATCACCGCTGTTAACGGTTTAAACGCGGGGGAGGGGGCTAACCGCGCGGGAGCAAAGCTCCGCCCGACCGAGCGGCGGCGGAGCTGGCCGGCGGCGAGGAGTGGGCTAGGGGAGCTCGGGGAGACGGCCAAAATGGATCGCCTGACCTCGCGCGCGCCCGATGGTGGGGCGAATCGGCCCGAGGTGGACCGGGGAGGCGCCGGCGGCGAGCCCAGCGGCGGCGGAGCCAGGGGGTTGGCCGCGGCGGCGAGTTCGGCCACGGGAGGTTCAATTAGACGAGGGGAAAGGTACTAGGGGCGGTTTGAGACTCACCGGGGATGAGAGTGGGGCTCGGGAGGCGGTGGAGGCGGCTGGCGTCGGCGAGCTCGGACGGCGAAGGTGGACGATCGGCGCCGGGGAAGCTGAGTTGACGAAGCTCCGAACGGGTGGTTCAGTCAGCTTCGCGGGGTGGCGAGGAAGCTCCAGCTACAAGGAATCGGCCGGGGGTCCCTCGAATCGGCGGCGGCGAAGGATGGCCGGAGGTGGGGAAGACGGGCTCCGGCGAGCTGCAGAGGGGGAGAAAGGTCGATTAAACGGGGGAAAAGACTCCTGGGAACGAAAGGAAGTCGGGGAGGAGAGTAATGCCGGCTGGGGGTCTTCGGGGTGAGCTGGCGGCGGCGACGGCCCGAAGAACGGCCGCCGGCGGTGTTTTTCGTGGCGAAGAACGGGGGGTGGAGGGGGAAAACCATTGGCCACTGCGGGGTTTTTATAGTGGCGAAAAGCGGAGGGAAGGACAGAGGGGGCATGGGCGACGGAGCTCCCGCTCCTGTAGCGTACCCGGCGAGAGGAGTAGCGTGACGGGGGCTAGGCACGTAGGGCGCACAGACGGCATGGCTGGGGTACCGCGCTCCTACGGCCGCACAGAGGAGGAGGGGGGGGGGCGGCATGGCCAAGTTGGTCCGGCGGCCTCCACTTGGGTACGGCGGCGTGGCAGCGAGGCTACGGCGGCACGGCCGGCATGGGCGGTGGCGCTGGAGCGGCGGGGGAAGGACACCGAGCCTCTGTTGCCCATTGAATGCGACGGCGACGGTCTTGCTGGGATTGGCGAGCGGCGACGTGGCCAGGACTACGGAGTCGGGGGCGGCTCCATCAGCTGTCCCGGCGGCGAGCGGGGAGCCGGCGCGTGGAGGGTCTACGGCGAGGGGGGCCCGGGGCCTAGGCCGACGGGGACGCCGGGAAGCGTGGGGAGACCGCCACGGGGCGCGCGCGCGGGGAACCCGGAGGCGGGCCGCTGCTGCTGGGTCCGGCGAGAGCGCGCGCGGAGCGGAGAGAGAGAGGCGGAGCGCGGGCGCTCGGGAGGAAGAAGAAGAGGGGGGGCGCGATGCTGGGCCGGGCGAAGCCCAGAAAGAGGCGGGGGGAGAAAAAGCCCCCGGGGAAAAAGGAGAGCCGGCTGGGCCGGGAGAAAAGAAAAAGGGGGAAGAGTTGGCCCACCCGGGAAAAATAAAAGGAAGGATGATTCTTTTGGGAGAAACAAGGATTTAAATAAGATTTTTAAACTCAGTTTTTTTCAAACCTCAACAAAAACTAGGCAAAAATACTAATTCAAAAATGGGGTGTCACAGACCCCACCCCCCTTAAACGGAATCTCGACCCCGAGATTCGGACTAACCTGGGAACAGGAAGGGGTAGTCGGCTCTGAGCTGCTCCTCACGCTCCCAAGTTGCTTCCCGCTTGGAATGGTTGCTCCATTGGACCTTGCAAAGTCGAAAGGTTTGGCGCCTGGTCCGCTTTTCCATGGTATCAAGAATCCGGACTGGGTGCTCTGAATAAGTCAAATCCTCCCGCAGATTAACTGACTTAACTGATGTCTGCTCTTCAGGAACTCTGAGGCACTTCTTGAGTTGAGAGACGTGAAACACGTTATGCACTTCCGATAGACTCTTAGGTAACTCCAATCGGTAGGCGACTTCTCCACACCTTTCAATGATTGGAAAAGGACCGATGAATCTAGGTGCAAGCTTGCCATTCACCTTGAACCTTCGAACTCCTCTGAGGGGGGATACTTTGAGATAAACATGATCTCCCACTTTGAAGGATAGATCCCTACGACGATTGTCTGCATAGCTCTTTTGCCGGGATTGGGCTGCTTGAAGGCGATCCCGAATTAGCCTGACTTTTTCCTCTGCTTGCTTAAGGATCTCGGGCCCAAACACGCCTCCTTCTCCTAACTCTGACCAGTGTAATGGGGTTCTACACCTCCTACCATATAGAGCCTCAAATGGTGACATCTTAAGGCTAGATTGGTAGCTATTATTGTAGGAGAATTCCGCGTACGGTAAGCACCTTTCCCAATCCGAAGTATATTCAAGGGCACAAGCCCGGAGCATGTCCTCTAGGATTTGATTTGTCCTTTCCGTCTGCCCATCTGTCTGAGGGTGGAATGCAGTACTGAATGCAAGATGAGTCCCTAGTGCTTCATGCAGGCTAGCCCAGAAATGAGAGGTGAACTGGGAACCTCGATCTGAGACTATCCTCTTGGGCACCCCGTGCAAACATACGATGCGGTTCATGTACAGTTCTGCCAATTTAACTCCTTTGTAGGTGGTTCTGATGGGAATGAAGTGGGCCACTTTGGTTAACCTATCCACTATGACCCATATGGAGTCATACCCTGACTTGGTACGAGGTAAGCCGGTTATAAAATCCATCCCGACCTCTTCCCATTTCCATTCTGGAACTTGCAACGGTTGCAACAGTCCAGCGGGCTTCTGGTGTTCAGCTTTCACCCGTTGACATGTATCACAACAAGCCACATATTCTGCGATGTCTCGCTTCATGCGGGGCCACCAATATAGTGGTTTGATGTCTTGATACATTTTGGTACTGCCTGGGTGAATGGTATAGGCTGAGCTATGCGCCTCTTTCAGTATTAGATCCTTGAGATCCTTCTGATGGGGAACAAAGAGACGTTTCTCATACCATAATACTCCCTGCTGATCCTCTATCATTTTAGGGGCCCTTCCTTTAGCCATAAGGTGTTTGAATTTTTGGACTCCAAGGTGTCCTTTTTGGGCTGCTTTAATAAGCTCTTCAAGAGTTGGATGCACTTCCATTGTAGCTATGGTCCCATGCTCTACCATACCCAAGTTGAGGGCCTCCATTTCCCTCAGAAGCTCGCAGTTAATTGCTTGCTCTATAACAGCATTACAGTGAGGTCTGCGGCTTAGGGCATCAGCCACTACATTAGCTTTGCCAGGATGATAGTGAACCTCCAGGTCGTAATCTTTAATTAGCTCCAACCATCTCCTTTGTCTAAGGTTAAGATCTGTCTGTGTGAAAATATACTTGAGGCTTTTGTGGTCAGTATATATATCACAATGATTTCCAATCAGGTAGTGACGCCAAATTTTTAGGGCATGCACCACTGATGCTAGCTCTAGGTCATGGGTTGGGTAATTATCCTCATGGGGATGGAGTTGCCTAGATGCATATGCTACGACTTTTCCTTCTTGCATAAGCACACATCCAAGGCCTTGGCGTGAGGCATCACAATATACCTCGAAGTCCTTGTGGATGTTTGGCAATACCAGCACAGGAGCTGTGGTCAATCTTTTCTTCAGTTCCTGAAAACTCTTCTCACAGCTTTCGGTCCATTCATACTTCTTCTCTTTCTTGAGGAGGTGGGTCATGGGCTTCGATATCTTGGAGAATCCCTCTATAAAGCGTCTGTAATACCCGGCTAGGCCAAGGAAACTACGCACTTCAGTCACAGAAGTTGGCTGTTTCCATTTCAACACCGCTTCTACCTTAGAGGGATCAACTGCCACTCCTGAAGAGGATAGGATATGCCCTAGAAAACTGATCTCTTGTAACCAAAAGTCACATTTGCTGTACTTGGCATACAGCTGATGCTCCCTGAGTGTCTCTAGGACTAACCGCAGGTGTTCCGCATGTTCTTCAGTGGTCTTAGAATAGATCAAAATGTCATCTATGAATACTACCACAAATTTATCCAGGTATTTCATGAACACTTTGTTCATCAGGTTCATGAAGTAAGCCGGAGCATTTGTTAACCCAAAGGACATGACTGTGTATTCAAACAGACCATATCGAGTGGTGAAGGCTGTCTTCGGAATGTCCTCTGCCCTGATTTTAAGCTGGTGGTACCCTGACCTCAGGTCTATCTTGGAAAAGACTGTGGCTTCTGCCAGTTGATCAAATAGGTCATCAATCCTGGGCAGGGGGTATTTATTTTTAATGGTCACCTCGTTCAAGGTTCGATAGTCTACACACAATCGGGCAGTGCCATCTTTCTTCCTGACAAAGAGTACTGGCGAGCCCCAGGGGGATGAGCTAGGCCGGATAAAACCCTTTTCCTGAAGATCCGCAATTTGGGTTTTCAATTCCTCCAATTCATCTACTGCCATCCTGTAGGGCCTCTTGGCTATTGGGGCAGTGCCTGGCTTTAGGTTGATGACAAATTCAATATCCCGATCGGGTGGCATACCAGGCAGTTCTTCTGGAAAGACTTCGGGGTACTCCCGAACTATAGGCATCCCTTCCAAAGGTGTTTCCTGAAGGTGATGGACTGCTGTCTTTAGTGATGGGCGACCCACTTTAACTTCTATTACTAAGCCAGGATGCTTAGTGAGTATGACCTTTCTATTGGCACAATCTATTATCCCCTGATTTTTTGCCAACCAATCCATCCCTAGGATGACATCCAAGGTTTGGGGTTTGAGGACTAACAAATCTGCCAGGAAATTAGAGTTTCCCAGGGTGACCTCTACCTTGGGGCTTACTAGGGTGCTGGTCAAAGGTCCTCCTGGTGAGCTCAACACCACGGGTCTTTTGAGTCTGAAGGTTGGTAGCTTAACCCTTGCCACAAAATTTCCCGAGACGAAAGAATGCGAAGCCCCAGAATCAAACAAAACTTGTGCAGGAATAGACTGAACAGAGAACGTACCCATAAGTACTCCAGAGGCATCTTGGGCCTGCTCTGCAGTAATGTGGTTCACACGGCCCTGGTTCGGTGTGGAGGAAACCCGTGAGGCTTGAGGGGCCTGGAAACTCTTGCTTGCTGCTGATGACTGTCCTCTCGATGGGGCGGCTCCCATATTAAACTTGGCTGGGGTGCCCTGACGATCGGGGCATTTATTGGCAAAGTGCCCTTTTGCTCCACAGTTAAAACAATGCAGATGTGCAGCTGGGTTGGGAGAGGGGGACTGTGCCGAGAAACGAGGCACACGAACAACATTCCCACTGGAGTGCTGGGCTGGAGCTGTAACCTTAGGTGCTGAAGTCACTCCCTGCCAGAAAGAGGTATTACCTTGATACATTGGCCTTGGTTGGAAACCACCTTGAGGCCTCTGTGATACCCACTTCCTTTTACGGCTGGCTTCTAGGAGCTTCCTTTCATTCTCATAGATAAGGGCTTTATTGACCAGGTGGTGAAAGGTAGGGTGGTCAAGCAAGATCAACTGTGCTCTCATTTCCTCTTGCATCCCTTCAAGAAAGCGATCAATTTTCTCCTCTTCTGTGGCTATGTCTGTTGGGGCATAACGAGCTAACTGGTTGAACTTGGTGAGGTAGTCATTCACTGACATGCTCCCTTGCTTCAGTGCCCGAAACTCGTTCCTCTTCATCCTCATTATCCCTGAGGGTATGAAGTTCTTACGGAAGACATCTTGGAACTCGGACCATGAAATGGTAGCTCCGGCAGACTCGGCTTCCTCTCCTTCGCTGGTTTCTTCTTCCTCAGGATCCTGCTGGTCCCCCTGTTGAACAGTAGCTGCTGAAGTAGCTCCACCATCTTCTGGCTCTACCTCTTCTTCATCTGGCTCATCATAAGACGTCTCTTCCCCACGGACTGCCAGAAAGTTCTCCCACCAGGCTGCGGCTGCACCCTTAAACTGATGGGTAGCAAAATCCACTTTATCTTCTTCTGCACAGCGTGCTAGACGAAGCTTCTTTTCTGTATCTCGTAACCAATCTTCAGCTTCCAGCGGCTCGCTAGCTGAAGAGAATGTCAGGGGTCTTGTCCTTAGGAAGTCTGCTAACTTAGAGCTCCTGTTGGCCGACCCTGACTGCTGACTAGCTAGCATGGCATGAAGAATTTGAGTCTGTTGGGCCATCAAATGCTCCATGGTGGGCGGTGCTGGGGGTGGAGGTGGAAGACTGCGGCCTTGGCCTGTACCGCGACCTCGTCCTCGTCCTCGTCCCCTACCGCGAGTGGCTGCTCTTCTTGCCCTGGGAGCCATCTGAAACACATAAGATGTTAAAACTTGGAAAGAAGAGGAGGGGAAGGGCATATATGAGGGGTCACTAGCCCTCTAATCAACACACAGAAGAACCAAATAAGACAGCCAAGTAGAACGATAAAACATAAAGCTTGCATTAGTCCATTACAAGAGAGGGGTTGTATGACTCAACAGTGGGGCCTACCAGCTTCACTGAGTCATATTCACACCTCTACACAACGTCTACTACAGGGGGGAGGTACAAAAGCGGAACTGCTAAAGTGCTTGCGGTACCCAAAATACTGCTAGCAAGCACGGCCAAAAGCTATCCTACTACTCCTGCTGATACTGCCACTACGCGATGTCGATCGGAGAGATGGAGCGGCTACGGCTACGGCTGCGGGTCGGTGAGCTCGAGGCAGTGCGCGAGTCGTCGCTGCTCGGCGAGAGGAGAAGACGACGGCCGCTGCTGGAACCTCTGGCGTCTGCTGCGGTGAAGCCCGGAGGTGGGCGCGTGCTCTTACGAGCAGTGAGCCTAGTACGAAGTCCACACCGGCATGCCGGTGCTGCACCTCTGACAGTAGGGGCGGGCAGAGGCAGAGTAAGGCTAGTGGAAGCCCGTGCAGGTGTAGGCGCCGGAAGTGCTGGTGCTGACGAAGCTGCTGTCGCAGGTAGCGCTGGAAGTGGTGCTGCAACTGCTGCTGCCACTGCGGGAGGCAGTGGGGCTGGAACCCTCTCCGGTGAGGCCGGCGTGTAGGTCGGGGAAGCTGGAGTGTAGGTCGGAGAAGCTGGCGTGTAGGTCGGAGAAGCTGGCGTGTAGGCGGCCTGAGCCCGAAGAAGCGCGAGCTCAGTCTCTGCAGCGACCCGCTCTCGCTCAGACAAGGCGAGGGCGGTGTCCCGTCCAGTCAACTGGAGGCGAAGCTCGTCTGTGTGCTCGTAGCTGGCTGTCAGTAGTGTCCTCAGTCGTCCGATCTCCTGGAGCGCCCGGCAGTAGGTGTTGACCATCGCCTGGGTCAACTGTACCTGGTGAGTCAGCCGGGGATCGTCCACGGGTGCGTCCAACTCCTCGGGGAGAGGTCCGCCCGCGTAGAAGGTCGGAAAGTAGCAGAAGGGGGACGGCACGAGCTCGGGCCCGTGTAGCTGCATCAGTCTGGCTGACAGCAGCTGAGCAGCGTCCTGCACGGCGTCGGCGCGACGGCCCCTGGGGTGACCGGTGGTGACGACAACAGGCTCAACTCCTCCTGGTCGGGCGTAGACAAACCCCTCCATGATCCACGCCTCCTGGTCTCGGGTCTGGATCCGTCGCCCTCGGAAGATGGGGTGCTGGTCGTACTTGAGGAACTGCAGCAACAGGCGAAGCAACTCGACGTGGTCAGTCTCGGTCTCCGCGTGAGTAAGGTAGTCCCAGGGAGCGGCTGAGGAGGATCCGGCCATCTACATTTTTAGAGAAAACAAAAGGTCAGACCAGGTAAAGGAAGAGAGAGTGCAGAAGAGTAAAGTCTAGGAGCAGTAAGAGTAAGAAGTAGTAACTATATTTTATCAAAGTCTTTGTTAGTTTTCGAAATTAGACACCATCCTTAAGGCACGACCATCTTAACTAGGTTTCTACAGTCGTATGCTCTGATACCAGCCCTGTCGGACCCCAGGTTTGAACCAACCCAGAATCCCTGTGATTTCACTGCACTATTCCCTGGATCAGTAGATAGTGCTCACAGATACATTGCTGATTCATTTCATACACGATACATGTCATATTATTACAATACCAGGGTACACAGGTCCCATATAAGGGCAAGTATTAAAAAAAGGGGCTTTCAGGCCACATAAGTTCAGTGTACCATTGCATTATTGGCAGAAGCAAAAGGGAGGGTCATCTCCCCACAGGCAAGCGACCGGGATAACCTAGGTGTGCTTAATATCATCCAGGGGACCTGGTTAACATTAAGGACACCTTCCAATTAGATTGGTCGGCCAGGCTGTAAGGAGAGAATAGATTCTAGCCTAACTACCACCATCTTCATTTCCTTCGCCCTCCTGATCCTGGTAGTACTCATATTGGTCTTGATTTGCCAACTCTGGGGGAAAAAGGGGGGGGGAGAGCGAGGTGAGCACACACAACCGTGCTCCGCGAGCCAACATTCACAGAAATGCATGTAATTATATGCAAAGCTTGACAAAGAGGGCTCAGGTTTATTTATTTGCGAAGAGCGACAGTTGTAAATAATATAAGTACAAACCCTATGACTTAGCAATTTAACAAAACATGTTTTCAAGAGTTAAATGATGTAATATGTATTTAGTGGTATCAGCTACATCCACCGATGCTAAGTATTTTGGAGTTACTAGACTATATCACCACTGGAGTACTTCCCTCCAGGAAAAACTCAAAGGTTGGAGTACTTCCCTCCAATTTGCTTTTCTTTTCCCCCCACAAGAATTTTTGAAATAGAACTAACTCAAGGAAGTTTCCATGTCTGCCCCTGACCGTGGGCGCGGCTATTCGAATAGTTTATTCTCTGCAGAGATCGTACACTTTACCCACCAGAGACGACCCGCTCGTTGCCCCGCACGATTCCGTAGTCGTGCAGTTGAGTAGGTCACCACAATAGCCTTTTGAACTACCTAGCCCCTTTCGTCATCCCACCTTATGGGCTGCTCCCACCGGCGGTGGGTCCCATACTTTGCACGGGATGTCTCCACGGGAACTAGCGCCGTCGGACTCCACTCTCCATAACGCTAGCACGGCTGGAGACGTCACCCTCCTCTCGGTGTCCCTTTAGGCCCTCCTTTGCCCTTACAGTACTTCTCTCCACTACCGGTGAGATGAGTTTCGGGGGTTCGATAGAATTACTTAGCTAAGCTGCAATTTGCAGACTGGTGGTCGTACTGTTGTACACGGAGATACCATCACAGGATTAAGTCCTTAGTGTGTTCGGGCGGTTCAAACCACAAGCCAATGTGCTACTTCCACACCCACCACTCTTACCTTCCGCCCAAACAGTTATAGCAAGTTTTGAGGGTTTCGGGAAGTCTAAAATAGATTGCCACAAAATATCCAGTCACGTACCTCCCGTGACTAGCCCAAAACTAGAGCTCAAGTTTTTGAAAGCTATGATTAGGGCAGGTAATGCCCTAGACTGGACAGAACTCGCATGGCATTAATTTAGACATATACCTATTTAGGATAGCAACAGTAATACCTACGGCGACAAGGTACATGATCTATCAAAATTCAAGGAGGGTATAGCTATATACATTTTTAGATCTTCGAGTGGGGATAACTACCTTACAGTTCACATACTTTATACGTGAAATAATGCATGCAGTTTGACTATTTTTAAACCAAGATAATTTGCAAGAAAACATAGGAGCAGAATGATCAAGAATATTGACTCGCCTGGGTCTAAAAGTAGAGGGTCTTGCTGATCTTGAGGTAGGTCACCTTGCTGCTCTGGCGTGCCTTCAAATTCTACTCGAACGAAGCAGACCGACAAAGCAGGAAACAGACATAGAGCACAAATAAGCATAAAATAACAAGCAAATGAGCTCAAAAACAGACCAAACCAGAACCAACAGAAAGGGCTTGATTTTAGAAAAATTTAGAATCAAGTTTCGCCCAAATCGGAGTTACGATGAGAGAGAACGAGTCATTTGAATTTTCATTCCCGGGAAAATCCCAAAAATGAAAAGGGAGAGAGAGAGTTCACTCTCTGACATGTGGGTCCCGCGGGTTTTTAAATTTTAATTTCAGAATAATATTTATGGGGAAAACTCCGAGTATGACAGGTGGGGTCCACGGTTTAATTAATTTTCTTATTTCTGAAAACGGGCCAGAGACTGACATGTGGGCCTAGGCACTGTGCAAGGGCCCACCTGTCAGTGTCTCAAGCCATTTTCCCGGGGTTTAACAGTTTTAAATTAAACGGAGGGCCCACGCGTCAGTCTAACTGGGGGGTTTTAAACTACTTGGGCCCACTGTCAGCGGGGTTATTAACTCCCTAATCACTGCTGTTAACGGTTTAAACGCGGGGGAGGGGGCTAACCGCGCGGGAGCAAAGCTCCGCCCGACCGAGCGGCGGCGGAGCTGGCCGGCGGCGAGGAGTGGGCTAGGGGAGCTCGGGGAGACGGCCAAAATGGATCGCCTGACCTCGCGCGCGCCCGATGGTGGGGCGAATCGGCCCGAGGTGGACCGGGGAGGCGCCGGCGGCGAGCCCAGCGGCGGCGGAGCCAGGGGGATGGCCGCGGCGGCGAGTTCGGCCACGGGAGGTTCAATTAGACGAGGGGAAAGGTACTAGGGGCGGTTTGAGACTCACCGGGGATGAGAGTGGGGCTCGGGAGGCGGTGGAGGCGGCTGGCGTCGGCGAGCTCGGACGGCGAAGGTGGACGATCGGCGCCGGGGAAGCTGAGTTGACGAAGCTCCGAACGGGTGGTTCAGTCAGCTTCGCGGGGTGGCGAGGAAGCTCCAGCTACAAGGAATCGGCCGGGGGTCCCTCGAATCGGCGGCGGCGAAGGATGGCCGGAGGTGGGGAAGACGGGCTCCGGCGAGCTGCAGAGGGGGAGAAAGGTTGATTAAACGGGGGAAAAGACTCCTGGGAACGAAAGGAAGTCGGGGAGGAGAGTAATGCCGGCCGGGGGTCTTCGGGGTGAGCTGGCGGCGGCGACGGCCCGAAGAACGGCCGCCGGCGGTGTTTTTCGTGGCGAAGAACGGGGGGTGGAGGGGGAAAACCATTGGCCACTGGGGGGGGTTTTTATAGTGGCGAAAAGCGGAGGGAAGGACAGAGGGGGCATGGGCGACGGAGCTCCCGCTCCTGTAGCGTACCCGGCGAGAGGAGTAGCGTGACGGGGGCTAGGCACGTAGGGCGCACGGACGGCATGGCTGGGGTACCGCGCTCCTACGGCCGCACAGAGGAGGAGGGGGGCGGCATGGCCAAGTTGGTCCGGCGGCCTCCACTTGGGTACGGCGGCGTGGCAGCGAGGCTACGGCGGCACGGCCGGCATGGGCGGCGGCGCTGGAGCGGCGGGGGAAGGACACCGAGCCTCTGTTGCCCATTGAATGCGACGGCGACGGTCTTGCTGGGATTGGCGAGCGGCGACGTGGCCAGGACTACGGAGTCGGGGGCGGCTCCATCAGCTGTCCCGGCGGCGAGCGGGGAGCCGGCGCGTGGAGGGTCTACGGCGAGGGGGGCCCGGGGCCTAGGCCGACGGGGACGCCGGGAAGCGCGGGGAGACCGCCACGGGGCGCGCGCGCGCGGGGAACCCGGAGGCGGGCCGCTGCTGCTGGGTCCGGCGAGAGCGCGCGCGGAGCGGAGAGAGAGAGGCGGAGCGCGGGCGCTCGGGAGGAAGAAGAAGAGGGGGGGCGCGATGCTGGGCCGGGCGAAGCCCAGAAAGAGGCGGGGGGAGAAAAAGCCCCCGGGGAAAAAGGAGAGCCGGCTGGGCCGGGAGAAAAGAAAAAGGGGGAAGAGTTGGCCCACCCGGGAAAAATAAAAGGAAGGATGATTCTTTTGGGAGAAACAAGGATTTAAATAAGATTTTTAAACTCAGTTTTTTTCAAACCTCAACAAAAACCAGGCAAAAATACTAATTCAAAAATGGGGTGTCACAGTGAGCGAACTCTATTCATAGTTGATTGGCTTCGAAAACTGGATGAATCTGCTGCAGGGAACCATGGGCTCTCAAAGCTCAGTCAATGTTGTACTGCGAGGACGCGGTGGCTCACAGCGTGGTCGAGGCGGCCGAGGCAATGGTCGCAGTGGTCGCGGCGGACACTACAATCAGAAACCATCTGGCAGAAGTAGCGCTGGCAGCAATAGTGATAATCGTCTCCGCTGCCAAGTGTGCGACAGACCGAACCACACAGCTCTTGATTGTTGGTATCGATTTGATGAAGATTATGTTTCTGAGAAGAAAACAGCTGCCAATGCTATGACATCATATGGCGTCGATACAAATTGGTACACTGATACGGGCGCCACTGATCATATCACCAGCGAGCTTGACAAACTTTCAGTTTGTGACAAGTATCATGGCGTGGAATAGATCCACATGGCAAGTGGCGCAGGTATGGGCATTGAGCACATTGGTCGCACTATTGTTCATACCCCTCAACGTAATTTTCTTCTTAATAATGTCCTACACGTTCCAAAAGCCAAGAAAAACCTTATCTCGGTTCATCGTCTAGCCACTGATAATCAAGCTTTCCTTGAGTTTCATCCAAATTATTTTTTGATCAAGGATCAAGCAATGAAGAGGGTTCTACTTCGAGGAAAATGTGAGGGAGGACTATATCCACTTCCATCCACTCCAGTCGAGACAAATAAACAGGCGTATAGTGTCATCAAACCGTCTCTATTAAGGTGGCACCATCGTCTAGGACATCCAGCCGTGCCAGTCGTCCAACAAGTCATTGATCGTGCAAAAATAGCACACCCGCAAGTGCACGGGTTGCCACTGAATAGCGGCGAGTGTCGTGTTCTCCACAGGGACTAGACTGAGGCTACCGGTGCTCAGCTAAAGCTAGGTCAAACAAAACGGGGGAGGAAACTAAACCTAAAACGACTACCAAGCTAGACGAACGAACGAACTCTAATTCGCACGGACGAAACGACGAACGAACTAAATAAACGAACGAACTAAACAACGACTGGACGAACGACGACAAGACGAACGACCGTACGAATGGACGTCGTACGACCGAACGAACAACACGAATACGACACAAAGACACACGAACGATAACGACTACCAACCGACGCCCTAACTAGCTACCGACCGCAAGAAAGAAAGAGGGAAAGTCGAGAAGCACCGGGGGAGTCTAGAAGCAAGGAGGGAGTCGAGAGAGAAAGAGAGGGAAGACGGCCGATGACTAACTAGACGACGACGGCGAGGCAAACACAAAACAAAGAACTACGAACTCTCGCACGACTTAACGATCGAACGACCGCTGAGAAAAGCAAAGAGAGAGGGTTTAGAAGCAAAGGGAGGCTAAGACAGCACGGGGAAGGGAGACGGTCGTCGACTAGCTAAATCGCGCAACACAAGCACACACATATACTAACAGACAACAGGACAAGCATTGACTATAAGCACGGACTAACATATCACAATTAACACTACTAAAAATACTACTAACATAACACATTGCACAGTTGGCGAAATCACATAAGCATATATAACAATTACAGAACAGGGCAGCAATATCATCCCCAATGATCTCATGCATATAACATTCACATTCATCATTCACAGATCATCATTCACAGATCATCATCACAGTGCAATGGATCAGCATCCACAATCAACCATCACAGATCATAATTCAGCAAGCAAAAATGAGCTGTGAAGTAACAGTAAATGGAGATGGGGAATGGATTCAACCGAGGGGAGTAGAGGTAGCAGAGGGCTGAGGATGGTGTGGCCGTCGGTGAAGTGAAGGCAGACGGCGCCGTAGAGGAAGAAGTAGCCGTCGATGAGGAGGTCGCAGAGGATGGCGTCGGATGGAAGAAGAGGGTTGCCGTGCAGATGAAGTTGCGGTGGAGACGCCGGCGGTGTCGGTGCTGCAGATGGTGTAGCAGAGGAGGGGTCGGTGTAGAACCAGAGCTCGCCGGCGTCGGTCTCGGTGAAGAGGGAGCAGGCGGTGGTCTCGGTGAAGATGTTGGAGGCGGCGGTGGAGGAAAGGAGGCGGCGCACGAGATGTCAAGCGGCGGCGCCGAGGTCGGGAAAGAGGAGAAGGGATGCTGTGGGGGGGGTTTTGGCGGCGAAGAGGCGGCCGAGAGGTGGTGGAGCACGGGAGTAGAAGGAGGAGGGCAGCAGGGGCGGCAGAGGCGGCCGAGAGGTGGTGGAGCACGGGAGTAGAAGGAGGAGGGCAGCAGGGGCGGCACGCCGGAGGGAGCAGAGGGGCACGGGTAGAGGAAGATGGCGGCGGTGGCGCACTGGTGGGGAAGAGGAGAGGCTAGGCGGAGGGAGAGCAGTGGGGAGGCGGCGCGCCGGAGTAAGACAAGAGGCGGCGGTCGGGAGTAGGAGAAGGCGGAGAAGGAGAGCCGAGAGGGGAGGAGATGGATGGCGGCGGTGTAGATGAGGTAGCTGCCGGCGAGCTGCGGCCCGGCGCTCGCCGGTGGCCGGATTTGGAGGAGAACCAGGGGAGAAGAAGAAGAAGGCCAAGGGGGGGACTGAGGAGGAAGAACCGGGCTCGAATTGGATCTGGGCGGCGGCTAGGGTTTAGTGGCCGGTGTGGGGATTTGGCTATTTGCGGTTTGGCCCTCGCATTTTCTGGACTTTGCAATACAGTCCTTCCCCTTTAGTGGTTTCTTCTGATTTGGCCCTCCGGGAGTCCGATTTCGGCGCGGTTTGATCCTACGGATTCGTGTCGATGCGCACATTTGTATGGAGCATCCGCAGAATGCAAAATTTGTCGTTTATGCGCCTAGATCGCGCCGGCCTGCGGAAAAGTGCAAAAAATGTAAAATGATCCATTTCGAGCAATTAAATATAGAAAATAGTGCAAATGATGATAAATGGTCCTAAAATGCGAAATATATGAGGGTAAAATGACAGGTAATTATATATAAAAATGACGCATGTCATACCCCCAAGCTTAAACTTTTACTTGTCCTCAAGTAAATGACATGAAATTATCGAACCCGGACAACAAGTAATCATGAGGTAAAAGACTAGTTTCATGCATATAATAAGTCAAAAGGCATTCAACAATGTAAATGAGATTATCTAACCTAAGTTTTGAAGACCATCCAAGATGAGAATGAACATTCAAGCAAAGATGCCAAAGTGATAACTATAGCATTCGACCAAATCAAGTTACACACTCAAGTGTCAAAATACACTCAAGTGATCACATGAATCCAACCAAAATTGTAAAGCATCGGGACTAGGTATAACATCAAGAATGAGCATAGCTAAGAGTCATGCTAAGGCATATGCTATTTGAAATAAAGAGACTAACACTTGTATGATATTTATGAAAAAACCCACACTTGAGCCATGATACCTTAAATTTTTGATGATTTTAAACAAGTTATAAACACACACAATGGGCAAGTGCCGCTTATTCCAACCCTTGGGCTAGCTAGCCACTTATTCACACTCACACTTCACTTGGGCAAAACATTGCCACTTATTCAACACATTTCCGAACCAATGTGACAAAGTCACTTATTCAACTCACTCACTCCTTGCAAAACAATTTTTTTTTCTTTTCTCTTTTTTTTTAAGATTAAGCATCTTTAACCGGTTTTCATTAATGCTAAGTAACACGTGTCCTAAGACATGGATACCTAGATAATTCAACCAAGTTATTGGCTCAAGATAGGACTACCCCTTTCACAAATTTTACACTCAAGTAAAGTATCAATATCTAAAATAACATATGCCAAAGCATGAAACTAAGATATAATCATTCAAGAGGCTATGACTAGAACCAATTCAATCCGCAAATGGTCAAAACACATGCGTAACTCGCAATGAATCAAATGCTATAGGATCACAAGGTTTCTAAGCACATCAAGGATAATAACCAAAGCTCAAACTTTAATATGATGCCAAGTGACTTAAGACATAAAAGGAACTAGTGACAAATATAGCTCAATGAAAATTTCAGCATGACCTTTCTTAATTAATCATGGCATGGGCTCACATGGCCAAGATGTACAATCAAGCATAACATGAGAGCAATAGTAAAGGTCATATGTCATCAACATAAGCACAATATGAAGCATAAGAATGACCATATATCATCAACTACACGACAATAAGCTCAAATGCTCACAAACATAATATAAACATGCTAGAACATCATCCATACACATACAAGTCCTCCCCCCAAGCTTAAATTGAGCAATGAATCAAGAATGTGCTTAAAGGGGTAAGAAACAGCTCACCGGGTGTATATGATGTAATGGAAGTGAACAAATCATCCCATGGCATCTCGCACGTACAAAGATGAAGATCTAGCACGGGACCTGAAATAAAAAGAAAGAAAAGAAAAGAAGCCAACAAAAACTAACAAAAGGTATGGAAATAAAAAGAAAAAGAGATGCTCATTTGGATGTAGCGGGAGGAAGGCCGAGGACGGGACATGGAAAAGGCACATGTCCGCCCTCCTCATGAAGCAGCATGCCTCGAAATCCACCTGGATCCCAAGGGATGTCGACTCGAACCATGTCCGCTCGTAGTCGATGGTACACAAATGTAAGCCTGAAAACAACCTCAAAGATATGGCATGTATGTGTGATAGGGTCGACGCCCTCTAAGTCATCAATAGAATATCCAATCATGTAGGTATATCGATAAAGCACATAATGAGGACTATAAGTGAGATAAGAACAATCAGTAATAGAATATGTCTCGTCAAGGCCAATGAAATCAAACCTGAGGTGGTCGGGGAAGAGTTTCCATACTACCTGAAGTGTAGGCGAAAGAGAATATATGGTAGTAGAAACCTCTAGAGGGGCGATGTCGACGAAAGAAGTAGCCGGTGGTGGATCAATAGAAATGTGCTCCTCCTCGACATCGGAAGCAGCCCCCTCATCAAGATGTGGAACCTCAGAACTCAAAAGTATATCCATAATGAACTCATCGTCATCTGGCACAAAGCTCTCATCATCTATATCTAACTCATCACAACTCAAGAGTGAATCTACCGCAAACTCATCCTCATAATCAGGAGTGAAACAATCATCATCAGGAGGTAGGTCATCATCATCTAGCTCAATGATCTCTCTCTCAGAGTCAATAGGTGAAGGATCCGACTGAGGTGCCTCTAGGTGTATCTGTAGTGTCTCCAACAATAGGCCCTCGCTAGCAAGATCAGGTGTAAGACTGATAGGCTGACACTCATGTCTATCCAGAACTATCTCTGTGGTGGGAATGGAAGGCTGTGAAACGGTAAAACTATCCACACAAGTAGAACTGGCGCTCATAATCGCCTCAATCTCATCCTGAATCGCCATCGCACGATCACCACCAGGAGGCACAGTCATGAGTTCCTTGCATAATGCATCAAGTCTGGCAGCCTGATCTTCATGTGAAGGAGGTGGCTCATGAGACTGCTCTAACTCAGACATAGGAACTGCGAACTGGCTATGTGAAGGAACAGGTGAACTGCAGGCAGGAGGTGTCGGATCTAATGCGAAGTTACTACTCATTCTACTCTCATGATCTCCTATAATCCTAGAAATCCTCTCCTCAAATCTGGACAACTGATCGAGCTCAGGAGTAGGAGTCTGGTGCTGAGGTACAGGATAGTGCTGGTGTGACCAATGAGAAATATCCTGATCTCCATATCTAAAACCCTGCAATGGTGTACTAGAAGAAAATGATGAGATATCAGGGTTGTTGTTTCCATATGACAGACTAGAGTGGTCAGGCCATCCAGGGTGATAAGTGTCAGGGTATGGCCCACTCGGCTGAGCAAAGCTCATCCCGTAACACTCTGGAGTAGACAAGTAACCACGCTGGCACTCAGCGGGTGAATGGCCCTGAAAACCACAAGTCTGGCATATAGGAACAACTGGAGAACGGGCGCCTGATAAAGAACTATACTGATCGTGCCCACTCTGTAACACAACTCCTCGCTCTAAAGCATAGCGCTCTAACTGACGAGACAATAGATGTACCTGTTCTTGAAGAGTATCATAAGTGCTAGGGGTGCTCATAAAACCACGAGAATCAGAATAGTAAGCCATAGCCTCAATAAGTACCAATATCAATCAACCTGTGAGAATGGATACGAAGAATCGCAAAAGAGAGAGGTAACTAGGGAAAGGGTTAGGGATTAGCAATATATCACAAATATGAAAAATGACGAAATAAAAGACAAGTTAGCACAAACACAAAACAAGCAAAAGAAAACAAACGACCTAGTCTATAGCCTAACACTGTCGCTCTAAGCTAGTCCCCGGCAACGGCGCCAAAATACTTGATCGTGCAAAAATAGCACACCCGCAAGTGCACGGGTTGCCACTGAATAGCGGCGAGTGTCGTGTTCTCCACAGGGACTAGACTGAGGCTACCGGTGCTCAGCTAAAGCTAGGTCAAACAAAACGGGGGAGGAAACTAAACCTAAAACGACTACCAAGCTAGACGAACGAACGAACTCTAATTCGCACGGACGAAACGACGAACGAACTAAATAAACGAACGAACTAAACAACGACTGGACGAACGACGACAAGACGAACGACCGTACGAATGGACGTCGTACGACCGAACGAACAACACGAATACGACACAAAGACACACGAACGATAACGACTACCAACCGACGCCCTAACTAGCTACCGACCGCAAGAAAGAAAGAGGGAAAGTCGAGAAGCACTGGGGGAGTCTAGAAGCAAGGAGGGAGTCGAGAGAGAAAGAGAGGGAAGACGGCCGATGACTAACTAGACGACGACGGCGAGGCAAACACAAAACAAAGAACTACGAACTCTCGCACGACTTAACGATCGAACGACCGCTGAGAAAAGCAAAGAGAGAGGGTTTAGAAGCAAAGGGAGGCTAAGACAGCACGGGGAAGGGAGACGGTCGTCGACTAGCTAAATCGCGCAACACAAGCACACACATATACTAACAGACAACAGGACAAGC
The DNA here is from genome assembly GCA_017311315.1 of Dendrocalamus latiflorus. Taxonomy (NCBI): domain Eukaryota; kingdom Viridiplantae; phylum Streptophyta; class Magnoliopsida; order Poales; family Poaceae; genus Dendrocalamus; species Dendrocalamus latiflorus. The sequence goes on from CM029664.1 coordinate 4,492,379, forward strand.
ATTGACTATAAGCACGGACTAACATATCACAATTAACACTACTAAAAATACTACTAACATAACACATTGCACAGTTGGCGAAATCACATAAGCATATATAACAATTACAGAACAGGGCAGCAATATCATCCCCAATGATCTCATGCATATAACATTCACATTCATCATTCACAGATCATCATTCACAGATCATCATCACAGTGCAATGGATCAGCATCCACAATCAACCATCACAGATCATAATTCAGCAAGCAAAAATGAGCTGTGAAGTAACAGTAAATGGAGATGGGGAATGGATTCAACCGAGGGGAGTAGAGGTAGCAGAGGGCTGAGGATGGTGTGGCCGTCGGTGAAGTGAAGGCAGACGGCGCCGTAGAGGAAGAAGTAGCCGTCGATGAGGAGGTCGCAGAGGATGGCGTCGGATGGAAGAAGAGGGTTGCCGTGCAGATGAAGTTGCGGTGGAGACGCCGGCGGTGTCGGTGCTGCAGATGGTGTAGCAGAGGAGGGGTCGGTGTAGAACCAGAGCTCGCCGGCGTCGGTCTCGGTGAAGAGGGAGCAGGCGGTGGTCTCGGTGAAGATGTTGGAGGCGGCGGTGGAGGAAAGGAGGCGGCGCACGAGATGTCAAGCGGCGGCGCCGAGGTCGGGAAAGAGGAGAAGGGATGCTGTGGGGGGGGTTTTGGCGGCGAAGAGGCGGCCGAGAGGTGGTGGAGCACGGGAGTAGAAGGAGGAGGGCAGCAGGGGCGGCAGAGGCGGCCGAGAGGTGGTGGAGCACGGGAGTAGAAGGAGGAGGGCAGCAGGGGCGGCACGCCGGAGGGAGCAGAGGGGCACGGGTAGAGGAAGATGGCGGCGGTGGCGCATTGGTGGGGAAGAGGAGAGGCTAGGCGGAGGGAGAGCAGTGGGGAGGCGGCGCGCCGGAGTAAGACAAGAGGCGGCGGTCGGGAGTAGGAGAAGGCGGAGAAGGAGAGCCGAGAGGGGAGGAGATGGATGGCGGCGGTGTAGATGAGGTAGCTGCCGGCGAGCTGCGGCCCGGCGCTCGCCGGTGGCCGGATTTGGAGGAGAACCAGGGGAGAAGAAGAAGAAGGCCAAGGGGGGGACTGAGGAGGAAGAACCGGGCTCGAATTGGATCTGGGCGGCGGCTAGGGTTTAGTGGCCGGTGTGGGGATTTGGCTATTTGCGGTTTGGCCCTCGCATTTTCTGGACTTTGCAATACAGTCCTTCCCCTTTAGTGGTTTCTTCTGATTTGGCCCTCCGGGAGTCCGATTTCGGCGCGGTTTGATCCTACGGATTCGTGTCGATGCGCACATTTGTATGGAGCATCCGCAGAATGCAAAATTTGTCGTTTATGCGCCTAGATCGCGCCGGCCTGCGGAAAAGTGCAAAAAATGTAAAATGATCCATTTCGAGCAATTAAATATAGAAAATAGTGCAAATGATGATAAATGGTCCTAAAATGCGAAATATATGAGGGTAAAATGACAGGTAATTATATATAAAAATGACGCATGTCAGTCATAAATCTAAATAATCTCCCATGTTCTTTAGATTCCAATAAACATTCAGTCTATGATGGCTGTCAACAGGCAAAAAGTCATCAGTTACCCTATTCAAGGTCCGTCAGTGTATCGCATTTTCCTTTAGAATTGATATTTTCCGATGTATGGGGGCCTGCTCCTGAATCTGTTGGAAGAAATAAATATTATGTTAGCTTTATTGATGGCTATAGTAAATTTACCTGAATCTACTTACTCAAACACAAGTCCGAGGTTTTCCAAAAATTTCATGAATTCCAAAATCTTGTGGAACGATTATTTAATAGGAAAATTATTTCCATACAAAGTGATTGGGGAGGTGAATACGAGAGGCTAAACTCTTTCTTTAGAAAAATAGGAATATATCATCAAGTCTCATGTCCTCATACACACCAGCAGAATGGGTCAGCTGAGAGAAAACATTGGCACAAGTAGAAGTTGGCTTATCTCTTCTTGCCCATGCAAGAATGCCGTTAAAATTTTGGGACGAAGCGTTTCTTGCAGCCACATATTTAATTAATCGAACTCCTAGCAAGATAATTCAATCTATGACTCCTTTGGAGCGTCTTTTCCGAGTTAAGCCGAATTATCTGTCTCTTCGCATCTTTGGACGTGCATGTTGGCCAAATCTTCGTCCCTACAATAGTCGCAAGCTTCAATTTCACTCCAAGCAGTGTGTTTTTCTTAGATATAGCAACATGCATAAAGGTTTTAAGTGCCTAGATATCTCAACTGGATGAATCTATATTTCCCGTGATGTTGTTTTCAATGAGGAAGTTTTTCCCTTCTCAAATCTCCTTCCCAATGCCGGTGCCAGACTAATATCAGAAATTCTTCTTCTCCCGTCTACCTTGCTAAATTCTTTCGGTCATGGGGGAGAACAAATAGGTGACCAATTCAATGACCCTGCTACTAATTCTGCTAATCCGTCTGCTGCTCAACCATAAAACTCTGCAGTGGAAATTGTGTTGCAGGAAGATGATACAGGCGATGGCGATGCTACGAGCGGAGGCATGCATGCAGACGTCGGCGACGCTACGAGCGGCATGCATGCAAATATAGACGCTACGAGCAACATGCATGCAGGCAATAACAGTAGCGGTATGCATGCAGGAGAAAATGGCTTGCGAGCAGGTAATGATGGCGGCATACAAAATGCAACTGAGGAACAGGCGCGGATCTATAGTAGTTTATGGGTGTTCAGTTGAACACCTACATTTTTAACAAAAAAATCTAGTATATATAAGATATAATATATATGTATATATTTAGTTAGGCCAAAATAGCTATATTTGCAACCATGGATCAGCCCACAGACGTCTGGGCCTTGCCCATTTTTCCGCGTGTCCGGCTGCAATTGGCCCATCGGCCCACCGGCCACCCCCCAAACCCCACCCCCACCCCCCGTCCTGTCCCATTCGCGAATCCGCGCGACCAGCCGCCTTCGCCTCCGCGCGACCGGCCGCCTACCGCAGTCGGCACCGCGCCTCCGCAGTCCGCACCGGGCTTCGGCTTCGTCTGGGACTACCGCCGCGTCTTCTACCAGGGTAACCTCTAACCTACCTGCAGCTCGCCCAAATCCGCGCAGTTCTTGGCCTCTCTACGCCCTTAATCCCCTCTGTTTTTGGTCGGCACGGATCACAGGGGTACGTCGGAGTTCCACGAGAGGACTGTCACGCTCGAGCACCTGCCCGAGGTGACATGCGTACGCGCTCTTGGTCTCTATACTCATCTTTTTGTGTCATGGCACTCGGATTACTTTTGTGTGTGCGAGGTATTTGGTCAATCATAAGATGCTAGGATTACTTAAGGTCAGTGTGAAGCTCAGTAGAAATGGTAAATTTGTAGCTGCCCTGTGAATTCTCTCTCAGAGAAATTGTGGGAAACATGGGTAATATGTGGTACAATCGAAATGGGTTAGTATGTTCATAGCTACAATCGAAATTGTGGGAAACGGCAAATATGTTTTGCTCACATTATTATGCACAATTATTTCATAATCGGAATTTACCCTGTTGTTGTTTATCTGTTGTCATGGAGATAAATATATTGGTCTGCATGCTTTCCATTGAGACATTGATGACTTAGTCATGAACTAGTTAGAAAAGCAATATTATGGTAACAAAATCTTCATTTGAATTCTGATACATTTATGTAGATGCTACTTGTAGCAGCCTGACTAAGCACCAAAGTAGAATACTCTTGATCAGTGCTTTTCATAAAGCACCAAAATAAAAATACTCTTGATCAGTGCTTTTCATAAACTGACTTTGAGTTGCTTACTTTGCTTATATTGGCTATTTACCTTCAGATCTGAATTGCAGTATCTAGAAGTAAGAGAGAAGCAATATGACGAGAAGATTTATCTTGACTTGTACACAGTAAGATATGAGTGCTGGAATTATTTTCCTTCTGACCTTGTTCTTTTCTTTTTCCTATAACTAGTAAAGTGCCCGTGCGTTGCAACGGAATATCAAATAAAAGTGATACATACTATCAAACATGATCTCAAACTGAATAATAAACATCAATTTTATCTTACATCATCATGTATCAAGCAAAACATACATGTTCATACTCGTACAGGTATGTCCTCCCTCTTACAGGTACCCTCTTACAGAACACAGGAGAAGCCTAGGTTATTTTTCTAAACCGGAGAGAGGGCTAAGTGATGGCAACTGGTTGGTGATACTACATTCCAACATGCCCAGTGAATGGAATAATAATCACTCGCATCGCATCAAAAAAAATTCACAAGCCACGAATCTGTGGTGGTTGCTTCATACCTCCTGAACTTACAATCTACCCCACCGTTGAAGCTCGTAGAGCATGAGTAGTGCAGCGGAATCCTGTGAACTCTTTCTATCTGCACGCTCATCTCCTGTGAGGCTGATCATATCAGTATTTAGTATGTGCAACGTTATGCTTGAAGCAATAGCAAACCCTTGGGCGCAGCTTTCTCTGACAATCCCCTGGTCAGACAATCCCCTTGGGCGCAGTATTTGGGGAAAGCACGCTGCTATCGCAAACCCTTGGTCAGTGAACAGTGCAACCCGGCCGGAAACTTCCCGCACAGCCGAGCAGTAGCATTGTCCTTTTTTCTAGGCTTGGAGAAATACCATGTACTGTGGTGGTAAACAACCTAGGAGCATTTGTTGAGGTCATGAGTTTGAATCCTATCTCCTATCTTGATTAAGAAGACGCCGTAGTTCCTTTCCATACATTCTCATTCTTTTCTCTAGTTTTTCTAGGCCTTTTAGTCTTTTACGCTTGGTAAGATCAAACATCAGTATAAACAATAGTTAAAACAAAGCTCATATGAAAAATTGATAATTGATTCCTATATTGAAACCACTTGACAATATGGATGTAAAAGTAAATATTCATAAAAATTGCTCATCCACAACAACTCTCAAACCATACCTTTGCTTCATTGTGGCAGTGCCGGCAATAAAAAATCTCATTGTAGCATGGTGCTTGTATGTGGCATCTCCTTCGTAATGTGCACACCTGCGATAGCACATATTTATTAGTTCTTAGGACAGAGTTTATCAAGAAATCCATCATTATAAGCTGATATCAAGCAGATAAGACAACTCAGAGTTAACAGAAGGACATACCCAGACTGCATTACTCCCTTCTCAAGCCTCTCATAATCATTAGAGTTCGAACCATTGATCTTGGCTGCCATGTAATTTCCATCGGACAATGAAGAGCCTTGGGCATGTACCTCCACATTTAGCTTAGCTTGTCCATGTTGAACAGCAGCAGACTCGAGCTGCAGGTCCATGGCTCCCATCATGACTGTTTTGTACAGCTAAAGCTATCACATTACAGAAACAGCACAAACCCTGCAAGTAATATGCATTTAGCAGGATGGTTCTCAATACAGAATGCAGTCACATGTCCTAAAAGGAGGAAACCACTGCATCAGTTCTGGATTGCTGTATACTGCCGAAGACCAGGCATATCAACACAAGACCAAAGCAACACCGAACAGCTCCAATCAGCAAAATCCAAAATAGATTGATCACCAAACAATCACAGCTAGTGCAAACTATCTTGATAGTGAGCTGTGAAAAAGAAATTACACAGCAGGTATCCATCAAGAGAAGAATTCCCAAGCAATTTGTATACAGTGATCCAGCTGCATCAAGTATACTGCGGTGCTGAACCCCATTCTCTGGCAAGAGGAACACGTAATAGCATCAAATGCAAGGCAACGAAAAAAAGATAAGGTTTTGACGTGTTAGCTTATACCGTTCGTGTATATTGTTATACATCTGAAAAGTTCCTTATAAGATGTTAGATTGCAAGGAAGCCTACCTCCAGCAGCCACCAGCTTCATCTTCAACAAAAGAAACTCGTCCATTCGTTGGTTAAACCATTCCATATCAATAAATAAACTGAACTTCCTTTAATTCTCCAATCAGAAACATCTTGAGAAAGCCAGCATTCCTCTTCCACACGTCATACTAAGATTGTACTTAAGATTTCGCTGGTTTATGCCTGAAATTTAACCTATCTACACTTCCCTACTGAATAGAGATAATTTCAATCTCTAGTGATTTGAGACTCTTGACAGAACCTGCATAAGAGAAATCCCTTCCCCAATCTCTGCAAGGAGTAAAGAGAATTAATAACCAATGCTGTACGCAGCGAGTAGTCCACAAATTGTTGCCTTCCCAATGTCACTTCCGTAGCTGGGGCGCCTGAAGGTATGGTAATTGTCCAGAAGAGTGATAATTTCCCCTCAGTACGTTGTTAAAAGATAAATACTTTAATTTGGTGATTTTTTCCGTTTCTGCTTTTGGCACAAGGAGAGTTGAACAAGGAACCAAAATGGGGTACTGTTTCTGGCACAAAGAGTGGAAGCAAAATGCAGTATGCATGTGCAGTTAAGATTGGTAAGAAAAGCACAGAATGTGATGAACAAGTAGCGAACGTCTTTTAAACATTTATAGCATATAAAACATGGATCCACAAAATTCAAAGGAAAAAGTCCTTGAAATTCAAATAACACGAGTCCATTTGCACAGGTAATGCTTCATCACCGTCCATATGTATATGAATCTCTAATACGCTTCACGCAACAATTATACCCACGTGTCTAAACAATCAACCTAGCAAACATCATCCAGACAACCTAGAAGAAGTTTCGCAATCCCCACTGGCACTCCAGCGCATTTGGTACGGGTCCAAATGAATCAAATACATACAGTACTTGCAATCGAATTGTGGGTATGGACATCTACAGTTTGCACGATCAAATAGCAAGCACAAAATCTACTAATTGGCCAGTAGGCCAAACCAAATCAAAGAATTAATCATCACAACCAAATCAGACAACCAAATATTGGTGTGCTAATTTGTGCTCACCATCCATGACTCAGCTGCCTTCGGAGGAGAAGTAGACCTTGCGGATGAAGTTGAGGTCGGCGATGACCTGGCCGACGGCGAGGAGCGCATTGCCGCCGCTCCCTACCTCGCTCTCCCCGCACCAGCCACAGCGCGTGAGGGTGCATCCGCGGTTCTCGCCTGAGGCTGTCGCCTGCGCTGGTTTCCTCGGCCGCGCTGCTGCCGTCCGCGTCCCTTACTCCCTTCGGCCATGTCCTAGCGACTGCATGGATAGCAGTTCGCGCAGACAGCGGCTTCAATGGCGGTGGCGGCCTCATTGGCGTTGTCGCCAGTCTCCGTCCGCCACCGGCTTCAATCTACGACATCGTCGCGGACATTGTTGCTCACCGTGGAGGCGGCGGATTTGGGGTTTGGTGGGGCGGCGGCGTCGAGGGAGGGGGCGGCGGAGAGGAGGCAGGGCGGCATCAGGGGAGGGTGGCTTCCAGACGGCGCCGCGCTCGCAGATCCGGTCGAGACGACAGAGCGGGATTGAACCGGGGAGGCTAGGGATTGAGGCGCAGCGGAGAGGGAGAGGAAGGGGATGGCGTGCGTCGGTTGGGGTGAAGTTCGTGGGGGAGGGGAAGGGAACATGAGGTAGTGCGGTTGGGGTGAGAAGCCGCTTGCAGTTTCCAATTTCCAAAGAAAGTTTCGATCGTGAGTATTGAGGCTAGCTTTGTGAGTACGAAGGAGCGTCCAGATCTTGTTGGTATCATCGGACGGCTATAAAGAGATGTGAAAAAGGGTGGAAGAGGCCGTACCAACCACCAACTCCTTCTTTTATATAGTAAAAATTTGTAATAGCATGTTGCAAAAGAAGCTTCAGATATGGTGCTTGCAGATGATGCTGATGCAGTTTTTTTAAATGTTGAAGTATTCATGTTTTTGTAAAAGTTGTTTTTCTGAGTAGTGTAAACTCATGTTTTGTTTATGACACTGTAAAATATAGCATGCAGTAAATTCATGAATTTTATATTGTATGATTTTGTAGATCTTTGAGATTTAAAAAATGGAGTCCAGCAAAAATGGGACAGGATCAGCAAGGTATGCAACTGTCATTAATATCTATAATTTGCTATTTAATTCATGTCATTATGCTAGATTTATATCGTCTATTGTCTCATAACAAATTGTTAATTTCTATATTTTTTGTATTTTTATTACATCTATATACACGCATCCTTGTATCGGTATTTTGAGGGAAACGACGTGTCGCGGTATCGACGTATCCGAGTAATCTAGATCCAAAGTCCGAACACACATCTTAAAAATCTTGGGTCCGCCACTGCTGAGGACAGTGCAGCCGTCGAGACAGAGTTTCCCGCTCATCTCGGTGATGTGTCGTCCGGAGCCGGTCTGCGCGTGCCGTGTCACCTGCGAGCGCTGCAGCCAGCTTCAGATGGATCAGGCGATTCCATCAGACTTCCTGCAGATTCTCGCACTGATCTGACTGCACAACATCGACCTGTCACCAGATTGCAGTAGGGCATTGTGAAGCCCAAAGTCTTTACTGATGACAGAATAAGGTATGGATTTCTTACGTCTGCTAGTGAACCTGAAAATTTACAGGAGGCTTTAAAAAATAAAAATTGGAAGGATGCAATGGATGCTGAGTACACAGCTCTAATGAGGAACAAGACTTGGCGTTTAGTACCACCAAGAAAAGATATGAATTTAATTGACTGCAAATGGGTCTACAGAATCAAGAGAAGAGCAGATGGGTCAATAGATAGATACAAAGCTAGACAGGTTGCCAAGGGCTTCAAGCAAAGGTATGGCATCGACTATGAGGACACCTTTAGTCCTATAGTCAAGTCAGCCACTATCAGACTTGTTCTATTGTTGCTGTTTCTCGAGAATGGAGTCTTCGCCAGTTAGATGTTCAGAACGCGTTTTTACATGGTGTTCTAGAGGAAGATGTGTTTATGAGACAACCCCCAGGGTATGAGAACAAAGCAATGATGGATCATGTGTGCAAGCTAGATAAATCGTTATATGGTCTAAAACAAGCTCCAAGGGCATGGTACTCGAGACTTAGTAAAAAGTTGCAGAATCTTGGTTTTCAGCCATCTAGGACAGACACATCTTTATTTTATTATAACAAAGGAAATATTACTATATTCATGCTAATTTATGTTGATGATATAATTGTTGCTAGCTCATCCACAGATGCAATTGTGGCCCTTCTCAGAGATCTCAAGACAGAATTTGCTCTCAAGGACCTTGGTGAACTTCACTACTTCCTAGGTATTGAAGTAAAAAGAACACAAGAAGGTATACTTCTGACTCAAGAAAAATATGCTTCAAATGTGCTTAAGAGAGTGAACATGCTAAACTGCAAGCCAGTAAGCACACCCATGTCGACTTCTGAAAAATTAACTGCTCAAGGAGATCAGCTTGGACCTGAAGATTCTACAAGGTACAGAAGTATTGTTGGTGCCTTACAATATTTGACATTGACCAAACCTGATATCTCTTTTATGTAAATAAAGTTTGTCAATATTTGCATTCTCCAACTACGCTGCATTGGACTGTTGTCAAAAGAATCTTGAGATATCTAAAGCCTACACTGAGTATTGGACTTCACATCAGCAAGTCTAAGTCAACACTTGTTAGCGCCTTTTCTGATGTAGATTGGGCAGGATGTCCTGATGACAGAAGATCGACAGGTGGATTTGCAATATTTTTAGGAACAAATCTTATATCTTGGAGTGCACGAAAGCAAGCTACAGTGTCAAGATCTAGTACTGAAGCTGAGTATAAATCTTTAGCCAATGCTACAGCTGAAGTAATGTGGGTATAGAGTCTATTAAGCGAACTAGGTATTGAAAGTCCTCCAGCAGCTAAGTTATGGTGTGACAATATTGGTGCCACATATCTTTTAGCTAATCCAGTCTTCCATGCACGAACTAAGCATATTGAGATAGACTATCACTTTGTCAGAGAAAGAGTCAATCAAAAATTACTGGACGTCAAATATGTGCCTACTGGCGATCAAGTTGCAGATGGTTTCAGTAAACCCTTGTCAGTTCGGAAACTCGAAGAATTCAAACACAATCTCAATTTAAGAAAGTTGTGATTGAGGGAGGCTGTTAACAAGGAAGGTTTAGGAAACCAATCTGTATTTATCTGTGCTGTCTTCATGCATACCTTAACTGCTTTAGGAGTCTTGTACTTTGTATAGAACTCGGTAGATTCAATCTGCTATATCCCTTGTAATTAGGATCTCCTCTCCGTAGCGGTGACGATATATGCATGAGACACACAGCTTGTAAACTTCTGGCGTTTGGTCCAGCACTTATATAAACTCACGCGGCCTCGTGACGAGGGGACAACGCTTCCCAAATATCCCTGGTTCTTCTCACATTTCTCCACGGGAGTCTCACGCTTGCCCCTAGTGTTCGGAACTGCATCAATTCACAAACCCACACGAAAATTGGAGGCAGAATCAAATGTGAACGGAAAGGATTACCAGCTACACGCAGGGGAGAGAATTCGATGGATCCGGAGGGCGTTTGAGGGGGATCGTGAGCCGGCACGGCGGCTCCGACATCCGGCAACGCTGCACCGCCCAGTACATCCACCGAAACGGAGACGCAAAGCAAATTGTGAGGAGAGGAATAGAAGGTGTAGGGTGGAACTGGGAGGGATTTGGCAGGAGGGCGAGGTGTACAGATTGGAGGAGCTGACAAGGGGAAGGGTGTGGACTCTGAACCTTCTACCTTCAACGCGCCAAACGCGAGAGCAATCCTGGCCGCTGCTCGCCGAAGATCCGCCGCCCTTCGACCATCAGCTCGCCTCTCCTTCCCGGGGACTGGAGAGACCAGGATGGTTGCAAACAAAAATATGAAACGAAGCGGTCTGGCCCGTGAAAGTTATATTTTCTCCACGTTTCATTGCCAGATCTGGGCCGCACAAGAAAATCGAACGGTTAAAATTAGATCGCGTATTTTAATCGCGATCTTGGTCGAATGAAAATCGTATAAAAACAGTGTGAAAGGGTCTCTTTCGAAAAATTACGCCCTTCTGTAGACCCACAAGTCGGTGTAACAGTCACAGGGACCACTACGGTGAAAACAAAATTTGGAATTAACCAAGGGCCCTTGAAGGAAACAATATACACCAGTTCGTTTGAGGTGAAGACGAGGTTGACTGACCGGTGAATACTGATGGATGGAGCACCCACGAAACTGGAGATCGATCTGTGGTCTCTAGTGGCTGGCCGTGATCCAAGTTTCTAGATATAAATTATTAATTCAGTGAAAACGATTGAGATTTTAATTAACTTGAGATGACTGCATTAGTAGGTATTCTAACTGAGAAACTGCAGATCACTACAAGAAAATCTATTTATTCAACCCAAGCAGAACTAAATCCAGCTCTCTAGTTTTGTCACGGGTTGATTAACAATTATTTGCTCTCTCTCTCTCTCTCTCTCTCTCTCTCTCTCTCTCTCTCTCTCTTGAACCCAAGCAGAACCAAATCCTGCTCTGATCAAATGCCATGGAACGTATATACATTTTGCGAATGGACATGTTCATCCGATGCGCCACGAACGTACGCCTAGGTCCCGTGGAGCCATGCAAGATGCCACACACCATGCCAAGCCGCCCAAGCAGCAGCCGTGCGTTCCAGGCAGGCAGAGCCAACGTGCTCTTCGCTTAAGTTTTTTATGTAAATATTTTATTTTTATTTGAAATAAGAGAAATATATCCGTACGAATTTTTTTTTACAAAAATAGGCTCTAGTCGCCTAGCCGTGGGGTGACTGTTTTATTCGAAATAACAGAAATATACCCACGCGAAATTTTTTTACAAAAATAGACTCCAATCGCTTAACTGTGGGGCGACTGGAACCTGTCACCCAACGACCGTGCGACACAGAAGCAATCCACTGGCCATTGGCGACGGGTTGCAATCACCCAACGCTTCGGTGACTGCAGCCTGTCGCCTAGCGGCTGGGCGACTGCAAAAAAGAGGCAGTGTGGGTTAATCCATTTGTGATTTTCATAGATTATGAATAGGAGATAATCTGTTGGATTCGAAATAAGAGTTTGCGATCGTTGTATGTTGTTGTAGTGTAAAAAAATTCATGAAATTTTTTTTAAAAAATGATTGAAATAAGAACGATCGGTAAGTATGACAGTAAGTAATATTATGATGTTACCAGGAATTCGTACACGGAGGAGAACTTATTTATTAATGTTGTTGGATGAGTTGCTACAGGAATAATTAAATGCGAAAAGACGAGGAAATAAGTTTGTCTGAATTAAAATAGACTTCATAGTACAGTTAGAAGTAACATGGTCCATAGGGTTTGATCACATGCATAACATAGAGCATCATGTGTGACCAACCAACCCAACTGCTCATACGACCTACTGCATGGACAGGGACCATCTTCCCTTCTTTGAGAGCTCAGCGTTGAACTCCTCAGTGGCCTCTTTTGCCTTGGTCATCATCTCCCTCTTTTTCTCGCGGTCCCTCTCGCGAGCCTCGCACTTCCTGCGCGTTCACACCTCAAGATGAGTTTTCATCTCCCGATGTATACGCTTGGTTTGCTCTTGGTTGCGGCGCTCCTCTTCCCGGATCTCATAGGACCTTTTGATATTCCACTCCTCGAAGTCGAGGATCTACTGGTCCTCTGGATGGATCTCAAGATCGATCCATTTTCGGTAGCCACATAGGGGTTCTGGGGACTGTGGATACACAGGAGAGGTTGTTAGTGCGTACTTTAAAGGAGAAAAAGTAGGTGGTGGTGTCTAGACGGCGGTCGGGATAGTCACTAGAGTAGTTTGTGCAACCCAGTAACACATACCTAGGCTGAGGCGGTGCTTAGACTTGAAGAATTTGCATGAGTCCCAGCACCAACAAAGGGGACGTCTCTCCCTCAGGTTGGTGTTGCGGCGAACGCTCAGTAGGAACATTTGGGATGGGTTGTTGCTATGGGTGGCATCATTGTGGGGAGCTGACCTCGTAGCACGCTTGGCTTGTTCTACCCGGGCCACAGTAGCCCTTGTTTTTTCATCGCGGGCGGCAACTGACCTTGCTAGGTCGCAGGTCTCCTTCCATTGCTTCATCATTTTGTCACATTGCTTCTTCTGCCTCTTGTCCATCCTGGTGTGGTGAAGAAAGCGCCGGTGGTGTAGTGTTGGGTGTGCTTTGTAGTTTTCTCTCCGAAATCTAGCCAACCTCCTTTTATAGGGCCCTATGTGGCCTGCTCGCTTCCTGAAGATGCCACATGTAGTCTTGTCGCTATGCAAAGCTGGCCCCTATGGTCTTGTCGCTGCGCAAAGCTGTCCATGTGGTCTTGTCGCTACACAAATTTGTCCACGTGGTCTTGTCACTAAATAAAGCTGGCCCATGTGGTCTTATCACTGCACAAAGCTGTCCTGTGTGGTTCAATCGCTGCGGAAAGGTGTCCTGTCTGGTCTTCTCACTGCGTAAAGCTGGCCCGTGTGATCTTGTTGCTACGCAAAGCTGACCCAGTGTGGTCTTGTCACTGCGCAAAGCTGCCCGTGTGGTCTTGTCGCTGCGCAAAGCTGCCCGTGTAGTCTTGTCCCTATGCAAAGCTGGATCGTCTAATCTTCACACCGTGCAAAACTGACCTGTGTGGTCTTGTCACTGTGCAAAGCTGCCCTGTGTCATAAAGCATGCCACGACACCCCAATTACGCTATAAAATGCATGCCCAAGCCATTGATGGTAGGAACAACTATCTTCTCCGTCACTGAGTAAGCCATCATGACAGATGACGAGTGGTCGAAGCTGTTTGGAGGGACGTATGGCATGGAGTACGTGTCGTGCGTGGGGAAGCTAGAGATGTACGGAGGACAGGAAAACTACTGCCCTAGCGGTGTAGGAGCCCATGCCCAGGCTGACCCCCCGGCCTCGTCAGTCTGAGGTGGTGTAGGACATGGCCAAGTAGAGCCCCCGTGTGGTGCCATGCCGGTCAAGGTGGCCCCAGTGGACACACTGTGTGTGTAGTAGGCGCGGGCATGCGGACCTTCGGTAGACTCGTGCACGACAACAGGGCAGCTACACGTGCACCCAAGGCCTACACGCGACGCAAAGCCTACACCACCTCCTCCTATGTCACCTCCACACCACTGGTGATCCTATCTGCCACGATGCGAGGCTCCCTCCAAATCGCAGCACTGACATCAGCCTGTAAGAAAAACATGAAAAGGTCAATCCTCTTAGTGACATTGCCATTAGGATATATTTACAAATTTGATGTAACATACCATGACTTGAGCATCCCACGTGAGGTGTGCAGGGTACATGTTTGTCGGTGCAACGATGTGTGTTGTGGGTGGGTCGATGACATGGACCAGCCTGGTACGTGTCCAAGGCTGGTACCAGCACAGGTACTCGACATATGTGCTGTTGTCGTATGGGGTGGCCTCCTCCACGCAGTCCTCAAGCGCACCATCCCACTGTGATGTCCACCCCTCCATCTTCGTTGTCCAATCCGTGTCGTATTTGACTCCCTTTCTAGAGTGCCTGCAGGGGGTAACATTTCGTTACTAGTCGTCAAATGAATAAGCAGCACAAGGAGATTCCTGAGAGGCGGTCACTCACGCGTGGACACTCTGCGACACTGGTCACCCGACTGGTACTGGAATGACCTAACGTAAGCCAAACTGGCACATCACACAATGCACTGAGTAGTCCTCCACGAAGACAGCGTACACGAGCTTCCAACGCGTCAGCTAGAAATCTCGGTCATGCCAGCAGAGCGAGGACAGCCCGTCAGGAGTGCGGCTCTGCAGTGCCACAGGTGAGTATGGCTTCCAGTGCACATTGTAAGTTGTAGTAGCAGCGGATACCCCACGAGGATCAAGTTCGCCTTGGTCCTAGAGCACACATCGTACAAGCCACAATAGGTCATGACAAGTGTGGCCAAACCACAACTGATCTCAGGGGCCTCACCCTCGGCGATGGCCCTCGTGTGGGCGATGAGGCGTGCGTCAACGGTGTTGCCATGGCTGGTGGTGAAGAGCACCCAACCAAACAGCCACAGCAAGTATGCCTCCAAGTGCCACGAGACCTATTGCTCATTTGCGGCTGGGTCCATTTGCTCCACCTAAATGCAACCAAAAAGTTATTAGTACAGAACAACAAAAATGAGAGCATACAGGATCGAACAGAAAGAGCACCAGGCACGTACTTGGAACTGGGAGAGCCACCGCAGCGACGGCCTGTTTGTCTGAGCCGACGGGAAGATGTAGTACTACTCCACGGCACTAGGCAGAAGGACTCCCTAGAATCTGTCAAGCAGGTCCACACGCCAGCCTATCGGGGCCTTCGTTAGGAAGGTAGCAGCTCCAGCGATGGGAAGGCCGAGCAGCAGGGACACGTCCTGTAGGGTAGGAGCCATCTCCCTGAATGGGAGGTGGAAAGTGTACATCTCTGGCCACCAGCCGTCCACCAAAGCTGTTAGCAGAGAGCAGTCGAACGGGAGCATCGCGATCGCTTTGCGCCATTGTCTCCCCCCCCCAAGCAAGGCCAGTCCGTCCTCCTCGGTGGCCTGCACCATCCAAGAGAGAGGGAGTAGCCCGGCACCACGCAGCCTGTGAAGCAAGTAAAGGTTAGCACATGACCTACTTATGCAAATGAGGTGTGCATATCTCGACCACCCTCAAGTCAACTGGCTCCTCTGCACTACCTGTAGGTGGGACACGATGAGAAGTGCGATGCAGCTAGTCGATGTGCTCGTGCAACATGCCATAAGGCTAGTTCGATCCACGAAGCTCACAAGCCATACCTACAAAATGAATTCGGGTTAGCATTTATGCGGAAGAAAAAACATCGAATGTAAAGCAATAGTAAATACAACATGTAAATCAACAAAGTAAATCGAACTAGACTACCATCACAATACCAACTACATTACTGAAAAGGGGGAAGTAACATAACAATTGTACAAATGGTACATGCAATGTACGATACAATTAGTACGATAGTACGCACGTCAAAGGTGCCAACTAACAAAGTATAGATTACAACGGATAATTATTTGTAGTCTCCAACAACTAGTTGTAGAAACCATGCCAGTCTGCCTAGTGATCAGCACATGCATTGCATCGTCTAGTTGTGTGCCCCTCCTGACTGCATCGCTCGCAGCGTGCACCAGGTACTCTGGCTTGCACTTTGTCCATATCATTTGTAATACACCAGCTCTGTCATCGACCCTTCCCACCCTTTAGCATGTCAACATCCGGAATCCAGGCCCTCTCTGTAATATCCAACGTGGCGAAGTTCCCCACAACCCTGAACCCTCTTAGCTCGCCACACCATGCATGCATCACCCTCTCCTTGAAGAAGTATTCCAACATGAAGTTCGAAGGATCCATACCCATAGTCCCGCATGTAGCGAGGACATAAGAGCATGGCTTGTGTAACAACTTCGGCTTGTTGCACAAGCAGCTAGGTTCATTTACATGATCTTCAAGGCATACCTCGTGGGTATCAAGGGCACAAGCCGTCCCAAATCCGGCTCTATCCTGGAATACCACGTCAAAACAATGCTCTTTATTACCCATAATGTGCACCATGCGCAATTGGCTCTTCTGTGCCTTTGTCTCCATGTATACCGTAATTTTCAATAAGTATGATGTCTGTGGGTTTGGCTGCATGAAGTGCAGCATTCACATGCCTCTCCCTGAAGTAGCCGATTGTGCTGTTCACAACACCTTCCAAGATGGTGATGAGGGGCTGAGAACGAAGGCCCCTGAGAACCTAGTTGTATACCTCAGCAAGGTTAGTCGTCATTATGTCGTACCTCACGCTGTCCGTATCGTGCAGTAGGGACCATTTCTCCAATCGTTCTCCCTCAATCCACTGCGAGAAACACTTGATGTTTCATGAGCACCGCCTCCTTGGACTGGTTGCGTTAGGCTCATCCAGTGTTGTCAGGCACTCCGGTTGTGCTACCCCCGGCATGGGTGGACCCTTGTTTCTCTTGTCGTCGTTCTTCCTGCTATGCTCATCCAACAATACCCACAAAGCATCAATTTTCTCTATTGGTTCTGCATAGCCAGCCTCTTGAACAACTTCATCAACAGTTGTTTCGGGAACTGCTTGAAGAGTTTGCCCCTAGGTGATGAATGCACCAATTGTTCCTCATATCTGGCCAGAGGAAGGGCTCCTCGGGGTCTTTCTGAAGTTTTCTTATAGCCTTCACAATCCCGATGTGGTGATTATGGATTACACACATACTAGGATGAGCACCGACAACTCCAATCCTCACATATCTAAGGAACCACAACAAGTTGTCGTAATTCTCACTTTCCACGAATGCGATGGCCAGCGGCATAATTTGATTTTTCCGTCAACGCCAATGGTCGTAAGGATCTGACCCTTGTATTTACCAGGCAAAATGGTCCCGTCAACTGAGATCACGGGCAACATATGCCTAAATGCCTCGATGCACGTATCGAAAGCTAAGAAGACCATTTGCAACATCGCAAAACCTAGCGGCCTAGTAGATGGCTTGTCCTTCATAGCGATATACGTGCTCGGATTCCTGTCCTGCAACACCTGAATCATACGAGAAAGATTGTCATATGCCACCTCGACAGTGATGGGTTGTGTGCACCTGGACCGCCTTCTTCCTCACTGCAACAAAATCTGACAAGTGACGGTCAAACGCAAACTGGCTAACGATGACTAACAAAAATGACTTGCATGAGCAATTGAAGACCGGAGGAATCTAAGCTATCTAGACTTACCCTGTTATTCCTATATATAGACTTTGTATACCACTGGAAGCCGCAAGCCAGTAGTAAAATGACTCCCACGAAGCAACATCTCCGCATCCTCATGCTCCTCATATGTTCTTCCTACTTTACAGATACTGCAGCAAAGCATGACACCCAGGGCGCCCCTTGCCTCCCAGATCAAGCTTCTTCCCTCCTCCAGCTAAAACGTTCCTTCATCTATGCAAACTTATCATCATGGCGAGCCGGAACGGACTGCTACCACTGGGAGGGCGTCACCTGTTACATGGCCTTCGGAAGAGTCATTTCCCTAGACCTCGGTGAGTTTCACCTGAAGGGCCTTCGTCTTGACCCTGCACTCTTCAACCTCACCTCTCTCAGAAACCTCAGCCTTGCTTTCAATGACTTTTCGAACGTCCAACTCCCAGAATTGGGGTTTGAGAGGCTCACAGATATCATCCACCTCAACTTCTCCTCTACCAATTTTTTTGGTAAGATCCCCATTGACATCGTCCACCTTAAGAACCTTGTCACTCTTGATTTTTCTTATAACGACCTGCATTTTGGAGAGCCAAGTTTTCAAACCTTCGTGGCAAATCTAAGCAATCTGAGGGAGCTCCATCTTGATGGAGTGGAATTCCCCAACGTTGGATCGACTTGGCCCATTGCTTTAGCAGACTCTGTTCCTCAACTACAGATTCTTAGCCTGTCTTGGTGTTTTATATCTGGTTCTATCCACCCTTCCTTCTCGAAGCTTCGTTCCTTGAGCATTCTTGACATATCAGGCAATTATTTTGAAGGGCAATTTCCAACAAAAATCTTCCAGCTAAAAAGTCTGAGGACGCTTGATTTGTCTGATAACCCCAGTCTTTCTGTGTCCTTACCAGATTTCCCAGTTGGAAATAATTTGGAAACGTTAAATCTAGCAGGGACCGATTTCTCTTGTGATGTGCCGTCCTCATTTGGCAATCTCAAGACTTTGAAGAATTTGGGCCTTAGCACAACAGGAACTCCCAAGGAGCTTCCCTCTTTAATAGGTAAGCTTCCTTCATTGACTGAACTTCAACTACAAGGATCGGGCTTGGAGAAGCCGGTATTATCTTGGGTAGGCAAACTTAAACAACTGACAAATTTGGAGCTTGACTACTATGACTTCTCTCAATCGATACCCTCTTGGATCGGCAACCTGTCGAGTTTGGCAAGTCTGGAAATCTCGAATTGCAAGTTCTCTGGGTCACCACCATACCAGATTAGCAATCTTGCAAATTTGACAAGCCTGGAGTTCATGAGTTGCGACTTCTCTGGGCAGCAAATACCATCGTGGATCGGCAACCTTACAAAGTTGGCAAGTTTGGGGATAGACGATTGCAACTTCTCTGGGCCGATACCCTCAACAATCGAGAATCTGACCCAACTTGAAGATTTGTGGATCACAAAGAGTAACATCAGCGGTGAGACTCTATACCACGATTGCTTTTCTTCCTAGATACATAGGCAATTGTAGATGCTTACACTGTCCAAAAGAAGAAGAGGTCAATTAGACTTTTTAGTTGCCTAAGTGGCTACAACATTAATTTGAATTAAGCAGAATCACCTATTTTATTCATTAGCATGAAACCAACCTACCGGCCCACAGAAAACATAATCATGGCCTTGGGATGTGACGATGGGTATGTCATAGAAATTTGAGCAAATTTCATGGTCTAATTCTTCCTAGAATTAGTAAACAAACACAACATTTTCTACGCTCTGCTTTGATTTTAAGCATGTCAAAATTTAAATTTGAGCATGTTATTAACTATTTTTGTATTAAATTGTAGCTCGCATGTAGATAATATGGCATCCAACTAATAGTATATTGATGGTGTTTATTTTGAAAAAGTTACGAATATTTATCTATTTGTTCAACTCAAATGAGTGACTTGCTATTTTGGTTCAAGTGCATCCTGACTTATAGTTTGAAAAGGCATTGTTACAGTTCGAAACATTTTGACCAGTATTCTGCCCTTACATGCAGGACAAATTCCAAAATTTTTGTTCGCTCTTCCAGCGCTGCAAGCACTTAATTCAACTAACCAGTATTCAAATCAGCTTTCTGGTTCTCTGAAAGAAATGCCTGCCCCTTCAACTTCACCCCTGTCGATAATAGATTTAGGCGGCAATCAACTGGCGGGCCCAATACCCAAATCATTCTTTCAGCTTAAACATCTTGAATATCTCGACCTTGGTTCAAATCAGCTTTGTGGCTCTCTGGAAGAAATTCCTGCCCCTTCAACTTCACCCCTGTGGACAATAGATTTAGGCAACAATCAACTGACGGGCCCAATACCCAAGTCATTCTTTCAGCTTAAACATCTTGAATATCTCGACCTTCACTCAAATCAGCTTTCTGGGTCTCTGGAAGAAATTCCAGCCCCTTTATCTTCAAGCCTGTCGAGAATAGATTTATACGACAATCAACTGACGGGCCCAATACCCAAATCATTCTTTCAGCTTAAAAATCAGGAATATCTCAACCTTCATTCAAATCAGCTTTCTGGTCTAGAAGAAATTCATGCCCCTTTATTTTCAAGCCTGTCGAGAATAGATTTATACGACAATCAACTGACGGGCCCAATACCCAAATCATTCTTTCAGCTTAAAAATCTGGAATATCTCGACCTTCATTCAAATCAGCTTTCTGGTCTAGAAGAAATTCCTGCCCCTTTATCTTTAAGCCTGTCGAGAATAGATTTATACGACAATCAACTGACGGGCCCAATACCCAAATCATTCTTTCAGCTTAAAAATCTGGAATATCTCGACCTTCATTCAAATCAGCTTTCTGGTCTGGAAGAAATTCCTACCCCTTTAACTTCACCCCTGTCAAGAATATATTTATACAACAATCAACTGATGGGCCCAATACCCAAATCATTCTTTCAGCTTAAACATCTTCAATATCTCGACCTTCATTCAAATCAGCTTTCTGGTCTGGAAGAAATTCCTGCCCCTTCAACTTCACCCCTGTCGAGAATAGATTTATACGACAATCAACTGATGGGCCCAATACCCAAATCATTCTTTCAGCTTAAACATCTTGAATATCTCGACCTTCATTCAAATCAGCTTTCTGGCATTCTTTCCGCTTGAACATCTTGACCTTGCAATAATCAAATTAATGGGGTTATACCAAGTTGGATATGGGAGAATTGGAAGGACAACCTTGATAGTTTGAATCTCTCATGCAATATGTTTACTACTTTGGAGAAGCCTCCTTCTCTTGTTCATATGCCATATTTAACTGTTCTTGATCTTAGTTATAATAGACTTCAAGGAAGCATACCAATACCAGTAACCTCAAACCATGGGATCGCATTGGATTACTCGAATAATAACTTCTCTGTCATTATACCTAACTTTGGAAGATTTCTTAGAAACGCCACCTATATCAATTTGTCCAATAATAAATTAAGTGGTCAAATACCATCTTCAATTTGTAGTGCAAGCGAACTCATTATCATGGACTTTTCTTACAACAACTTTAGTGGATCCATCCCACCATGTCTAATAGAAAGTGGAAACTTGAGCGTATTGAAGTTGAGAGAAAATCAATTCCATGGGATGCTGCCCGAAAATATTATAGAGGGATGTAAGTTACAGACAATAGATTTGAATAGAAATCGAATTGAAGGTAAACTACCTAGATCACTATCAAATTGCCAAGACTTAGAGCTCCTTGATGTTGGTAATAATCAGATTGTTGATTCTTTTCCATCTTGGTTGAGTACTCTTCCAAACCTTCGAGTTCTTATCTTGAGATCCAACCAACTCAGTGGCACAATAACGGATATTAAAGGTGGTCATCGAATTAGCAACCACTTCAAGAGTTTGCAAATAGTTGATTTGGCCTCCAACCGTTTCTGTGGTGACTTGCATTCAGAGTGGTTTGAGAATTTGCTATCAATGATGACAAATGTCATCGACGAGGGACAAACATTAGAGCATACAATAAACATGTCAACACAAGTATTCTATCGAGATATTACCACTATCACATACAAAGAGAACATTCTTACATTCACTAAATTTCTGAACACCCTCAAAGTAATTGATTTCTCAAACAACTCATTTAGTGGTCCTATTCCTAAATCAATGGGGAAGCTCATTTCACTGTGTGGACTTAACATATCACACAATGCCTTCATGGGACAAATTCCATCGCAGCTTAGTGCTTTGACTCGGCTGGAGTCGCTAGATCTCTCTTGGAACCAGCTCACAGGGGAAATACCACATGAGTTAACTTCTCTAACTTCTCTTGCTTGGCTGAATCTATCATACAACAACTTGACTGGAAGAGTACCACAGGGCAACCAGTTCTTGTCATTTTCCAATAGTTCATTTGAAGGTAATGTGGGCCTCTGTGGAAGGCCACTATCCAAACAATGTGGCACTTCAGGTTCGAGAACTCCGAGCACAACAACTTTTCAGAAGACAACAGTTGGTGGCAAGACAAAGTTGGGGTTGTCCTATTGTTTGCCATTGGCGGCTTGGGGTTTGGAGTGGGCTTCACATTGGCAATCATTTTTCTACTGGTTTGCCGGGTAAAAGGAGTATCTGTTATTGTTTGTTAGATGATACCGCTTAATCTACTTTGCTTTGACTTTTGAAAATAATGTCGTTTGCTGCTTCATTTCGTGCACCTTACCTACAAATGATAGTGTAAATAAGAGATATGAGCTTATCTTTCCTAGTATAACTTACAAGTCCTATCTCTAACATGCTTATTGTGTAAGAAATGAAATTTTGAATTCCTTCTTGATGATATATGTACTATTAAGAGAATATTCAAATTTTCTGAGTTGGTCAATGAGTCCTGCACAGAAGATAATTTAGGACAACAGTTACCAGTACTAATCGGGCAAGCCAGGTATATTTTAATGAACATGGGTAATAAATAATTAAAATCTCTCCTTACTCCCAAAAAACAAAATCTACACAAGAGCCAACCTTAAACCAAACCTCAGTGCCTGTTGGCTATTTTTAAGTAATCTTTCTCTCTCTCCCTCCCTCCCCCCCCCCCCCCCCCCCCTCCTTTTTTTTTGTAATCTCATCTCACAAGTAACTGTGATACCCACTTTAGTTAATTTCTACACAAGAGCAACCTTAGGTCTGCATCAATCCAAGCTATCACTACCCTAAACTTTCCTGTTGATATGGTTTTCGTATTTGCTATTATTGGTTTCTCATATGGAAAACTGAGGTCGGGCTAAGGGATACCAGATACCTTATTTTCTTTCTTACTCCACATCACAAACCCCAGCCTTCAACATCTAGATAACTCTGAAGCTAGGTTTCAGTTTTATACCAGCCGGGTTTCCACGTGCAAACACGTTGCAGATCAGCCGGGTTTCCACACGCAAAGATGTTGAACGTTTGGAGACTGAGTACAAGTTTCAGATGGATGCAACTACATGTGGTCATAACAAATTGATGCAGTTTCAGGTTTCGTTAGTGGAGAATCACACTCTGTTGTTATAATACAACACATGGATTGTTGTTCTTTCACGTACTTAGTTCTATGAGATAAACATTTAGTATGTGCATATATTCCTCTTGAAAACCAATGCCTTCTTGCATGCAACGATTAGTAATCGAAACGTCACTATGGCTTAACTTTCAAAAGCATTCATGTTTGAAGCATTTAGTCATGAGTTTAGGCTTTAGATGATGGAAAGGTATATCAAGTTGCACATAATTTTCTTACCACGATTATAAAATTGAGCTTGCCATCAACTGTTTGAAATCGTACTATCAATATATCTGCGCAATTTAATTTTGTAGTGAATCATTGGATGTTTACATCCTGATGAATTGTTATTTTATTATACTTCTGTTGAATATGTATTAACCATAAGAATTTGCTCTGTTATTCATATATTTGATTAGTGAAAGGTTCTGATAGTTGATTTGGTTTGACCTTGCATACCCTCTTGGAAATGATGCTGATGAAATAAAAAAAGATGACAATTAAAGGAATGCCACACCATTGTGTTCGATACACCTATGAAGTAATGGCAGCATGATAAAGCAAATAACCCAAGACAGAAGAGTGTCATTGCCACATTGAGTTTGATTTCAGAACCAGTTTCTTAATGACTTGCAGTCAAAATGGGGATTAACTTGATGTGGTATGGGTCCGAGGACCGAAGGTAGGGCATTCGTCCTTGATCGGACGGCCATGCCGCCGCCAATGCTCTGAGGCCTATTGAAGAAAACAGAAAGATTAGAGAACTTTGTTTATTTCTTTGCTTAATAATAACGATATAATGCTATCCTTTTTATAAAGATGGCTAAACTTAACCCTTAAGAAACGTATCTCTATATTAAGAAACTAATTCATAATAATAAAAAACTTATCTCTAATATATATAAATAATCTAAAAGAAAACAAACCCAAATAATAAGAAAATTAAATAGATAATAACCATACAGACCGCGGCTACTGTTCACGCGACGTACCACACTACAATACCGTGCGGTACTGTTCACATTGCTACAGTAATGCACGAATACTGTTCATCCGCCACGGTTACTGTTCTCCGACGCTACAGTACTCTATGGTATTGTTCACGAGTCTGCTACGTGCATTGTTGGGATCTTAGGCCATAACATTACACCCCTCGCGGCGAGACAACTCATCCTCGAGTTGTCAAGTGACGGCCATGGACTAGGAACTTCGCGTCCCCATGTCGACGAAAGGGCACAATAACAATGTCGTGCGTCACGGAAGATGATGAGCAAAACCCCAATACACAACAGCGAGGACAACACTCTAGCATTGGCTGAGATCGTGGAAGTCACCGGCGGCAAGGGCAATTGACATAGGGCAGTAGCGGCATCCTTCTTGCAATGAGATGCAACGGTTGTAGGAGGGATGTGATAACGTTACTAACCCCCACGCAGCAACCGTTGTGCTCCACACTTGCAGAGGCACAGTATCGGCCGGCCACGTGGAGATGATCGCCGCTGGACTGTGACAACCTTCATCCTTGGCAAAGGCACCAAAGGTGAAGCCTGAAGAGGACTCATCATTAGTGATGTGGCCAGTGCCAACACCGATGCCATGAAAGGTGGCGGCAGCGCAACCATTGTAATGACATGTGATGCCTCTTCCTGCTACTTTAGTTTGTCCACCAACTCCATAGTCTTCTTCAAGGTGGCCATCATATTGTCGAGCGAAGACTCTATTTTCTTACTGCTAGCAATCAACATATCCAAGAGAGATAATTCAGCATCAGAAGCCATGGTGAGTGGCTTTGATACCAAATAATATGGTACGAGTCTGAAGACCGAGGGTAGGGCACTCGCCCTTGATTGGCCGGCCATGCCGCAGCCAAGGCTTTGAGGCCTGTTGAAGAAGAGGGAAGATTAGAGAACTTTATTTATTTTTTTCTTAATGATAACGATACAATGTTGTCTCTTTTATAGGGATGGCTAAATTTGACCTCTAAGAAATCTATCTCTATATTAAGAAACTAATCCCTAATAATAGAAAACTTATCTCTAATACGTAGAAATAATCTAAAATAAAACAAATCCAAATAATAAGAAAACTAAATAGATAATAACCATACGACACCGTGGCTACTGTTCACGCGACGTACGGCGCTATAGAACCGTGCGGTTACTATTCACATTGCTACAGTACTGCACGGATATTGTTCATCCACCGCGGTTACTGTTCATCCAATACTGCAGTACCTTACGGTATTGTTCACGACCCTGCTGCGTGCATTGCTGGGATCGTAGGCCATAACACAACTTGATTTACACATGATAGGTGACACTACAAGTTTTGGACAACAAATAACTTTTACAATTGACTGACAATGCTTGCATAATAAAGACTACTTAAGTATGTTTTCTAATGTATAATTGATGTAGGAAACAAAAATATGTAGCCGATTGGTTTTTATGAAAAATTTCCACTATATCACTGACCAGTGTTTATGATGTGGAGCCTAGTAGTATCTTTGGTGTATAAGAGCACATCCAGGTAGATGCAGATCTCAGATACCATCTTTGCATCCATTTTATGTAGCAACATGGTGTGAATAATCAGATATTGTTTGTGTACTAGCACTAGAAGCTGCTGAAGGTCGTGGAGGCTACACTAGAATATGTGGAATATGTTGAATTTTTTAGGGTGTATCAAGATTCAAGATAAATAAGGTGAATACCTGCCAAGTTCAACAGGGAAAACACAATTCTCTTTTGTTTCATTCCTGTCCACTTTTTCACTCCTGTAATTTCACTTTAGCGTCAAGTACACCAATCTAGCAACTCGAGGTTCTTTGGTTTGCATCTGTTTTCAATGGCAATGGATGTTTACACTTGCTAGATTGTGCATTCTAAACTACCTACTGCCAAAACTTCATGTTTATCTTGACCACTATCCTAAATTCGTTACGATGATAGTGTTTAGATTTTCAAATAGATCTATTATGTGTTGTTTATTGAGGCATTGGACTCTTCTTATGAGCACATATATTAGAGGCTTAATAAACTAATAGGACCCAACACCTATACGCCATTTCTTGATGGCAAAACATAATTTTAGTAAAAGGCATATGTCATTGTAAGCAATATCACTATTAGCATACTCATTGATACGAAGCAGTTCATTCCTAAAATGGTAAGGTGGTTTTTCAATTTTATTGTTGCTTTCACAACAGTGTAGGCTTTTCTTTGTTGGATATGAAGTAATACGAAGAGCTTTAATCTTCATAATAAATATTCTTGATCAATATAGGAATTCGTGCTATTTTTTTCACTAATTAAGTGGAATCTTCTGGAACCCAACTATTAGCAATGAGTGGTGGTTCAAAAAGGAAATATATGCTTAGTAGCACTACAAATAAAATGATGCAGAATAATAACTAGCCCATGCAGCCATGATTTTAAATGCGTCAATTTAACCTAAATTTGGATATCTTTTTCAAAAATTCAGTTTTAGAAATACACCTATATATAACAGTTCAAATGAAACGCATATATTTGAAAAAAAATACTCAAATTCAAATATTTTGAATGAATTGAGATCACATGTTTTGCTGATTTTTATATAAAATCATCACATATCTACAATCAAACTATCATTAAAAAACAACTGTAGTTCAAACAAGTTTGAACTAGTTAGTAAACTAGTAAAACCCAACATCCAAAAATTTCAAAAAATTTCACATGCGATACAAAGGAGAAATACATATTTTAGATCATAGTGCATATGCACCATAATGTCTCAGTTAATTATAAATAGGACACCATGATGTTAGGGCATCATGATTTTAAATGCATGAATGTAACCCAAATTTAGGTGTATTTTTCAAAAATTTCAGTTTTAGGTTATATACCTATCTATAACAGTTCAAATAAAATGCATATATTTGAAAAAATATACTTGAATTCGAATGTTTTGAATTAATTTAGATCACATACTTTGCTGATTATTTTATATAAACCAACATATATCTACAATCAAACTATTATAAAAAAGCAACTGCAGTTCAAATTTTAGTTCAGGCCTGTTCGAACTAGTTAGTAAATTAGTTAAATTCGATATTCAAAAAATCTCAAAATTTTCGCATATGTTGTATAGAAAAAAAATATCTATTTTAAATTGTAATGCCTAGGCATCGTGATGACCTAATTAATTATACAATATAGGAAAAAGATATTATACTACGGGACGTATGTACTCCCTGTTCCATCCACCGTGGATCAAACGGCCTCGATAAAACTTACGCAGCCTGCCTGGTATATATCGGGTTGGAAGATTAAGATCTGTTATGAATTTTTTTCCAGATAAAAAATTCTGGATTAATCGGATATTGATCGCCGATTAAATCACATGCCATTTGAAAATTAGTTGATCTTCACCGAATATTTTGGGGTGGCATGTTCCTCCTGCAGCGGCCGGTTAGTAGCGGTGTCCTATTCCTCCTCCAGCTGCAGATTAGGAGCTTGATTAGCAGCGGCCAGTGGCTGATTAGTAGCGGTGTCCTATTCCTCCTCTAGCTGCTGATTAGGAGCTCGATTAGCTGCTGCTGGCCAGCTGGTAGCTCGAAGCTCGACTAGCGGCGGCGGTCGGCTGGCAGTACGAACCGGCTGATCTGCAGAACGAACCCACCTTGGGTTTTTCGGCGGCGCCCATGTGGAGCTCCTCAGCAAAGGATTTCGTTGGGTAGCTACTCTCGTGTTTTTTTCGATGGAGGTCTTGCAAGATTCCTCACATTTCATGGAGGCCGCGGGCTGTGCATCGAATGGAATCCCAATCGGCGATGAACTGTTGCCGAGTGCTCAACATCATCCTGATTCGCCGTATCATACTGCTGTAGGAGTGTCATCCAATACTCATCCCAGGTACGTGTTAATCTTCTTTTAATTTGATCAGCACGGATTGGTATTTCCCAATTTTTGGTATCACAAAAATGTGGTAGATCACCACAAATTCAGATTGCTGCTTTTTTTTATGCCTTCCCTTTTCAATTAATCTATCATTACTGATTATTTACGGGTCCCTTGGTCTGTTGATGACCATATTAAAATGGATATCGCAAAGATGATTGTTACTTTGATTCATGCCTAATTGTGCTGAAATTTTTTTTGCAGGAAACCAAGGCTCAACATCATGTTGATACGCCTATTTCAGACTGCAGTAGTAGTATCATCTAGTACACACACCAGGTACATGTTAATCTTCTGTTAATTTGATCTGCATGGAGTGATATTGCCCATGTTAGGTATAATAAAAATGTGGTATATCTGCCCACCTCATATTGCTGCTTGTTTGATGTGTTCCTTTTTTATTAATCTATCAGTACTGATTTATTTATCTGTCCCTTGCTCTGTTGCTAACCATATTAAGATGGATATAACAAAAATGATTGTTAATTTGTGTCATGCCTAATTATACCGAGTTTATTTTTGCAGGGAATCAAGGATCCAAACAATTCTGGTAAAAATTCCCCAATCCATCTACCATCGTCCAGAAGAAGCATCCTGTTTCTGAGCATTGCCTGTGTGGTGAGCAAATACCGCCAAAATAGGGCTCTGAAATCACTGGCTAAAGACAAGGGCACCAACTTTAAAATTAACTGCAGATGCCAACCAAGGTGTGTTGTGAACAGTCTTAAAGATTTTGATGACCAGAAGAAAGAGCTTATTCGCCAAATTGGGTTTGAGGGAATTCTTGATTTGAATTTAACTAAAGTAACCAAGCAATTTGGAGCATGGCTGCTTCGCAAAGTGGAACCAAAAGATTGTGCCATTGTACCTAAAACTAACAAGGTGGTACCCGTCTCATCCAAAGATGTCAACATGAGTTTTTGGGATACCATGCATAGGGGAAGCCATAGAACCATGCTCTCAGCGTAATGTAGATAGGAAGAAAAGGATTTTATGCAAACTATTTTAGATTTCACATTTTTTAAAATGTTACTGTAACTTTTCTGGAGGGAATTATGAAGAAAATTATTTATACCATCTGACATCCAATGATAAGAGGTCCATCAAGGCTGCATTTGTTTTATATGTGATGACAAAGTGTTGATTCCACAAACATTGGCTAATAACATTTCCACAAGGTATATAGGAGCTGTTGCCGATGTTGACAATACTAATGCCCAAGAGGTTCCCAAAATCCTCCCAAGTATCCATAAATTGTTGCATTTTATTCCTACATGTACGCTACATTCTCAAAGCTAACGTTTAATTATAACCCAGGGACGATTGCGGATTCTTCGTCTTCAACTACATGTGGAATTGGGATGGTCACCGCCTTGTTAATCCCATATGTGAGGTAACTAAGTTATGATATCCAACCCCTTTCGTCAGTAACAAACA
The DNA here is from genome assembly GCA_017311315.1 of Dendrocalamus latiflorus. Lineage (NCBI taxonomy): Eukaryota > Viridiplantae > Streptophyta > Magnoliopsida > Poales > Poaceae > Dendrocalamus > Dendrocalamus latiflorus. The sequence continues at coordinate 4,521,910 of CM029664.1, forward strand.
TACTTACGTGAGGTAACTAATATGTATGATTCGTACGGGCTAAGAAAGAAATTTATGTTGTACTTGTTGACATTCAAAGATAACGAAACGGCTCTCCCAGACTTTGTGCACCAGCAGCTTAGACAACTCAGGAATTAGATTTATCACCATCTATGTTCCACATATATCTTACTCTGCTAGTTTGTAAACCAGAGTGAAGTACACTCCATAAGTGCCATTCCTTTTTTTTTTATGGAACTCAGGTTTCAATTTTGACGTTCATTTAAAATTCATGCCAATAAAGCTTATGCCTTTGTGGCATCACTATTCTGTAATAAGTCTCATATTTGTCATGTGAACTCGATTGAGAAGCTACTCACTCATTTGACACATATATGTACTACTTTTCATTAAGATGCCCAGAACGATCTGCCAAGCATTCCTATCATATTTTCCACATATTCCCGTATACCTCTTCAATTCATACTACTAAATTTTGACATTAACTTGTACATTTGGGTAGCAATTTTCTTGTTATATTTGCCAAGCAAGATACTACTATGACAAGTTGCACCCATCTATTCATCTCATACACTTTTTTTTTTTTTGCATAAAGGAGTATGTCCATTGTAATGTAGTATATTCAGGATGAGCAAACAAGCAGCAGCAACGCATGCAACGAATTTAGTACACTGGCGTATGCAATTTGGCGAAAGGAGTATTCTTAAGAGATTGGTTATGTACTGACATCATGAATGCGAAGTAATCATACTTCCTTTTCTGACCAATGACATTCTCTTCATCACCTGGCGCAATACCAAGCAAATGAGAAACCTCCATTATCACTTCCAACTCCATTCCTCCATGCACACTCCAAAAGAACAGATTCTAAGAGTATGCTCGTTGTTTTAGGCGCCCACTACCTCATCTGGATTCTAAGATAGGAATTCAAAACAAAATAATGTTAAGAGTACACTCGAAAAGAATAGATATCTACGTGCTAATACTACCATGAGCCCATTACCAATGCATGAGGCAACTAACAACCTGAACGTTCGCTTGATTCAAGGGAGTGGTTATGCATGCAAGCCGTAATAATTTTTTAATTAATATAACCAGATCAATGGAGTATTACCGCCCCTAATTGGTATTCACATAGGAAGCCGCCCACTTTGTACAAACACATCTCAGAGATGACCAACGGCAAAGAGATCTCGATCTCTCTCTCTCTCTCTCTCTCTCTCTTTCTACCAAACCTCCCTGCCTTTAAATTGCTTTTAGATACGTGCAAGTGCAATGATATATAATATTAGGATGGAAAGTCTTAATTATGAATGGAAAGTCTCAATCATGGATAGAAAGTCTTAATCATGGAGTCTGGACACCATGATGTCCATGTTATTATATATATATATATATATATATATATATATATATATATATATATATATATATATAACAGGGGCACTATAATACTCATACTCTATGATTCAGACTTTCTATCCATGATTAAGACATTCTATTCATGATTGATTCAGCATACTAAACCAATGACTTCCTTTTCAAATTCACGCCTTTTTGAATTAATGAATGTTAACGGGTTTGCCTGATATATTACACTTGCACACATCTAAAAGCAATCCAAAGACAGGGAGGCTTGGTGGACAGACACCATGGTGCCCCATTTTAGCGTCACACACACACACACACATATATATACACACACACAAATATATATAGTATAAATAACAGGGGCACCATAGTGCTCAGGCTTCATGATTGAGACTTTCCATCTATGATTAAGACTTTCCATCCGTTATTGAATTCCTTTCCAAATCAATGCATTTTTGAATTAATGAATGTTAACAGTTTGCCTAATATATTATATATTGCACTTGCACCCATCTAAAAGTAATCCAAAGGCAGAGAGCCTTGGTGCCCAGACACCATGGTGCCCCATTTCAACATCCTACACACACACACATATATGGGGGCATATCTAGTGCTAATGACTATTTCAGTGCTAAGGTGCTAATGGTAATGTGGACCGTCCGATCTAGATTGTGTGGCTCAGATGAAGGTGGGTGGAAACTTCATCCCACTTAAACACTTTTGCAGAAAACCCCCTGTACTTTGTACTTAAGTGAAAACGCTACAATATACAACAACAATGGTGGACTTGATGGGTTTTTATTAAAAGCACAAGAGGTGTTCTGCAAAAGTGTTTAAGTGGGATGGGGTATCCACCCACCTCCATTTGAACCACACAATCTAGATCGAATGGTCTACGTCACCATTAGCACTTTAGCACTGAAATAGTCATTAGCACTAGATATGCTCCCCATACATACATACATACATACATACATACATACATACATACATACATACATACATACATACATACATACATACATACATACATACATACATACATACATACATACGTAGTATAAATAATAGAGGCACCATGTTGCCCAAACTTTATGATTGAGACTTTCCATTATAATTAAGACTTTCCATTCATGATTGATTCAATATGTTAAATTAATAACTTCCTTTCCAAATCAATGCCTTTTCGAATTAATGAATGTTAACAGGTTTGCCTGATATATTATATAACATTGCACTTGTACGCATCTAAAAGTAATCCAAAGACAGGAAGCTTGGTGGTCAGACACCATAGTACCCCATTTCAGCGTCTTATACACACACACACACATATATATACATGTATGCATATATACATACACACACACACACATGTATGCATACATACATTTATGCATAAATAACAGGGGCACCATGGTGTCTGGCACTAAGCATCTCTGCCTTTGGATTACTTTTAGATGCGTGCTAGTGTGATTGAGACTTTCCATCTATGATTGATTTAGCATGCATGATATATTATATACCATTGCACTAGCATGCATTTAAAAGCAATCCAAAGTTAGGGATGCTTGGTGCCTAGACACTATGGTGCCCCATTTCAATGTCCTACACACACACATATATATAAACATACACATACACATACACATATACACATACACATATACATATATATACATATACATATATATACATATACATATATATACATATACATATACATGTATACATATATATATATATATATGCACACACACATACATATACATATTTATCTTTTTGAGTATACTCTAATAATGATTACAAGATACTCCAAAGTGAGTTCTATGAAAAATTTCATCAAAATCGATACTCCAAAGTGAGTTTCATGAAAATTTTCAAAAAAAAATCTATTTTTATAGCATAATTTATGTACATACTCCTTGTATATATGGAAAAGGGTATATGACAAAATTAAAGGACTCCGATGAAATTTTTTGAACTAAATCGCATAGGAGTATCTTAAAATTAGAATTTTAAGTATACCAAAAGTGATAAAAGAAATATAACATGTCCATTTAACTATTTAAGTGATATATTGGATGTGGGAGTATGTACTCACAGGAGTACGGAAAAGGCTTCATGTGTGTGTATCTTACAATTAGCATTTAATTATACTGAAAGTGATGAATAGGTATAACATGTTCATTTAAGTAGTATATTGAAAGTAGGAGTATGTACTCTATGGAGGATGGAAAAGGCTTCCATATAGTAAAATGATTCCATACTCTTATGAGTACGTATTCTCATTTGTTATGTACCACTTAAATGATATCGTTATATCTCTTTATCCTTCTGAATATACTTTAATAATGATTATAAGAAAATTCAAAGTGTGTTCCATGAAAAATTTCATTGATGTCTAACTTTTATAACTTAATTTATGTGTATACTCCTTTTATTTATGGAAAAAGGGTATATAGCAAAAATAAAGGTCTCCAATGAAATTTTCTCAACTAAATCGTATTGGAGTATCTTAGAATTAGTAATTAAGTATCTCACAAGTGATAAATAGGTATAACATGTTTGTTTAAGTGATATAGTAGAAGTGAAAGTATGTACTCTCTGGAATACGGAAAAGTTTCCATAGGAAATGATTCCATAATTCTAACAGTACGTACTTCCATTTGTTATATACCGCATAAATAATATCATTATATATCTTTATCCTTTTCACGGCATTTTATTCTGGAGCAGGAGGGGCACCAGAAGGCCGGTCACCAGCAGCTTGTCCTTGCCGCTCACCTCTATTCCAGGTTCAACGGTAGGCGCTGCAATGTGCTTATGTGCTATCAATGTTGGATCAGGATGAGAGCAACGCCGCAGCATGCATGGCGAGGAGATCCCATGGTACGAGTTCATCTATCGTTTTTTGTTTGGTTGAGATCCCATGGTACGAGTTCATCGATCATCTTTTTGTTTGGTTATTAAGCATATATACTCCTTTTATCATGATTGATATATAAGTGTCTTTTCCATGTAGATACTTGGAGATTTGCAAGCGGAGGAGCCTATATTGATTAAATGTCATCACACATGCACGGGAATTTTGAGGCAGGACCATATGGCAGCCGGGCCGAAATTTCTCTCATCGACTGCTCTTTGTGATTCCACGCGCTGGCCCTGGCCCTGCAAAGCACGCCTGAGATCCAACCTTTTCTAGACACAACATGTTCATTTGGTTGATGAGAAGATTTCTTTTTTGATCCGAGGATATTCTTGATCTATCACAAATTTGCGTACTTAAGTGTACTTGGTTTTTTTGTCCGTCACATGCATGCATATACTTTCTTTTCCTAATTAACCTATCATCCATGCTAGGTACTCGAGAAAATTCCCTCATCATGCCCGGTGTGACCACTCAATCCATCATCCATGCACGCTTACGCCCACTCAATCGTCCACGGCGTCGCCCCAAGCATTTCGATAGTTGCTATTGTTGTCGACATGGTTATCTCCAGAGCCCAGAGTATTACTTCCTGACATTAATTATATTATGATGCCGCCCAAGGAGAATGTCATGTTATCGATTTAATCTTCATGCGGCTAATAAGAGAACCATGTCAGACTGTTTTTTAGATAATGATGTCAGACTGTACATTAGTGTATCTATTATGTACATAAGAGTACACTTGCGTTTTTTAATCTTTTGATCGTGCACTTGATGACATACTCACATTCCATAATATACTACTAGCTTCTTTGTACAATTGACAATATCCTCCACGCATACTGCATTTTAATATTTGGATGGTCTGCTTCGAGTAATAATCTATAAACACTTCAATTCTTTGCAGTCAGTATATATACTACATACTCCATATATGTCGTCACACACCCTTTAAAAATGGATATACTCCTTTGTAAAAAAAAATGAGAACTCCACGGACAAACTCCATTTAAAAACAACATACTTCAAACTTCTATCATACCTCCCTTCAAAAAAGTAACAAAGAACTACATACTTTCTAGCATTAAGCTACTAAGCAATCATGCATATAAATTGAACTACTTAGCAGTAATTTATTTCGTTCTGATTCAAAAGGATTAGCAAATAAGGTAACTTCGAAGCAAAAAATGAACATACTACCCTCTTTCATACTCCAAACTGCCAGATATAAATGAGATGGACCTATGAGTGTATATACTCGGTATGCGGCATATGTACTCCATTCTATATACTCCCTGGGACCCACATGCTCCCTTCATGAGCATGTCATTTGAACGGCTCTATCCAGTCGACGAGTATCCCGAGTACGCACGTCTGACAAATTAGTCAACGCTGCCGAGAATCAAGCTGGTCGTTGCATTAATACTCCATTTTCTTCATTATTTAATTAATTTACCCGGCAACTCATTGGGTTTTGTATGGTGCCAGTGTGGTGGTATCTCACCCAATAGCCTAATCAAACGGGTGGGATTCCAAGAATGATGAACGGTGGATACAAGAGGAGTAGTTACACTGGGAATAGAAAAAAGGCTTCAAAAAAATTATTTTTAGGGTATATACCATCTATAACAATTCAAATGAAACACATATATTTGAAAAATATACTCGAATTCAAAGATTTTGAACGAAATTAGATTACATGCTTTTGTTGATTTTCATATAAAATCATCACATATCTACAATCAAACTATCATAAAAAAACAAAACTGCAGTTCGAATTTCAGTTCAAATTTATTCAAATTAATTAGTAAACTATATATATATATATATATATATATATATATATATATATATATATATATATATATATATATATATATATATATATATATATATATATATATATATATATATATATATATATAGGAAAAATATCTTTTACACCCGGGTGTAATTACACCCACCTCTAATATACCACCTAAACGAACTTAAAATACTCATTTATTACTTTAGGTATACTTGTATACTAATTATAAGATACTCCAATGTGAACCACACGAAAAAATTGCAAGTGAGACCATAGTTTTTAGCATATTTTGTAAATATCTTCATATACGCACATAAAAAGGAGTATGTCTAAAAAAATATACATACCACCTAGATGGTCTTAAATACTCGTATACTACACGTACATACCCTCTATTACGCGAGATACTCCCTACGTTGTGAGATACGACATAGGGTGTAATTACACCCAGAGTAGAAAAGAGGGTTCCTATATATATATATATATATATATATATATATATATATATATATATATATATATATATATATATATATATATATATATATATATATATATATATATATATATATATATATATATATATATATATATATATATATATATAGGAACCCTCTTTTCTACTCCCGGGTGTAATTACACCCTATGTCGTATCTCACAACGTAGGGAGTATCTCGCGTATCGAGGAGTATGTACATGTAGTATATGGGTATTTAAGACTATATAGGTGGTATGAACAATTTTTCAGAGGTGGTATGTACATTTTTTCAACATACTTCTTTTTATGTACGTATATAAAGGTATTTACAAAATACGCTAAAAACTATGGACTCCCTTGCAATTTTTTCATGTGGTTCACATTAGAATATCTTATAATTATTATATGAGTATACCTAAAGTGATAAAGGAGTATTTCAAGTTTATTTAGGTGGTATATTAGAGGTGGGTGTAATTACACCCGGGAGTAAAAGGTATTTTTCCTATATATATATATATATATATATATATATATATATATATATATATATATATATATATATATATATATATATATATATATATATATATATATATATATATATATATATATATTGTAATGTAAATTAGGGTAGCAAAATCATCTGATAATTAAGCCCTCCACGACAACGCTGATCACATTGGTAGACCTCATTCCGCATCTCTCCCGACACAAACTCATCGGCAAACCCTAGTTTGGTTCCAAACCAACAATTAATTGGAGGCCAGAACACAAATTGGGAAAATTGGGAAGTGAGATGAGCTCACCAGAATTCTTAAAATTTGCCTGGGATCGGTCACTTGTTTAGCGTTGGATTTTTGGGGAAGTGATACCGAAGGAGAATTGAGTGAGATATAGGGTTTTGAGTTGGAGCCGAGGAGAAGGGAAGGAATTAGGGAAGAAGGAATGAAGTGATTGTTGCAACGCACCAAGAGTTTCCTTCTTCCTCTGACGACATACACCTCCCTTGTGGCTAGTGATTTACGCCTCCCGAGTGGCGTTGGTGTCTATGGTTGGAACATGCCGACATAGTACACTAAACGGTGCAGCAAGACTGCATGTCAGAGTGACGACATTGGATGCCAGCGTAGTGGGAGTTATCTGAAATTGGGGTGTAGGGATGGTGGTCGTGGGAGTGTGCGGAGTCGTTGAAGTGGTATGAGGTACAGAGGTCAATGAGGAGCGCAGCGACAAGGGAGAAGGGGAGCGCTATCGGCAAAGTGGAAGTCTCACCACAGGCTGCGTGATGTGACAGCGAAGTCGGCAAGGGCGGCGTGCACGTCGAGCATGGGAGATGTTGAGAGAATGGCACCCGCAGCATAGTACTTGATGTGCAGCAGGCTCAATGCGTAGCCGGCTCTACCGCCGAACCCATGGGTCAGCGCCACAGGCACAGGCAGGCAGATGTTGATCGCACTCGTCTAGAGGATGACCATGAGAGACCACATGTTCAGGCGTGCCGCTGTCACCCCATCATCATACATCTTTTAGACACGGAGGGTTCACCTGTCGAGAGTAGGGATGGCAATCGGGCGCGGCGAGTACGGGTAATGCTCGTCTATATCCGTACCCGCGACCCCGATTTACGCCCGCGGGTATACCCGCGAAGGACAACGGGTGAAAAATCTCGCCAATACCCATCGCCCACGGGTACCCGTTGCCCGTGGGCATACCCGTTTACCTGCGAACTGAGAGTCACCATCTAAGAGCTGAACTAATGACAGGTACATATAAGCAACAGCTGTTGCTAGGAAATATAATAGCTATAAAAAAAGTTTATAACAATCAATAGCAATTAGAGATATGGAAAAGTTTATAACAATCAATAGTAATTAGAGATATTGCTATGACTGACCACCTGTCAATCTATATCGTGGGAAAACAGGCGGGGCGGGTACGGGTGAAGTTTACCCATACCTGTGCCTGTTTACCCGACGGGTAGAGTGTTCCCCCCCCCCCAATTTTTATATCCGTGGGTAAAGAAATATCCCATACCCACCTCCATTAGGATATTTACCCACAAGTATATGGGTAAACGGGCATAATTACCATCCCTAGTCGAGAGGCAACCGACGTGGGGCATAACCACACACGCTTCAGGTTTTGGCTTAAGTTTCTAGCTATGGCTTTTGGTTTTTTGGCTAAAATTGTATTGTAGCGGTTGTTAATTTTTTGAGAAAGAAATGAGGAAAAAAGAAAAAATTTATAACATCACAAACAATACAAAGAAATAAGGAAAAACACAAAAGAAAAAAAAGCCAAAATTATGAGCCGACATGTTCCAAGTGACTAAGCTAAAAGCTAAAAACCATAAGTTGAAGCTATTTAGAGTGAGGCCTAAAATTCTTTTCCACCCAGTAAAGCAATGGACCTTGACTCATGAGTGTGTAAAACCCTTTTCCACCCAATAATGGACCTTGACTCATGAGTGTTTCCACCCAATAAAGCAATGGGCCTTGACTTATGATAGTAACAAGTCGTTCTTCGCAATTTGAATTAGTCTAAGACAATGAAACATGCAGGTGCAGTGCAGCAACCAGTTGTGTGCACAATTCAATGAGTTTAAATGTCTAATCAAGGTGAACAACCGTCACATTGGACACATGATGGCAATGCACTACCAGTCGTCATGGATTAAGAATAATGCTGAAGGAACATATGAGAAGGATCAGAATAGTGTTGGGATAAATAAATGCAAATTTTTTAAAGTGAGTATTTGATTTTACAAATATTGCATTTTATCTAGATCGATTTCAAAAATTTCCAAGCAAATTGGTCTGACTACTGGGAAGTTGCCGGTTAGACCGGTAGGCAGTGTGACCGTAGCGGTCACACCACATAGAAGTAGTACTGTGGATTACTTGTTGGTTGTAATTTTTCAGATAGGTCTAGTTGTGTAGTACTTCAACCAGTCTGACTGGCCTATGGTTGGCGGTTAGACCAGCCCAAATGGAAATTTCTTATATTTCAAAATTTTGATTTTGGATTATTTTGAATTGTGTTTGGTTAGTGTATTAATGTTGCATGAAGTATGTTTTGACTAATGTGGGTCATGTTTGAAGAATTTGTGCCCAAAAACTATTGGAACATGGAGGCGTAATACACTGAATGATGCAGTAGGACTGCATGGCAGAGTGACGACGTTGGATGCCGGCGTGGTGGGAGTTATTGGGAATTGGGGTGTAGGGATGGCGGTCATGGGAGTGTGCGGACTCATCGAAGTGAGATGAGGTATAGAGGTCAACAAGGAGCGCACCAACAAGGAAGAAGGGGGAGTGCTACCGATGAAGTGGAAGTCTCACCATGGGTGGCGTGGCATGATGGCGAAGTCAGCAAGGGTGGCATTCGCGTTGGGCACGGGGAATGTTGAGAGAATGACGCCTGTAGCGTAGTACTTGATGAGCAGCAGGCTCAGCATAGATTGGAAATCCTCTTTAAGTGTAATATAAACCCCTGGTGCATAGCCGACTCTGCTGTGGAACCCGTGGGTTAGCACCATAGGCACGGACATGCAGATGTTGATCGCACTTGCCTAGAGGATGGCCATAAGAGACCACGTGTTCGGGCGTGCCGCCGTCGCCCCATCGTCATACATCTTTTAGACACGGAGGGTTCGCGCCGAGAGGTAGCCGATGTGGGACATGGACGCACATGCTTTAGGTGTTTGACGAAATTGTGCTCGTGCGGAGCTATATCCTTGCGAGGATCTAACCCTTGCATCTAACTTTTGGTGCATCCTTTTCGAAACATGGTGCAAATGGTCATAAAAATTTTTGAAAAAAATTGGTTAGATAATTCATGATGCAATCAAGCAACCTATAAAAAAATTCAACTGAAAACGCAACACATTTAGGAGGAATAAATTAAAAAAGGAAAAATTTCAGTGAATATTAGCTTTTTCTTTTATTTTCGGATTCCATTTTCATCGTAATTTGTCTATTTTATTTCTTCATGTGTGCATCGAATTTAGATTTGAATTTTTGAGGCATGATAGATTATTTTTTTGTGTCAATGTTACCAAATTTTCAGCCCTGACAGCAGTGCGCACCACATAGTATAAAACTCTTTTGGACCCAGTAAAGCAATGGACCTTGACTCATGAGAGTAACAAGTCATTCTTTGACATCGAACTAGTGCAGCTGCAGTGCAGCAACCAGTTGTGTGCACAATTCAACGAGTCTAAATGCCTAATCAGGGTAGTAAAAAGGTAATCTATACATGGTCACGAGTGACGTGGAGGGTCCCCCGGTACACCATCAGGCTCTGCCGCGAGTCTACGACAAACCAACTCACTGAATTTCATTTCTGTTTTTTCTATTTTTATTTGCACTCCCAAGTCCCAACTTCACATGTGTGCAGTGCAATAATCTATCAATGCTATTGACTCTACTATCGTAACATGTGTATAGTACCAATGCCGGTAATAAGGAGAAAATAAATGATTCTAGAAACGTTTTCTTTCAATGGTATTCAATTTGTTGATTGAAATAAGTTTCCAAGATATTTTAGAAAAGATGTATGCTAAACTTCACATGATTTAGAGCCATTGCTAGTTATTGATTTAAGCAACCGATAGATATTGCTCGTTGTTGATTTGCTGACATACGGCTAGTGCCGTGTAAAAAGGGCAGTAAAATAGTAATCTATACGTGGTGCATGAGTGATGTGTAATGATTAATGCTGCCCTCTTCGGCATGAGTAACAGTGTAGGCGTGCCGTGTGCGTAACGTACCGGACGTGTAGCATTGTCACCGTCAGGAGGTCTCGCCTCCAACACTAACAGAACTGCTCACTATACCGTCAGCGAATAAGCTATTACTAGAAAACGGACCAGGAGAAACAATGCAAACAATGTAATGTCTGCACTGGACAGTGATCGGTTGTGTGCACCTCGACCGCCTTATTCCGCACCGCAACAAAATCTGACGAGTGACGGTCAAACGCAATTGAAGAGCGGAGGAATCTAAGCTATCTAGACTTATCCTATTATTCCTATATATAGACTTTGTACACCATTGGAAGCCGCAAGCCAGTAGCAAAATGACTCCCACGAAGCAACACCTCCGCATCCTCACGCTCCTCCTCATATGCTCCTACTTTGCACATACCGCAGCCAAGCATGACACCCCGGGCGCCCCTTGCCTCCCAGATCAAGCTTCTTCCCTCCTCCAGCTAAAACGTTCCTTCATCGATGCAAACTTATCATCATGGCGAGCCGGAACGGACTGCTGCCACTGGGAGGGCGTCACCTGTGACATGGCCTTCGGAAGAGTCATTTCCCTAGACCTCGGTGAGTTTAACTTGAAGAGCCGTCGTCTTGACCCTGCACTCTTCAACCTCACCTCTCTCAGAAACCTCACCCTTGCTTTCAATGACTTTTGGAACGTCCAACTCCCAGAATCTGGGTTTGAGAGGCTCACAGATATCATCCACCTCAACTTCTCCTCTACCTATTTTTTTGGTAAGATCCCCATTGGAATCGCCCACCTCAAGAACCTTGTCACTCTTGATTTTTCTTATAACCACGACTTGTATTTTGAAGAGCCAAGTTTCCAAACCTTCGTGGCAAATCTAAGCAATCTGAGGGAGCTCCATCTTGATGGAGTGGAAATCCCCAACGTTGGATCGACTTGGTCCATTGCTTTAGCAGACTCTGTTCCTCAACTACAGATTCTTAGCTTGTCTGTGTGTACTATATCTGGTTCTATCCACCCTTCCTTCTCGAAGCTTCATTCCTTGAGCATTCTTGACATATCATACAATTTTTTTGAAGGGCGATTTCCAACAAAAATCTTCCAGCTAAAAAGTTTGAGGACGCTTGATTTATCTTACAACCCCAGTCTTTCCGTGTGCTTACCAGATTTCCAAGTTGGAAATAATTTGGAAACGTTAAATCTAGCAGAGATTTCCAATTTCTCTTGTGATATGCCGTCCTCATTCGCCAATCTCAAGGCTTTGAAGAATTTGGGCCTTAGCACGACAGGAACTCCCAAGGAGCTTCCCTCTTTAATATGTAAGCTTTCTTCATTGACTGAACTTCAACTACAAGGATTGGGATTGGAGAAGCCGGTATTGTCTTGGGTAGGCAACCTTAAGCAACTGACAAATTTGGAGCTTGACTCCTATGACTTCTCTCAATCGATACCCTCGTGGATCGGCAATCTGACGAGTTTGGCAAGTTTGGAAATCTGGGATTGCAATTTCTCTGGGTCACCACCATACCAGATTAGCAATCTCGCAAATTTGACAAGCCTGGAGTTCATGAATTGCGACTTCTCTGGGCAAAGAATACCGTCGTGGATCGGCAACCTTACAAAGTTGGCAAGTTTGGGGATAGGCAATTGCAACTTCTCTGGGCCGATACCCTCAACAATCGGGAATCTGACCCAACTTGAAGATTTGACGATCGAATACAGTAACATCAGGGGTGAGAGACTATACCACGACTGCTTTTCTTCCTAAATGAGAAAATTGGATTTTTGCCAGCCGAAACATTGGGCTTCGCAGTTTTGCCATCCCAAACATTGGTTTCGCAAATATGCCACCCAAAACATGTGCTTCTTGATTTCTTTGCCATTTTCTCTATTTTTCTCCTTTTTCTCTTTTCTTTTTTTCTCCTGAACTCAGCGGACAGTATTGCCTCTACTAGGCAAATCCACGTACTGGAACCGAATCGACAAGTTCCTCTCGCCGCTTGCGCCTTCGTCGAGACGCTTCGACTCCCGTCACTTTGGTTCGGTTATGTGAATGCATATGTGGTTTGCGAGTGATGGATGAAGAGAACGGTTGGTTGGTTACTAACATCTGTTGAGGAGGATTCAGGGGATGCTAGCAGAGGATTCGTGTTGTTGGTAAGATATGTGATGTTGAATCGTAGCTGTGCACAGGATTCTAGGGTGGTATGCTTGCTTGGCTTGGTCAGGTTATAGGAGAATGTTGGATCGTCAACCATGTCTTTTTTACTTTAGGTTTGGAGTCCAAATTCCCCTGTTCCCTTTTGTCTAGTGTGACTTGGTTTGCAAACATTTCTTCATTCCTTCTGCTCCAGGTGGTTCATTTTCAATTGAATCCGAGGCGTTCCTTCTGCTCCCCGGCGGCCGTCCTCCATGGGGTTGGGTGGTCGGCGATCCTCCGGGCGGCGAGGGCAAGCGACGGGAGTCGAAGCGTCTCGACGAAGGCGCAGCGGCGAGAGGAACTTGTCGATTCGGTTCCAGTACGTGGATTTGCCTAGTAGGGGCAATACTGTCCGCTGAGTCCAGGAGAAAAAAAGAAAAAGAGAAAAAGGAGAGAAATAGAGAAAATGGCAAAGAAATCAAGAAGCACATGTTTTGGATGGCATATTTGCGAAACCAATGTTTGGGATGGCAAAACTGCGAAGCCCAATGTTTCGGCTGGCAAAAATCCAATTTTCTCCTTCCTAAATACATATGCAATTGTAGATGCTTACACTGTCCAAAATAAGAAGAGGTCAACTAGACTTCTTAGATTGTCTAAGTGGTTACAACATTCATTTGAATTAAGCAGAATCACCTATTTTATTCATTAGCATGAAACCAACCTACCGGCCCACAGAAAACATAATCATGGCCTTGGGATGTGATGATGGGTATGTCATAGAAATTTGAACAAATTTCATGGTCTAATTCTTCCTAGAATTAGTAAACAAACACAACATTTTCTACGCTCTGCTTTGATTTTAAGCATGTCAAAATTTAAATTTGAGCATGTTATTAACTATTTTTGTATTAAATTGTAGCTCGCATGTAGATAATATGGCATCCAGCTAATAGTGTTTTTTTTTGTTTTGCGGGGAGCTAATAGTATATTGATGGTGTTTATTTTGAAAAAGTTACGAATATTGATCTATTTGTTCAACTCAAATGAGTGACTTGCTATTTTGGTTCAAGTGCATCCTGACTTATAGTTTGAAAAGGCATTATTACAGTTCGAAACATTTTGACCAGTATTCTGCCCTTACATGCAGGACAAATTCCAAAATGTTTGTTCGCTCTTCCAGCGCTGCAATCACTTGAACTTGGATCAAATCAGCTTTCTGGTTCTCTGGAAGAAATTCCTGCCCCTTTAACTTCACCCCTGTCGAAAATAGACTTTGGCTACAATCAACTGACGGGCCCAATACCAAAATCATTCTTTCAGCTTAAACATCTTGAATATCTCGACCTTGCTGCAAATCAGCTTTCTGGTTCTCTGGAAGAAATTCCTGCCCCTTCAACTTCACCCCTGTCGAAAATAGATTTATGCAACAATCAACTTAAACATCTTGAATATCTCGACCTTGCCGCAAATAGATTGTCAGGCACAGTGAAACTTAGCTCTTTCTGGAGGTTGAAGAGCCTCTATTTACTAAGACTGTCTAACAACTTGCTATCAATCGTGAATGAAGAAGGTGATAAAGTCTTACCCTCTTCCCCTAACATCAACTACTTATACCTTGCATCCTGCAACCTCACAAAACTTCCAGGTGCATTGAGATATCTAGATAATGTTTTGGATCTCGACCTTTCCAGTAATCAAATTAATGGGGTTATATCAAGTTGGATATGGGAGAATTGGAAGGACAACCTTAATAGTTTGAACCTCTCATGCAATATGTTTACTACTTTGGAAAAGTCTCCTTCTCTTGTTCATATGCCATATTTAACTGTTCTTGATCTTAGTTATAATAGACTTCAAGGAAGCATACCAATACCGGTAACCTTGAAAGATGGGGTTGTGTTGGATTACTCGAATAATAACTTCTCTGTAATTGTACCTAACTTTGGAAGATATCTTAGAAACGCCAACTATATCAATTTGTCCAATAATAAATTAAGTGGTCAAATACCATCTTCAATTTGTAGTGCAAGCGAACTCAATATCATGGACTTGTCTTACAACAAATTCAGTGGATCCATCCCACCATGTCTAATAGAAAGTGGAAAATTGAGCGTATTGAAGTTGAGAGAAAATCAATTCCATGGGATGCTGCCCAAAAATATTATAGAGGGATGTAAGTTTCAGACAATAGATTTGAATGGAAATCGAATTGAAGGTAAACTACCTAGATCACTATCAAATTGCCAAGACTTAGAACTCCTTAATCTTGGTAATAATCAGCTTGTTGATTCTTTTCCATCTTGGTTGGGTACTCTTCCAAACCTACAAGTTCTTGTCTTGAGATCCAACCAACTCAATGGCACAATGAGGGATATTAAAGGTGGTCATCGAATTAGCAAGCACTTCAAGAGTTTGCAAATAGTTGATTTGGCCTCCAACCATTTCGGTGGTGACTTGCACCCAGAATGGTTTGAGAATTTGCTATCGATGATGACAAATGACATCGACGGGGGACAAATATTAGAGCATAAGACAAACATGCCAAGACAAATATTCTATCGAGATATTACCACTATCACATACAAAGGGAACATTCTTACGTTCACTAAAGTTTTAAAGACCCTCAAAGTAATTGATTTTTCAAATAACTCATTTAGCGGTCCTATTCCTAAATCAACGGGGAAGCTCATTTCACTGTGTGGACTTAACATGTCACACAATGCCTTCACGGGACAAATTCCATCGCAGCTTAGTGCCTTGACTCGGCTGGAGTCGCTAGATCTCTCTTGGAACCAGCTCTCAGGGGAAATACCACATGAGTTAACTTCTCTAACTTCTCTTGCTTGGCTGAATCTTTCATACAACAACTTGTCTGGAAGAGTACCACAAGGCAACCAGTTCTTGTCATTTTCCAACAGTTCATTTGAATGCAATGTGGGCCTCTGTGGAAGGCCACTATCCAAACAATGTGACACTTCAGGTTCAAGAACTCCGAGCACAGCAGCTTCTTCAGAAGACAACAGTTGGTGGCAAGACAAAGTTGGGGTTGTCCTATTGTTTGCCATTGGTGGCTTGGGGTTTGGAGTGGGCTTCACGTTGGCAATCATTTTTCTACTGGTTTGCCGGGTAAAAGGAGTATCTACTATTGGTTGTTAGATGATACCGCTGAATAAACTTTGCTTTGACTTTTGAAAATAATGTCGCTTGCCGCTTCATTGCGTGCACCTTACCTAAAAATGCTTATTGTCTAAGAAATGAAATTTCAAATTTCTTCTTGATGATATATATATACTATTAGGTGAGATGTACGGTTCAGTAAAAATAAGGTGAACTTAGTCTGTCAAGTGGGGCGTCACGTTACAGCATGGTCGCGCGTCACACGATTTTTCACGCGAAAATACATGAATACGCGTGCGCGTGTTTAGCAGAAGTCCTCCTCATGTCATTCCCATCTGTATATCATATGTTTCAAAAAGCGTCAAGGACTCTATTTTATAAATTAGTCTTCTTCATCTTGTCTTAGTAATATAGTACTAAACCATATATGCTTTAGAATTATAGGAAATGTGTCTCACTCATATAGGCCAATTCCTAATATATATGATGCCTTTTTCTAGTTTTACAAATGATGGCATTATCTTGTTGTTTCTTTGGAGGCAAGACGGCATTATCTTGTTATGGAAGAAGCAAGAGCACTGAGAATTGAGATCCATACTGAAAAGTCCCCAAAATTTCAAACCAAAAATTTCCTTTATTTTTGCTGGGTTTTTGAGTGAAATTCGAAACTTTCCCTTTCGGGAAAGTTCTCCCTGAACCCGCTTTCTTTTTCTGGCTGGGCGCCTCCCCTTCTTCCCGCCTCCTCCACTCTCTGGCGCCCGCTCCTTTCCCCTCTCTCGCTGGCGTCCCGCCCCTCCCCGCCTTCCCTTCGCGCACGCGCCTGCGCCGCGTGCTGCGCCCCGCCGTGCCACCCCTGCCGCCGGCCCGCAGTCACCGACTGTTTCCCCAACCGCCTTTGACCCCGGTCTTCGCCTCCTGCCGCCCGGGTCCCTCCTGCCAGCCCCTCCCCTTCCCCTCTCCTTCTCCCGCAAGCCGCACCTTGCCCATCCCGTTGCTCACCTGCTCCCGTCGCTCGCATTAATGTCTGGCAGCACCTTGTCACCGTCCATTGCGCGGAGGAGACTCGCCACCAGCTCCCTGTCCACCGCTGTTGACTGCTGGCGCCTTTGCCCATACCCCCTCCCTCGGATCCCCTCCCTCTACCCAGGCATAAAAGCCGTCCCTCCGCTCCCTCACTTCTCCTTGCTCCCCAAGCCTCCCAAACACCCCCATTCGCATCCTACTGCTCCTAGGCAGCTTCCAGAGCAACCAATTGAAGCCTTGTCGTCTCCAGCACCGTCGTCGCCTTTTCCCTGTGCCGGCGACCCCGTGAGCTGATCTCCCCCTCCCCGTTCCCATTCTTCGATTGCTTTTGTCCAGAGCTCCCCTACTGCCTCCTGAACACATTGGTATGCTCTCCTGACCAGGTGGAACCCCGAGGTGCCCCGGCGACGAAGCTCCCTTCCGGCCGCCGCACCCTCTCCGTGGCCAGCCTTCCTTGAAGCTCCCCGGCCGAATCCTCCACCGCCAGGGTGAGCCCCGGGTTCCCCAGATCGTGTAGCCACCGCCAATTTGACCCTTACGACCCCGGTGACCCCCTTCACCGCCGGGAGACCGAATCCCTCCTTGTCGCCCCCTACCTTCCCCATTGATCCCCTTCTTCTCCTTAACCCTAAAATGGAACCCCCACACCTCAAGCTACCCACGGGTACCCTTCGTTGCCGTCGGGGACCATCGCCATCGCCGGTGAGCGGAGGCGCTCACGTCTCTGCCTCTCGGCCGAGCCAACAGCCGGAGGTAGAAGACGACCTCCTCCCGTGGACGTGGCCGTATCCCCGCCGTCTTCCCCCTCTGTTGCTGTCAAAAGCCAGCCGTCGGATGGCGACTTCTCCCCGCCGTCCGATCTCTTTAAACACCCATCCGCGCATCCGTCCGATCCCCTTCACCGCTCCGCCCGCCTACCCTGTGTCACAGCCGTTCGATGCCCTCCCCGCCTTGATCCGAGGCGCTCGCACCAGTCGCATCGCTGCCGTCCGCCCCGCCACGCGCCCTCCATCCACTTCAGGTGAGCGCACGCGAGTGGGCCACGACCTCTCGGCCTGCTCGGCCTCGGCGAGCGCGTCGTGCGCGTGGGCCGCGCTGGCCTTCGGCCGCGTAGGCCGTTTTCTTGCCCGGGCCGCGCTGTAGCTCCGGGCCGGCCCAGCACTATTCATACCAATTTCCAAAGTTTTCCTATTTTCTAAAATCCAAAAAAATCCAAAAAAATCCTAGAAAATCACAAAAAATCCCAAATTTCACCACTTTGCTCCATTTGATGTCCTGAACCCATTTTTGACCTCCACTTCCCCAAATTCATCCCAGATAAATTCCTAAAATTCCCCATTTAGAGATTTATGCATTTTACTCCTTTTTAAATAGTTTATTTTTCCTCACTTGATTAGTCTCAAGCTGGACTTATATATTTTATGTGTTTGCGCTAGTGTCGGAGATTTCGGAGGTTCAGGTGCAGGCTCAGGATCCAGGTGTTTCTTCGTTCGAGCTAGCTGAGACCATCCGGATTCACGGCAAGTCACAAGTCCTTGACCATGTTGAAATCCCATGCCATTTAAATTATGTTATTATGCTATTTGCATTATGCTAGTTGTGAAATGTTAGTTCAAAGTAAAATAAAATGTTTAGAATGACATGTTATGTAGTTAATCCTACCACCGATAAATGCCATGTTAAACTTGTAGCCATACCTTTGTAACCCTATAAATAATTATCTGCTAATCTAGATAACTATAGGTTATTATTATCATGCAAAGTCTTACACTAATAAGGTTGTGGCTGCGGGCCAATAGAATTTTGGAAAACCCGACTCTAAGGTAGGGTGGTATGGGACACCGTATCTTAGAGCGCAGAGTGCCGGCGTGCACAAGGTAGGGTAAAGGTTGGGGAAGAGCCACGAGACGGTCTCCGCCCATCTTTTACCCTAAGATTGAAGTTAGGGTAAGGGTGTTGTGGGAAACCGCAAGACGGTCTACGCCCACCGCTTACCCTAGGTTGGGTCGCGGGCCTGGCGAGGTTGCAGACCATGTGAAAATATAAGGGCTGAAACCCTTACGCTAAGCAAATGTCATAGTGATCGCTCAACCACAGGAGTTGACTTGTCAACACTGGTCTAGTAGCTGCTCAACTCGATTGAAACTCTACAGGTGTGGAGGAGGAGGAGGTTGGGAAGTGAGGTTAGGTAGGTCGTGCTGCGAATGCCTAACAACGGTAGAGTTCACTCGAAGCGAACGTTTGTTTTCTTGTGCCAGACCCGAGTGAATTCTACCGGGTAGAGCCTATATAAATAATTGAGCAGTGAAACGACCTGGCTTTCTTAACTCTGTCGCGGGAGTTAAGGGATCGTGTGGGTAAAGCTGAGCAAACTCTGCAGAGTCAAATAAATGGTATTCGAATACGCCGTGCTCCCGGTTATTGGAGCTGTGTCACTTGGGTGATTCCAGTAGCAAAGCTTAAATAGTTTTGTAAATGTTTTAACTTGATTAGTTGGTTAATTAACTTTTATTGAAAAACCCCTGAGATCTTAAGAAGTAGTTTTGGGTCCGTTTTATCAAAATATTTGCAAATAAAACTGCATCCACTCAAAGTTAATAAACCAAGTATACTCCCTTCCCTTGCTGATCCGTGCAAGTAGTAAGTTAGGGTTTCCCTTGTGATTTGCTGAGTACGGGGTTGGAGTACTCAGACTTGCAAAATTCCACAGATACCAGAAGAAAAGAAGGCAATTCAAGATTTCGTGTTAGGAAGGTCTCCCCGTCGAGGACGTCCCGGAGGATCTCTTCTTCGACGAGGACCCGTGGCTTTAGGTCTTCGCCGCGCTCAAGCGGATCTTGGAGTCTTTTGTGATGTAATTATACTTTGGGCTTGCACGCCCCGCTATCAAAACTGGATGTTATTCCATATGTGAAATATATGCTGGACTTTTGTTGTAAGCATGCAATGGTATACTCTTGCGCGACACTCCATAACTGTTCATGCGTGAATAGTTGCGGAATGTCGTGTCCGTACGCGCCCCTAGAAACGAGGGCGTTACACATACGTGCGATGTAGACAAGAATAATAGCAGCAGAAAGAGAACCCGTTATCAGGGCTTTTGGGCTACTATCATCGATTTGTCAATATAGGCACTGAACACCACAGATCCAATCATCCAATTAAACTTCCAGGTTCCTAATACCACAGCACGAAACAGATAGTAAAAATAGGCATAAGAAACACCAAGGTTTCATTCCTAGAATCCTTTTTCCAAAAGCGGGTTCTTACTATTCAGGAAAATACAGGATTGCTCTCACCTGTGTAATGCATCCGCCGAGGCCTATTCTGTCGAACGCCTGGCGGAACACGATCTCCACGGTGACCCCAATGATCGCCGAGTGGAACACGATCGCAATCTCTAAAACCTTGGACACCATCTTCTGCTTCCTTCTCGCCTCCTCAGTGTCCTCATCCCCCTCTCCTCCCACCTGGACTACCTAGTGCTCAAGCCCGTGCCCCCATTCTACGGCGAGTTCCAAGTGATGGCCGTTCTTGGGAATTGGGGTTTGCGGGTGGTGGTTGGAATGGGAGTGGGAGTGGGCGGAGAGGCAGACCAGGAGCGCGGGGGAAGAGGCCGGCGAAGGGAAGTCTCGCCACGGGTGGCATGACGGCGCAGTCGGCGAGGGCGGCGTGCACTCGCGTCAGGCAGAGCGCGCGAGAGGATGACGCCGCGGCGCAAGCGCAACACTTATGACCAGCAGCCCCCGCGGGTAGCCGGCGATGTCGTGAAACACGGAATTTTTTTTTGTACGAATAACCTATTTTTTAATCGAAATTACAGAAAAATACCTATAAAATTTTTTTTATAAAAATCGGCTCCAGTCGTCTCCCCCCATTGGGTGACTGGAGCCTTTCGCCCAACCCAGCAGCGACATCTGGCAAATTTGCCAATCGTTGGGCGATTATTGCAGTCGCCCCACCGTTGGGTGACTTGACTCTAGTCGCCCAACTGTGTGGCGACTGGGGGTGGGTTAAAAGAGCGGTGCACTCGGCCGCCGCTGAGGCACTGTTTTCATTCCGATCGATCGAGCGAGCGCGAGAGAAGAAGAGAAGAGAAAGAAGAGGAGAGGAAGAAGAGGGGGAGAAGAGGAGAGGGAGAGGAGAAGAAGACGAGAGGGAGGATTCAGATCCATGTAATTTTTTGGTGTATTATTTTTGTTACTATTAGTAAAAACTGTAGATGTAGAAAATTTAGTGTAGAAATTTTATATAGTATTTTTGGTATATTATTGTAGAAAATTTAGTATAGATATTTTAGTATAGAAAAATTTACTATAGACATTTTAGTATAGAAAATTTAGGATACACATTTTGGTATGGAAAAATTTAGTATAGACATTTTAGTATAGAAAAATTTAGTATAGACATTTTAGTATACAAAAATTTAGTATAGACATTTTAGTATAGAAAATTTAGAATGATGAGAGTTCTTTGAGGTATAGCACCGCATATCACCCATAATTGGATGGACAAACGGAGAGAGTAAATCAATGTTTAGAATCTTATTTAAGGGGTATGTGTCGGACCTCGGGTTAGCAAACCCAGATCCTCTGTGATT